>CASCKD010000132.1:0-600000 GCA_949152435.1 Gastracanthus pulcherrimus | reverse complement strand
CATCTTTCCGCATTGTTTCATCTTTCCGCATTGTTTCATCTTTCCGCATTGTTTCATCTTTCCGCATTGTTTCATCTTTCCGCATTGTTTCATCTTTCATCTTTCTGCATTGTTTCATCTTTCATCTTTCCGCATTGTTTCATCTTTCATCTTTCCGCATTCTTTCATCTTTCATCTTTCCGCATTGTTTCATCTTTCCGCATTGTTTCATCTTTCCGCATTGTTTCATCTTTCCGCATTGTTTCATCTTTCCGCATTGTTTCATCTTTCCGCATTGTTTCATCTTTCCGCATTGATTCATCTTTCCGCATTGTTTCATCTTTCCGCATTGTTTCATCTTTCCGCATTGTTTCATCTTTCCGCATTGTTTCATCTTTCCGCATTGTTTCACCTTTCCGCATTGTTTCATCTTTCCGCATTGTTTCATCTTTCCGCATTGTTTCATCTTTCATCTTTCCGCATTGTTTCATCTTTCATCTTTCCGCATTCTTTCGCCTTTCATCTTTCCGCATTGTTTCATCTTTCATCTTTCCGCATTCTTTCATCTATCATCTTTCCGCATTTTTTCATCTTTCATCTTTCCGCATTGTTTCATCTTTCCGCATTCTTTCATCTTTCATCTTTCCGCATTGTTTCATCTTTCATCTTTCCGCATTCTTTCATCTTTCATCTTTCCGCATTGTTTCATCTTTCATCTTTCCGCCTTGTTTCATCTTTCATCTTTCCGCATTCTTTCATCTTTCATCTTTCCGCATTGTTTCATCTTTCATCTTTCCGCATTGTTTCATCTTTCATCTTTCCGCATTCTTTCATCTTTCATCTTTCCGCATTGTTTCATCTTTCATCTTTCCGCATTGTTTCATCTTTCATCTTTCCGCATTCTTTCATCTTTCATCTTTCCGCATTGTTTCATCTTTCATCTTTCCGCATTGTTTCATCTTTCATCTTCCGCATTCTTTCATCTTTCATCTTTCCGCATTCTTTCATCTTTCATCTTTCCGCATTGTTTCATCTTTCATCTTTCCGCATTGTTTCATCTTTCATCTTTCCGCATTCTTTCATCTTTCATCTTTCCGCATTGTTTCATCTTTCATCTTTCCGCATTGTTTCATCTTTCATCTTTCCGCATTCTTTCATCTTTCATCTTTCCGCATTGTTTCATCTTTCATCTTTCCGCATTGTTTCATCTTTCATCTTTCCGCATTCTTTCATCTTTCATCTTTCCGCATTGTTTCATCTTTCATCTTTCCGCATTGTTTCATCTTTCATCTTCCGCATTCTTTCATCTTTCATCTTTCCGCATTGTTTCATCTTTCATCTTTCCGCATTTTTTCATCTTTCATCTTTCCGCATTGTTTCATCTTTCATCTTTCCGCATTGTTTCATCTTTCATCTTTCCGCATTGTTTCATCTTTCATCTTCCGCATTCTTTCATCTTTCATCTTTCCGCATTGTTTCATCTTTCATCTTTCCGCATTGTTTCATCTTTCCGCATTGTTTCATCTTTCCGCATTGTTTCATCTTTCCGCATTGTTTCATCTTTCCGCATTGTTTCATCTTTCCGCATTGTTTCATCTTTCATCTTTCCGCATTGTTTCATCTTTCATCTTTCCGCATTGTTTCATCTTTCATCTTTCCGCATTTTTTCATCTTTCATCTTTCCGCATTGTTTCATCTTTTATCTTTCCGCATTGTTTCATCTTTCCGCATTGTTTCATCTTTTATCTTTCCGCATTTTTTCATCTTTCATCTTTCCGCATTGTTTCATCTTTCATCTTTCCGCATTCTTTCATCTTTCATCTTTCCGCATTGTTTCATCTTTCCGCATTGTTTCATCTTTCCGCATTGTTTCATCTTTCCGCATTGTTTCATCTTTCCGCATTGTTTCATCTTTCCGCATTGTTTCATCTTTCCGCATTGTTTCATCTTTCCGCATTGTTTCATCTTTCCGCATTGTTTCATCTTTCCGCATTGTTTCATCTTTCCGCATTGTTTCATCTTTCCGCATTGTTTCATCTTTCATCTTTCCGCATTGTTTCATCTTTCATCTTTCCGCATTGTTTCATCTTTCATCTTTCCGCATTGTTTCATCTTTCATCTTTCCGCATTGTTTCATCTTTCATCTTTCCGCATTGTTTCATCTTTCATCTTTCCGCATTGTTTCATCTTTCATCTTTCCGCATTCTTTCATCTTTCATCTTTCCGCATTGTTTCATCTTTCATCTTTCCGCATTCTTTCATCTATCATCTTTCCGCATTTTTTCATCTTTCATCTTTCCGCATTGTTTCATCTTTCATCTTTCCGCATTCTTTCATCTTTCATCTTTCCGCATTGTTTCATCTTTCATCTTTCCGCATTCTTTCATCTATCATCTTTCCGCATTTTTTCATCTTTCATCTTTCCGCATTGTTTCATCTTTCATCTTTCCGCATTCTTTCATCTTTCATCTTTCCGCATTGTTTCATCTTCCATCTTTCCGCATTTTTTCATCTTTCATCTTTCCGCATTGTTTCATCTTTCATCTTTCCGCATTGTTTCATCTTTCATCTTTCCGCATTGTTTCATCTTTCCGCATTGTTTCATCTTTCATCTTTCCGCATTGTTTCATCTTTCATCTTTCCGCATTCTTTCATCTTTCATCTTTCCGCATTGTTTCATCTTTCATCTTTCCGCATTGTTTCATCTTTCATCTTTCCGCATTCTTTCATCTTTCATCTTTCCGCATTGTTTCATCTTTCATCTTTCCGCATTGTTTCATCTTTCATCTTTCCGCATTCTTTCATCTTTCATCTTTCCGCATTGTTTCATCTTTCATCTTTCCGCATTGTTTCATCTTTCATCTTTCCGCATTCTTTCATCTTTCATCTTTCCGCATTGTTTCATCTTTCATCTTTCCGCATTGTTTCATCTTTCATCTTCCGCATTCTTTCATCTTTCATCTTTCCGCATTGTTTCATCTTTCATCTTTCCGCATTTTTTCATCTTTCATCTTTCCGCATTGTTTCATCTTTCATCTTTCCGCATTGTTTCATCTTTCATCTTTCCGCATTCTTTCATCTTTCCGCATTTTTTCATCTTTCCGCATTGTTTCATCTTTCCGCATTGTTTCATCTTTCCGCATTGTTTCATCTTTCCGCATTGTTTCATCTTTCCGCATTGTTTCATATTTCCGCATTGTTTCATCTTTCATCTTTCCGCATTGTTTCATCTTTCATCTTTCCGCATTGTTTCATCTTTCATCTTTCCGCATTGTTTCATCTTTCATCTTTCCGCATTGTTTCATCTTTCATCTTTCCGCATTGTTTCATCTTTCATCTTTCCGCATTGTTTCATCTTTCATCTTTCCGCATTCTTTCATCTTTCATCTTTCCGCATTGTTTCATCTTTCATCTTTCCGCATTGTTTCATCTTTCATCTTTCCGCATTGTTTCATCTTTCATCTTTCCGCATTGTTTCATCTTTCATCTTTCCGCATTGTTTCATCTTTCATCTTTCCGCATTGTTTCATCTTTCATCTTTCCGCATTGTTTCATCTTTCATCTTTCCGCATTGTTTCATCTTTCATCTTTCCGCATTGTTTCATCTTTCATCTTTCCGCATTGTTTCATCTTTCATCTTTCCGCATTGTTTCATCTTTCATCTTTCCGCATTGTTTCATCTTTCCGCATTGTTTCATCTTTCATCTTTCCACATTGTTTCATCTTTCATCTTTCCACATTGTTTCATCTTTCCGCATTGTTTCATCTTTCCGCATTGTTTCATCTTTCCGCATTGTTTCATCTTTCCGCATTGTTTCATCTTTCCGCATTGTTTCATCTTTCCGCATTGTTTCATCTTTCCGCATTGTTTCATCTTTCCGCATTGTTTCATCTTTCATCTTTCTGCATTGTTTCATCTTTCATCTTTCCGCATTGTTTCATCTTTCATCTTTCCGCATTCTTTCATCTTTCATCTCTCCACATTGTTTCATCTTTCCGCATTGTTTCATCTTTCCGCATTGTTTCATCTTTCCGCATTGTTTCATCTTTCCGCATTGTTTCATCTTTCCGCATTGTTTCATCTTTCCGCATTGTTTCATCTTTCCGCATTGTTTCATCTTTCCGCATTGTTTCATCTTTCCGCATTGTTTCATCTTTCCGCATTGTTTCACCTTTCCGCATTGTTTCATCTTTCCGCATTGTTTCATCTTTCCGCATTGTTTCATCTTTCATCTTTCCGCATTGTTTCATCTTTCTTCTTTCCGCATTCTTTCATCTTTCATCTTTCCGCATTGTTTCATCTTTCATCTTTCCGCATTCTTTCATCTATCATCTTTCCGCATTTTTTCATCTTTCATCTTTCCGCATTGTTTCATCTTTCCGCATTCTTTCATCTTTCATCTTTCCGCATTGTTTCATCTTCCATCTTTCCGCATTTTTTCATCTTTCATCTTTCCGCATTGTTTCATCTTTCATCTTTCCGCATTGTTTCATCTTTCCGCATTGTTTCATCTTTCATCTTTCCGCATTGTTTCATCTTTCATCTTTCCGCATTCTTTCATCTTTCATCTTTCCGCATTGTTTCATCTTTCCGCATTGTTTCATCTTTCCGCATTGTTTCATCTTTCATCTTTCCGCATTGTTTCATCTTTCATCTTTCCGCATTCTTTCATCTTTCATCTTTCCGCATTGTTTCATCTTTCATCTTTCCGCATTGTTTCATCTTTCATCTTTCCGCATTCTTTCATCTTTCATCTTTCCGCATTGTTTCATCTTTCATCTTTCCGCATTGTTTCATCTTTCATCTTTCCGCATTCTTTCATCTTTCATCTTTCCGCATTGTTTCATCTTTCATCTTTCCGCATTGTTTCATCTTTCATCTTTCCGCATTCTTTCATCTTTCATCTTTCCGCATTGTTTCATCTTTCATCTTTCCGCATTGTTTCATCTTTCATCTTCCGCATTCTTTCATCTTTCATCTTTCCGCATTGTTTCATCTTTCATCTTTCCGCATTTTTTCATCTTTCATCTTTCCGCATTGTTTCATCTTTCCGCATTGTTTCATCTTTCATCTTTCCGCATTGTTTCATCTTTCATCTTTCCGCATTGTTTCATCTTTCACCTTTCCGCATTCTTTCATCTTTCATCTTTCCGCATTGTTTCATCTTTCATCTTTCCGCATTGTTTCATCTTTCATCTTTCCGCATTCTTTCATCTTTCATCTTTCCGCATTGTTTCATCTTTCATCTTTCCGCATTCTTTCATCTTTTATCTTTCCGCATTGTTTCATCTTTCCGCATTGTTTCATCTTTCATCTTCCGCATTCTTTCATCTTTCATCTTTCCGCTTTGTTTCATCTTTCCGCATTGTTTCATCTTTCATCTTCCGCATTCTTTCATCTTTCCGCATTGTTTCATCTTTCATCTTTCCGCATTTTTTCATCTTTCATCTTTCCGCATTGTTTCATCTTTCCGCATTGTTTCATCTTTCCGCATTGTTTCATCTTTCCGCATTGTTTCATCTTTCCGCATTGTTTCATCTTTCCGCATTGTTTCATATTTCCGCATTGTTTCATCTTTCATCTTTCCGCATTGTTTCATCTTTCATCTTTCCGCATTGTTTCATCTTTTATCTTTCCGCATTGTTTCATCTTTCATCTTTCCGCATTCTTTCATCTTTCATCTTTCCGCATTGTTTCATCTTTCATCTTTCCGCATTGTTTCATCTTTCCGCATTGTTTCATCTTTCATCTTTCCGCATTTTTTCATCTTTCATCTTTCCGCATTGTTTCATCTTTCATCTTTCCGCATTTTTTCATCTTTCATCTTTCCGCATTGTTTCATCTTTCATCTTTCCGCATTTTTTCATCTTTCATCTTTCCGCATTGTTTCATCTTTTATCTTTCCGCATTGTTTCATCTTTCATCTTTCCGCATTGTTTCATCTTTCATCTTTCCGCATTGTTTCATCATTCATCTTTCCGCATTGTTTCATCTTTCATCTTTCCGCATTGTTTCATCTTTCATCTTTCCGCATTGTTTCATCTTTCATCTTTCCGCATTCTTTCATCTTTCATCTTTCCGCATTGTTTCATCTTTCATCTTTCCGCATTGTTTCATATTTCATCTTTCCGCATTGTTTGATCTTTCATCTTTCCGCATTCTTTCATCTTTCATCTTTCCGCATTGTTTCATCTTTCATCTTTCCGCAATGTTTCATCTTTCATCTTTCCGCATTGTTTCATCTTTCATCTTCCGCATTCTTTCATCTTTCATCTTTCCGCATTGTTTCATCTTTCATCTTTCCGCATTGTTTCATCTTTCATCTTTCCGCATTTTTTCATCTTTCATCTTTCCGCACTGTTTCATCTTTCATCTTTCCGCATTGTTTCATCTTTCCGCATTGTTTCATCTTTCCGCATTGTTTCATCTTTCATCTTTCCGCATTGTTTCATCTTTCATCTTTCCGCATTGTTTCATCTTTCATCTTTCCGCATTGTTTCATCTTTCATCTTTCCGCATTGTTTCATCTTTCATCTTTCCGCATTGTTTCATCTTTCATCTTTCCGCATTCTTTCATCTTTCATCTTTCCGCATTGTTTCATCTTTCATCTTTCCGCATTCTTTCATCTTTCATCTTTCCGCATTGTTTCATCTTTTCGCATTGTTTCATCTTTCCGCATTGTTTCATCTTTCCGCATTGTTTCATCTTTCATCTTTCCGCATTGTTTCATCTTTCATCTTTCCGCATTGTTTCATCTTTCATCTTCCGCATTCTTTCATCTTTCATCTTTCCGCATTGTTTCATCTTTCATCTTTCCGCATTGTTTCATCTTTCATCTTTCCGCATTCTTTCATCTATCATCTTTCCGCATTGTTTCATCTTTCATCTTTCCGCATTGTTTCATCTTTCATCTTTCCGCATTGTTTCATCTTTCACCTTTCCGCATTCTTTCATCTTTCATCTTTCCGCATTGTTTCATCTTTCATCTTTCCGCATTGTTTCATCTTTCATCTTTCCGCATTCTTTCATCTTTCATCTTTCCGCATTGTTTCATCTTTCATCTTTCCGCATTCTTTCATCTTTTATCTTTCCGCATTGTTTCATCTTTCCGCATTGTTTCATCTTTCATCTTCCGCATTCTTTCATCTTTCATCTTTCCGCTTTGTTTCATCTTTCCGCATTGTTTCATCTTTCATCTTCCGCATTCTTTCATCTTTCCGCATTGTTTCATCTTTCATCTTTCCACATTTTTTCATCTTTCATCTTTCCGCATTGTTTCATCTTTCCGCATTGTTTCATCTTTCCGCATTGTTTCATCTTTCCGCATTGTTTCATCTTTCCGCATTGTTTCATATTTCCGCATTGTTTCATCTTTCATCTTTCCGCATTGTTTCATCTTTCATCTTTCCGCATTGTTTCATCTTTTATCTTTCCGCATTGTTTCATCTTTCATCTTTCCGCATTCTTTCATCTTTCATCTTTCCGCATTGTTTCATCTTTCATCTTTCCGCATTGTTTCATCTTTCATCTTTCCGCATTGTTTCATCTTTCATCTTTCCGCATTGTTTCATCTTTCATCTTTCCGCATTTTTTCATCTTTCATCTTTCCGCATTGTTTCATCTTTCCGCATTGTTTCATCTTTCATCTTTCCGCATTTTTTCATCTTTTATCTTTCCGCATTGTTTCATCTTTCATCTTTCCGCATTTTTTCATCTTTCATCTTTCCGCATTTTTTCATCTTTCATCTTTCCGCATTGTTTCATCTTTTATCTTTCCGCATTGTTTCATCTTTCATCTTTCCGCATTGTTTCATCTTTCATCTTTCCGCATTGTTTCATCATTCATCTTTCCGCATTGTTTCATCTTTCATCTTTCCGCATTGTTTCATCTTTCATCTTTCCGCATTGTTTCATCTTTCATCTTTCCGCATTCTTTCATCTTTCATCTTTCCGCATTGTTTCATCTTTCATCTTTCCGCATTGTTTCATCTTTCATCTTTCCGCATTGTTTGATCTTTCATCTTTCCGCATTCTTTCATCTTTCATCTTTCCGCATTGTTTCATCTTTCATCTTTCCGCAATGTTTCATCTTTCATCTTTCCGCATTGTTTCATCTTTCATCTTTCCGCATTTTTTCATCTTTCATCTTTCCGCACTGTTTCATCTTTCATCTTTCCGCATTGTTTCATCTTTCCGCATTGTTTCATCTTTCATCTTTCCGCATTGTTTCATCTTTCCGCATTGTTTCATCTTTCATCTTTCCGCATTGTTTCATCTTTCATCTTTCCGCATTGTTTCATCTTTCATCTTTCCGCATTTTTTCATCTTTCATCTTTCCGCATTTTTTCATCTTTCATCTTTCCGCATTGTTTCATCTTTCATCTTTCCGCATTGTTTCATCTTTCCGCATTGTTTCATCTTTCATCTTTCCGCATTGTTTCATCTTTCATCTTTCCGCATTGTTTCATCTTTCATCTTTCCGCATTGTTTCATCTTTCATCTTTCCGCATTGTTTCATCTTTCATCTTTCCGCATTGTTTCATCTTTCATCTTTCCGCATTCTTTCATCTTTCATCTTTCCGCATTGTTTCATCTTTTCGCATTGTTTCATCTTTCCGCATTGTTTCATCTTTCCGCATTGTTTCATCTTTCCGCATTGTTTCATCTTTCCGCATTGTTTCATCATTCATCTTTCCGCATTGTTTCATCTTTCATCTTTCCGCATTGTTTCATCTTTCATCTTTCCGCATTGTTTCATCTTTCCGCATTGTTTCATCTTTCCGCATTGTTTCGTCTTTCATCTTTCCGCATTGTTTCATCTTTCATCTTTCCGCATTCTTTCATCTTTCATCTTTCCGCATTGTTTCATCTTTAATCTTTCCGCATTGTTTCATCTTTCATCTTTCCGCATTGTGTCATCTTTCATCTTCCGCATTCTTTCATCTTTCATCTTTCCGCATTGTTTCATCTTTCCGCATTGTTTCATCTTTCATCTTTCCGCATTGTTTCATCTTTCATCTTTCCGCATTGTTTCATCTTTCATCTTTCCGCATTGTTTCATCTTTCATCTTTCCGCATTGTTTCATCTTTCATCTTTCCGCATTGTTTCATCTTTCCGCATTGTCTCATCTTTCATCTTCCGCATTCTTTCATCTTTCATCTTTCCGCATTGTTTCATCTTTCATCTTTCCGCATTTTTTCATCTTTCCGCATTGTTTCATCTTTCATCTTTCCGCATTGTTTCATCTTTCATCATTCCGCATTGTTTCATCTTTCATCTTTCCGCATTTTTTCATCTTTCATCTTTCCGCATTGTTTCATCTTTCATCTTTCCGCAATGTTTCATCTTTCATCTTTCCGCATTGTTTCATCTTTCATCTTTCCGCATTGTTTCATCTTTCATCTTTCCGCATTCTTTCATCTTTCATCTTTCCGCATTGTTTCATCTTTCATCTTTCCGCAATGTTTCATCTTTCATCTTTCCGCATTGTTTCATCTTTCATCTTCCGCATTCTTTCATCTTTCATCTTTCCGCATTGTTTCATCTTTCATCTTTCCGCATTGTTTCATCTTTCATCTTTCCGCATTGTTTCATCTTTCATCTTTCCGTATTTTTTAATATTTCATCTTTCCGCATTGTTTCATCTTTCATCTTTCCGCATTGTTTCATCTTTCCGCATTGTTTCATCTTTCCGCATTGTTTCATCTTTCCGCATTGTTTCATCTTTCCGCATTGTTTCATCTTTCCGCATTGTTTCATCTTTCCGCATTGTTTCATCTTTCCGCATTGTTTCATCTTTCCGCATTGTTTCATCTTTCCGCATTGTTTCATCTTTCATCTTTTGCGCATTGTTTCATCTTTCATCTTTCCGCATTGTTTCATCTTTCCGCATTGTTTCATCTTTCCGCATTGTTTCATCTTTCATCTTTCCGCATTGTTTCATCTTTCATCTTTCCGCATTCTTTCATCTTTCATCTTTCCGCATTGTTTCATCTTTCATCTTTCCGCATTGATTCGTCTTTCCGCATTGTTTCATCTTTCCGCATTGTTTCATCTTTCCGCATTGTTTCATCTTTCCGCATTGTTTCATCTTTCCGCATTGTTTCATCTTTCCGCATTGTTTCATCTTTCCGCATTGTTTCATCTTTCATCTTTCCGCATTGTTTCATCTTTCATCTTTCCGCATTGTTTCATCTTTCATCTTTCCGCATTGTTTCATCTTTCATCTTTCCGCATTGTTTCATCTTTCATCTTTCCGCATTGTTTCATCTTTCCGCATTGTTTCATCTTTCATCTTTCCGCATTGTTTCATCTTTCATCTTTCCGCATTGTTTCATCTTTCATCTTTCCGCAATGTTTCATCTTTCATCTTTCCGCATTGTTTCATCTTTCATCTTTCCGCATTGTTTCATCTTTCATCTTTCCGCATTGTTTCATCTTTCATCTTTCCGCATTGTTTCATCTTTCCGCATTGTTTCATCTTTCATCTTTCCGCATTGTTTCATCTTTCATCTTTCCGCATTGTTTCATCTTTCATCTTTCCGCATTGTTTCATCTTCCATCTTTCCGCATTGTTTCATCTTTCATCTTTCCGCATTGTTTCATCGTTCATCTTTCCGCATTGTTTCATCTTTCATCTTTCCGCATTGTTTCATCTTTCATCTTTCCGCATTGTTTCATCTTTCCGCATTGTCTCATCTTTCATCTTCCGCATTGTTTCATCTTTCATCTTTCCGCATTGTTTCATCTTTCATCTTTCCGCATTTTTTCATCTTTCCGCATTGTTTCATCTTTCATCTTTCCGCATTGTTTCATCTTTCATCTTTCCGCATTTTTTCATCTTTCATCTTTCCGCATTGTTTCATCTTTCCGCATTGTTTCATCTTTCATCTTTCCGCATTGTTTCATCTTTCCGCATTGTTTCATCTTTCATCTTCCGCATTCTTTCATCTTTCATCTTTCCGCATTGTTTCATCTTTCATCTTTCCGCATTGTTTCATCTTTCATCTTTCCGCATTGTTTCATCTTTCATCTTTCCGCATTGTTTCATCTTTCCGCATTGTTTCATCTTTCATCTTTCCGCATTGTTTCATCTTTCCGCATTGTTTCATCTTTCATCTTTCCGCATTTTTTCATCTTTCATCTTTCCGCATTGTTTCATCTTTCATCTTTCCGCATTGTTTCATCTTTCATCTTTCCGCAATGTTTCATCTTTCATCTTTCCGCATTGTTTCATCTTTCATCTTTCCGCATTGTTTCATCTTTCATCTTTCCGTATTTTTTAATATTTCATCTTTCCGCATTGTTTCATCTTTCATCTTTCCGCATTGTTTCATCTTTCCGCATTGTTTCATCTTTCCGCATTGTTTCATCTTTCCGCATTGTTTCATCTTTCCGCATTGTTTCATCTTTCCGCATTGTTTCATCTTTCCGCATTGTTTCATCTTTCCGCATTGTTTCATCTTTCCGCATTGTTTCATCTTTCCGCATTGTTTCATCTTTCCGCATTGTTTCATCTTTCCGCATTGTTTCATCTTTCCGCATTGTTTCATCTTTCCGCATTGTTTCATCTTTCCGCATTGCTTCATCTTTCCGCATTGTTTCATCTTTCCGCATTGTTTCATCTTTCCGCATTGTTTCATCTTTCCGCATTGTTTCATCTTTCATCTTTCCGCATTGTTTCATCTTTCATCTTTCCGCATTGTTTCATCTTTCATCTTTCCGCATTGTTTCATCTTTCATCTTTCCGCATTGTTTCATCTTTCCGCATTGTTTCATCTTTCATCTTTCCGCATTGTTTCATCTTTCATCTTTCCGCATTGTTTCATCTTTCCGCATTGTTTCATCTTTCATCTTTCCGCATTGTTTCATCTTTCATCTTTCCGCATTGTTTCATCTTTCATCTTTCCGCAATGTTTCATCTTTCATCTTTCCGCATTGTTTCATCTTTCATCTTTCCGCATTGTTTCATCTTTCATCTTTCCGCATTGTTTCATCTTTCATCTTTCCGCATTGTTTCATCTTTCATCTTTCCGCATTGTTTCATCTTCCATCTTTCCGCATTGTTTCATCTTTCATCTTTCCGCATTGTTTCATCTTTCATCTTTCCGCATTGTTTCATCTTCCATCTTTCCGCATTGTTTCATCTTTCATCTTTCCGCATTGTTTCATCGTTCATCTTTCCGCATTGTTTCATCTTTCATCTTTCCGCATTGTTTCATCTTTCATCTTTCCGCATTGTTTCATCTTTCCGCATTGTCTCATCTTTCATCTTCCGCATTCTTTCATCTTTCATCTTTCCGCATTGTTTCATCTTTCATCTTTCCGCATTTTTTCATCTTTCCGCATTGTTTCATCTTTCATCTTTCCGCATTGTTTCATCTTTCATCTTTCCGCATTTTTTCATCTTTCATCTTTCCGCATTGTTTCATCTTTCATCTTTCCGCATTGTTTCATCTTTCCGCATTGTTTCATCTTTCATCTTCCGCATTCTTTCATCTTTCATCTTTCCGCATTGTTTCATCTTTCATCTTTCCGCATTGTTTCATCTTTCATCTTTCCGCATTGTTTCATCTTTCATCTTTCCGCATTGTTTCATCTTTCCGCATTGTTTCATCTTTCATCTTTCCGCATTGTTTCATCTTTCATCTTCCGCATTCTTTCATCTTTCATCTTTCCGCATTGTTTCATCTTTCATCTTTCCGCATTGTTTCATCTTTCATCTTTCCGCATTGTTTCATCTTTCATCTTCCGCATTCTTTCATCTTTCATCTTTCCGCATTGTTTCATCTTTCATCTTTCCGCATTGTTTCATCTTTCATCTTTCCGCATTGTTTCATCTTTCATCTTTCCGCATTGTTTCATCTTTCATCTTTCCGCATTGTTTCATCTTTCATCTTTCCGCATTGTTTCATCTTTCATCTTTCCGCATTGTTTCATCTTTCATCTTTCCGCATTGTTTCATCTTTCCGCATTGTTTCATCTTTCATCTTCCGCATTCTTTCATCTTTCATCTTTCCGCATTGTTTCATCTTTCATCTTTCCGCATTGTTTCATCTTTCATCTTTCCGCATTGTTTCATCTTTCATCTTTCCGCATTCTTTCATCTTTCATCTTTCCGCATTGTTTCATCTTTCATCTTTCCGCATTGTTTCATCTTTCATCTTTCCGCATTGTTTCATCTTTCATCTTTCCGCATTGTTTCATCTTTCATCTTTTCGCATTGTTTGATCTTTCATCTTTCCGCATTCTTTCATCTTTCATCTTTCCGCATTGATTCATCTTTCATCTTTCCGCAATGTTTCATCTTTCATCTTTCCGCATTGTTTCATCTTTCATCTTCCGCATTCTTTCATCTTTCATCTTTCCGCATTGTTTCATCTTTCATCTTTCCGCATTGTTTCATCTTTCATCTTTCCGCATTGTTTCATCTTTCATCTTTCCGCATTTTTTCATCTTTCATCTTTCCGCATTGTTTCATCTTTCATCTTTCCGCATTGATTCATCTTTCCGCATTGTTTCATCTTTCCGCATTGTTTCATCTTTCCGCATTGTTTCATCTTTCCGCATTGTTTCATCTTTCATCTTTCCGCATTGCTTCATCTTTCATCTTTCCGCATTGTTTCATCTTTCATCTTTCCGCATTGTTTCATCTTTCATCTTTCCGCATTGTTTCATCTTTCATCTTTCCGCATTGTTTCATCTTTCATCTTTCCGCATTGTTTCATCTTTCATCTTTCCGCATTGTTTTATCTTTCATCTTTCCGCATTGTTTCATCTTTCATCTTCCGCATTCTTTCATCTTTCATCTTTCCGCATTTTTCATCTTTCATCTTTCCGCATTGTTTCATCTTTCATCTTTCCGCATTTTTTCATCTTTCATCTTTCCGCATTGTTTCATCTTTCATCTTTCCGCATTGTTTCATCTTTCATCTTTCCGCATTGTTTCATCTTTCATCTTTCCGCATTGTTTCATCTTTCCGCATTGTTTCATCTTTCATCTTTCCGCATTGTTTCATCTTTCATCTTTCCGCATTGTTTCATCTTTCATCTTTCCGCAATGTTTCATCTTTCATCTTTCCGCATTGTTTCATCTTTCATCTTTCCGCATTGTTTCATCTTTCATCTTTCCGCATTGTTTCATCTTTCATCTTTCCGCATTGTTTCATCTTTCATCTTTCCGCATTGTTTCATCTTCCATCTTTCCTCTTTGTTTCATCTTTCATCTTTCCGCATTGTTTCATCTTTCATCTTTCCGCATTGTTTCATCTTCCATCTTTCCGCATTGTTTCATCTTTCATCTTTCCGCATTGTTTCATCGTTCATCTTTCCGCATTGTTTCATCTTTCATCTTTCCGCATTGTTTCATCTTTCATCTTTCCGCATTGTTTCATCTTTCCGCATTGTCTCATCTTCCATCTTCCGCATTCTTTCATCTTTCATCTTTCCGCATTGTTTCATCTTTCATCTTTCCGCATTGTTTCATCTTTCATCTTTCCGCAATGTTTCATCTTTCATCTTTTCGCATTGTTTCATCTTTCATCTTTCCGCATTGTTTCATCTTTCATCTTTCCGTATTTTTTAATATTTCATCTTTCCGCATTGTTTCATCTTTCATCTTTCCGCATTGTTTCATCTTTCCGCATTGTTTCATCTTTCCGCATTGTTTCATCTTTCCGCATTGTTTCATCTTTCCGCATTGTTTCATCTTTCCGCATTGTTTCATCTTTCCGCATTGTTTCATCTTTCCGCATTGTTTCATCTTTCCGCATTGTTTCATCTTTCCGCATTGTTTCATCTTTCCGCATTGTTTCATCTTTCCGCATTGTTTCATCTTTCCGCATTGTTTCATCTTTCCGCATTGTTTCATCTTTCCGCATTGTTTCATCTTTCCGCATTGTTTCATCTTTCCGCATTGTTTCATCTTTCCGCATTGTTTCATCTTTCCGCATTGTTTCATCTTTCCGCATTGTTTCATCTTTCCGCATTGTTTCATCTTTCCGCATTGTTTCATCTTTCCGCATTGTTTCATCTTTCCGCATTGTTTCATCTTTCCGCATTGTTTCATCTTTCCGCATTGTTTCATCTTTCCGCATTGTTTCATCTTTCCGCATTGTTTCATCTTTCCGCATTGTTTCATCTTTCCGCATTGTTTCATCTTTCCGCATTGTTTCATCTTTCATCTTTTGCGCATTGTTTCATCTTTCATCTTTCCGCATTGTTTCATCTTTCCGCATTGTTTCATCTTTCATCTTTCCGCATTGTTTCATCTTTCATCTTTCCGCATTCTTTCATCTTTCATCTTTCCGCATTGTTTCATCTTTCATCTTTCCGCATTGTTTCATCTTTCCGCATTGTTTCATCTTTCCGCATTGTTTCATCTTTCCGCATTGTTTCATCTTTCCGCATTGTTTCATCTTTCCGCATTGTTTCATCTTTCCGCATTGTTTCATCTTTCCGCATTGTTTCATCTTTCCGCATTGTTTCATCTTTCCGCATTGTTTCATCTTTCATCTTTCCGCATTGTTTCATCTTTCATCTTTCCGCATTGTTTCATCTTTCATCTTTCCGCATTGTTTCATCTTTCATCTTTCCGCATTGTTTCATCTTTCATCTTTCCGCATTGTTTCATCTTTCATCTTTCCGCATTGTTTCATCTTTCCGCATTGTTTCATCTTTCATCTTTCCGCATTGTTTCATCTTTCATCTTTCCGCATTGTTTCATCTTTCCGCATTGTTTCATCTTTCATCTTTCCGCATTGTTTCATCTTTCATCTTTCCGCATTGTTTCATCTTTCATCTTTCCGCAATGTTTCATCTTTCATCTTTCCGCATTGTTTCATCTTTCATCTTTCCGCATTGTTTCATCTTTCATCTTTCCGCATTGTTTCATCTTTCATCTTTCCGCATTGTTTCATCTTTCATCTTTCCGCATTGTTTCATCTTCCATCTTTCCTCATTGTTTCATCTTTCATCTTTCCGCATTGTTTCATCTTTCATCTTTCCGCATTGTTTCATCTTCCATCTTTCCGCATTGTTTCATCTTTCATCTTTCCGCATTGTTTCATCGTTCATCTTTCCGCATTGTTTCATCTTTCATCTTTCCGCATTGTTTCATCTTTCATCTTTCCGCATTGTTTCATCTTTCCGCATTGTCTCATCTTTCATCTTCCGCATTCTTTCATCTTTCATCTTTCCGCATTGTTTCATCTTTCATCTTTCAGCATTTTTTCATCTTTCCGCATTGTTTCATCTTTCATCTTTCCGCATTGTTTCATCTTTCATCTTTCCGCATTTTTTCATCTTTCATCTTTCCGCATTGTTTCATCTTTCATCTTTCCGCATTGTTTCATCTTTCCGCATTGTTTCATCTTTCATCTTCCGCATTCTTTCATCTTTCATCTTTCCGCATTGTTTCATCTTTCATCTTTCCGCATTGTTTCATCTTTCATCTTTCCGCATTGTTTCATCTTTCCGCATTGTTTCATCTTTCATCTTTCCGCATTATTTCATCTTTCCGCATTGTTTCATCTTTCATCTTTCCGCATTGTTTCATCTTTCATCTTTCCGCATTGTTTCATCTTTCCGCATTGTTTCATCTTTCATCTTCCGCATTCTTTCATCTTTCCGCATTGTTTCATCTTTCATCTTTCCGCATTGTTTCATCTTTCATCTTTCCGCATTGTTTCATCTTTCATCTTTCCGCATTCTTTCATCTTTCATCTTTCCGCATTGTTTCATCTTTCATCTTTCCGCATTGTTTCATCTTTCATCTTTCCGCATTGTTTCATCTTTCATCTTTCCGCATTGTTTCATCTTTCATCTTTTCGCATTGTTTGATCTTTCATCTTTCCGCATTCTTTCATCTTTCATCTTTCCGCATTGATTCATCTTTCATCTTTCCGCAATGTTTCATCTTTCATCTTTCCGCATTGTTTCATCTTTCATCTTCCGCATTCTTTCATCTTTCATCTTTCCGCATTGTTTCATCTTTCATCTTTCCGCATTGTTTCATCTTTCATCTTTCCGCATTGTTTCATCTTTCATCTTTCCGCATTTTTTCATCTTTCATCTTTCCGCATTGTTTCATCTTTCATCTTTCCGCATTGATTCATCTTTCCGCATTGTTTCATCTTTCCGCATTGTTTCATCTTTCCGCATTGTTTCATCTTTCCGCATTGTTTCATCTTTCATCTTTCCGCATTGCTTCATCTTTCATCTTTCCGCATTGTTTCATCTTTCATCTTTCCGCATTGTTTCATCTTTCATCTTTCCGCATTGTTTCATCTTTCATCTTTCCGCATTGTTTCATCTTTCATCTTTCCGCATTGTTTCATCTTTCATCTTTCCGCATTGTTTTATCTTTCATCTTTCCGCATTGTTTCATCTTTCATCTTCCGCATTCTTTCATCTTTCATCTTTCCGCATTTTTCATCTTTCATCTTTCCGCATTGTTTCATCTTTCATCTTTCCGCATTTTTTCATCTTTCATCTTTCCGCATTGTTTCATCTTTCATCTTTCCGCATTGTTTCATCTTTCATCTTTCCGCATTGTTTCATCTTTCCGCATTGTTTCATCTTTCATCTTTCAGCATTGTTTCACCTTTCATCTTTCCGCATTGTTTCATCTTTCATCTTTCCGCATTTTTTCATCTTTCATCTTTCCGCATTGTTTCATCTTTCATCTTTCCGCATTGTTTCATCTTTCATCTTTCCGCATTGTTTCATCTTTCATCTTTCCGCATTGTTTCATCTTTCATCTTTCCGCATTGTTTCATCTTTCATCTTTCCGCATTGTTTCATCTTTCATCTTTCCGCACTGTTTCATCTTTCATCTTCCGCATTCTTTCATCTTTCATCTTTCCGCATTGTTTCATCTTTCAACTTTCCGCATTGTTTCATCTTTCATCTTTCCGCATTGTTTCATCTTTCATCTTTCCGCATTGTTTCATCTTTCATCTTTCCGCATTGTTTCATCTTTCATCTTTCCGCATTGTTTCATCTTTCATCTTTCCGCATTGTTTCATCTTTCATCTTTCCGCATTGTTTCATCTTTCCGCATTGTTTCATCTTTCCGCATTGTTTCATCTTTCCGCATTGTTTCATCTTTCCGCATTGTTTCATCTTTCCGCATTGTTTCATCTTTCATCTTTCCGCATTGTTTCATCTTTCATCTTTCCGCATTGTTTCATCTTTCATCTTTCCGCATTGTTTCATCTTTCATCTTCCGCATTCTTTCATCTTTCATCTTTCCGCATTGCTTCATCTTTCATCTTTCCGCATTGTTTCATCTTTCATCTTTCCGCATTGTTTCATCTTTCATCTTTCCGCATTGTTTCATCTTTCCGCATTGTTTCATCTTTCCGCAATGTTTCATCTTTCCGCATTGTTTCATCTTTCCGCATTGTTTCATCTTTCCGCATTGTTTCATCTTTCCGCATTGTTTCATCTTTCCGCATTGTTTCATCTTTCCGCATTGTTTCATCTTTCATCTTTTGCGCATTGTTTCATCTTTCATCTTTCCGCATTGTTTCATCTTTCCGCATTGTTTCATCTTTCATCTTTCCGCATTGTTTCATCTTTCATCTTTCCGCATTCTTTCATCTTTCATCTTTCCGCATTGTTTCATCTTTCATCTTTCCGCATTGTTTCATCTTTCATCTTTCCGCATTGTTTCATCTTTCATCTTTCCGCATTGTTTCATCTTTCATCTTTCCGCATTGTTTCATCTTTCCGCATTGTTTCATCTTTCATCTTTCCGCATTGTTTCATCTTTCATCTTTCCGCATTGTTTCATCTTTCATCTTTCCGCAATGTTTCATCTTTCATCTTTCCGCATTGTTTCATCTTTCATCTTTCCGCATTGTTTCATCTTTCATCTTTCCGCATTGTTTCATCTTTCATCTTTCCGCATTGTTTCATCTTTCCGCATTGTTTCATCTTTCATCTTTCCGCATTGTTTCATCTTTCATCTTTCCGCATTGTTTCATCTTTCATCTTTCCGCATTGTTTCATCTTCCATCTTTCCGCATTGTTTCATCTTTCATCTTTCCGCATTGTTTCATCGTTCATCTTTCCGCATTGTTTCATCTTTCATCTTTCCGCATTGTTTCATCTTTCATCTTTCCGCATTGTTTCATCTTTCCGCATTGTCTCATCTTTCATCTTCCGCATTGTTTCATCTTTCATCTTTCCGCATTGTTTCATCTTTCATCTTTCCGCATTTTTTCATCTTTCCGCATTGTTTCATCTTTCATCTTTCCGCATTGTTTCATCTTTCATCTTTCCGCATTTTTTCATCTTTCATCTTTCCGCATTGTTTCATCTTTCCGCATTGTTTCATCTTTCATCTTTCCGCATTGTTTCATCTTTCCGCATTGTTTCATCTTTCATCTTCCGCATTCTTTCATCTTTCATCTTTCCGCATTGTTTCATCTTTCATCTTTCCGCATTGTTTCATCTTTCATCTTTCCGCATTGTTTCATCTTTCCGCATTGTTTCATCTTTCATCTTTCCGCATTGTTTCATCTTTCCGCATTGTTTCATCTTTCATCTTTCCGCATTTTTTCATCTTTCATCTTTCCGCATTGTTTCATCTTTCATCTTTCCGCATTGTTTCATCTTTCATCTTTCCGCATTGTTTCATCTTTCATCTTTCCGCATTGTTTCATCTTTCATCTTTCCGCATTCTTTCATCTTTCATCTTTCCGCATTGTTTCATCTTTCATCTTTCCGCAATGTTTCATCTTTCATCTTTCCGCATTGTTTCATCTTTCATCTTTCCGCATTGTTTCATCTTTCATCTTTCCGTATTTTTTAATATTTCATCTTTCCGCATTGTTTCATCTTTCATCTTTCCGCATTGTTTCATCTTTCCGCATTGTTTCATCTTTCCGCATTGTTTCATCTTTCCGCATTGTTTCATCTTTCCGCATTGTTTCATCTTTCCGCATTGTTTCATCTTTCCGCATTGTTTCATCTTTCCGCATTGTTTCATCTTTCCGCATTGTTTCATCTTTCCGCATTGTTTCATCTTTCCGCATTGTTTCATCTTTCCGCATTGTTTCATCTTTCCGCATTGTTTCATCTTTCCGCATTGTTTCATCTTTCCGCATTGTTTCATCTTTCCGCATTGTTTCATCTTTCCGCATTGTTTCATCTTTCATCTTTTGCGCATTGTTTCATCTTTCATCTTTCCGCATTGTTTCATCTTTCCGCATTGTTTCATCTTTCATCTTTCCGCATTGTTTCATCTTTCATCTTTCCGCATTCTTTCATCTTTCATCTTTCCGCATTGTTTCATCTTTCATCTTTCCGCATTGTTTCATCTTTCCGCATTGTTTCATCTTTCCGCATTGTTTCATCTTTCCGCATTGTTTCATCTTTCCGCATTGTTTCATCTTTCCGCATTGTTTCATCTTTCCGCATTGTTTCATCTTTCCGCATTGTTTCATCTTTCCGCATTGTTTCATCTTTCCGCATTGTTTCATCTTTCATCTTTCCGCATTGTTTCATCTTTCATCTTTCCGCATTGTTTCATCTTTCATCTTTCCGCATTGTTTCATCTTTCATCTTTCCGCATTGTTTCATCTTTCCGCATTGTTTCATCTTTCATCTTTCCGCATTGTTTCATCTTTCATCTTTCCGCATTGTTTCATCTTTCCGCATTGTTTCATCTTTCATCTTTCCGCATTGTTTCATCTTTCATCTTTTCGCATTGTTTCATCTTTCATCTTTCCGCAATGTTTCATCTTTCATCTTTCCGCATTGTTTCATCTTTCATCTTTCCGCATTGTTTCATCTTTCATCTTTCCGCATTGTTTCATCTTTCATCTTTCCGCATTGTTTCATCTTTCATCTTTCCGCATTGTTTCATCTTCCATCTTTCCGCATTGTTTCATCTTTCATCTTTCCGCATTGTTTCATCTTTCATCTTTCCGCATTGTTTCATCTTCCATCTTTCCGCATTGTTTCATCTATCATCTTTCCGCATTGTTTCATCGTTCATCTTTCCGCATTGTTTCATCTTTCATCTTTCCGCATTGTTTCATCTTTCATCTTTCCGCATTGTTTCATCTTTCCGCATTGTCTCATCTTTCATCTTCCGCATTCTTTCATCTTTCATCTTTCCGCATTGTTTCATCTTTCATCTTTTCGCATTTTTTCATCTTTCCGCATTGTTTCATCTTTCATCTTTCCGCATTGTTTCATCTTTCATCTTTCCGCATTTTTTCATCTTTCATCTTTCCGCATTGTTTCATCTTTCAGCATTGTTTCATCTTTCATCTTTCCGCATTGTTTCATCTTTCCGCATTGTTTCATCTTTCATCTTCCGCATTCTTTCATCTTTCATCTTTCCGCATTGTTTCATCTTTCATCTTTCCGCATTGTTTCATCTTTCATCTTTCCGCATTGTTTCATCTTTCCGCATTGTTTCATCTTTCATCTTTCCGCATTGTTTCATCTTTCCGCATTGTTTCATCTTTCATCTTTCCGCATTGTTTCATCTTTCATCTTCCGCATTCTTTCATCTTTCATCTTTCCGCATTGTTTCATCTTTCATCTTTCCGCATTGTTTCATCTTTCATCTTTCCGCATTGTTTCATCTTTCATCTTCCGCATTCTTTCATCTTTCATCTTTCCGCATTGTTTCATCTTTCATCTTTCCGCATTGTTTCATCTTTCATCTTTCCGCATTGTTTCATCTTTCATCTTTCCGCATTGTTTCATCTTTCATCTTTCCGCATTGTTTCATCTTTCATCTTTCCGCATTGTTTCATCTTTCCGCATTGTTTCATCTTTCATCTTCCGCATTCTTTCATCTTTCATCTTTCCGCATTGTTTCATCTTTCATCTTTCCGCATTGTTTCATCTTTCATCTTTCCGCATTGTTTCATCTTTCATCTTTCCGCATTCTTTCATCTTTCATCTTTCCGCATTGTTTCATCTTTCATCTTTCCGCATTGTTTCATCTTTCATCTTTCCGCATTGTTTCATCTTTCATCTTTCCGCATTGTTTCATCTTTCATCTTTTCGCATTGTTTGATCTTTCATCTTTCCGCATTCTTTCATCTTTCATCTTTCCGCATTGATTCATCTTTCATCTTTCCGCAATGTTTCATCTTTCATCTTTCCGCATTGTTTCATCTTTCATCTTCCGCATTCTTTCATCTTTCATCTTTCCGCATTGTTTCATCTTTCATCTTTCCGCATTGTTTCATCTTTCATCTTTACGCATTGTTTCATCTTTCATCTTTCCGCATTTTTTCATCTTTCATCTTTCCGCATTGTTTCATCTTTCATCTTTCCGCATTGATTCATCTTTCCGCATTGTTTCATCTTTCCGCATTGTTTCATCTTTCCGCATTGTTTCATCTTTCCGCATTGTTTCATCTTTCATCTTTCCGCATTGCATCATCTTTCATCTTTCCGCATTGTTTCATCTTTCATCTTTCCGCATTGTTTCATCTTTCATCTTTCCGCATTGTTTCATCTTTCATCTTCCGCATTCTTTCATCTTTCATCTTTCCGCATTTTTCATCTTTCATCTTTCCGCATTGTTCATCTTTCATCTTTCCGCATTTTTTCATCTTTCATCTTTCCGCATTGTTTCATCTTTCATCTTTCCGCATTGTTTCATCTTTCATCTTTCCGCATTGTTTCATCTTTCCGCATTGTTTCATCTTTCATCTTTCAGCATTGTTTCACCTTTCATCTTTCCGCATTGTTTCATCTTTCATCTTTCCGCATTTTTTCATCTTTCATCTTTCCGCATTGTTTCATCTTTCATCTTTCCGCATTGTTTCATCTTTCATCTTTCCGCATTGTTTCATCTTTCATCTTTCCGCATTGTTTCATCTTTCATCTTTCCGCATTGTTTCATCTTTCATAAAGAATCGCGGAAAGCCGCATTGTTTCATCTTTCATCTTTCCGCACTGTTTCATCTTTCATCTTCCGCATTCTTTCATCTTTCATCTTTCCGCATTGTTTCATCTTTCAACTTTCCGCATTGTTTCATCTTTCATCTTTCCGCATTGTTTCATCTTTCATCTTTCCGCATTGTTTCATCTTTCATCTTTCCGCATTGTTTCATCTTTCATCTTTCCGCATTGTTTCATCTTTCATCTTTCCGCATTGTTTCATCTTTCATCTTTCCGCATTGTTTCATCTTTCCGCATTGTTTCATCTTTCCGCATTGTTTCATCTTTCATCTTTCCGCATTGTTTCATCTTTCCGCATTGTTTCATCTTTCCGCATTGTTTCATCTTTCCGCATTGTTTCATCTTTCATCTTTCCGCATTGTTTCATCTTTCCGCATTGTTTCATCTTTCCGCATTGTTTCATCTTTCATCTTTCCGCATTGTTTCATCTTTCATCTTTCCGCATTGTTTCATCTTTCATCTTTCCGCATTGTTTCATCTTTCATCTTCCGCATTCTTTCATCTTTCATCTTTCCGCATTGTTTCATCTTTCATCTTTCCGCATTGTTTCATCTTTCATCTTTCCGCATTGTTTCATCTTTCATCTTTCCGCATTGTTTCATCTTTCCGCATTGTTTCATCTTTCATCTTTCCGCATTGTTTCATCTTTCATCTTCCGCATTCTTTCATCTTTCATCTTTCCGCATTGTTTCATCTTTCATCTTTCCGCATTGTTTCATGTTTCATCTTTCCGCATTGTTTCATCTTTCCGCATTGTTTCATCTTTCCGCATTGTTTCATCTTTCCGCATTGTTTCATCTTTCCGCATTGTTTCATCTTTCCGCATTGTTTCATCTTTCCGCATTGTTTCATCTTTCCGCATTGTTTCATCTTTCCGCATTGTTTCATCTTTCCGCATTGTTTCATCTTTCCGCATTGTTTCATCTTTCCGCATTGTTTCATCTTTCCGCATTGTTTCATCTTTCCGCATTGTTTCATCTTTCCGCATTGTTTCATCTTTCCGCATTGTTTCATCTTTCCGCATTGTTTCATCTTTCATCTTTCCGCATTGTTTCATCTTTCATCTTTCCGCATTCTTTCATCTTTCATCTTTCCGCATTGTTTCATCTTTCATCTTTCCGCATTGTTTCATCTTTCCGCATTGTTTCATCTTTCCGCATTGTTTCATCTTTCCGCATTGTTTCATCTTTCCGCATTGTTTCATCTTTCATCTTTCCGCATTGTTTCATCTTTCATCTTTCCGCATTGTTTCATCTTTCATCTTTCCGCATTGTTTCATCTTTCCGCATTGTTTCATCTTTCATCTTTCCGCATTGTTTCATCTTTCATCTTTCCGCATTGTTTCATCTTTCATCTTTCCGCATTGTTTCATCTTTCATCTTTCCGCATTGTTTCATCTTTCATCTTTCCGCATTGTTTCATCTTTCATCTTTCCGCACTGTTTCATCTTTCATCTTCCGCATTCTTTCATCTTTCATCTTTCCGCATTGTTTCATCTTTCAACTTTCCGCATTGTTTCATCTTTCATCTTTCCGCATTGTTTCATCTTTCATCTTTCCGCATTGTTTCATCTTTCATCTTTCCGCATTGTTTCATCTTTCATCTTTCCGCATTGTTTCATCTTTCATCTTTCCGCATTGTTTCATCTTTCATCTTTCCGCATTGTTTCATCTTTCCGCATTGTTTCATCTTTCCGCATTGTTTCATCTTTCCGCATTGTTTCATCTTTCATCTTTCCGCATTGTTTCATCTTTCCGCATTGTTTCATCTTTCCGCATTGTTTCATCTTTCCGCATTGTTTCATCTTTCCGCATTGTTTCATCTTTCCGCATTGTTTCATCTTTCATCTTTCCGCATTGTTTCATCTTTCATCTTTCCGCATTGTTTCATCTTTCATCTTTCCGCATTGTTTCATCTTTCATCTTCCGCATTCTTTCATCTTTCATCTTTCCGCATTGTTTCATCTTTCATCTTTCCGCATTGTTTCATCTTTCATCTTTCCGCATTGTTTCATCTTTCCGCATTGTTTCATCTTTCATCTTTCCGCATTGTTTCATCTTTCATCTTCCGCATTCTTTCATCTTTCATCTTTCCGCATTGTTTCATCTTTCATCTTTCCGCATTGTTTCATGTTTCATCTTTCCGCATTGTTTCATCTTTCCGCATTGTTTCATCTTTCCGCATTGTTTCATCTTTCCGCATTGTTTCATCTTTCCGCATTGTTTCATCTTTCCGCATTGTTTCATCTTTCCGCATTGTTTCATCTTTCCGCATTGTTTCATCTTTCCGCATTGTTTCATCTTTCCGCATTGTTTCATCTTTCCGCATTGTTTCATCTTACCGCATTGTTTCATCTTTCCGCATTGTTTCATCTTTCCGCATTGTTTCATCTTTCCGCATTGTTTCATCTTTCCGCATTGTTTCATCTTTCCGCATTGTTTCATCTTTCCGCATTGTTTCATCTTTCATCTTTCCGCATTGTTTCATCTTTCATCTTTCCGCATTCTTTCATCTTTCATCTTTCCGCATTGTTTCATCTTTCATCTTTCCGCATTGTTTCATCTTTCCGCATTGTTTCATCTTTCCGCATTGTTTCATCTTTCCGCATTGTTTCATCTTTCTGCATTGTTTCATCTTTCATCTTTCCGCATTGTTTCATCTTTCCGCATTGTTTCATCTTTCATCTTTCCGCATTGTTTCATCTTTCATCCTTCCGCATTGTTTCATCTTTCCGCATTGTTTCATCTTTCATCTTTCCGCATTGTTTCATCTTTCCGCATGGTTTCATCTTTCATCTTTCCGCATTGTTTCATCTTTCATCTTCCGCATTCTTTCATCTTTCATCTTTCCGCATTGTTTCATCTTTCATCTTTCCGCATTGTTTCATGTTTCATCTTTCCGCATTGTTTCATCTTTCCGCATTGTTTCATCTTTCCGCATTGTTTCATCTTTCCGCATTGTTTCATCTTTCCGCATTGTTTCATCTTTCCGCATTGTTTCATCTTTCCGCATTGTTTCATCTTTCCGCATTGTTTCATCTTTCCGCATTGTTTCATCTTTCCGCATTGTTTCATCTTTCGGCATTGTTTCATCTTTCCGCATTGTTTCATCTTTCATCTTCCGCATTCTTTCATCTTTCATCTTTCCGCATTGTTTCATCTTTCATCTTTCCGCAATGTTTCATCTTTCATCTTTCCGCACTGTTTCATCTTTCATCTTCCGCATTCTTTCATCTTTCATCTTTCCGCATTGTTTCATCTTTCAACTTTCCGCATTGTTTCATCTTTCATCTTTCCGCATTGTTTCATCTTTCATCTTTCCGCATTGTTTCATCTTTCATCTTTCCGCATTGTTTCATCTTTCATCTTTCCGCATTGTTTCATCTTTCATCTTTCCGCATTGTTTCATCTTTCCGCATTGTTTCATCTTTCCGCATTGTTTCATCTTTCCGCATTGTTTCATCTTTCCGCATTGTTTCATCTTTCCGCATTGTTTCATCTTTCCGCATTGTTTCATCTTTCATCTTTCCGCATTGTTTCATCTTTCCGCATTGTTTCATCTTTCCGCATTGTTTCATCTTTCATCTTTCCGCATTGTTTCATCTTTCCGCATTGTTTCATCTTTCCGCATTGTTTCATCTTTCCGCATTGTTTCATCTTTCCGCATTGTTTCATCTTTCATCTTTACGCATTGTTTCATCTTTCATCTTTCCGCATTGTTTCATCTTTCATCTTTCCGCATTGTTTCATCTTTCATCTTCCGCATTCTTTCATCTTTCATCTTTCCGCATTGTTTCATCTTTCATCTTTCCGCATTGTTTCATCTTTCATCTTTCCGCATTGTTTCATCTTTCCGCATTGTTTCATCTTTCATCTTTCCGCATTGTTTCATCTTTCCGCATTGTTTCATCTTTCATCTTTCCGCATTGTTTCATCTTTCATCTTCCGCATTCTTTCATCTTTCATCTTTCCGCATTGTTTCATCTTTCATCTTTCCGCATTGTTTCATGTTTCATCTTTCCGCATTGTTTCATCTTTCCGCATTGTTTCATCTTTCCGCATTGTTTCATCTTTCCGCATTGTTTCATCTTTCCGCATTGTTTCATCTTTCCGCATTGTTTCATCTTTCCGCATTGTTTCATCTTTCCGCATTGTTTCATCTTTCCGCATTGTTTCATCTTTCCGCATTGTTTCATCTTTCCGCATTGTTTCATCTTTCCGCATTGTTTCATCTTTCCGCATTGTTTCATCTTTCCGCATTGTTTCATCTTTCATCTTTCCGCATTGTTTCATCTTTCATCTTTCCGCATTCTTTCATCTTTCATCTTTCCGCATTGTTTCATCTTTCATCTTTCCGCATTGTTTCATCTTTCCGCATTGTTTCATCTTTCCGCATTGTTTCATCTTTCCGCATTGTTTCATCTTTCTGCATTGTTTCATCTTTCATCTTTCCGCATTGTTTCATCTTTCCGCATTGTTTCATCTTTCATCTTTCCGCATTGTTTCATCTTTCATCTTTCCGCATTGTTTCATCTTTCCGCATTGTTTCATCTTTCATCTTTCCGCATTGTTTCATCTTTCCGCATTGTTTCATCTTTCATCTTTCCGCATTGTTTCATCTTTCATCTTCCGCATTCTTTCATCTTTCATCTTTCCGCATTGTTTCATCTTTCATCTTTCCGCATTGTTTCATGTTTCATCTTTCCGCATTGTTTCATCTTTCCGCATTGTTTCATCTTTCCGCATTGTTTCATCTTTCCGCATTGTTTCATCTTTCCGCATTGTTTCATCTTTCCGCATTGTTTCATCTTTCCGCATTGTTTCATCTTTCCGCATTGTTTCATCTTTCCGCATTGTTTCATCTTTCCGCATTGTTTCATCTTTCATGTTCCGCATTCTTTCATCTTTCATCTTTCCGCATTGTTTCATCTTTCATCTTTCCGCATTGTTTCATCTTTCATCTTTCCGCATTGTTTCATCTTTCATCTTTCCGCATTGTTTCATCTTTCATCTTTCCGCATTGTTTCATCTTTCATCTTTCCGCATTGTTTCATCTTTCATCTTTCCGCATTGTTTCATCTTTCATCTTTCCGCATTGTTTCATCTTTCATCTTTCCGCATTGTTTCATCTTTCATCTTTCCGCATTGTTTCATCTTTCATCTTTCCGCATTGTTTCATCTTTCATCTTTCCGCATTGTTTCATCTTTCATCTTTCCGCATTGTTTCATCTTTCCGCATTGTTTCATCTTTCATCTTCCGCATTCTTTCATCTTTCATCTTTCCGCATTGTTTCATCTTTCATCTTTCCGCATTGTTTCATCTTTCATCTTTCCGCATTGTTTCATCTTTCATCTTTCCGAATTGTTTCATCTTTCATCTTTCCGCATTGTTTCATCTTTCCGCATTGTTTCATCTTTCCGCATTGTTTCATCTTTCATCTTTCCGCATTGTTTCATCTTTCATCTTTCCGCATTGTTTCATCTTTCATCTTTCCGCATTGTTTCATCTTTCATCTTTCCGCATTGTTTGATCTTTCATCTTTCCGCATTCTTTCATCTTTCATCTTTCCGCATTGATTCATCTTTCATCTTTCCGCAATGTTTCATCTTTCATCTTTCCGCATTGTTTCATCTTTCATCTTCCGCATTCTTTCATCTTTCATCTTTCCGCATTGTTTCATCTTTCATCTTTCCGCATTGTTTCATCTTTCATCTTTCCGCATTGTTTCATCTTTCATCTTTCCGCATTTTTTAATATTTCATCTTTCCGCATTGTTTCATCTTTCATCTTTCCGCATTGTTTCATCTTTCCGCATTGTTTCATCTTTCCGCATTGTTTCATCTTTCCGCATTGTTTCATCTTTCCGCATTGTTTCATCTTTCCGCATTGTTTCATCTTTCCGCATTGTTTCATCTTTCCGCATTGTTTCATCTTTCCGCATTGTTTCATCTTTCCGCATTGTTTCATCTTTCCGCATTGTTTCATCTTTCCGCATTGTTTCATCTTTCCGCATTGTTTCATCTTTCCGCATTGTTTCATCTTTCATCTTCCGCATTCTTTCATCTTTCATCTTTCCGCATTGTTTCATCTTTCATCTTTCCGCATTGTTTCATCTTTCATCTTACCGCATTGTTTCATCTTTCATCTTTCCGCATTTTTTCATCTTTCATCTTTCCGCATTGTTTCAGCTTTCATCTTTCCGCATTGTTTCATCTTTCCGCATTGTTTCATCTTTCCGCATTGTTTCATCTTTCCGCATTGTTTCATCTTTCCGCATTGTTTCATCTTTCCGCATTGTTTCATCTTTCCGCATTGTTTCATCTTTCCGCATTGTTTCATCTTTCCGCATTGTTTCATCTTTCCGCATTGTTTCATCTTTCATCTTTCCGCATTGTTTCATCTTTCATCTTTCCGCATTGTTTCATCTTTCATCTTTCCGCATTCTTTCATCTTTCATCTTTCCGTATTGTTTCATCTTTCCGCATTGTTTCATCTTTCCGCATTGTTTCATCTTTCCGCATTGTTTCATCTTTCCGCATTGTTTCATCTTTCCGCATTGTTTCATCTTTCCGCATTGTTTCATCTTTCCGCATTGTTTCATCTTTCCGCATTGTTTCATCTTTCCGCATTGTTTCATCTTTCCGCATTGTTTCATCTTTCCGCATTGTTTCATCTTTCCGCATTGTTTCATCTTTCCGCATTGTTTCATCTTTCCGCATTGTTTCATCTTTCCGCATTGTTTCATCTTTCCGCATTGTTTCATCTTTCCGCATTGTTTCATCTTTCCGCATTGTTTCATCTTTCCGCATTGTTTCATCTTTCCGCATTGTTTCATCTTTCCGCATTGTTTCATCTTTCCGCATTGTTTCATCTTTCCGCATTGTTTCATCTTTCCGCATTGTTTCATCTTTCCGCATTGTTTCATCTTTCATCTTTCCGCATTGTTTCATCTTTCATCTTTCCGCATTGTTTCATCTTTCATCTTTCCGCATTGTTTCATCTTTCATCTTTCCGCATTGTTTCATCTTTCATCTTTCCGCATTGTTTCATCTTTCCGCATTGTTTCATCTTTCATCTTTCCGCATTGTTTCATCTTTCCGCATTGTTTCATCTTTCCGCATTGTTTCATCTTTCCGCATTGTTTCATCTTTCCGCATTGTTTCATCTTTCCGCATTGTTTCATCTTTCCGCATTGTTTCATCTTTCCGCATTGTTTCATCTTTCCGCATTGTTTCATCTTTCCGCATTGTTTCATCTTTCCGCATTGTTTCATCTTTCCGCATTGTTTCATCTTTCCGCATTGTTTCATCTTTCCGCATTGTTTCATCTTTCCGCATTGTTTCATCTTTCCGCATTGTTTCATCTTTCCGCATTGTTTCATCTTTCCGCATTGTTTCATCTTTCCGCATTGTTTCATCTTTCCGCATTGTTTCATCTTTCCGCATTGTTTCATCTTTCCGCATTGTTTCATCTTTCCGCATTGTTTCATCTTTCCGCATTGTTTCATCTTTCCGCATTGTTTCATCTATCCGCATTGTTTCATCTTTCCGCATTGTTTCATCTTTCCGCATTGTTTCATCTTTCCGCATTGTTTCATCTTTCCGCATTGTTTCATCTTTCCGCATTGTTTCATCTTTCCGCATTGTTTCATCTTTCCGCATTGTTTCATCTTTCCGCATTGTTTCATCTTTCCGCATTGTTTCATCTTTCCGCATTGTTTCATCTTTCCGCATTGTTTCATCTTTCCGCATTGTTTCATCTTTCCGCATTGTTTCATCTTTCCGCATTGTTTCATCTTTCCGCATTGTTTCATCTTTCCGCATTGTTTCATCTTTCCGCATTGTTTCATCTTTCCGCATTGTTTCATCTTTCCGCATTGTTTCATCTTTCCGCATTGTTTCATCTTTCCGCATTGTTTCATCTTTCCGCATTGTTTCATCTTTCCGCATTGTTTCATCTTTCCGCATTGTTTCATCTTTCCGCATTGTTTCATCTTTCCGCATTGTTTCATCTTTCATCTTTCCGCATTGTTTCATCTTTCATCTTTCCGCATTCTTTCATCTTTCATCTTTCCGCATTGTTTCATCTTTCATCTTTCCGCATTGTTTCATCTTTCCGCATTGTTTCATCTTTCCGCATTGTTTCATCTTTCCGCATTGTTTCATCTTTCCGCATTGTTTCATCTTTCCGCATTGTTTCATCTTTCATCTTTCCGCATTGTTTCATCTTTCCGCATTGTTTCATCTTTCATCTTTCAGCATTGTTTCACCTTTCATCTTTCCGCATTGTTTCATCTTTCATCTTTCCGCATTTTTTCATCTTTCATCTTTCCGCATTGTTTCATCTTTCATCTTTCCGCATTGTTTCATCTTTCATCTTTCCGCATTGTTTCATCTTTCATCTTTCCGCATTGTTTCATCTTTCATCTTTCCGCATTGTTTCATCTTTCATCTTTCCGCATTGTTTCATCTTTCATCTTTCCGCACTGTTTCATCTTTCATCTTCCGCATTCTTTCATCTTTCATCTTTCCGCATTGTTTCATCTTTCAACTTTCCGCATTGTTTCATCTTTCATCTTTCCGCATTGTTTCATCTTTCATCTTTCCGCATTGTTTCATCTTTCATCTTTCCGCATTGTTTCATCTTTCATCTTTCCGCATTGTTTCATCTTTCATCTTTCCGCATTGTTTCATCTTTCATCTTTCCGCATTGTTTCATCTTTCATCTTTCCGCATTGTTTCATCTTTCCGCATTGTTTCATCTTTCCGCATTGTTTCATCTTTCCGCATTGTTTCATCTTTCCGCATTGTTTCATCTTTCCGCATTGTTTCATCTTTCATCTTTCCGCATTGTTTCATCTTTCCGCATTGTTTCATCTTTCCGCATTGTTTCATCTTTCATCTTTCCGCATTGTTTCATCTTTCATCTTTCCGCATTGTTTCATCTTTCATCTTTCCGCATTGTTTCATCTTTCATCTTCCGCATTCTTTCATCTTTCATCTTTCCGCATTGTTTCATCTTTCATCTTTCCGCATTGTTTCATCTTTCATCTTTCCGCATTGTTTCATCTTTCATCTTTCCGCATTGTTTCATCTTTCCGCATTGTTTCATCTTTCATCTTTCCGCATTGTTTCATCTTTCATCTTCCGCATTCTTTCATCTTTCATCTTTCCGCATTGTTTCATCTTTCATCTTTCCGCATTGTTTCATGTTTCATCTTTCCGCATTGTTTCATCTTTCCGCATTGTTTCATCTTTCCGCATTGTTTCATCTTTCCGCATTGTTTCATCTTTCCGCATTGTTTCATCTTTCCGCATTGTTTCATCTTTCCGCATTGTTTCATCTTTCCGCATTGTTTCATCTTTCCGCATTGTTTCATCTTTCCGCATTGTTTCATCTTTCCGCATTGTTTCATCTTTCCGCATTGTTTCATCTTTCCGCATTGTTTCATCTTTCCGCATTGTTTCATCTTTCCGCATTGTTTCATCTTTCCGCATTGTTTCATCTTTCCGCATTGTTTCATCTTTCCGCATTGTTTCATCTTTCCGCATTGTTTCATCTTTCATCTTTCCGCATTGTTTCATCTTTCATCTTTCCGCATTCTTTCATCTTTCATCTTTCCGCATTGTTTCATCTTTCATCTTTCCGCATTGTTTCATCTTTCCGCATTGTTTCATCTTTCCGCATTGTTTCATCTTTCCGCATTGTTTCATCTTTCTGCATTGTTTCATCTTTCATCTTTCCGCATTGTTTCATCTTTCCGCATTGTTTCATCTTTCATCTTTCCGCATTGTTTCATCTTTCATCTTTCCGCATTGTTTCATCTTTCCGCATTGTTTCATCTTTCATCTTTCCGCATTGTTTCATCTTTCCGCATGGTTTCATCTTTCATCTTTCCGCATTGTTTCATCTTTCATCTTCCGCATTCTTTCATCTTTCATCTTTCCGCATTGTTTCATCTTTCATCTTTCCGCATTGTTTCATGTTTCATCTTTCCGCATTGTTTCATCTTTCCGCATTGTTTCATCTTTCCGCATTGTTTCATCTTTCCGCATTGTTTCATCTTTCCGCATTGTTTCATCTTTCCGCATTGTTTCATCTTTCCGCATTGTTTCATCTTTCCGCATTGTTTCATCTTTCCGCATTGTTTCATCTTTCCGCATTGTTTCATCTTTCCCCATTGTTTCATCTTTCCGCATTGTTTCATCTTTCCGCATGGTTTCATCTTTCCGCATTGTTTCATCTTTCATCTTCCGCATTCTTTCATCTTTAATCTTTCCGCATTGTTTCATCTTTCATCTTTCCGCAATGTTTCATCTTTCATCTTTCCGCACTGTTTCATCTTTCATCTTCCGCATTCTTTCATCTTTCATCTTTCCGCATTGTTTCATCTTTCAACTTTCCGCATTGTTTCATCTTTCATCTTTCCGCATTGTTTCATCTTTCATCTTTCCGCATTGTTTCATCTTTCATCTTTCCGCATTGTTTCATCTTTCATCTTTCCGCATTGTTTCATCTTTCATCTTTCCGCATTGTTTCATCTTTCCGCATTGTTTCATCTTTCCGCATTGTTTCATCTTTCCGCATTGTTTCATCTTTCCGCATTGTTTCATCTTTCCGCATTGTTTCATCTTTCCGCATTGTTTCATCTTTCCGCATTGTTTCATCTTTCCGCATTGTTTCATCTTTCCGCATTGTTTCATCTTTCCGCATTGTTTCATCTTTCATCTTTCCGCATTGTTTCATCTTTCCGCATTGTTTCATCTTTCATCTTTCCGCATTGTTTCATCTTTCCGCATTGCTTCATCTTTCCGCATTGTTTCATCTTTCCGCATTGTTTCATCTTTCCGCATTGTTTCATCTTTCCGCATTGTTTCATCTTTCATCTTTCCGCATTGTTTCATCTTTCATCTTTCCGCATTGTTTCATCTTTCATCTTTCCGCATTGTTTCATCTTTCATCTTCCGCATTCTTTCATCTTTCATCTTTCCGCATTGTTTCATCTTTCATCTTTCCGCATTGTTTCATCTTTCATCTTTCCGCATTGTTTCATCTTTCCGCATTGTTTCATCTTTCATCTTTCCGCATTGTTTCATCATTCCGCATTGTTTCATCTTTCATCTTTCCGCATTGTTTCATCTTTCATCTTCCGCATTCTTTCATCTTTCATCTTTCCGCATTGTTTCATCTTTCATCTTTCCGCATTGTTTCATGTTTCATCTTTCCGCATTGTTTCATCTTTCCGCATTGTTTCATCTTTCCGCATTGTTTCATCTTTCCGCATTGTTTCATCTTTCCGCATTGTTTCATCTTTCCGCATTGTTTCATCTTTCCGCATTGTTTCATCTTTCCGCATTGTTTCATCTTTCCGCATTGTTTCATCTTTCCGCATTGTTTCATCTTTCCGCATTGTTTCATCTTTCCGCATTGTTTCATCTTTCATCTTTCCGCATTCTTTCATCTTTCATCTTTCCGCATTGTTTCATCTTTCATCTTTCCGCATTGTTTCATCTTTCCGCATTGTTTCATCTTTCCGCATTGTTTCATCTTTCCGCATTGTTTCATCTTTCCGCATTGTTTCATCTTTCCGCATTGTTTCATCTTTCTGCATTGTTTCATCTTTCATCTTTCCGCATTGTTTCATCTTTCCGCATTGTTTCATCTTTCATCTTTCCGCATTGTTTCATCTTTCATCTTTCCGCATTGTTTCATCTTTCCGCATTGTTTCATCTTTCATCTTTCCGCATTGTTTCATCTTTCCGCATTGTTTCATCTTTCATCTTTCCGCATTGTTTCATGTTTCATCTTTCCGCATTGTTTCATCTTTCCGCATTGTTTCATCTTTCCGCATTGTTTCATCTTTCCGCATTGTTTCATCTTTCCGCATTGTTTCATCTTTCCGCATTGTTTCATCTTTCCGCATTGTTTCATCTTTCCGCATTGTTTCATCTTTCCGCATTGTTTCATCTTTCCGCATTGTTTCATCTTTCCGCATTGTTTCATCTTTCCGCATTGTTTCATCTTTCCGCATTGTTTCATCTTTCCGCATTGTTTCATCTTTCCGCATTGTTTCATCTTTCCGCATTGTTTCATCTTTCCGCATTGTTTCATCTTTCCGCATTGTTTCATCTTTCCGCATTGTTTCATCTTTCCGCATTGTTTCATCTTTCCGCATTGTTTCATCTTTCCGCATTGTTTCATCTTTCCGCATTGTTTCATCTTTCCGCATTGTTTCATCTTTCATCTTCCGCATTCTTTCATCTTTCATCTTTCCGCATTGTTTCATCTTTCATCTTTCCGCATTGTTTCATCTTTCATCTTTCCGCATTGTTTCATCTTTCATCTTTCCGCATTGTTTCATCTTTCATCTTTCCGCATTGTTTCATCTTTCATCTTTCCGCATTGTTTCATCTTTCATCTTTCCGCATTATTTCATCTTTCATCTTTCCGCATTGTTTCATCTTTCATCTTTCCGCATTGTTTCATCTTTCATCTTTCCGCATTGTTTCATCTTTCATCTTTCCGCATTGTTTCATCTTTCCGCATTGTTTCATCTTTCATCTTCCGCATTCTTTCATCTTTCATCTTTCCGCATTGTTTCATCTTTCATCTTTCCGCATTGTTTCATCTTTCATCTTTCCGCATTGTTTCATCTTTCATCTTTCCGAATTGTTTCATCTTTCATCTTTCCGCATTGTTTCATCTTTCCGCATTGTTTCATCTTTCCGCATTGTTTCATCTTTCATCTTTCCGCATTGTTTCATCTTTCATCTTTCCGCATTGTTTCATCTTTCATCTTTCCGCATTGTTTCATCTTTCATCTTTCCGCATTGTTTGATCTTTCATCTTTCCGCATTCTTTCATCTTTCATCTTTCCGCATTGATTCATCTTTCATCTTTCCGCAATGTTTCATCTTTCATCTTTCCGCATTGTTTCATCTTTCATCTTCCGCATTCTTTCATCTTTCATCTTTCCGCATTGTTTCATCTTTCATCTTTCCGCATTGTTTCATCTTTCATCTTTCCGCATTGTTTCATCTTTCATCTTTCCGCATTTTTTAATATTTCATCTTTCCGCATTGTTTCATCTTTCATCTTTCCGCATTGTTTCATCTTTCCGCATTGTTTCATCTTTCCGCATTGTTTCATCTTTCCGCATTGTTTCATCTTTCCGCATTGTTTCATCTTTCCGCATTGTTTCATCTTTCATCTTCCGCATTCTTTCATCTTTCATCTTTCCGCATTGTTTCATCTTTCATCTTTCCGCATTGTTTCATCTTTCATCTTACCGCATTGTTTCATCTTTCATCTTTCCGCATTTTTTCATCTTTCATCTTTCCGCATTGTTTCAGCTTTCATCTTTCCGCATTGTTTCATCTTTCCGCATTGTTTCATCTTTCCGCATTGTTTCATCTTTCCGCATTGTTTCATGTTTCCGCATTGTTTCATCTTTCCGCATTGTTTCATCTTTCCGCATTGTTTCATCTTTCATCTTTCCGCATTGTTTCATCTTTCATCTTTCCGCATTGTTTCATCTTTCATCTTTCCGCATTCTTTCATCTTTCATCTTTCCGTATTGTTTCATCTTTCCGCATTGTTTCATCTTTCCGCATTGTTTCATCTTTCCGCATTGTTTCATCTTTCCGCATTGTTTCATCTTTCCGCATTGTTTCATCTTTCCGCATTGTTTCATCTTTCATCTTCCGCATTCTTTCATCTTTCATCTTTCCGCATTGTTTCATCTTTCATCTTTCCGCATTGTTTCATCTTTCATCTTACCGCATTGTTTCATCTTTCATCTTTCCGCATTTTTTCATCTTTCATCTTTCCGCATTGTTTCAGCTTTCATCTTTCCGCATTGTTTCATCTTTCCGCATTGTTTCATCTTTCCGCATTGTTTCATCTTTCCGCATTGTTTCATCTTTCCGCATTGTTTCATCTTTCCGCATTGTTTCATCTTTCCGCATTGTTTCATCTTTCATCTTTCCGCATTGTTTCATCTTTCATCTTTCCGCATTGTTTCATCTTTCATCTTTCCGCATTCTTTCATCTTTCATCTTTCCGTATTGTTTCATCTTTCCGCATTGTTTCATCTTTCCGCATTGTTTCATCTTTCCGCATTGTTTCATCTTTCCGCATTGTTTCATCTTTCCGCATTGTTTCATCTTTCCGCATTGTTTCATCTTTCCGCATTGTTTCATCTTTCCGCATTGTTTCATCTTTCCGCATTGTTTCATCTTTCCGCATTGTTTCATCTTTCCGCATTGTTTCATCTTTCCGCATTGTTTCATCTTTCCGCATTGTTTCATCTTTCCGCATTGTTTCATCTTTCCGCATTGTTTCATCTTTCCGCATTGTTTCATCTTTCCGCATTGTTTCATCTTTCCGCATTGTTTCATCTTTCCGCATTGTTTCATCTTTCCGCATTGTTTCATCTTTCCGCATTGTTTCATCTTTCCGCATTGTTTCATCTTTCCGCATTGTTTCATCTTTCCGCATTGTTTCATCTTTCCGCATTGTTTCATCTTTCCGCATTGTTTCATCTTTCCGCATTGTTTCATCTTTCCGCATTGTTTCATCTTTCCGCATTGTTTCATCTTTCCGCATTGTTTCATCTTTCATCTTTCCGCATTGTTTCATCTTTCATCTTTCCGCATTGTTTCATCTTCCATCTTTCCGCATTGTTTCATCTTTCATCTTTCCGCATTGTTTCATCTTTCATCTTTCCGCATTGTTTCATCTTTCCGCATTGTTTCATCTTTCATCTTTCCGCATTGTTTCATCTTTCCGCATTGTTTCATCTTTCCGCATTGTTTCATCTTTCCGCATTGTTTCATCTTTCCGCATTGTTTCATCTTTCCGCATTGTTTCATCTTTCCGCATTGTTTCATCTTTCCGCATTGTTTCATCTTTCCGCATTGTTTCATCTTTCCGCATTGTTTCATCTTTCCGCATTGTTTCATCTTTCCGCATTGTTTCATCTTTCCGCATTGTTTCATCTTTCCGCATTGTTTCATCTTTCCGCATTGTTTCATCTTTCCGCATTGTTTCATCTTTCCGCATTGTTTCATCTTTCCGCATTGTTTCATCTTTCCGCATTGTTTCATCTTTCCGCATTGTTTCATCTTTCCGCATTGTTTCATCTTTCCGCATTGTTTCATCTTTCCGCATTGTTTCATCTTTCCGCATTGTTTCATCTTTCCGCATTGTTTCATCTTTCCGCATTGTTTCATCTTTCCGCATTGTTTCATCTTTCCGCATTGTTTCATCTTTCCGCATTGTTTCATCTTTCCGCATTGTTTCATCTTTCCGCATTGTTTCATCTTTCCGCATTGTTTCATCTTTCCGCATTGTTTCATCTTTCCGCATTGTTTCATCTTTCCGCATTGTTTCATCTTTCCGCATTGTTTCATCTTTCCGCATTGTTTCATCTTTCCGCATTGTTTCATCTTTCATCTTTCCGCATTGTTTCATCTTTCATCTTTCCGCATTGTTTCATCTTTCATTTTTCCGCATTGTTTCATCTTTCATCTTTCCGCATTGTTTCATCTTTCCGCATTGTTTCATCTTTCCGCATTGTTTCATCTTTCCGCATTGTTTCATCTTTCATCTTTCCGCATTGTTTCATCTTTCCGAATTGTTTCATCTTTCCGCAATGTTTCATCTTTCCGCATTGTTTCATCTTTCATCTTCCCGCATTGTTTCATCTTTCATCTTTCCGCATTGTTTCATCTTTCATCTTTCCGCATTGTTTCATCTTTCATCTTTCCGCATTCTTTCATCTTTCATCTTTCCGCATTGTTTCATCTATCATCTTTCCGCATTCTTTCATCTATCATCTTTCCGCATTTTTTCATCTTTCATCTTTCCGCATTGTTTCATCTTTCATCTTTCCGCATTCTTTCATCTTTCATCTTTCCGCATTATTTCATCTTCCATCTTTCCGCATTTTTTCATCTTTCATCTTTCCGCATTGTTTCATCTTTCATCTTTCCGCATTGTTTCATCTTTCATCTTTCCGCATTGTTTCATCTTTCCGCATTGTTTCATCTTTCCGCATTGTTTCATCTTTCCGCATTGTTTCATCTTTCCGCATTGTTTCATCTTTCCGCATTGTTTCATCTTTCCGCATTGTTTCATCTTTCCGCATTGTTTCATCTTTCATCTTTCCGCATTGTTTCATCTTTCATCTTTCCGCATTCTTTCATCTTTCATCTTTCCGCATTGTTTCATCTTTCATCTTTCCGCATTGTTTCATCTTTCATCTTTCCGCATTCTTTCATCTTTCATCTTTCCGCATTGTTTCATCTTTCATCTTTCCGCATTGTTTCATCTTTCATCTTTCCGCATTCTTTCATCTTTCATCTTTCCGCATTGTTTCATCTTTCATCTTTCCGCATTGTTTCATCTTTCATCTTTCCGCATTCTTTCATCTTTCATCTTTCCGCATTGTTTCATCTTTCATCTTTCCGCATTGTTTCATCTTTCATCTTCCGCATTCTTTCATCTTTCATCTTTCCGTATTGTTTCATCTTTCATCTTTCCGCATTTTTTCATCTTTCATCTTTCCGCATTGTTTCATCTTTCATCTTTCCGCATTGTTTCATCTTTCCGCATTGTTTCATCTTTCATCTTTCCGCATTGTTTCATCTTTCATCTTTCCGCATTTTTTCATCTTTCATCTTTCCGCATTGTTTCATCTTTCATCTTTCCGCATTGTTTCATCTTTCCGCATTGTTTCATCTTTCATCTTTCCGCATTGTTTCATCTTTCATCTTTCCGCATTGTTTCATCTTTCACCTTTCCGCATTCTTTCATCTTTCATCTTTCCGCATTGTTTCATCTTTCATCTTTCCGCATTGTTTCATCTTTCATCTTTCCGCATTCTTTCATCTTTCATCTTTCCGCATTGTTTCATCTTTCATCTTTCCGCATTCTTTCATCTTTTATCTTTCCGCATTGTTTCATCTTTCCGAATTGTTTCATCTTTCATCTTCCGCATTCTTTCATCTTTCATCTTTCCGCTTTGTTTCATCTTTCCGCATTGTTTCATCTTTCATCTTCCGCATTCTTTCATCTTTCCGCATTGTTTCATCTTTCATCTTTCCGCATTTTTTCATCTTTCATCTTTCCGCATTGTTTCATCTTTCCGCATTGTTTCATCTTTCCGCATTGTTTCATCTTTCCGCATTGTTTCATCTTTCCGCATTGTTTCATCTTTCCGCATTGTTTCATATTTCCGCATTGTTTCATCTTTCATCTTTCCGCATTGTTTCATCTTTCATCTTTCCGCATTGTTTCATCTTTTATCTTTCCGCATTGTTTCATCTTTCATCTTTCCGCATTCTTTCATCTTTCATCTTTCCGCATTGTTTCATCTTTCATCTTTCCGCATTGTTTCATCTTTCATCTTTCCGCATTGTTTCATCTTTCATCTTTCCGCATTTTTTCATCTTTCATCTTTCCGCATTGTTTCATCTTTCATCTTTCCGCATTGTTTCATCTTTCCGCATTGTTTCATCTTTCATCTTTCCGCATTTTTTCATCTTTCATCTTTCCGCATTGTTTCATCTTTCATCTTTCCGCATTTTTTCATCTTTCATCTTTCCGCATTGTTTCATCTTTCATCTTTCCGCATTTTTTCATCTTTCATCTTTCCGCATTGTTTCATCTTTTATCTTTCCGCATTGTTTCATCTTTCATCTTTCCGCATTGTTTCATCTTTCATCTTTCCGCATTGTTTCATCATTCATCTTTCCGCATTGTTTCATCTTTCATCTTTCCGCATTGTTTCATCTTTCATCTTTCCGCATTGTTTCATCTTTCATCTTTCCGCATTCTTTCATCTTTCATCTTTCCGCATTGTTTCATCTTTCATCTTTCCGCATTGTTTCATCTTTCATCTTTCCGCATTGTTTGATCTTTCATCTTTCCGCATTCTTTCATCTTTCATCTTTCCGCATTGTTTCATCTTTCATCTTTCCGCAATGTTTCATCTTTCATCTTTCCGCATTGTTTCATCTTTCATCTTCCGCATTCTTTCATCTTTCATCTTTCCGCATTGTTTCATCTTTCATCTTTCCGCATTGTTTCATCTTTCATCTTTCCGCATTTTTTCATCTTTCATCTTTCCGCACTGTTTCATCTTTCATCTTTCCGCATTGTTTCATCTTCCCGCATTGTTTCATATTTCCGCATTGTTTCATCTTTCCGCATTGTTTCATCTTTCATCTTTCCGCATTGTTTCATCTTTCATCTTTCCGCATTGTTTCATCTTTCATCTTTCCGCATTGTTTCATCTTTCATCTTTCCGCATTCTTTCATCTTTCATCTTTCCGCATTTTTTCATCTTTCATCTTTCCGCATTGTTTCATCTTTCATCTTTCCGCATTGTTTCATCTTTCATCTTTCCGCATTGTTTCATCTTTCATCTTCCGCATTCTTTCATCTTTCATCTTTCCGCATTGTTTCATCTTTCAGCTTTCCGCATTTTTTCATCTTTCATCTTTCCGCATTGTTTCATCTTTCATCTTTCCGCATTGTTTCATCTTTCATCTTTCCGCATTGTTTCATCTTTCATCTTTCCGCATTGTTTCATCTTTCATCTTTCCGCATTGTTTCATCTTCCATCTTTCCGCTTTGTTTCATCTTTCATCTTCCGCATTCTTTCATCTTTCATCTTTCCGCATTGTTTCATCTTTCATCTTTCCGCATTCTTTCATATTTCATCTTTCCGCATTGTTTCATCTTTCATCTTTCCGCATTGTTTCATCTTTCATCTTTCCGCATTCTTTCATCTTTCATCTTTCCGCATTGTTTCATCTTTCATCTTTCCGCATTGTTTCATCTTTCATCTTCCGCATTCTTTCATCTTTCATCTTTCCGCATTGTTTCATCTTTCATCTTTCCGCATTTTTTCATCTTTCATCTTTCCGCATTGTTTCATCTTTCATCTTTCCGCATTGTTTCATCTTTCATCTTTCCGCATTGTTTCATCTTTCCGCATTGTTTCATCTTTCCGCATTGTTTCGTCTTTCATCTTTCCGCATTGTTTCATCTTTCATCTTTCCGCATTCTTTCATCTTTCATCTTTCCGCATTGTTTCATCTTTCATCTTTCCACATTGTTTCATCTTTCATCTTTCCGCATTCTTTCATCTTTCATCTTTCCGCATTGTTTCATCTTTCATCTTTCCGCATTCTTTCATCTTTCATCTTTCCGCATTGTTTCATCTTTCCGCATTGTTTCATCTTTCCGCATTGTTTCATCTTTCCGCATTGTTTCATCTTTCCGCATTGTTTCATCTTTCCGCATTGTTTCATCTTTCCGCATTGTTTCATCTTTCCGCATTGTTTCATCTTTCATCTTCCGCATTCTTTCATCTTTCATCTTTCCGCTTTGTTTCATCTTTCCGCATTGTTTCATCTTTCATCTTCCGCATTCTTTCATCTTTCCGCATTGTTTCATCTTTCATCTTCCGCATTCTTTCATCTTTCATCTTTCCGCATTTTTCATCTTTCATCTTTCCGCATTGTTTCATCTTTCATCTTTCCGCATTGTTTCATATTTCCGCATTGTTTCATCCTTCCGCATTGTTTCATCTTTCCGCATTGTTTCATCTTTCCGCATTGTTTCATCTTTCCGCATTGTTTCATCTTTCCGCATTGTTTCATCTTTCATCTTTCCGCATTGTTTCATCTTTCATCTTTCCGCATTGTTTCATCTTTCATCTTTCCGCATTGTTTCATCTTTCATCTTTCCGCATTGTTTCATCTTTCATCTTTCCGCATTCTTTCATCTTTCATCTTTCCGCATTGTTTCATCTTTCATCTTTCCGCATTGTTTCATCTTTCATCTTTCCGCATTGTTTCATCTTTCATCTTTCCGCATTTTTTCATCTTTCATCTTTCCGCATTGTTTCATCTTTCATCTTTCCGCATTGTTTCATCTTTCCGCATTGTTTCATCTTTCCGCATTGTTTCATCTTTCATCTTTCCGCATTGTTTCATCTTTCATCTTCCGCATTCTTTCATCTTTCATCTTTCCGCATTGTTTCATCTTTCATCTTTCCGCATTTTTTCATCTTTCATCTTTCCGCATTGTTTCATCTTTCATCTTTCCGCATTTTTTCATCTTTCATCTTTCCGCATTGTTTCATCTTTCATCTTTCCGCATTGTTTCATCTTTCCGCATTGTTTCATCTTTCCGCATTGTTTCATCTTTCCGCATTGTTTCATCTTTCCGCATTGTTTCATCTTTCCACATTGTTTCATCTTTCCGCATTGTTTCATCTTTCCGCATTGTTTCATCTTTCCGCATTGTTTCATCTTTCCGCATTGTTTCATCTTTCCGCATTGTTTCATCTTTCCGCATTGTTTCATCTTTCCGCATTGTTTCATCTTTCATCTTTCCGAATTGTTTCATCTTTCATCTTTCCGCATTCTTTCATCTTTCATCTTTCCGCATTGTTTCATCTTTCATCTTTCCGCATTGTTTCATCTTTCCGCATTGTTTCATCTTTCCGCATTGTTTCATCTTTCCGCATTGTTTCATCTTTCATCTTTTGCGCATTGTTTCATCTTTCATCTTTCCGCATTGTTTCATCTTTCCGAATTGTTTCATCTTTCATCTATCCGCATTGTTTCATCTTTCATCTTTCCGCATTCTTTCATCTTTCATCTTTCCGCATTGTTTCATCTTTCCGCATTGTTTCATCTTTCCGCATTGTTTCATCTTTCCGCATTGTTTCATCTTTCCGCATTGTTTCATCTTTCCGCATTGTTTCATCTTTCATCTTTCCGCATTTTTTCATCTTTCATCTTTCCGCATTCTTTCATCTTTCATCTTTCCGCATTGTTTCATCTTTCATCTTTCCGCAATGTTTCATCTTTCATCTTTCCGCATTGTTTCATCTTTCATCTTCCGCATTCTTTCATCTTTCATCTTTCCGCATTGTTTCATCTTTCATCTTTCCGCATTGTTTCATCTTTCATCTTTCCGCATTTTTTCATCTTTCATCTTTCCGCACTGTTTCATCTTTCATCTTTCCGCATTGTTTCATCTTCCCGCATTGTTTCATCTTTCCGCATTGTTTCATCTTTCATCTTTCCGCATTGTTTCATCTTTCATCTTTCCGCATTGTTTCATCTTTCATCTTTCCGCATTGTTTCATCTTTCATCTTTCCGCATTGTTTCATCTTTCATCTTTCCGCATTGTTTCATCTTTCATCTTTCCGCATTCTTTCATCTTTCATCTTTCCGCATTTTTTCATCTTTCATCTTTCCGCATTGTTTCATCTTTCATCTTTCCGCATTGTTTCATCTTTCATCTTTCCGCATTGTTTCATCTTTCATCTTCCGCATTCTTTCATCTTTCATCTTTCCGCATTGTTTCATCTTTCAGCTTTCCGCATTTTTTCATCTTTCATCTTTCCGCATTGTTTCATCTTTCATCTTTCCGCATTGTTTCATCTTTCATCTTTCCGCATTGTTTCATCTTTCATCTTTCCGCATTGTTTCATCTTTCATCTTTCCGCATTGTTTCATCTTTCATCTTTCCGCTTTGTTTCATCTTTCATCTTCCGCATTCTTTCATCTTTCATCTTTCCGCATTGTTTCATCTTTCATCTTTCCGCATTCTTTCATATTTCATCTTTCCGCATTGTTTCATCTTTCATCTTTCCGCATTGTTTCATCTTTCATCTTTCCGCATTCTTTCATCTTTCATCTTTCCGCATTGTTTCATCTTTCATCTTTCCGCATTGTTTCATCTTTCATCTTCCGCATTCTTTCATCTTTCATCTTTCCGCATTGTTTCATCTTTCATCTTTCCGCATTTTTTCATCTTTCATCTTTCCGCATTGTTTCATCTTTCATCTTTCCGCATTGTTTCATCTTTCATCTTTCCGCATTGTTTCATCTTTCCGCATTGTTTCATCTTTCCGCATTGTTTCGTCTTTCATCTTTCCGCATTGTTTCATCTTTCATCTTTCCGCATTCTTTCATCTTTCATCTTTCCGCATTGTTTCATCTTTCATCTTTCCACATTGTTTCATCTTTCATCTTTCCGCATTCTTTCATCTTTCATCTTTCCGCATTGTTTCATCTTTCATCTTTCCGCATTCTTTCATCTTTCATCTTTCCGCATTGTTTCATCTTTCCGCATTGTTTCATCTTTCCTCATTGTTTCATCTTTCCGCATTGTTTCATCTTTCCGCATTGTTTCATCTTTCCGCATTGTTTCATCTTTCCGCATTGTTTCATCTTTCATCTTCCGCATTCTTTCATCTTTCATCTTTCCGCTTTGTTTCATCTTTCCGCATTGTTTCATCTTTCATCTTCCGCATTCTTTCATCTTTCCGCATTGTTTCATCTTTCATCTTCCGCATTCTTTCATCTTTCATCTTTCCGCATTTTTTCATCTTTCATCTTTCCGCATTGTTTCATCTTTCATCTTTCCGCATTGTTTCATATTTCCGCATTGTTTCATCCTTCCGCATTGTTTCATCTTTCCGCATTGTTTCATCTTTCCGCATTGTTTCATCTTTCCGCATTGTTTCATCTTTCCGCATTGTTTCATCTTTCATCTTTCCGCATTGTTTCATCTTTCATCTTTCCGCATTGTTTCATCTTTCATCTTTCCGCATTGTTTCATCTTTCATCTTTCCGCATTGTTTCATCTTTCATCTTTCCGCATTCTTTCATCTTTCATCTTTCCGCATTGTTTCATCTTTCATCTTTCCGCATTGTTTCATCTTTCATCTTTCCGCATTGTTTCATCTTTCATCTTTCCGCATTTTTTCATCTTTCATCTTTCCGCATTGTTTCATCTTTCATCTTTCCGCATTGTTTCATCTTTCCGCATTGTTTCATCTTTCCGCATTGTTTCATCTTTCCGCATTGTTTCATCTTTCCGCATTGTTTCATCTTTCCGCATTGTTTCATCTTTCATCTTTCCGCATTGTTTCATCTTTCATCTTCCGCATTCTTTCATCTTTCATCTTTCCGCATTGTTTCATCTTTCATCTTTCCGCATTTTTTCATCTTTCATCTTTCCGCATTGTTTCATCTTTCATCTTTCCGCATTTTTTCATCTTTCATCTTTCCGCATTGTTTCATCTTTCATCTTTCCGCATTTTTTCATCTTTCCGCATTGTTTCATCTTTCCGCATTGTTTCATCTTTCCGCATTGTTTCATCTTTCCGCATTGTTTCATCTTTCCACATTGTTTCATCTTTCCGCATTGTTTCATCTTTCCGCATTGTTTCATCTTTCCGCATTGTTTCATCTTTCCGCATTGTTTCATCTTTCCGCATTGTTTCATCTTTCCGCATTGTTTCATCTTTCATCTTTCCGAATTGTTTCATCTTTCATCTTTCCGCATTCTTTCATCTTTCATCTTTCCGCATTGTTTCATCTTTCATCTTTCCGCATTGTTTCATCTTTCCGCATTGTTTCATCTTTCCGCATTGTTTCATCTTTCCGCATTGTTTCATCTTTCCGCATTGTTTCATCTTTCCGCATTGTTTCATCTTTCATCTTTTGCGCATTGTTTCATCTTTCATCTTTCCGCATTGTTTCATCTTTCCGAATTGTTTCATCTTTCATCTATCCGCATTGTTTCATCTTTCATCTTTCCGCATTCTTTCATCTTTCATCTTTCCGCATTGTTTCATCTGTCATCTTTCCGCATTGTTTCATCTTTCCGCATTGTTTCATCTTTCCGCATTGTTTCATCTTTCCGCATTGTTTCATCTTTCCGCATTGTTTCATCTTTCCGCATTGTTTCATCTTTCCGCATTGTTTCATCTTTCCGCATTGTTTCATCTTTCCGCATTGTTTCATCTTTCCGCATTGTTTCATCTTTCATCTTTCCGCATTGTTTCATCTTTCATCTTTCCGCATTGTTTCATCTTTCATCTTTCCGCATTGTTTCATCTTTCATCTTTCCGCATTGTTTCATCTTTCCGCATTGTTTCATCTTTCCGCATTGTTTCATCTTTCATCTTTCCGCATTGTTTCATCTTTCATCTTTCCGCATTGTTTCATCTTTCATCTTTCCGCAATGTTTCATCTTTCATCTTTCCGCATTGTTTCATCTTTCATCTTTCCGCATTGTTTCATCTTTCATCTTTCCGCATTGTTTCATCTTTCATCTTTCCGCATTGTTTCATCTTTCCGCATTGTTTCATCTTTCATCTTTCCGCATTGTTTCATCTTTCATCTTTCCGCATTGTTTCATCTTTCATCTTTCCGCATTGTTTCATCTTTCCGCATTGTCTCATCTTTCATCTTCCGCATTCTTTCATCTTTCATCTTTCCGCATTCTTTCATCTTTCATCTTTCCGCATTTTTTCATCTTTCCGCATTGTTTCATCTTTCATCTTTCCGCATTGTTTCATCTTTCATCTTTCCGCATTTTTTCATCTTTCATCTTTCCGCATTGTTTCATCTTTCCGCATTGTTTCATCTTTCATCTTTCCGCATTGTTTCATCTTTCCGCATTGTTTCAGCTTTCATCTTCCGCATTCTTTCATCTTTCATCTTTCCGCATTGTTTCATCTTTCATCTTTCCGCATTGTTTCATCTTTCCGCATTGTTTCATCTTTCATCTTTCCGCATTGTGTCGTCTTTCATCTTCCGCATTCTTTCATCTTTCATCTTTCCGCATTGTTTCATCTTTCCGCATTGTTTCATCTTTCATCTTTCCGCATTGTTTCATCTTTCATCTTTCCGCATTGTTTCATCTTTCATCTTTCCGCATTGTTTCATCTTTCATCTTTCCGCATTGTTTCATCTTTCATCTTTCCGCATTGTTTCATCTTTCATCTTTCCGCATTGTTTCATCTTTCCGCATTGTCTCATCTTTCATCTTCCGCATTCTTTCATCTTTCATCTTTCCGCATTGTTTCATCTTTCATCTTTCCGCATTTTTTCATCTTTCCGCATTGTTTCATCTTTCATCTTTCCGCATTGTTTCATCTTTCATCATTCCGCATTGTTTCATCTTTCATCTTTCCGCATTTTTTCATCTTTCATCTTTCCGCATTGTTTCATCTTTCATCTTTCCGCATTGTTTCATCTTTCATCTTTCCGCATTGTTTCATCTTTCATCTTTCCGCATTGTTTCATCTTTCATCTTTCCGCATTCTTTCATCTTTCATCTTTCCGCATTGTTTCATCTTTCATCTTTCCGCAATGTTTCATCTTTCATCTTTCCGCATTGTTTCATCTTTCATCTTCCGCATTCTTTCATCTTTCATCTTTCCGCATTGTTTCATCTTTCATCTTTCCGCATTGTTTCATCTTTCATCTTTCCGCATTGTTTCATCTTTCATCTTTCCGTATTTTTTAATATTTCATCTTTCCGCATTGTTTCATCTTTCATCTTTCCGCATTGTTTCATCTTTCCGCATTGTTTCATCTTTCCGCATTGTTTCATCTTTCCGCATTGTTTCATCTTTCCGCATTGTTTCATCTTTCCGCATTGTTTCATCTTTCCGCATTGTTTCATCTTTCCGCATTGTTTCATCTTTCCGCATTGTTTCATCTTTCCGCATTGTTTCATCTTTCCGCATTGTTTCATCTTTCCGCATTGTTTCATCTTTCCGCATTGTTTCATCTTTCCGCATTGTTACATCTTTCATCTTTTGCGCATTGTTTCATCTTTCATCTTTCCGCATTGTTTCATCTTTCCGCATTGTTTCATCTTTCATCTTTCCGCATTGTTTCATCTTTCATCTTTCCGCATTCTTTCATCTTTCATCTTTCCGCATTGTTTCATCTTTCATCTTTCCGCATTGTTTCATCTTTCCGCATTGTTTCATCTTTCCGCATTGTTTCATCTTTCCGCATTGTTTCATCTTTCCGCATTGTTTCATCTTTCAGCATTGTTTCATCTTTCCGCATTGTTTCATCTTTCCGCATTGTTTCATCTTTCCGCATTGTTTCATCTTTCATCTTTCCGCATTGTTTCATCTTTCATCTTTCCGCATTGTTTCATCTTTCATCTTTCCGCATTGTTTTATCTTTCCGCATTGTTTCATCTTTCATCTTTCCGCATTGTTTCATCTTTCATCTTTCCGCATTGTTTCATCTTTCATCTTTCCGCAATGTTTCATCTTTCATCTTTCCGCATTGTTTCATCTTTGGGCATTGTTTCATCTTTCATCTTTCCGCATTGTTTCATCTTTCATCTTTCCGCATTGTTTCATCTTTCATCTTTCCGCATTGTTTCATCTTTCATCTTTCCGCATTGTTTCATCTTTCCGCATTGTCTCATCTTTCATCTTCCGCATTCTTTCATCTTTCATCTTTCCGCATTGTTTCATCTTTCATCTTTCCGCATTTTTTCATCTTTCCGCATTGTTTCATCTTTCATCTTTCCGCATTGTTTCATCTTTCATCTTTCCGCATTGTTTCATCTTTCATCTTTCCGCATTGTTTCATCTTTCATCTTTCCGCATTGTTTCATCTTTCATCTTTCCGCATTGTTTCATCTTTCCGCATTGTCTCATCTTTCATCTTCCGCATTCTTTCATCTTTCATCTTTCCGCATTGTTTCATCTTTCATCTTTCCGCATTTTTTCATCTTTCCGCATTGTTTCATCTTTCATCTTTCCGCATTGTTTCATCTTTCATCATTCCGCATTGTTTCATCTTTCATCTTTCCGCATTTTTTCATCTTTCATCTTTCCGCATTGTTTCATCTTTCATCTTTCCGCATTGTTTCATCTTTCATCTTTCCGCATTGTTTCATCTTTCATCTTTCCGCATTGTTTCATCTTTCATCTTTCCGCATTCTTTCATCTTTCATCTTTCCGCATTGTTTCATCTTTCATCTTTCCGCAATGTTTCATCTTTCATCTTTCCGCATTGTTTCATCTTTCATCTTTCCGCATTTTTTCATCTTTCCGCATTGTTTCATCTTTCATCTTTCCGCATTGTTTCATCTTTCATCATTCCGCATTGTTTCATCTTTCATCTTTCCGCATTTTTTCATCTTTCATCTTTCCGCATTGTTTCATCTTTCATCTTTCCGCATTGTTTCATCTTTCATCTTTCCGCATTGTTTCATCTTTCATCTTTCCGCAATGTTTCATCTTTCATCTTTCCGCATTGTTTCATCTTTCCGCATTGTCTCATCTTTCATCTTCCGCATTCTTTCATCTTTCATCTTTCCGCATTGTTTCATCTTTCATCTTTCCGCATTTTTTCATCTTTCCGCATTGTTTCATCTTTCATCTTTCCGCATTGTTTCATCTTTCATCATTCCGCATTGTTTCATCTTTCATCTTTCCGCATTTTTTCATCTTTCATCTTTCCGCATTGTTTCATCTTTCATCTTTCCGCATTGTTTCATCTTTCATCTTTCCGCATTGTTTCATCTTTCATCTTTCCGCATTGTTTCATCTTTCATCTTTCCGCATTCTTTCATCTTTCATCTTTCCGCATTGTTTCATCTTTCATCTTTCCGCATTGTTTCATCTTTCATCTTTCCGCATTGTTTCATCTTTCATCTTTCCGCATTGTTTCATCTTTCATCTTTCCGTATTTTTTAATATTTCATCTTTCCGCATTGTTTCATCTTTCATTTTTCCGCATTGTTTCATCTTTCCGCATTGTTTCATCTTTCCGCATTGTTTCATCTTTCCGCATTGTTTCATCTTTCCGCATTGTTTCATCTTTCCGCATTGTTTCATCTTTCCGCATTGTTTCATCTTTCCGCATTGTTTCATCTTTCCGCATTGTTTCATCTTTCCGCATTGTTTCATCTTTCCGCATTGTTTCATCTTTCCGCATTGTTTCATCTTTCCGCATTGTTTCATCTTTCATCTTTTGCGCATTGTTTCATCTTTCATCTTTCCGCATTGTTTCATCTTTCCGCATTGTTTCATCTTTCATCTTTCCGCATTGTTTCATCTTTCATCTTTCCGCATTCTTTCATCTTTCATCTTTCCGCATTGTTTCATCTTTCATCTTTCCGCATTGTTTCATCTTTCCGCATTGTTTCATCTTTCCGCATTGTTTCATCTTTCCGCATTGTTTCATCTTTCCGCATTGTTTCATCTTTCCGCATTGTTTCATCTTTCATCTTTCCGCATTGTTTCATCTTTCATCTTTCCGCATTGTTTCATCTTTCATCTTTCCGCATTGTTTCATCTTCCATCTTTCCGCATTGTTTCATCTTTCATCTTTCCGCATTGTTTCATCGTTCATCTTTCCGCATTGTTTCATCTTTCATCTTTCCGCATTGTTTCATCTTTCCGCATTGTCTCATCTTTCATCTTCCGCATTCTTTCATCTTTCATCTTTCCGCATTGTTTCATCTTTCATCTTTCCGCATTTTTTCATCTTTCCGCATTGTTTCATCTTTCATCTTTCCGCATTGTTTCATCTTTCATCTTTCCGCATTTTTTCATCTTTCATCTTTCCGCATTGTTTCATCTTTCCGCATTGTTTCATCTTTCATCTTTCCGCATTGTTTCATCTTTCCGCATTGTTTCAGCTTTCATCTTCCGCATTCTTTCATCTTTCATCTTTCCGCATTGTTGCATCTTTCATCTTTCCGCATTGTTTCATCTTTCATCTTTCCGCATTGTTTCATCTTTCCGCATTGTTTCATCTTTCATCTTTCCGCATTGTTTCATCTTTCCGCATTGTTTCATCTTTCATCTTTCCGCATTTTTTCATCTTTCATCTTTCCGCATTGTTTCATCTTTCATCTTTCCGCATTGTTTCATCTTTCATCTTTCCGCATTGTTTCATCTTTCATCTTTCCGCATTGTTTCATCTTTCATCTTTCCGCATTGTTTCATCTTTCATCTTTCCGCATTGTTTCATCTTTCATCTTTCCGCATTGTTTCATCTTTCATCTTTCCGCATTGTTTCATCTTTCATCTTCCGCATTCTTTCATCTTTCATCTTTCCGCATTGTTTCATCTTTCATCTTTCCGCATTCTTTCATCTTTCCGCATTGTTTCATCTTTCCGCATTGTTTCATCTTTCCGCATTGTTTCATCTTTCCGCATTGTTTCATCTTTCCGCATTGTTTCATCTTTCCGCATTGTTTCATCTTTCCGCATTGTTTCATCTTTCCGCATTGTTTCATCTTTCCGCATTGTTTCATCTTTCCGCATTGTTTCATCTTTCCGCATTGTTTCATCTTTCCGCATTGTTTCATCTTTCCGCATTGTTTCATCTTTCCGCATTGTTTCATCTTTCCGCATTGTTTCATCTTTCCGCATTGTTTCATCTTTCATCTTTCCGCATTGTTTCATCTTTCATCTTTCCGCATTGTTTCATCTTTCATCTTTCCGCATTGTTTCATCTTTCATCTTTCCGCATTGTTTCATCTTTCATCTTTCCGCATTGTTTCATCTTTCCGCATTGTTTCATCTTTCATCTTTCCGCATTGTTTCATCTTTCCGCATTGTTTCATCTTTCCGCATTGTTTCATCTTTCCGCATTGTTTCATCTTTCCGCATTGTTTCATCTTTCCGCATTGTTTCATCTTTCCGCATTGTTTCATCTTTCCGCATTGTTTCATCTTTCCGCATTGTTTCATCTTTCCGCATTGTTTCATCTTTCCGCATTGTTTCATCTTTCCGCATTGTTTCATCTTTCCGCATTGTTTCATCTTTCCGCATTGTTTCATCTTTCCGCATTGTTTCATCTTTCCGCATTGTTTCATCTTTCCGCATTGTTTCATCTTTCCGCATTGTTTCATCTTTCCGCATTGTTTCATCTTTCCGCATTGTTTCATCTTTCCGCATTGTTTCATCTTTCCGCATTGTTTCATCTTTCCGCATTGTTTCATCTTTCCGCATTGTTTCATCTTTCCGCATTGTTTCATCTATCCGCATTGTTTCATCTTTCCGCATTGTTTCATCTTTCCGCATTGTTTCATCTTTCCGCATTGTTTCATCTTTCCGCATTGTTTCATCTTTCCGCATTGTTTCATCTTTCCGCATTGTTTCATCTTTCCGCATTGTTTCATCTTTCCGCATTGTTTCATCTTTCCGCATTGTTTCATCTTTCCGCATTGTTTCATCTTTCCGCATTGTTTCATCTTTCCGCATTGTTTCATCTTTCCGCATTGTTTCATCTTTCCGCATTGTTTCATCTTTCCGCATTGTTTCATCTTTCCGCATTGTTTCATCTTTCCGCATTGTTTCATCTTTCCGCATTGTTTCATCTTTCCGCATTGTTTCATCTTTCCGCATTGTTTCATCTTTCCGCATTGTTTCATCTTTCCGCATTGTTTCATCTTTCCGCATTGTTTCATCTTTCCGCATTGTTTCATCTTTCCGCATTGTTTCATCTTTCCGCATTGTTTCATCTTTCATCTTTCCGCATTGTTTCATCTTTCATCTTTCCGCATTCTTTCATCTTTCATCTTTCCGCATTGTTTCATCTTTCATCTTTCCGCATTGTTTCATCTTTCCGCATTGTTTCATCTTTCCGCATTGTTTCATCTTTCCGCATTGTTTCATCTTTCCGCATTGTTTCATCTTTCCGCATTGTTTCATCTTTCATCTTTCCGCATTGTTTCATCTTTCCGCATTGTTTCATCTTTCATCTTTCAGCATTGTTTCACCTTTCATCTTTCCGCATTGTTTCATCTTTCATCTTTCCGCATTTTTTCATCTTTCATCTTTCCGCATTGTTTCATCTTTCATCTTTCCGCATTGTTTCATCTTTCATCTTTCCGCATTGTTTCATCTTTCATCTTTCCGCATTGTTTCATCTTTCATCTTTCCGCATTGTTTCATCTTTCATCTTTCCGCATTGTTTCATCTTTCATCTTTCCGCACTGTTTCATCTTTCATCTTCCGCATTCTTTCATCTTTCATCTTTCCGCATTGTTTCATCTTTCAACTTTCCGCATTGTTTCATCTTTCATCTTTCCGCATTGTTTCATCTTTCATCTTTCCGCATTGTTTCATCTTTCATCTTTCCGCATTGTTTCATCTTTCATCTTTCCGCATTGTTTCATCTTTCATCTTTCCGCATTGTTTCATCTTTCATCTTTCCGCATTGTTTCATCTTTCATCTTTCCGCATTGTTTCATCTTTCCGCATTGTTTCATCTTTCCGCATTGTTTCATCTTTCCGCATTGTTTCATCTTTCCGCATTGTTTCATCTTTCCGCATTGTTTCATCTTTCATCTTTCCGCATTGTTTCATCTTTCCGCATTGTTTCATCTTTCCGCATTGTTTCATCTTTCATCTTTCCGCATTGTTTCATCTTTCATCTTTCCGCATTGTTTCATCTTTCATCTTTCCGCATTGTTTCATCTTTCATCTTCCGCATTCTTTCATCTTTCATCTTTCCGCATTGTTTCATCTTTCATCTTTCCGCATTGTTTCATCTTTCATCTTTCCGCATTGTTTCATCTTTCATCTTTCCGCATTGTTTCATCTTTCCGCATTGTTTCATCTTTCATCTTTCCGCATTGTTTCATCTTTCATCTTCCGCATTCTTTCATCTTTCATCTTTCCGCATTGTTTCATCTTTCATCTTTCCGCATTGTTTCATGTTTCATCTTTCCGCATTGTTTCATCTTTCCGCATTGTTTCATCTTTCCGCATTGTTTCATCTTTCCGCATTGTTTCATCTTTCCGCATTGTTTCATCTTTCCGCATTGTTTCATCTTTCCGCATTGTTTCATCTTTCCGCATTGTTTCATCTTTCCGCATTGTTTCATCTTTCCGCATTGTTTCATCTTTCCGCATTGTTTCATCTTTCCGCATTGTTTCATCTTTCCGCATTGTTTCATCTTTCCGCATTGTTTCATCTTTCCGCATTGTTTCATCTTTCCGCATTGTTTCATCTTTCCGCATTGTTTCATCTTTCCGCATTGTTTCATCTTTCCGCATTGTTTCATCTTTCATCTTTCCGCATTGTTTCATCTTTCATCTTTCCGCATTCTTTCATCTTTCATCTTTCCGCATTGTTTCATCTTTCATCTTTCCGCATTGTTTCATCTTTCCGCATTGTTTCATCTTTCCGCATTGTTTCATCTTTCCGCATTGTTTCATCTTTCTGCATTGTTTCATCTTTCATCTTTCCGCATTGTTTCATCTTTCCGCATTGTTTCATCTTTCATCTTTCCGCATTGTTTCATCTTTCATCTTTCCGCATTGTTTCATCTTTCCGCATTGTTTCATCTTTCATCTTTCCGCATTGTTTCATCTTTCCGCATGGTTTCATCTTTCATCTTTCCGCATTGTTTCATCTTTCATCTTCCGCATTCTTTCATCTTTCATCTTTCCGCATTGTTTCATCTTTCATCTTTCCGCATTGTTTCATGTTTCATCTTTCCGCATTGTTTCATCTTTCCGCATTGTTTCATCTTTCCGCATTGTTTCATCTTTCCGCATTGTTTCATCTTTCCGCATTGTTTCATCTTTCCGCATTGTTTCATCTTTCCGCATTGTTTCATCTTTCCGCATTGTTTCATCTTTCCGCATTGTTTCATCTTTCCGCATTGTTTCATCTTTCCCCATTGTTTCATCTTTCCGCATTGTTTCATCTTTCCGCATGGTTTCATCTTTCCGCATTGTTTCATCTTTCATCTTCCGCATTCTTTCATCTTTAATCTTTCCGCATTGTTTCATCTTTCATCTTTCCGCAATGTTTCATCTTTCATCTTTCCGCACTGTTTCATCTTTCATCTTCCGCATTCTTTCATCTTTCATCTTTCCGCATTGTTTCATCTTTCAACTTTCCGCATTGTTTCATCTTTCATCTTTCCGCATTGTTTCATCTTTCATCTTTCCGCATTGTTTCATCTTTCATCTTTCCGCATTGTTTCATCTTTCATCTTTCCGCATTGTTTCATCTTTCATCTTTCCGCATTGTTTCATCTTTCCGCATTGTTTCATCTTTCCGCATTGTTTCATCTTTCCGCATTGTTTCATCTTTCCGCATTGTTTCATCTTTCCGCATTGTTTCATCTTTCCGCATTGTTTCATCTTTCCGCATTGTTTCATCTTTCCGCATTGTTTCATCTTTCCGCATTGTTTCATCTTTCCGCATTGTTTCATCTTTCATCTTTCCGCATTGTTTCATCTTTCCGCATTGTTTCATCTTTCATCTTTCCGCATTGTTTCATCTTTCCGCATTGCTTCATCTTTCCGCATTGTTTCATCTTTCCGCATTGTTTCATCTTTCCGCATTGTTTCATCTTTCCGCATTGTTTCATCTTTCATCTTTCCGCATTGTTTCATCTTTCATCTTTCCGCATTGTTTCATCTTTCATCTTTCCGCATTGTTTCATCTTTCATCTTCCGCATTCTTTCATCTTTCATCTTTCCGCATTGTTTCATCTTTCATCTTTCCGCATTGTTTCATCTTTCATCTTTCCGCATTGTTTCATCTTTCCGCATTGTTTCATCTTTCATCTTTCCGCATTGTTTCATCATTCCGCATTGTTTCATCTTTCATCTTTCCGCATTGTTTCATCTTTCATCTTCCGCATTCTTTCATCTTTCATCTTTCCGCATTGTTTCATCTTTCATCTTTCCGCATTGTTTCATGTTTCATCTTTCCGCATTGTTTCATCTTTCCGCATTGTTTCATCTTTCCGCATTGTTTCATCTTTCCGCATTGTTTCATCTTTCCGCATTGTTTCATCTTTCCGCATTGTTTCATCTTTCCGCATTGTTTCATCTTTCCGCATTGTTTCATCTTTCCGCATTGTTTCATCTTTCCGCATTGTTTCATCTTTCCGCATTGTTTCATCTTTCCGCATTGTTTCATCTTTCATCTTTCCGCATTCTTTCATCTTTCATCTTTCCGCATTGTTTCATCTTTCATCTTTCCGCATTGTTTCATCTTTCCGCATTGTTTCATCTTTCCGCATTGTTTCATCTTTCCGCATTGTTTCATCTTTCCGCATTGTTTCATCTTTCCGCATTGTTTCATCTTTCTGCATTGTTTCATCTTTCATCTTTCCGCATTGTTTCATCTTTCCGCATTGTTTCATCTTTCATCTTTCCGCATTGTTTCATCTTTCATCTTTCCGCATTGTTTCATCTTTCCGCATTGTTTCATCTTTCATCTTTCCGCATTGTTTCATCTTTCCGCATTGTTTCATCTTTCATCTTTCCGCATTGTTTCATGTTTCATCTTTCCGCATTGTTTCATCTTTCCGCATTGTTTCATCTTTCCGCATTGTTTCATCTTTCCGCATTGTTTCATCTTTCCGCATTGTTTCATCTTTCCGCATTGTTTCATCTTTCCGCATTGTTTCATCTTTCCGCATTGTTTCATCTTTCCGCATTGTTTCATCTTTCCGCATTGTTTCATCTTTCCGCATTGTTTCATCTTTCCGCATTGTTTCATCTTTCCGCATTGTTTCATCTTTCCGCATTGTTTCATCTTTCCGCATTGTTTCATCTTTCCGCATTGTTTCATCTTTCCGCATTGTTTCATCTTTCCGCATTGTTTCATCTTTCCGCATTGTTTCATCTTTCCGCATTGTTTCATCTTTCCGCATTGTTTCATCTTTCCGCATTGTTTCATCTTTCCGCATTGTTTCATCTTTCCGCATTGTTTCATCTTTCATCTTCCGCATTCTTTCATCTTTCATCTTTCCGCATTGTTTCATCTTTCATCTTTCCGCATTGTTTCATCTTTCATCTTTCCGCATTGTTTCATCTTTCATCTTTCCGCATTGTTTCATCTTTCATCTTTCCGCATTGTTTCATCTTTCATCTTTCCGCATTGTTTCATCTTTCATCTTTCCGCATTATTTCATCTTTCATCTTTCCGCATTGTTTCATCTTTCATCTTTCCGCATTGTTTCATCTTTCATCTTTCCGCATTGTTTCATCTTTCATCTTTCCGCATTGTTTCATCTTTCCGCATTGTTTCATCTTTCATCTTCCGCATTCTTTCATCTTTCATCTTTCCGCATTGTTTCATCTTTCATCTTTCCGCATTGTTTCATCTTTCATCTTTCCGCATTGTTTCATCTTTCATCTTTCCGAATTGTTTCATCTTTCATCTTTCCGCATTGTTTCATCTTTCCGCATTGTTTCATCTTTCCGCATTGTTTCATCTTTCATCTTTCCGCATTGTTTCATCTTTCATCTTTCCGCATTGTTTCATCTTTCATCTTTCCGCATTGTTTCATCTTTCATCTTTCCGCATTGTTTGATCTTTCATCTTTCCGCATTCTTTCATCTTTCATCTTTCCGCATTGATTCATCTTTCATCTTTCCGCAATGTTTCATCTTTCATCTTTCCGCATTGTTTCATCTTTCATCTTCCGCATTCTTTCATCTTTCATCTTTCCGCATTGTTTCATCTTTCATCTTTCCGCATTGTTTCATCTTTCATCTTTCCGCATTGTTTCATCTTTCATCTTTCCGCATTTTTTAATATTTCATCTTTCCGCATTGTTTCATCTTTCATCTTTCCGCATTGTTTCATCTTTCCGCATTGTTTCATCTTTCCGCATTGTTTCATCTTTCCGCATTGTTTCATCTTTCCGCATTGTTTCATCTTTCCGCATTGTTTCATCTTTCATCTTCCGCATTCTTTCATCTTTCATCTTTCCGCATTGTTTCATCTTTCATCTTTCCGCATTGTTTCATCTTTCATCTTACCGCATTGTTTCATCTTTCATCTTTCCGCATTTTTTCATCTTTCATCTTTCCGCATTGTTTCAGCTTTCATCTTTCCGCATTGTTTCATCTTTCCGCATTGTTTCATCTTTCCGCATTGTTTCATCTTTCCGCATTGTTTCATGTTTCCGCATTGTTTCATCTTTCCGCATTGTTTCATCTTTCCGCATTGTTTCATCTTTCATCTTTCCGCATTGTTTCATCTTTCATCTTTCCGCATTGTTTCATCTTTCATCTTTCCGCATTCTTTCATCTTTCATCTTTCCGTATTGTTTCATCTTTCCGCATTGTTTCATCTTTCCGCATTGTTTCATCTTTCCGCATTGTTTCATCTTTCCGCATTGTTTCATCTTTCCGCATTGTTTCATCTTTCCGCATTGTTTCATCTTTCATCTTCCGCATTCTTTCATCTTTCATCTTTCCGCATTGTTTCATCTTTCATCTTTCCGCATTGTTTCATCTTTCATCTTACCGCATTGTTTCATCTTTCATCTTTCCGCATTTTTTCATCTTTCATCTTTCCGCATTGTTTCAGCTTTCATCTTTCCGCATTGTTTCATCTTTCCGCATTGTTTCATCTTTCCGCATTGTTTCATCTTTCCGCATTGTTTCATCTTTCCGCATTGTTTCATCTTTCCGCATTGTTTCATCTTTCCGCATTGTTTCATCTTTCATCTTTCCGCATTGTTTCATCTTTCATCTTTCCGCATTGTTTCATCTTTCATCTTTCCGCATTCTTTCATCTTTCATCTTTCCGTATTGTTTCATCTTTCCGCATTGTTTCATCTTTCCGCATTGTTTCATCTTTCCGCATTGTTTCATCTTTCCGCATTGTTTCATCTTTCCGCATTGTTTCATCTTTCCGCATTGTTTCATCTTTCCGCATTGTTTCATCTTTCCGCATTGTTTCATCTTTCCGCATTGTTTCATCTTTCCGCATTGTTTCATCTTTCCGCATTGTTTCATCTTTCCGCATTGTTTCATCTTTCCGCATTGTTTCATCTTTCCGCATTGTTTCATCTTTCCGCATTGTTTCATCTTTCCGCATTGTTTCATCTTTCCGCATTGTTTCATCTTTCCGCATTGTTTCATCTTTCCGCATTGTTTCATCTTTCCGCATTGTTTCATCTTTCCGCATTGTTTCATCTTTCCGCATTGTTTCATCTTTCCGCATTGTTTCATCTTTCCGCATTGTTTCATCTTTCCGCATTGTTTCATCTTTCCGCATTGTTTCATCTTTCCGCATTGTTTCATCTTTCCGCATTGTTTCATCTTTCCGCATTGTTTCATCTTTCCGCATTGTTTCATCTTTCATCTTTCCGCATTGTTTCATCTTTCATCTTTCCGCATTGTTTCATCTTCCATCTTTCCGCATTGTTTCATCTTTCATCTTTCCGCATTGTTTCATCTTTCATCTTTCCGCATTGTTTCATCTTTCCGCATTGTTTCATCTTTCATCTTTCCGCATTGTTTCATCTTTCCGCATTGTTTCATCTTTCCGCATTGTTTCATCTTTCCGCATTGTTTCATCTTTCCGCATTGTTTCATCTTTCCGCATTGTTTCATCTTTCCGCATTGTTTCATCTTTCCGCATTGTTTCATCTTTCCGCATTGTTTCATCTTTCCGCATTGTTTCATCTTTCCGCATTGTTTCATCTTTCCGCATTGTTTCATCTTTCCGCATTGTTTCATCTTTCCGCATTGTTTCATCTTTCCGCATTGTTTCATCTTTCCGCATTGTTTCATCTTTCCGCATTGTTTCATCTTTCCGCATTGTTTCATCTTTCCGCATTGTTTCATCTTTCCGCATTGTTTCATCTTTCCGCATTGTTTCATCTTTCCGCATTGTTTCATCTTTCCGCATTGTTTCATCTTTCCGCATTGTTTCATCTTTCCGCATTGTTTCATCTTTCCGCATTGTTTCATCTTTCCGCATTGTTTCATCTTTCCGCATTGTTTCATCTTTCCGCATTGTTTCATCTTTCCGCATTGTTTCATCTTTCCGCATTGTTTCATCTTTCCGCATTGTTTCATCTTTCCGCATTGTTTCATCTTTCCGCATTGTTTCATCTTTCCGCATTGTTTCATCTTTCCGCATTGTTTCATCTTTCCGCATTGTTTCATCTTTCCGCATTGTTTCATCTTTCATCTTTCCGCATTGTTTCATCTTTCATCTTTCCGCATTGTTTCATCTTTCATTTTTCCGCATTGTTTCATCTTTCATCTTTCCGCATTGTTTCATCTTTCCGCATTGTTTCATCTTTCCGCATTGTTTCATCTTTCCGCATTGTTTCATCTTTCATCTTTCCGCATTGTTTCATCTTTCCGAATTGTTTCATCTTTCCGCAATGTTTCATCTTTCCGCATTGTTTCATCTTTCATCTTCCCGCATTGTTTCATCTTTCATCTTTCCGCATTGTTTCATCTTTCATCTTTCCGCATTGTTTCATCTTTCATCTTTCCGCATTCTTTCATCTTTCATCTTTCCGCATTGTTTCATCTATCATCTTTCCGCATTCTTTCATCTATCATCTTTCCGCATTTTTTCATCTTTCATCTTTCCGCATTGTTTCATCTTTCATCTTTCCGCATTCTTTCATCTTTCATCTTTCCGCATTGTTTCATCTTCCATCTTTCCGCATTTTTTCATCTTTCATCTTTCCGCATTGTTTCATCTTTCATCTTTCCGCATTGTTTCATCTTTCATCTTTCCGCATTGTTTCATCTTTCCGCATTGTTTCATCTTTCCGCATTGTTTCATCTTTCCGCATTGTTTCATCTTTCCGCATTGTTTCATCTTTCCGCATTGTTTCATCTTTCCGCATTGTTTCATCTTTCCGCATTGTTTCATCTTTCATCTTTCCGCATTGTTTCATCTTTCATCTTTCCGCATTCTTTCATCTTTCATCTTTCCGCATTGTTTCATCTTTCATCTTTCCGCATTGTTTCATCTTTCATCTTTCCGCATTCTTTCATCTTTCATCTTTCCGCATTGTTTCATCTTTCATCTTTCCGCATTGTTTCATCTTTCATCTTTCCGCATTCTTTCATCTTTCATCTTTCCGCATTGTTTCATCTTTCATCTTTCCGCATTGTTTCATCTTTCATCTTTCCGCATTCTTTCATCTTTCATCTTTCCGCATTGTTTCATCTTTCATCTTTCCGCATTGTTTCATCTTTCATCTTCCGCATTCTTTCATCTTTCATCTTTCCGTATTGTTTCATCTTTCATCTTTCCGCATTTTTTCATCTTTCATCTTTCCGCATTGTTTCATCTTTCATCTTTCCGCATTGTTTCATCTTTCCGCATTGTTTCATCTTTCATCTTTCCGCATTGTTTCATCTTTCATCTTTCCGCATTTTTTCATCTTTCATCTTTCCGCATTGTTTCATCTTTCATCTTTCCGCATTGTTTCATCTTTCCGCATTGTTTCATCTTTCATCTTTCCGCATTGTTTCATCTTTCATCTTTCCGCATTGTTTCATCTTTCACCTTTCCGCATTCTTTCATCTTTCATCTTTCCGCATTGTTTCATCTTTCATCTTTCCGCATTGTTTCATCTTTCATCTTTCCGCATTCTTTCATCTTTCATCTTTCCGCATTGTTTCATCTTTCATCTTTCCGCATTCTTTCATCTTTTATCTTTCCGCATTGTTTCATCTTTCCGAATTGTTTCATCTTTCATCTTCCGCATTCTTTCATCTTTCATCTTTCCGCTTTGTTTCATCTTTCCGCATTGTTTCATCTTTCATCTTCCGCATTCTTTCATCTTTCCGCATTGTTTCATCTTTCATCTTTCCGCATTTTTTCATCTTTCATCTTTCCGCATTGTTTCATCTTTCCGCATTGTTTCATCTTTCCGCATTGTTTCATCTTTCCGCATTGTTTCATCTTTCCGCATTGTTTCATCTTTCCGCATTGTTTCATATTTCCGCATTGTTTCATCTTTCATCTTTCCGCATTGTTTCATCTTTCATCTTTCCGCATTGTTTCATCTTTTATCTTTCCGCATTGTTTCATCTTTCATCTTTCCGCATTCTTTCATCTTTCATCTTTCCGCATTGTTTCATCTTTCATCTTTCCGCATTGTTTCATCTTTCATCTTTCCGCATTGTTTCATCTTTCATCTTTCCGCATTTTTTCATCTTTCATCTTTCCGCATTGTTTCATCTTTCATCTTTCCGCATTGTTTCATCTTTCCGCATTGTTTCATCTTTCATCTTTCCGCATTTTTTCATCTTTCATCTTTCCGCATTGTTTCATCTTTCATCTTTCCGCATTTTTTCATCTTTCATCTTTCCGCATTGTTTCATCTTTCATCTTTCCGCATTTTTTCATCTTTCATCTTTCCGCATTGTTTCATCTTTTATCTTTCCGCATTGTTTCATCTTTCATCTTTCCGCATTGTTTCATCTTTCATCTTTCCGCATTGTTTCATCATTCATCTTTCCGCATTGTTTCATCTTTCATCTTTCCGCATTGTTTCATCTTTCATCTTTCCGTATTGTTTCATCTTTCATCTTTCCGCATTCTTTCATCTTTCATCTTTCCGCATTGTTTCATCTTTCATCTTTCCGCATTGTTTCATCTTTCATCTTTCCGCATTGTTTGATCTTTCATCTTTCCGCATTCTTTCATCTTTCATCTTTCCGCATTGTTTCATCTTTCATCTTTCCGCAATGTTTCATCTTTCATCTTTCCGCATTGTTTCATCTTTCATCTTCCGCATTCTTTCATCTTTCATCTTTCCGCATTGTTTCATCTTTCATCTTTCCGCATTGTTTCATCTTTCATCTTTCCGCATTTTTTCATCTTTCATCTTTCCGCACTGTTTCATCTTTCATCTTTCCGCATTGTTTCATCTTCCCGCATTGTTTCATATTTCCGCATTGTTTCATCTTTCCGCATTGTTTCATCTTTCATCTTTCCGCATTGTTTCATCTTTCATCTTTCCGCATTGTTTCATCTTTCATCTTTCCGCATTGTTTCATCTTTCATCTTTCCGCATTCTTTCATCTTTCATCTTTCCGCATTTTTTCATCTTTCATCTTTCCGCATTGTTTCATCTTTCATCTTTCCGCATTGTTTCATCTTTCATCTTTCCGCATTGTTTCATCTTTCATCTTCCGCATTCTTTCATCTTTCATCTTTCCGCATTGTTTCATCTTTCAGCTTTCCGCATTTTTTCATCTTTCATCTTTCCGCATTGTTTCATCTTTCATCTTTCCGCATTGTTTCATCTTTCATCTTTCCGCATTGTTTCATCTTTCATCTTTCCGCATTGTTTCATCTTTCATCTTTCCGCATTGTTTCATCTTCCATCTTTCCGCTTTGTTTCATCTTTCATCTTCCGCATTCTTTCATCTTTCATCTTTCCGCATTGTTTCATCTTTCATCTTTCCGCATTCTTTCATATTTCATCTTTCCGCATTGTTTCATCTTTCATCTTTCCGCATTGTTTCATCTTTCATCTTTCCGCATTCTTTCATCTTTCATCTTTCCGCATTGTTTCATCTTTCATCTTTCCGCATTGTTTCATCTTTCATCTTCCGCATTCTTTCATCTTTCATCTTTCCGCATTGTTTCATCTTTCATCTTTCCGCATTTTTTCATCTTTCATCTTTCCGCATTGTTTCATCTTTCATCTTTCCGCATTGTTTCATCTTTCATCTTTCCGCATTGTTTCATCTTTCCGCATTGTTTCATCTTTCCGCATTGTTTCGTCTTTCATCTTTCCGCATTGTTTCATCTTTCATCTTTCCGCATTCTTTCATCTTTCATCTTTCCGCATTGTTTCATCTTTCATCTTTCCACATTGTTTCATCTTTCATCTTTCCGCATTCTTTCATCTTTCATCTTTCCGCATTGTTTCATCTTTCATCTTTCCGCATTCTTTCATCTTTCATCTTTCCGCATTGTTTCATCTTTCCGCATTGTTTCATCTTTCCGCATTGTTTCATCTTTCCGCATTGTTTCATCTTTCCGCATTGTTTCATCTTTCCGCATTGTTTCATCTTTCCGCATTGTTTCATCTTTCCGCATTGTTTCATCTTTCATCTTCCGCATTCTTTCATCTTTCATCTTTCCGCTTTGTTTCATCTTTCCGCATTGTTTCATCTTTCATCTTCCGCATTCTTTCATCTTTCCGCATTGTTTCATCTTTCATCTTCCGCATTCTTTCATCTTTCATCTTTCCGCATTTTTCATCTTTCATCTTTCCGCATTGTTTCATCTTTCATCTTTCCGCATTGTTTCATATTTCCGCATTGTTTCATCCTTCCGCATTGTTTCATCTTTCCGCATTGTTTCATCTTTCCGCATTGTTTCATCTTTCCGCATTGTTTCATCTTTCCGCATTGTTTCATCTTTCATCTTTCCGCATTGTTTCATCTTTCATCTTTCCGCATTGTTTCATCTTTCATCTTTCCGCATTGTTTCATCTTTCATCTTTCCGCATTGTTTCATCTTTCATCTTTCCGCATTCTTTCATCTTTCATCTTTCCGCATTGTTTCATCTTTCATCTTTCCGCATTGTTTCATCTTTCATCTTTCCGCATTGTTTCATCTTTCATCTTTCCGCATTTTTTCATCTTTCATCTTTCCGCATTGTTTCATCTTTCATCTTTCCGCATTGTTTCATCTTTCCGCATTGTTTCATCTTTCCGCATTGTTTCATCTTTCATCTTTCCGCATTGTTTCATCTTTCATCTTCCGCATTCTTTCATCTTTCATCTTTCCGCATTGTTTCATCTTTCATCTTTCCGCATTTTTTCATCTTTCATCTTTCCGCATTGTTTCATCTTTCATCTTTCCGCATTTTTTCATCTTTCATCTTTCCGCATTGTTTCATCTTTCATCTTTCCGCATTGTTTCATCTTTCCGCATTGTTTCATCTTTCCGCATTGTTTCATCTTTCCGCATTGTTTCATCTTTCCGCATTGTTTCATCTTTCCACATTGTTTCATCTTTCCGCATTGTTTCATCTTTCCGCATTGTTTCATCTTTCCGCATTGTTTCATCTTTCCGCATTGTTTCATCTTTCCGCATTGTTTCATCTTTCCGCATTGTTTCATCTTTCCGCATTGTTTCATCTTTCATCTTTCCGAATTGTTTCATCTTTCATCTTTCCGCATTCTTTCATCTTTCATCTTTCCGCATTGTTTCATCTTTCATCTTTCCGCATTGTTTCATCTTTCCGCATTGTTTCATCTTTCCGCATTGTTTCATCTTTCCGCATTGTTTCATCTTTCATCTTTTGCGCATTGTTTCATCTTTCATCTTTCCGCATTGTTTCATCTTTCCGAATTGTTTCATCTTTCATCTATCCGCATTGTTTCATCTTTCATCTTTCCGCATTCTTTCATCTTTCATCTTTCCGCATTGTTTCATCTTTCCGCATTGTTTCATCTTTCCGCATTGTTTCATCTTTCCGCATTGTTTCATCTTTCCGCATTGTTTCATCTTTCCGCATTGTTTCATCTTTCATCTTTCCGCATTTTTTCATCTTTCATCTTTCCGCATTCTTTCATCTTTCATCTTTCCGCATTGTTTCATCTTTCATCTTTCCGCAATGTTTCATCTTTCATCTTTCCGCATTGTTTCATCTTTCATCTTCCGCATTCTTTCATCTTTCATCTTTCCGCATTGTTTCATCTTTCATCTTTCCGCATTGTTTCATCTTTCATCTTTCCGCATTTTTTCATCTTTCATCTTTCCGCACTGTTTCATCTTTCATCTTTCCGCATTGTTTCATCTTCCCGCATTGTTTCATCTTTCCGCATTGTTTCATCTTTCATCTTTCCGCATTGTTTCATCTTTCATCTTTCCGCATTGTTTCATCTTTCATCTTTCCGCATTGTTTCATCTTTCATCTTTCCGCATTGTTTCATCTTTCATCTTTCCGCATTGTTTCATCTTTCATCTTTCCGCATTCTTTCATCTTTCATCTTTCCGCATTTTTTCATCTTTCATCTTTCCGCATTGTTTCATCTTTCATCTTTCCGCATTGTTTCATCTTTCATCTTTCCGCATTGTTTCATCTTTCATCTTCCGCATTCTTTCATCTTTCATCTTTCCGCATTGTTTCATCTTTCAGCTTTCCGCATTTTTTCATCTTTCATCTTTCCGCATTGTTTCATCTTTCATCTTTCCGCATTGTTTCATCTTTCATCTTTCCGCATTGTTTCATCTTTCATCTTTCCGCATTGTTTCATCTTTCATCTTTCCGCATTGTTTCATCTTTCATCTTTCCGCTTTGTTTCATCTTTCATCTTCCGCATTCTTTCATCTTTCATCTTTCCGCATTGTTTCATCTTTCATCTTTCCGCATTCTTTCATATTTCATCTTTCCGCATTGTTTCATCTTTCATCTTTCCGCATTGTTTCATCTTTCATCTTTCCGCATTCTTTCATCTTTCATCTTTCCGCATTGTTTCATCTTTCATCTTTCCGCATTGTTTCATCTTTCATCTTCCGCATTCTTTCATCTTTCATCTTTCCGCATTGTTTCATCTTTCATCTTTCCGCATTTTTTCATCTTTCATCTTTCCGCATTGTTTCATCTTTCATCTTTCCGCATTGTTTCATCTTTCATCTTTCCGCATTGTTTCATCTTTCCGCATTGTTTCATCTTTCCGCATTGTTTCGTCTTTCATCTTTCCGCATTGTTTCATCTTTCATCTTTCCGCATTCTTTCATCTTTCATCTTTCCGCATTGTTTCATCTTTCATCTTTCCACATTGTTTCATCTTTCATCTTTCCGCATTCTTTCATCTTTCATCTTTCCGCATTGTTTCATCTTTCATCTTTCCGCATTCTTTCATCTTTCATCTTTCCGCATTGTTTCATCTTTCCGCATTGTTTCATCTTTCCGCATTGTTTCATCTTTCCGCATTGTTTCATCTTTCCGCATTGTTTCATCTTTCCGCATTGTTTCATCTTTCCGCATTGTTTCATCTTTCATCTTCCGCATTCTTTCATCTTTCATCTTTCCGCTTTGTTTCATCTTTCCGCATTGTTTCATCTTTCATCTTCCGCATTCTTTCATCTTTCCGCATTGTTTCATCTTTCATCTTCCGCATTCTTTCATCTTTCATCTTTCCGCATTTTTTCATCTTTCATCTTTCCGCATTGTTTCATCTTTCATCTTTCCGCATTGTTTCATATTTCCGCATTGTTTCATCCTTCCGCATTGTTTCATCTTTCCGCATTGTTTCATCTTTCCGCATTGTTTCATCTTTCCGCATTGTTTCATCTTTCCGCATTGTTTCATCTTTCATCTTTCCGCATTGTTTCATCTTTCATCTTTCCGCATTGTTTCATCTTTCATCTTTCCGCATTGTTTCATCTTTCATCTTTCCGCATTGTTTCATCTTTCATCTTTCCGCATTCTTTCATCTTTCATCTTTCCGCATTGTTTCATCTTTCATCTTTCCGCATTGTTTCATCTTTCATCTTTCCGCATTGTTTCATCTTTCATCTTTCCGCATTTTTTCATCTTTCATCTTTCCGCATTGTTTCATCTTTCATCTTTCCGCATTGTTTCATCTTTCCGCATTGTTTCATCTTTCCGCATTGTTTCATCTTTCCGCATTGTTTCATCTTTCCGCATTGTTTCATCTTTCCGCATTGTTTCATCTTTCATCTTTCCGCATTGTTTCATCTTTCATCTTCCGCATTCTTTCATCTTTCATCTTTCCGCATTGTTTCATCTTTCATCTTTCCGCATTTTTTCATCTTTCATCTTTCCGCATTGTTTCATCTTTCATCTTTCCGCATTTTTTCATCTTTCATCTTTCCGCATTGTTTCATCTTTCATCTTTCCGCATTTTTTCATCTTTCCGCATTGTTTCATCTTTCCGCATTGTTTCATCTTTCCGCATTGTTTCATCTTTCCGCATTGTTTCATCTTTCCACATTGTTTCATCTTTCCGCATTGTTTCATCTTTCCGCATTGTTTCATCTTTCCGCATTGTTTCATCTTTCCGCATTGTTTCATCTTTCCGCATTGTTTCATCTTTCCGCATTGTTTCATCTTTCATCTTTCCGAATTGTTTCATCTTTCATCTTTCCGCATTCTTTCATCTTTCATCTTTCCGCATTGTTTCATCTTTCATCTTTCCGCATTGTTTCATCTTTCCGCATTGTTTCATCTTTCCGCATTGTTTCATCTTTCCGCATTGTTTCATCTTTCCGCATTGTTTCATCTTTCCGCATTGTTTCATCTTTCATCTTTTGCGCATTGTTTCATCTTTCATCTTTCCGCATTGTTTCATCTTTCCGAATTGTTTCATCTTTCATCTATCCGCATTGTTTCATCTTTCATCTTTCCGCATTCTTTCATCTTTCATCTTTCCGCATTGTTTCATCTGTCATCTTTCCGCATTGTTTCATCTTTCCGCATTGTTTCATCTTTCCGCATTGTTTCATCTTTCCGCATTGTTTCATCTTTCCGCATTGTTTCATCTTTCCGCATTGTTTCATCTTTCCGCATTGTTTCATCTTTCCGCATTGTTTCATCTTTCCGCATTGTTTCATCTTTCCGCATTGTTTCATCTTTCCGCATTGTTTCATCTTTCATCTTTCCGCATTGTTTCATCTTTCATCTTTCCGCATTGTTTCATCTTTCATCTTTCCGCATTGTTTCATCTTTCATCTTTCCGCATTGTTTCATCTTTCCGCATTGTTTCATCTTTCCGCATTGTTTCATCTTTCATCTTTCCGCATTGTTTCATCTTTCATCTTTCCGCATTGTTTCATCTTTCATCTTTCCGCAATGTTTCATCTTTCATCTTTCCGCATTGTTTCATCTTTCATCTTTCCGCATTGTTTCATCTTTCATCTTTCCGCATTGTTTCATCTTTCATCTTTCCGCATTGTTTCATCTTTCCGCATTGTTTCATCTTTCATCTTTCCGCATTGTTTCATCTTTCATCTTTCCGCATTGTTTCATCTTTCATCTTTCCGCATTGTTTCATCTTTCCGCATTGTCTCATCTTTCATCTTCCGCATTCTTTCATCTTTCATCTTTCCGCATTCTTTCATCTTTCATCTTTCCGCATTTTTTCATCTTTCCGCATTGTTTCATCTTTCATCTTTCCGCATTGTTTCATCTTTCATCTTTCCGCATTTTTTCATCTTTCATCTTTCCGCATTGTTTCATCTTTCCGCATTGTTTCATCTTTCATCTTTCCGCATTGTTTCATCTTTCCGCATTGTTTCAGCTTTCATCTTCCGCATTCTTTCATCTTTCATCTTTCCGCATTGTTTCATCTTTCATCTTTCCGCATTGTTTCATCTTTCCGCATTGTTTCATCTTTCATCTTTCCGCATTGTGTCGTCTTTCATCTTCCGCATTCTTTCATCTTTCATCTTTCCGCATTGTTTCATCTTTCCGCATTGTTTCATCTTTCATCTTTCCGCATTGTTTCATCTTTCATCTTTCCGCATTGTTTCATCTTTCATCTTTCCGCATTGTTTCATCTTTCATCTTTCCGCATTGTTTCATCTTTCATCTTTCCGCATTGTTTCATCTTTCATCTTTCCGCATTGTTTCATCTTTCCGCATTGTCTCATCTTTCATCTTCCGCATTCTTTCATCTTTCATCTTTCCGCATTGTTTCATCTTTCATCTTTCCGCATTTTTTCATCTTTCCGCATTGTTTCATCTTTCATCTTTCCGCATTGTTTCATCTTTCATCATTCCGCATTGTTTCATCTTTCATCTTTCCGCATTTTTTCATCTTTCATCTTTCCGCATTGTTTCATCTTTCATCTTTCCGCATTGTTTCATCTTTCATCTTTCCGCATTGTTTCATCTTTCATCTTTCCGCATTGTTTCATCTTTCATCTTTCCGCATTCTTTCATCTTTCATCTTTCCGCATTGTTTCATCTTTCATCTTTCCGCAATGTTTCATCTTTCATCTTTCCGCATTGTTTCATCTTTCATCTTCCGCATTCTTTCATCTTTCATCTTTCCGCATTGTTTCATCTTTCATCTTTCCGCATTGTTTCATCTTTCATCTTTCCGCATTGTTTCATCTTTCATCTTTCCGTATTTTTTAATATTTCATCTTTCCGCATTGTTTCATCTTTCATCTTTCCGCATTGTTTCATCTTTCCGCATTGTTTCATCTTTCCGCATTGTTTCATCTTTCCGCATTGTTTCATCTTTCCGCATTGTTTCATCTTTCCGCATTGTTTCATCTTTCCGCATTGTTTCATCTTTCCGCATTGTTTCATCTTTCCGCATTGTTTCATCTTTCCGCATTGTTTCATCTTTCCGCATTGTTTCATCTTTCCGCATTGTTTCATCTTTCCGCATTGTTTCATCTTTCCGCATTGTTACATCTTTCATCTTTTGCGCATTGTTTCATCTTTCATCTTTCCGCATTGTTTCATCTTTCCGCATTGTTTCATCTTTCATCTTTCCGCATTGTTTCATCTTTCATCTTTCCGCATTCTTTCATCTTTCATCTTTCCGCATTGTTTCATCTTTCATCTTTCCGCATTGTTTCATCTTTCCGCATTGTTTCATCTTTCCGCATTGTTTCATCTTTCCGCATTGTTTCATCTTTCCGCATTGTTTCATCTTTCAGCATTGTTTCATCTTTCCGCATTGTTTCATCTTTCCGCATTGTTTCATCTTTCCGCATTGTTTCATCTTTCATCTTTCCGCATTGTTTCATCTTTCATCTTTCCGCATTGTTTCATCTTTCATCTTTCCGCATTGTTTTATCTTTCCGCATTGTTTCATCTTTCATCTTTCCGCATTGTTTCATCTTTCATCTTTCCGCATTGTTTCATCTTTCATCTTTCCGCAATGTTTCATCTTTCATCTTTCCGCATTGTTTCATCTTTGGGCATTGTTTCATCTTTCATCTTTCCGCATTGTTTCATCTTTCATCTTTCCGCATTGTTTCATCTTTCATCTTTCCGCATTGTTTCATCTTTCATCTTTCCGCATTGTTTCATCTTTCCGCATTGTCTCATCTTTCATCTTCCGCATTCTTTCATCTTTCATCTTTCCGCATTGTTTCATCTTTCATCTTTCCGCATTTTTTCATCTTTCCGCATTGTTTCATCTTTCATCTTTCCGCATTGTTTCATCTTTCATCTTTCCGCATTGTTTCATCTTTCATCTTTCCGCATTGTTTCATCTTTCATCTTTCCGCATTGTTTCATCTTTCATCTTTCCGCATTGTTTCATCTTTCCGCATTGTCTCATCTTTCATCTTCCGCATTCTTTCATCTTTCATCTTTCCGCATTGTTTCATCTTTCATCTTTCCGCATTTTTTCATCTTTCCGCATTGTTTCATCTTTCATCTTTCCGCATTGTTTCATCTTTCATCATTCCGCATTGTTTCATCTTTCATCTTTCCGCATTTTTTCATCTTTCATCTTTCCGCATTGTTTCATCTTTCATCTTTCCGCATTGTTTCATCTTTCATCTTTCCGCATTGTTTCATCTTTCATCTTTCCGCATTGTTTCATCTTTCATCTTTCCGCATTCTTTCATCTTTCATCTTTCCGCATTGTTTCATCTTTCATCTTTCCGCAATGTTTCATCTTTCATCTTTCCGCATTGTTTCATCTTTCATCTTTCCGCATTTTTTCATCTTTCCGCATTGTTTCATCTTTCATCTTTCCGCATTGTTTCATCTTTCATCATTCCGCATTGTTTCATCTTTCATCTTTCCGCATTTTTTCATCTTTCATCTTTCCGCATTGTTTCATCTTTCATCTTTCCGCATTGTTTCATCTTTCATCTTTCCGCATTGTTTCATCTTTCATCTTTCCGCAATGTTTCATCTTTCATCTTTCCGCATTGTTTCATCTTTCCGCATTGTCTCATCTTTCATCTTCCGCATTCTTTCATCTTTCATCTTTCCGCATTGTTTCATCTTTCATCTTTCCGCATTTTTTCATCTTTCCGCATTGTTTCATCTTTCATCTTTCCGCATTGTTTCATCTTTCATCATTCCGCATTGTTTCATCTTTCATCTTTCCGCATTTTTTCATCTTTCATCTTTCCGCATTGTTTCATCTTTCATCTTTCCGCATTGTTTCATCTTTCATCTTTCCGCATTGTTTCATCTTTCATCTTTCCGCATTGTTTCATCTTTCATCTTTCCGCATTCTTTCATCTTTCATCTTTCCGCATTGTTTCATCTTTCATCTTTCCGCATTGTTTCATCTTTCATCTTTCCGCATTGTTTCATCTTTCATCTTTCCGCATTGTTTCATCTTTCATCTTTCCGTATTTTTTAATATTTCATCTTTCCGCATTGTTTCATCTTTCATTTTTCCGCATTGTTTCATCTTTCCGCATTGTTTCATCTTTCCGCATTGTTTCATCTTTCCGCATTGTTTCATCTTTCCGCATTGTTTCATCTTTCCGCATTGTTTCATCTTTCCGCATTGTTTCATCTTTCCGCATTGTTTCATCTTTCCGCATTGTTTCATCTTTCCGCATTGTTTCATCTTTCCGCATTGTTTCATCTTTCCGCATTGTTTCATCTTTCCGCATTGTTTCATCTTTCATCTTTTGCGCATTGTTTCATCTTTCATCTTTCCGCATTGTTTCATCTTTCCGCATTGTTTCATCTTTCATCTTTCCGCATTGTTTCATCTTTCATCTTTCCGCATTCTTTCATCTTTCATCTTTCCGCATTGTTTCATCTTTCATCTTTCCGCATTGTTTCATCTTTCCGCATTGTTTCATCTTTCCGCATTGTTTCATCTTTCCGCATTGTTTCATCTTTCCGCATTGTTTCATCTTTCCGCATTGTTTCATCTTTCATCTTTCCGCATTGTTTCATCTTTCATCTTTCCGCATTGTTTCATCTTTCATCTTTCCGCATTGTTTCATCTTCCATCTTTCCGCATTGTTTCATCTTTCATCTTTCCGCATTGTTTCATCGTTCATCTTTCCGCATTGTTTCATCTTTCATCTTTCCGCATTGTTTCATCTTTCCGCATTGTCTCATCTTTCATCTTCCGCATTCTTTCATCTTTCATCTTTCCGCATTGTTTCATCTTTCATCTTTCCGCATTTTTTCATCTTTCCGCATTGTTTCATCTTTCATCTTTCCGCATTGTTTCATCTTTCATCTTTCCGCATTTTTTCATCTTTCATCTTTCCGCATTGTTTCATCTTTCCGCATTGTTTCATCTTTCATCTTTCCGCATTGTTTCATCTTTCCGCATTGTTTCAGCTTTCATCTTCCGCATTCTTTCATCTTTCATCTTTCCGCATTGTTGCATCTTTCATCTTTCCGCATTGTTTCATCTTTCATCTTTCCGCATTGTTTCATCTTTCCGCATTGTTTCATCTTTCATCTTTCCGCATTGTTTCATCTTTCCGCATTGTTTCATCTTTCATCTTTCCGCATTTTTTCATCTTTCATCTTTCCGCATTGTTTCATCTTTCATCTTTCCGCATTGTTTCATCTTTCATCTTTCCGCATTGTTTCATCTTTCATCTTTCCGCATTGTTTCATCTTTCATCTTTCCGCATTGTTTCATCTTTCATCTTTCCGCATTGTTTCATCTTTCATCTTTCCGCATTGTTTCATCTTTCATCTTTCCGCATTGTTTCATCTTTCATCTTCCGCATTCTTTCATCTTTCATCTTTCCGCATTGTTTCATCTTTCATCTTTCCGCATTCTTTCATCTTTCATCTTTCCGCATTGTTTCATCTTTCATCTTTCCGCATTTTTTCATCTTTCATCTTTCCGCATTGTTTCATCTTTCATCTTTCCGCATTGTTTCATCTTTCATCTTTCCGCATTGTTTCATCTTTCATCGTTCCGCATTGTTTCATCTTTCCGCATTGTTTTATCTTTCATCTTCCGCATTCTTTCATCTTTCATCTTTCCGCATTGTTTCATCTTTCATCTTTCCGCATTGATTCATCTTTCATCTTCCGCATTCTTTCATCTTTCATCTTTCCGCATTGTTTCATCTTTCATCTTTCCGCATTTTTTCATCTTTCATCTTTCCGCATTGTTTCATCTTTCATCTTTCCGCATTGTTTCATCTTTCATCTTTCCGCATTGTTTCATCTTTCATCTTTCCGCATTGTTTCATCTTTCATCTTTCCGCATTGTTTCATCTTTCATCTTTCCGCATTGTTTCATCTTTCATCTTTCCGCATTGTTTCATCTTTCATCTTTCCGCATTGTTTCATCTTTCCGCATTGTTTCATCTTTCCGCATTGTTTCATCTTTCATCTTTCCGCATTGTTTCATCTTTCATCTTTCCGCATTGTTTCATCTTTCCGCATTGTTTCATCTTTCATCTTTCCGCATTGTTTCATCTTTCCGCATTGTTTCATCTTTCATCTTTCCGCATTGTTTCATCTTTCATCTTTCCGCATTGTTTCATCTTTCATCTTTCCGCATTGTTTCATCTTTCATCTTTCCGCATTGTTTCATCTTTCATCTTCCGCATTCTTTCATCTTTCATCTTTCCGCATTGTTTCATCTTTCATCTTTCCGCATTTTTTCATCTTTCATCTTTCCGCATTGTTTCATCTTTCATCTTTCCGCATTTTTTCATCTTTCATCTTTCCGCATTGTTTCATCTTTCATCTTTCCGCATTGTTTCATCTTTCATCTTTCCGCATTGTTTCATCTTTCCGCATTGTTTCATCTTTCATCTTCCGCACTCTTTCATCTTTCATCTTTCCGCATTGTTTCATCTTTCATCTTTCCGCATTTTTTCATCTTTCATCTTTCCGCATTGTTTCATCTTTCATCTTTCCGCATTGTTTCATCTTTCATCTTTCCGCATTGTTTCATCTTTCATCTTTCCGCATTGTTTCATCTTTCATCTTTCCGCATTGTTTCATCTTTCATCTTTCCGCATTGTTTCATCTTTCATCTTTCCGCATTGTTTCATCTTTCATCTTTCCGCATTGTTTCATCTTTCATCTTTCCGCATTGTTTCATCTTTCATCTTCCGCATTCTTTCATCTTTCATCTTTCCGCATTGTTTCATCTTTCATCTTTCCGCATTCTTTCATCTTTCATCTTTCCGCATTGTTTCATCTTTCATCTTTCCGCATTTTTTCATCTTTCATCTTTCCGCATTGTTTCATCTTTCATCTTTCCGCATTGTTTCATCTTTCATCTTTCCGCATTGTTTCATCTTTCATCTTTCCAAATTGTTTCATCTTTCATCTTTCGGCATTGTTTCATCTTTCATCTTTCCGCATTGTTTCATCTTTCATCTTTCCGCATTGTTTCATCTTTCATCTTTCCGCATTGTTTCATCTTTCATCTTTCCGCATTGTTTCATCTTTCATCTTTCCGCATTGTTTCATCTTTCATCTTTCCGCATTGTTTCATCTTTCATCTTTCCGCATTGTTTCATCTTTCATCTTTCCGCATTGTTTCATCTTTCATCTTTCCGCATTGTTTCATCTTTCATCTTTCCGCATTGTTTCATCTTTCATCTTCCGCATTCTTTCATCTTTCATCTTTCCGCATTGTTTCATCTTTCATCTTTCCGCATTTTTTCATCTTTCATCTTTCCGCATTGTTTCATCTTTCATCTTTCCGCATTTTTTCATCTTTCATCTTTCCGCATTGTTTCATCTTTCATCTTTCCGCATTGTTTCATCTTTCATCTTTCCGCATTGTTTCATCTTTCCGCATTGTTTCATCTTTCATCTTCCGCATTCTTTCATCTTTCATCTTTCCGCATTGTTTCATCTTTCATCTTTCCGCATTGTTTCATCTTTCCGCATTGTTTCATCTTTCATCTTTCCGCATTGTTTCATCTTTCATCTTTCCGCATTGTTTCATCTTTCCGCATTGTTTCATCTTTCCGCATTGTTTCATCTTTCCGCATTGTTTCATCTTTCCGCATTGTTTCATCTTTCCGCATTGATTCATCTTTCCGCATTGTTTCATCTTTCCGCATTGTTTCATCTTTCATCTTTCCGCGTTGTTTCATCTTTCATCTTTCCGCATTGTTTCATCTTTCCGAATTGTTTCATCTTTCATCTTTCCGCTTTGTTTCATCTTTCATCTTTCCGCATTGTTTCATCTTTCATCTTTTCGCATTTTTTCATCTTTCATCTTTCCGCATTGTTTCATCTTTCCGCATTGTTTCATCTTTCATCTTTCCGCATTGTTTCATCTTTCCGCATTGTTTCATCTTTCCGCATTGTTTCATCTTTCCGCATTGCTTCATCTTTCCGCATTGTTTCATCTTTCCGCATTGTTTCATCTTTCCGCATTGTTTCATCTTTCCGCATTGTTTCATCTTTCCGCATTGTTTCATCTTTCCGCATTGTTTCATCTTTCCGCATTGTTTCATCTTTCCGCATTGTTTCATCTTTCATCTTTCCGCATTGTTTCATCTTTCATCTTTCCGCATTGTTTCATCTTTCATCTTTCCGCATTGTTTCATCTTTCATCTTTCCGCATTGTTTCATCTTTCATCTTTCCGCATTGTTTCATCTTTCATCTTTCCGCATTGTTTCATCTTTCATCTTTCCGCATTGTTTCATCTTTCATCTTTCCGCATTCTTTCATCTTTCATCTTCCGCATTCTTTCATCTTTCATCTTTCCGCATTGTTTCATCTTTCATCTTTCCGCATTTTTTCATCTTTCATCTTTCCGCATTGTTTCATCTTTCATCTTTCCGCATTTGTTCATCTTTCATCTTTCCGCATTGTTTCATCTTTCATCTTTCCGCATTGTTTCATCTTTCCGCATTGTTTCATCTTTCATCTTCCGCATTCTTCCATCTTTCATCTTTCCGCATTGTTTCATCTTTCATCTTTCCGCATTGTTTCATCTTTCCGCATTGTTTCATCTTTTCGCATTGTTTCATCTTTCATCTTTCCGCATTGTTTCATCTTTCATCTTTACGTATTGTTTCATCTTTCCGCATTGTTTCATCTTTCCGCATTGTTTCATCTTTCCGCATTGTTTCATCTTTCCGCATTGTTTCATCTTTCCGCATTGTTTCATCTTTCCGCATTGTTTCATCTTTCCGCATTGTTTCATCTTTCCGCATTGTTTCATCTTTCCGCATTGTTTCATCTTTCCGCATTGTTTCATCTTTCCGCATCGTTTCATCTTTCCGCATTGTTTCATCTTTCCGCATTGTTTCATCTTTCCGCATTGTTTCATCTTTCATCTTTCCGCATTGTTTCATCTTTCATCTTTCCGCATTGTTTCATCTTTCCGAATTGTTTCATCTTTCATCTTTCCGCATTGTTTCATTTTTCATCTTTCCGCATTGTTTCATCTTTCATCTTTCCGCATTTTTTCATCTTTCATCTTTCCGCATTGTTTCATCTTTCCGCATTGTTTCATCTTTCCGCATTGTTTCATCTTTCCGCATTGTTTCATCTTTCATCTTTCCGCATTGTTTCATCTTTCATATTTCCGCATTGTTTCATCTTTCCGCATTGTTTCATCTTTCCGCATTGTTTCATCTTTCATCTTTCCGCATTGTTTCATCTTTCATATTTCCGCATTGTTTCATCTTTCATCTTTCCGCATTTTTTCATCTTTCATCTTTCCGCATTGTTTCATCTTTCATCTTTCCGCATTGTTTCATCTTTCCGCATTGTTTCATCTTTCCGCATTGTTTCATCTTTCCGCATTGTTTCATCTTTCATCTTTCCGCATTGTTTCATCTTTCATCTTTCCGCATTGTTTCATCTTTCATCTTTCCGCATTGTTTCATCTTTCATCTTTCCGCATTGTTTCATCTTTCATCTTTCCGCATTTTTTCATCTTTCATCTTTCCGCATTGTTTCATCTTTCCGCATTGTTTCATCTTTCCGCATTGTTTCATCTTTCCGCATTGTTTCATCTTTCCGCATTGTTTCATCTTTCCGCATTGTTTCATCTTTCATCTTTCCGCATTGTTTCATCTTTCCGAATTGTTTCATCTTTCCGCATTGTTTCATCTTTCATCTTTCCGCATTGTTTCATCTTTCATCTTTCCGCATTGTTTCATCTTTCATCTTTCCGCATTGTTTCATCTTTCATCTTTCCGCATTGTTTCATCTTTCATCTTTCCGCATTGTTTCATCTTTCATCTTTCCGCATTGTTTCATCTTTCCGCATTGTTTCATCTTTCCGCATTGTTTCATCTTTCCGCATTGTTTCATCTTTCCGAATTGTTTCATCTTTCCGCATTGTTTCATCTTTCATCTTTCCGCATTGTTTCATCTTTCATCTTTCCGCATTGTTTCATCTTTCATCTTTCCGCATTTTTTCATCTTTCATCTTTCCGCATTGTTTCATCTTTCCGCATTGTTTCATCTTTCCGCATTGTTTCATCTTTCCGCATTGTTTCATCTTTCCGCATTGTTTCATCTTTCCGCATTGTTTCATCTTTCCGCATTGTTTCATCTTTCCGCATTGTTTCATCTTTCCGCATTGTTTCATCTTTCCGCATTGTTTCATCTTTCCGCATTGTTTCATCTTTCATTTTTCCGCATTGTTTCATCTTTCATCTTTCCGCATTGTTTCATCTTTCCGCATTGTTTCATCTTTCCGCATTGTTTCATCTTTCCGCATTGTTTCATCTTTCATCTTCCGCATTCTTTCATCTTTCATCTTTCCGCATTGTTTCATCTTTCATCTTTCCGCATTCTTTCATCTTTCATCTTTCCGCATTGTTTCATCTTTCATCTTTCCGCATTTTTTCATCTTTCATCTTTCCGCATTGTTTCATCTTTCATCTTTCCGCATTGTTTCATCTTTCATCTTTCCGCATTGTTTCATCTTTCATCTTTCCGAATTGTTTCATCTTTCATCTTTCCGCATTGTATCATCTTTCATCTTTCCGCATTGTTTCATCTTTCATCTTTCCGCATTGTTTCATCTTTCATCTTTCCGCATTGTTTCATCTTTCATCTTTCCGCATTGTTTCATCTTTCATCTTTCCGCATTGTTTTATCTTTCATCTTTCCGCATTGTTTCATCTTTCATCTTTCCGCATTGTTTCATCTTTCCGCATTGTTTCATCTTTCATCTTCCGCATTCTTTCATCTTTCATCTTTCCGCATTGTTTCATCTTTCATCTTTCCGCATTTTTTCATCTTTCATCTTTCCGCATTGTTTCATCTTTCATCTTTCCGCATTTTTTCAGATTTCATCTTTCCGCATTGTTTCATCTTTCATCTTTCCGCATTGTTTCATCTTTCATCTTTCCGCATTGTTTCATCTTTCATCTTTCCGCATTGTTTCATCTTTCCGCATTGTTTCAACTTTCATCTTCCGCATTCTTTCATCTTTCATCTTTCCGCATTGTTTCATCTTTCATCTTTCCGCATTTTTTCATCTTTCATCTTTCCGCATTGTTTCAACTTTCATCTTTCCGCATTGTTTCATCTTTCATCTTTCCGCATTGTTTCATCTTTCATCTTTCCGCATTGTTTCATCTTTCATCTTTCCGCATTGTTTCATCTTTCATCTTTCCGCATTGTTTCATCTTTCATCTTTCCGCATTGTTTCATCTTTCATCTTTCCGCATTGTTTCATCTTTCATCTTTCCGCATTGTTTCATCTTTCATCTTTCCGCAATGTTTCATCTTTCATCTTTCCGCATTGTTTCATCTTTCATCTTTCCGCATTGTTTCATCTTTCATCTTCCGCATTCTTTCATCTTTCATCTTTCCGCATTGTTTCATCTTTCATCTTTCCGCATTGTTTCATCTTTCATCTTTCCGCATTGTTTCATCTTTCCGCATTGTTTCATCTTTCATCTTTCCGCATTGTTTCATCTTTCCGCATTGTTTCATCTTTCATCTTTCCGCATTGTTTCATCTTTCATCTTTCCGCATTGTTTCATCTTTCATCTTTCCGCATTGTTTCATCTTTCATCTTTCCGCATTGTTTCATCTTTCATCTTTCCGCATTGTTTCATCTTTCATCTTTCCGCATTGTTTCATCTTTCATCTTTCCGCATTCTTTCATCTTTCATCTTTCCGCATTGTTTCATCTTTCATCTTTCCGCAATGTTTCATCTTTCATCTTTCCGCATTGTTTCATCTTTCATCTTCCGCATTCTTTCATCTTTCATCTTTCCGCATTGTTTTATCTTTCATCTTTCCGCATTGTTTCATCTTTCATCTTTCCGCATTGTTTCATCTTTCATCTTTCCGTATTTTTTAATATTTCATCTTTCCGCATTGTTTCATCTTTCATCTTTCCGCATTGTTTCATCTTTCCGCATTGTTTCATCTTTCCGCATTGTTTCATCTTTCCGCATTGTTTCATCTTTCCGCATTGTTTCATCTTTCCGCATTGTTTCATCTTTCCGCATTGTTTCATCTTTCCGCATTGTTTCATCTTTCCGCATTGTTTCATCTTTCCGCATTGTTTCATCTTTCCGCATTGTTTCATCTTTCCGCATTGTTTCATCTTTCCGCATTGTTTCATCTTTCCGCATTGTTTCATCTTTCCGCATTGTTTCATCTTTCATCTTTTGCGCATTGTTTCATCTTTCAGCTTTCCGCATTGTTTCATCTTTCCGCATTGTTTCATCTTTCATCTTTCCGCATTTTTTCATCTTTCATCTTTCCGCATTGTTTCATCTTTCATCTTTCCGCATTTTTTCATCTTTCATCTTTCCGCATTGTTTCATCTTTCATCTTTCCGCATTGTTTCATCTTTCATCTTTCCGCATTGTTTCATCTTTCCGCATTGTTTCATCTTTCATCTTCCGCATTCTTTCATCTTTCATCTTTCCGCATTGTTTCATCTTTCATCTTTCCGCATTTTTTCATCTTTCATCTTTCCGCATTGTTTCATCTTTCATCTTTCCGCATTGTTTCATCTTTCATCTTTCCGCATTGTTTCATCTTTCATCTTTCCGCATTGTTTCATCTTTCATCTTTCCGCATTCTTTCATCTTTCATCTTTCCGCATTGTTTCATCTTTCATCTTTCCGCATTGTTTCATCTTTCATCTTTCCGCATTGTTTCATCTTTCATCTTTCCGCATTGTTTCATCTTTCATCTTCCGCATTCTTTCATCTTTCATCTTTCCGCATTGTTTCATCTTTCATCTTTCCGCATTCTTTCATCTTTCATCTTTCCGCATTGTTTCATCTTTCATCTTTCCGCATTTTTTCATCTTTCATCTTTCCGCATTGTTTCATCTTTCATCTTTCCGCATTGTTTCATCTTTCATCTTTCCGCATTGTTTCATCTTTCATCTTTCCTAATTGTTTCATCTTTCATCTTTCCGCATTGTTTCATCTTTCATCTTTCCGCATTGTTTCATCTTTCATCTTTCCGCATTGTTTCATCTTTCATCTTTCCGCATTGTTTCATCTTTCATCTTTCCGCATTGTTTCATCTTTCATCTTTCCGCATTGTTTCATCTTTCATCTTCCGCATTGTTTCATCTTTCATCTTTCCGCATTGTTTCATCTTTCATCTTTCCGCATTGTTTCATCTTTCATCTTTCCGCATTGTTTCATCTTTCCGCATTGTTTCATCTTTCCGCATTGTTTCATCTTTCCGCATTGTTTCATCTTTCCGCATTGTTTCATCTTTCATCTTCCGCATTCTTTCATCTTTCATCTTTCCGCATTGTTTCATCTTTCATCTTTCCGCATTGTTTCATCTTTCATCTTTCCGCATTGTTTCATCTTTCCGCATTGTTTCATCTTTCATCTTCCGCATTCTTTCATCTTTCATCTTTCCGCATTGTTTTATCTTTCATCTTTCCGCATTTTTTCATCTTTCATCTTTCCGCATTGTTTCATCTTTCATCTTCCGCATTGTTTCATCTTTCATCTTTCCGCATTGTTTCATCTTTCATCTTTCCGCATTGTTTCATCTTTCATCTTTCCGCATTGTTTCATCTTTCCGCATTGTTTCATCTTTCCGCATTGTTTCATCTTTCCGCATTGTTTCATCTTTCCGCATTGTTTCATCTTTCATCTTCCGCATTCTTTCATCTTTCATCTTTCCGCATTGTTTCATCTTTCATCTTTCCGCATTGTTTCATCTTTCCGCATTGTTTCATCTTTCCGCATTGTTTCATCTTTCATCTTTCCGCATTGTTTCATCTTTCATCTTTCCGCATTGTTTCATCTTTCATCTTTCCGCATTCTTTCATCTTTTATCTTTCCGCATTGTTTCATCTTTCCGCATTGTTTCATCTTTCATCTTCCGCATTCTTTCATCTTTCATCTTTCCGCTTTGTTTCATCTTTCCGCATTGTTTCATCTTTCATCTTCCGCATTCTTTCATCTTTCCGCATTGTTTCATCTTTCATCTTTCCGCATTTTTTCATCTTTCATCTTTCCGCATTGTTTCATCTTTCCGCATTGTTTCATCTTTCCGCATTGTTTCATCTTTCCGCATTGTTTCATCTTTCCGCATTGTTTCATATTTCCGCATTGTTTCATCTTTCATCTTTCCGCATTGTTTCATCTTTCATCTTTCCGCATTGTTTCATCTTTTATCTTTCCGCATTGTTTCATCTTTCATCTTTCCGCATTCTTTCATCTTTCATCTTTCCGCATTGTTTCATCTTTCATCTTTCCGCATTGTTTCATCTTTCATCTTTCCGCATTGTTTCATCTTTCATCTTTCCGCATTTTTTCATCTTTCATCTTTCCGCATTGTTTCATCTTTCATCTTTCCGCATTGTTTCATCTTTCCGCATTGTTTCATCTTTCCGCATTGTTTCATCTTTCATCTTTCCGCATTTTTTCATCTTTCATCTTTCCGCATTGTTTCATCTTTCATCTTTCCGCATTTTTTCATCTTTCATCTTTCCGCATTGTTTCATCTTTCATCTTTCCGCATTTTTTCATCTTTCATCTTTCCGCATTGTTTCATCTTTTATCTTTCCGCATTGTTTCATCTTTCATCTTTCCGCATTGTTTCATCTTTCATCTTTCCGCATTGTTTCATCATTCATCTTTCCGCATTGTTTCATCTTTCATCTTTCCGCATTGTTTCATCTTTCATCTTTCCGCATTGTTTCATCTTTCATCTTTCCGCATTCTTTCATCTTTCATCTTTCCGCATTGTTTCATCTTTCATCTTTCCGCATTGTTTCATCTTTCATCTTTCCGCATGGTTTGATCTTTCATCTTTCCGCATTCTTTCATCTTTCATCTTTCCGCATTGTTTCATCTTTCATCTTTCCGCAATGTTTCATCTTTCATCTTTCCGCATTGTTTCATCTTTCATCTTCCGCATTCTTTCATCTTTCATCTTTCCGCATTGTTTCATCTTTCATCTTTCCGCATTGTTTCATCTTTCATCTTTCCGCATTTTTTCATCTTTCATCTTTCCGCACTGTTTCATCTTTCATCTTTCCGCATTGTTTCATCTTCCCGCATTGTTTCATCTTTCCGCATTGTTTCATCTTTCATCTTTCCGCATTGTTTCATCTTTCATCTTTCCGCATTGTTTCATCTTTCATCTTTCCGCATTGTTTCATCTTTCATCTTTCCGCATTGTTTCATCTTTCATCTTTCCGCATTGTTTCATCTTTCATCTTTCCGCATTCTTTCATCTTTCATCTTTCCGCATTTTTTCATCTTTCATCTTTCCGCATTGTTTCATCTTTCATCTTTCCGCATTGTTTCATCTTTCATCTTTCCGCATTGTTTCATCTTTCATCTTCCGCATTCTTTCATCTTTCATCTTTCCGCATTGTTTCATCTTTCAGCTTTCCGCATTTTTTCATCTTTCATCTTTCCGCATTGTTTCATCTTTCATCTTTCCGCATTGTTTCATCTTTCATCTTTCCGCATTGTTTCATCTTTCATCTTTCCGCATTGTTTCATCTTTCATCTTTCCGCATTGTTTCATCTTTCATCTTTCCGCTTTGTTTCATCTTTCATCTTCCGCATTCTTTCATCTTTCATCTTTCCGCATTGTTTCATCTTTCATCTTTCCGCATTTTTTCATATTTCATCTTTCCGCATTGTTTCATCTTTCATCTTTCCGCATTGTTTCATCTTTCATCTTTCCGCATTCTTTCATCTTTCATCTTTCCGCATTGTTTCATCTTTCATCTTTCCGCATTGTTTCATCTTTCCGCATTGTTTCATCTTTCATCTTCCGCATTCTTTCATCTTTCATCATTCCGCATTGTTTCATCTTTCATCTTTCCGCATTTTTTCATCTTTCATCTTTCCGCATTGTTTCATCTTTCATCTTTCCGCATTGTTTCATCTTTCATCTTTCCGCATTGTTTCATCTTTCCGCATTGTTTCATCTTTCCGCATTGTTTCGTCTTTCATCTTTCCGCATTGTTTCATCTTTCATCTTTCCGCATTCTTTCATCTTTCATCTTTCCGCATTGTTTCATCTTTCATCTTTCCACATTGTTTCATCTTTCATCTTTCCGCATTCTTTCATCTTTCATCTTTCCGCATTGTTTCATCTTTCATCTTTCCGCATTGTTTCATCTTTCATATTTCCGCATTGTTTCATCTTTCCGCATTGTTTCATCTTTCCGCATTGTTTCATCTTTCATCTTTCCGCATTGTTTCATCTTTCATATTTCCGCATTGTTTCATCTTTCATCTTTCCGCATTTTTTCATCTTTCATCTTTCCGCATTGTTTCATCTTTCATCTTTCCGCATTGTTTCATCTTTCCGCATTGTTTCATCTTTCCGCATTGTTTCATCTTTCCGCATTGTTTCATCTTTCATCTTTCCGCATTGTTTCATCTTTCATCTTTCCGCATTGTTTCATCTTTCATCTTTCCGCATTGTTTCATCTTTCATCTTTCCGCATTGTTTCATCTTTCATCTTTCCGCATTTTTTCATCTTTCATCTTTCCGCATTGTTTCATCTTTCCGCATTGTTTCATCTTTCCGCATTGTTTCATCTTTCCGCATTGTTTCATCTTTCCGCATTGTTTCATCTTTCCGCATTGTTTCATCTTTCATCTTTCCGCATTGTTTCATCTTTCCGAATTGTTTCATCTTTCCGCATTGTTTCATCTTTCATCTTTCCGCATTGTTTCATCTTTCATCTTTCCGCATTGTTTCATCTTTCATCTTTCCGCATTGTTTCATCTTTCATCTTTCCGCATTGTTTCATCTTTCATCTTTCCGCATTGTTTCATCTTTCATCTTTCCGCATTGTTTCATCTTTCCGCATTGTTTCATCTTTCCGCATTGTTTCATCTTTCCGCATTGTTTCATCTTTCCGAATTGTTTCATCTTTCCGCATTGTTTCATCTTTCATCTTTCCGCATTGTTTCATCTTTCATCTTTCCGCATTGTTTCATCTTTCATCTTTCCGCATTTTTTCATCTTTCATCTTTCCGCATTGTTTCATCTTTCCGCATTGTTTCATCTTTCCGCATTGTTTCATCTTTCCGCATTGTTTCATCTTTCCGCATTGTTTCATCTTTCCGCATTGTTTCATCTTTCCGCATTGTTTCATCTTTCATTTTTCCGCATTGTTTCATCTTTCATCTTTCCGCATTGTTTCATCTTTCCGCATTGTTTCATCTTTCCGCATTGTTTCATCTTTCCGCATTGTTTCATCTTTCCGCATTGTTTCATCTTTCATCTTCCGCATTCTTTCATCTTTCATCTTTCCGCATTGTTTCATCTTTCATCTTTCCGCATTCTTTCATCTTTCATCTTTCCGCATTGTTTCATCTTTCATCTTTCCGCATTTTTTCATCTTTCATCTTTCCGCATTGTTTCATCTTTCATCTTTCCGCATTGTTTCATCTTTCATCTTTCCGCATTGTTTCATCTTTCATCTTTCCGAATTGTTTCATCTTTCATCTTTCCGCATTGTATCATCTTTCATCTTTCCGCATTGTTTCATCTTTCATCTTTCCGCATTGTTTCATCTTTCATCTTTCCGCATTGTTTCATCTTTCATCTTTCCGCATTGTTTCATCTTTCATCTTTCCGCATTGTTTTATCTTTCATCTTTCCGCATTGTTTCATCTTTCATCTTTCCGCATTGTTTCATCTTTCCGCATTGTTTCATCTTTCATCTTCCGCATTCTTTCATCTTTCATCTTTCCGCATTGTTTCATCTTTCATCTTTCCGCATTTTTTCATCTTTCATCTTTCCGCATTGTTTCATCTTTCATCTTTCCGCATTTTTTCAGATTTCATCTTTCCGCATTGTTTCATCTTTCATCTTTCCGCATTGTTTCATCTTTCATCTTTCCGCATTGTTTCATCTTTCCGCATTGTTTCATCTTTCATCTTCCGCATTCTTTCATCTTTCATCTTTCCGCATTGTTTCATCTTTCATCTTTCCGCATTTTTTCATCTTTCATCTTTCCGCATTGTTTCATCTTTCCGCATTGTTTCATCTTTCCGCATTGTTTCATCTTTCCGAATTGTTTCATCTTTCCGCATTGTTTCATCTTTCATCTTTCCGCATTGTTTCATCTTTCATCTTTCCGCATTGTTTCATCTTTCATCTTTCCGCATTTTTTCATCTTTCATCTTTCCGCATTGTTTCATCTTTCCGCATTGTTTCATCTTTCCGCATTGTTTCATCTTTCCGCATTGTTTCATCTTTCCGCATTGTTTCATCTTTCATTTTTCCGCATTGTTTCATCTTTCATCTTTCCGCATTGTTTCATCTTTCCGCATTGTTTCATCTTTCCGCATTGTTTCATCTTTCATCTTCCGCATTCTTTCATCTTTCATCTTTCCGCATTGTTTCATCTTTCATCTTTCCGCATTCTTTCATCTTTCATCTTTCCGCATTGTTTCATCTTTCATCTTTCCGCATTTTTTCATCTTTCATCTTTCCGCATTGTTTCATCTTTCATCTTTCCGCATTGTTTCATCTTTCATCTTTCCGCATTGTTTCATCTTTCATCTTTCCGAATTGTTTCATCTTTCATCTTTCCGCATTGTATCATCTTTCATCTTTCCGCATTGTTTCATCTTTCATCTTTCCGCATTGTTTCATCTTTCATCTTTCCGCATTGTTTCATCTTTCATCTTTCCGCATTGTTTCATCTTTCATCTTTCCGCATTGTTTTATCTTTCATCTTTCCGCATTGTTTCATCTTTCATCTTTCCGCATTGTTTCATCTTTCCGCATTGTTTCATCTTTCATCTTCCGCATTCTTTCATCTTTCATCTTTCCGCATTGTGTCATCTTTCATCTTTCCGCATTTTTTCATCTTTCATCTTTCCGCATTGTTTCATCTTTCATCTTTCCGCATTTTTTCAGATTTCATCTTTCCGCATTGTTTCATCTTTCATCTTTCCGCATTGTTTCATCTTTCATCTTTCCGCATTGTTTCATCTTTCCGCATTGTTTCATCTTTCATCTTCCGCATTCTTTCATCTTTCATCTTTCCGCATTGTTTCATCTTTCATCTTTCCGCATTTTTTCATCTTTCATCTTTCCGCATTGTTTCATCTTTCCGCATTGTTTCATCTTTCCGCATTGTTTCATCTTTCCGAATTGTTTCATCTTTCCGCATTGTTTCATCTTTCATCTTTCCGCATTGTTTCATCTTTCATCTTTCCGCATTGTTTCATCTTTCATCTTTCCGCATTTTTTCATCTTTCATCTTTCCGCATTGTTTCATCTTTCCGCATTGTTTCATCTTTCCGCATTGTTTCATCTTTCCGCATTGTTTCATCTTTCCGCATTGTTTCATCTTTCCGCATTGTTTCATCTTTCCGCATTGTTTCATCTTTCATTTTTCCGCATTGTTTCATCTTTCATCTTTCCGCATTGTTTCTCATCTTTCCGCATTGTTTCATCTTTCCGCATTGTTTCATCTTTCCGCATTGTTTCATCTTTCATCTTCCGCATTCTTTCATCTTTCATCTTTCCGCATTGTTTCATCTTTCATCTTTCCGCATTCTTTCATCTTTCATCTTTCCGCATTGTTTCATCTTTCATCTTTCCGCATTTTTTCATCTTTCATCTTTCCGCATTGTTTCATCTTTCATCTTTCCGCATTGTTTCATCTTTCATCTTTCCGCATTGTTTCATCTTTCATCTTTCCGAATTGTTTCATCTTTCATCTTTCCGCATTGTATCATCTTTCATCTTTCCGCATTGTTTCATCTTTCATCTTTCCGCATTGTTTCATCTTTCATCTTTCCGCATTGTTTCATCTTTCATCTTTCCGCATTGTTTCATCTTTCATCTTTCCGCATTGTTTTATCTTTCATCTTTCCGCATTGTTTCATCTTTCATCTTTCCGCATTGTTTCATCTTTCCGCATTGTTTCATCTTTCATCTTCCGCATTCTTTCATCTTTCATCTTTCCGCATTGTTTCATCTTTCATCTTTCCGCATTTTTTCATCTTTCATCTTTCCGCATTGTTTCATCTTTCATCTTTCCGCATTTTTTCAGATTTCATCTTTCCGCATTGTTTCATCTTTCATCTTTCCGCATTGTTTCATCTTTCATCTTTCCGCATTGTTTCATCTTTCCGCATTGTTTCATCTTTCATCTTCCGCATTCTTTCATCTTTCATCTTTCCGCATTGTTTCATCTTTCATCTTTCCGCATTTTTTCATCTTTCATCTTTCCGCATTGTTTCATCTTTCCGCATTGTTTCATCTTTCCGCATTGTTTCATCTTTCCGCATTGTTTCATCTTTCCGAATTGTTTCATCTTTCCGCATTGTTTCATCTTTCATCTTTCCGCATTGTTTCATCTTTCATCTTTCCGCATTGTTTCATCTTTCATCTTTCCGCATTTTTTCATCTTTCATCTTTCCGCATTGTTTCATCTTTCCGCATTGTTTCATCTTTCCGCATTGTTTCATCTTTCCGCATTGTTTCATCTTTCCGCATTGTTTCATCTTTCCGCATTGTTTCATCTTTCCGCATTGTTTCATCTTTCATTTTTCCGCATTGTTTCATCTTTCATCTTTCCGCATTGTTTCATCTTTCCGCATTGTTTCATCTTTCCGCATTGTTTCATCTTTCCGCATTGTTTCATCTTTCATCTTCCGCATTCTTTCATCTTTCATCTTTCCGCATTGTTTCATCTTTCATCTTTCCGCATTCTTTCATCTTTCATCTTTCCGCATTGTTTCATCTTTCATCTTTCCGCATTTTTTCATCTTTCATCTTTCCGCATTGTTTCATCTTTCATCTTTCCGCATTGTTTCATCTTTCATCTTTCCGCATTGTTTCATCTTTCATCTTTCCGAATTGTTTCATCTTTCATCTTTCCGCATTGTATCATCTTTCATCTTTCCGCATTGTTTCATCTTTCATCTTTCCGCATTGTTTCATCTTTCATCTTTCCGCATTGTTTCATCTTTCATCTTTCCGCATTGTTTCATCTTTCATCTTTCCGCATTGTTTTATCTTTCATCTTTCCGCATTGTTTCATCTTTCATCTTTCCGCATTGTTTCATCTTTCCGCATTGTTTCATCTTTCATCTTCCGCATTCTTTCATCTTTCATCTTTCCGCATTGTTTCATCTTTCATCTTTCCGCATTTTTTCATCTTTCATCTTTCCGCATTGTTTCATCTTTCATCTTTCCGCATTTTTTCAGATTTCATCTTTCCGCATTGTTTCATCTTTCATCTTTCCGCATTGTTTCATCTTTCATCTTTCCGCATTGTTTCATCTTTCATCTTTCCGCATTGTTTCATCTTTCCGCATTGTTTCATCTTTCATCTTCCGCATTCTTTCATCTTTCATCTTTCCGCATTGTTTCATCTTTCATCTTTCCGCATTTTTTCATCTTTCATCTTTCCGCATTGTTTCATCTTTCATCTTTCCGCATTGTTTCATCTTTCATCTTTCCGCATTGTTTCATCTTTCATCTTTCCGCATTGTTTCATCTTTCATCTTTCCGCATTGTTTCATCTTTCATCTTTCCGCATTGTTTCATCTTTCATCTTTCCGCATTGTTTCATCTTTCATCTTTCCGCATTGTTTCATCTTTCCGCATTGTTTCATCTTTCATCTTTCCGCATTTTTTCATCTTTCATCTTTCCGCATTGTTTCATCTTTCATCTTTCCGCAATGTTTCATCTTTCATCTTTCCGCATTGTTTCATCTTTCATCTTTCCGCATTGTTTCATCTTTCATCTTCCGCATTCTTTCATCTTTCATCTTTCCGCATTGTTTCATCTTTCATCTTTCCGCATTGTTTCATCTTTCATCTTTCCGCATTGTTTCATCTTTCCGCATTGTTTCATCTTTCATCTTTCCGCATTGTTTCATCTTTCCGCATTGTTTCATCTTTCATCTTTCCGCATTGTTTCATCTTTCATCTTTCCGCATTGTTTCATCTTTCATCTTTCCGCATTGTTTCATCTTTCATCTTTCCGCATTGTTTCATCTTTCATCTTCCGCATTCTTTCATCTTTCATCTTTCCGCATTGTTTCATCTTTCATCTTTCCGCATTTTTTCATCTTTCATCTTTCCGCATTGTTTCATCTTTCATCTTTCCGCATTTTTTCATCTTTCATCTTTCCGCATTGTTTCATCTTTCATCTTTCCGCATTGTTTCATCTTTCATCTTTCCGCATTGTTTCATCTTTCCGCATTGTTTCATCTTTCCGCATTGTTTCATCTTTCATCTTCCGCATTCTTTCATCTTTCATCTTTCCGCATTGTTTCATCTTTCATCTTTCCGCATTTTTTCATCTTTCATCTTTCCGCATTGTTTCATCTTTCATCTTTCCGCATTGTTTCATCTTTCATCTTTCCGCATTGTTTCATCTTTCATCTTTCCGCATTGTTTCATCTTTCATCTTTCCGCATTCTTTCATCTTTCATCTTTCCGCATTGTTTCATCTTTCATCTTTCCGCATTGTTTCATCTTTCATCTTTCCGCATTGTTTCATCTTTCATCTTTCCGCATTGTTTCATCTTTCATCTTCCGCATTCTTTCATCTTTCATCTTTCCGCATTGTTTCATCTTTCATCTTTCCGCATTCTTTCATCTTTCATCTTTCCGCATTGTTTCATCTTTCATCTTTCCGCATTTTTTCATCTTTCATCTTTCCGCATTGTTTCATCTTTCATCTTTCCGCATTGTTTCATCTTTCATCTTTCCGCATTGTTTCATCTTTCATCTTTCCGCATTGTTTCATCTTTCATCTTTCCGCATTGTTTCATCTTTCATCGTTCCGCATTGTTTCATCTTTCATCTTCCGCATTGTTTCATCTTTCATCTTTCCGCATTGTTTCATCTTTCATCTTTCCGCATTGTTTCATCTTTCATCTTTCCGCATTGTTTCATCTTTCCGCATTGTTTCATCTTTCCGCATTGTTTCATCTTTCCGCATTGTTTCATCTTTCCGCATTGTTTCATCTTTCCGCATTGTTTCATCTTTCCGCATTGTTTCATCTTTCATCTTCCGCATTCTTTCATCTTTCATCTTTCCGCATTGTTTCATCTTTCATCTTTCCGCATTGTTTCATCTTTCATCTTTCCGCATTGTTTCATCTTTCCGCATTGTTTCATCTTTCATCTTCCGCATTCTTTCATCTTTCATCTTTCCGCATTGTTTCATCTTTCATCTTTCCGCATTTTTTTCATCTTTCATCTTTCCGCATTGTTTCATCTTTCATCTTCCGCATTGTTTCATCTTTCATCTTTCCGCATTGTTTCATCTTTCATCTTTCCGCATTGTTTCATCTTTCATCTTTCCGCATTGTTTCATCTTTCATCTTTCCGCATTGTTTCATCTTTCCGCATTGTTTCATCTTTCCGCATTGTTTCATCTTTCCGCATTGTTTCATCTTTCCGCATTGTTTCATCTTTCATCTTCCGCATTCTTTCATCTTTCATCTTTCCGCATTGTTTCATCTTTCATCTTTCCGCATTGTTTCATCTTTCCGCATTGTTTCATCTTTCCGCATTGTTTCATCTTTCATCTTTCCGCATTGTTTCATCTTTCATCTTTCCGCATTGTTTCATCTTTCATCTTTCCGCATTCTTTCATCTTTTATCTTTCCGCATTGTTTCATCTTTCATCTTCCGCATTCTTTCATCTTTCATCTTTCCGCTTTGTTTCATCTTTCCGCATTGTTTCATCTTTCATCTTCCGCATTCTTTCATCTTTCCGCATTGTTTCATCTTTCATCTTTCCGCATTTTTTCATCTTTCATCTTTCCGCATTGTTTCATCTTTCCGCATTGTTTCATCTTTCCGCATTGTTTCATCTTTCCGCATTGTTTCATCTTTCCGCATTGTTTCATATTTCCGCATTGTTTCATCTTTCATCTTTCCGCATTGTTTCATCTTTCATCTTTCCGCATTGTTTCATCTTTTATCTTTCCGCATTGTTTCATCTTTCATCTTTCCGCATTCTTTCATCTTTCATCTTTCCGCATTGTTTCATCTTTCATCTTTCCGCATTGTTTCATCTTTCATCTTTCCGCATTGTTTCATCTTTCATCTTTCCGCATTTTTTCATCTTTCATCTTTCCGCATTGTTTCATCTTTCATCTTTCCGCATTGTTTCATCTTTCCGCATTGTTTCATCTTTCATCTTTCCGCATTTTTTCATCTTTCATCTTTCCGCATTGTTTCATCTTTCATCTTTCCGCATTTTTTCATCTTTCATCTTTCCGCATTGTTTCATCTTTCATCTTTCCGCATTTTTTCATCTTTCATCTTTCCGCATTGTTTCATCTTTTATCTTTCCGCATTGTTTCATCTTTCATCTTTCCGCATTGTTTCATCTTTCATCTTTCCGCATTGTTTCATCATTCATCTTTCCGCATTGTTTCATCTTTCATCTTTCCGCATTGTTTCATCTTTCATCTTTCCGCATTGTTTCATCTTTCATCTTTCCGCATTCTTTCATCTTTCATCTTTCCGCATTGTTTCATCTTTCATCTTTCCGCATTGTTTCATCTTTCATCTTTCCGCATTGTTTGATCTTTCATCTTTCCGCATTCTTTCATCTTTCATCTTTCCGCATTGTTTCATCTTTCATCTTTCCGCAATGTTTCATCTTTCATCTTTCCGCATTGTTTCATCTTTCATCTTCCGCATTCTTTCATCTTTCATCTTTCCGCATTGTTTCATCTTTCATCTTTCCGCATTGTTTCATCTTTCATCTTTCCGCATTTTTTCATCTTTCATCTTTCCGCACTGTTTCATCTTTCATCTTTCCGCATTGTTTCATCTTCCCGCATTGTTTCATCTTTCCGCATTGTTTCATCTTTCATCTTTCCGCATTGTTTCATCTTTCATCTTTCCGCATTGTTTCATCTTTCATCTTTCCGCATTGTTTCATCTTTCATCTTTCCGCATTGTTTCATCTTTCATCTTTCCGCATTGTTTCATCTTTCATCTTTCCGCATTCTTTCATCTTTCATCTTTCCGCATTTTTTCATCTTTCATCTTTCCGCATTGTTTCATCTTTCATCTTTCCGCATTGTTTCATCTTTCATCTTTCCGCATTGTTTCATCTTTCATCTTCCGCATTCTTTCATCTTTCATCTTTCCGCATTGTTTCATCTTTCAGCTTTCCGCATTTTTTCATCTTTCATCTTTCCGCATTGTTTCATCTTTCATCTTTCCGCATTGTTTCATCTTTCATCTTTCCGCATTGTTTCATCTTTCATCTTTCCGCATTGTTTCATCTTTCATCTTTCCGCATTGTTTCATCTTTCATCTTTCCGCTTTGTTTCATCTTTCATCTTCCGCATTCTTTCATCTTTCATCTTTCCGCATTGTTTCATCTTTCATCTTTCCGCATTCTTTCATATTTCATCTTTCCGCATTGTTTCATCTTTCATCTTTCCGCATTGTTTCATCTTTCATCTTTCCGCATTCTTTCATCTTTCATCTTTCCGCATTGTTTCATCTTTCATCTTTCCGCATTGTTTCATCTTTCCGCATTGTTTCATCTTTCATCTTCCGCATTCTTTCATCTTTCATCTTTCCGCATTGTTTCATCTTTCATCTTTCCGCATTTTTTCATCTTTCATCTTTCCGCATTGTTTCATCTTTCATCTTTCCGCATTGTTTCATCTTTCATCTTTCCGCATTGTTTCATCTTTCCGCATTGTTTCATCTTTCCGCATTGTTTCGTCTTTCATCTTTCCGCATTGTTTCATCTTTCATCTTTCCGCATTCTTTCATCTTTCATCTTTCCGCATTGTTTCATCTTTCATCTTTCCACATTGTTTCATCTTTCATCTTTCCGCATTCTTTCATCTTTCATCTTTCCGCATTGTTTCATCTTTCATCTTTCCGCATTCTTTCATCTTTCATCTTTCCGCATTGTTTCATCTTTCCGCATTGTTTCATCTTTCCGCATTGTTTCATCTTTCCGCATTGTTTCATCTTTCCGCATTGTTTCATCTTTCATCTTCCGCATTCTTTCATCTTTCATCTTTCCGCTTTGTTTTATCTTTCCGCATTGTTTCATCTTTCATCTTCCGCATTCTTTCATCTTTCCGCATTGTTTCATCTTTCATCTTCCGCATTCTTTCATCTTTCATCTTTCCGCATTTTTTCATCTTTCATCTTTCCGCATTGTTTCATCTTTCATCTTTCCGCATTGTTTCATATTTCCGCATTGTTTGATCCTTCCGCATTGTTTCATCTTTCCGCATTGTTTCATCTTTCCGCATTGTTTCATCTTTCCGCATTGTTTCATCTTTCCGCATTGTTTCATCTTTCATCTTTCCGCATTGTTTCATCTTTCATCTTTCCGCATTGTTTCATCTTTCATCTTTCCGCATTGTTTCATCTTTCATCTTTCCGCATTGTTTCATCTTTCATCTTTCCGCATTCTTTCATCTTTCATCTTTCCGCATTGTTTCATCTTTCATCTTTCCGCATTGTTTCATCTTTCATCTTTCCGCATTGTTTCATCTTTCATCTTTCCGCATTTTTTCATCTTTCATCTTTCCGCATTGTTTCATCTTTCATCTTTCCGCATTGTTTCATCTTTCCGCATTGTTTCATCTTTCCGCATTGTTTCATCTTTCCGCATTGTTTCATCTTTCCGCATTGTTTCATCTTTCCGCATTGTTTCATCTTTCCGCATTGTTTCATCTTTCATCTTTCCGCATTGTTTCATCTTTCATCTTCCGCATTCTTTCATCTTTCATCTTTCCGCATTGTTTCATCTTTCATCTTTCCGCATTTTTTCATCTTTCATCTTTCCGCATTGTTTCATCTTTCATCTTTCCGCATTTTTTCATCTTTCATCTTTCCGCATTGTTTCATCTTTCATCTTTCCGCATTGTTTCATCTTTCCGCATTGTTTCATCTTTCCGCATTGTTTCATCTTTCCGCATTGTTTCATCTTTCCGCATTGTTTCATCTTTCCACATTGTTTCATCTTTCCGCATTGTTTCATCTTTCCGCATTGTTTCATCTTTCCGCATTGTTTCATCTTTCCGCATTGTTTCATCTTTCCGCATTGTTTCATCTTTCCGCATTGTTTCATCTTTCCGCATTGTTTCATCTTTCATCTTTCCGCATTGTTTCATCTTTCATCTTTCCGCATTCTTTCATCTTTCATCTTTCCGCATTGTTTCATCTTTCATCTTTCCGCATTGTTTCATCTTTCCGCATTGTTTCATCTTTCCGCATTGTTTCATCTTTCCGCATTGTTTCATCTTTCATCTTCCGCATTCTTTCATCTTTCATCTTTCCGCATTGTTTCATCTTTCATCTTTCCGCATTGTTTCATCTTTCCGCATTGTTTCATCTTTCCGCATTGTTTCATCTTTCATCTTTCCGCATTGTTTCATCTTTCATCTTTCCGCATTGTTTCATCTTTCATCTTTCCGCATTCTTTCATCTTTTATCTTTCCGCATTGTTTCATCTTTCATCTTCCGCATTCTTTCATCTTTCATCTTTCCGCTTTGTTTCATCTTTCCGCATTGTTTCATCTTTCATCTTCCGCATTCTTTCATCTTTCCGCATTGTTTCATCTTTCATCTTTCCGCATTTTTTCATCTTTCATCTTTCCGCATTGTTTCATCTTTCCGCATTGTTTCATCTTTCCGCATTGTTTCATCTTTCCGCATTGTTTCATCTTTCCGCATTGTTTCATATTTCCGCATTGTTTCATCTTTCATCTTTCCGCATTGTTTCATCTTTCATCTTTCCGCATTGTTTCATCTTTTATCTTTCCGCATTGTTTCATCTTTCATCTTTCCGCATTCTTTCATCTTTCATCTTTCCGCATTGTTTCATCTTTCATCTTTCCGCATTGTTTCATCTTTCATCTTTCCGCATTGTTTCATCTTTCATCTTTCCGCATTTTTTCATCTTTCATCTTTCCGCATTGTTTCATCTTTCATCTTTCCGCATTGTTTCATCTTTCCGCATTTTTTCATCTTTCATCTTTCCGCATTGTTTCATCTTTCATCTTTCCGCATTGTTTCATCTTTCATCTTTCCGCATTGTTTCATCTTTCATCTTCCGCATTCTTTCATCTTTCATCTTTCCGCATTGTTTCATCTTTCAGCTTTCCGCATTTTTTCATCTTTCATCTTTCCGCATTGTTTCATCTTTCATCTTTCCGCATTGTTTCATCTTTCATCTTTCCGCATTGTTTCATCTTTCATCTTTCCGCATTGTTTCATCTTTCATCTTTCCGCATTGTTTCATCTTTCATCTTTCCGCTTTGTTTCATCTTTCATCTTCCGCATTCTTTCATCTTTCATCTTTCCGCATTGTTTCATCTTTCATCTTTCCGCATTCTTTCATATTTCATCTTTCCGCATTGTTTCATCTTTCATCTTTCCGCATTGTTTCATCTTTCATCTTTCCGCATTCTTTCATCTTTCATCTTTCCGCATTCTTTCATCTTTCATCTTTCCGCATTGTTTCATCTTTCATCTTTCCGCATTGTTTCATCTTTCCGCATTGTTTCATCTTTCATCTTCCGCATTCTTTCATCTTTCATCTTTCCGCATTGTTTCATCTTTCATCTTTCCGCATTTTTTCATCTTTCATCTTTCCGCATTGTTTCATCTTTCATCTTTCCGCATTGTTTCATCTTTCATCTTTCCGCATTGTTTCATCTTTCCGCATTGTTTCATCTTTCCGCATTGTTTCGTCTTTCATCTTTCCGCATTGTTTCATCTTTCATCTTTCCGCATTCTTTCATCTTTCATCTTTCCGCATTGTTTCATCTTTCATCTTTCCACATTGTTTCATCTTTCATCTTTCCGCATTCTTTCATCTTTCATCTTTCCGCATTGTTTCATCTTTCATCTTTCCGCATTCTTTCATCTTTCATCTTTCCGCATTGTTTCATCTTTCCGCATTGTTTCATCTTTCCGCATTGTTTCATCTTTCCGCATTGTTTCATCTTTCCGCATTGTTTCATCTTTCCGCATTGTTTCATCTTTCATCTTCCGCATTCTTTCATCTTTCATCTTTCCGCTTTGTTTCATCTTTCCGCATTGTTTCATCTTTCATCTTCCGCATTCTTTCATCTTTCCGCATTGTTTCATCTTTCATCTTCCGCATTCTTTCATCTTTCATCTTTCCGCATTTTTTCATCTTTCATCTTTCCGCATTGTTTCATCTTTCATCTTTCCGCATTGTTTCATATTTCCGCATTGTTTGATCCTTCCGCATTGTTTCATCTTTCCGCATTGTTTCATCTTTCCGCATTGTTTCATCTTTCCGCATTGTTTCATCTTTCCGCATTGTTTCATCTTTCATCTTTCCGCATTGTTTCATCTTTCATCTTTCCGCATTGTTTCATCTTTCATCTTTCCGCATTGTTTCATCTTTCATCTTTCCGCATTGTTTCATCTTTCATCTTTCCGCATTCTTTCATCTTTCATCTTTCCGCATTGTTTCATCTTTCATCTTTCCGCATTGTTTCATCTTTCATCTTTCCGCATTGTTTCATCTTTCATCTTTCCGCATTTTTTCATCTTTCATCTTTCCGCATTGTTTCATCTTTCATCTTTCCGCATTGTTTCATCTTTCCGCATTGTTTCATCTTTCCGCATTGTTTCATCTTTCCGCATTGTTTCATCTTTCCGCATTGTTTCATCTTTCCGCATTGTTTCATCTTTCCGCATTGTTTCATCTTTCCGCATTGTTTCATCTTTCCGCATTGTTTCATCTTTCCGCATTGTTTCATCTTTCCGCATTGTTTCATCTTTCATCTTTCCGCATTGTTTCATCTTTCATCTTCCGCATTCTTTCATCTTTCATCTTTCCGCATTGTTTCATCTTTCCGCATTGTTTCATCTTTCCGCATTGTTTCATCTTTCCGCATTGTTTCATCTTTCATCTTCCGCATTCTTTCATCTTTCATCTTTCCGCATTGTTTCATCTTTCATCTTTCCGCATTGTTTCATCTTTCCGCATTGTTTCATCTTTCATCTTTCCGCATTGTTTCATCTTTCATCTTTCCGCATTGTTTCATCTTTCATCTTTCCGCATTCTTTCATCTTTTATCTTTCCGCATTGTTTCATCTTTCATCTTCCGCATTCTTTCATCTTTCATCTTTCCGCTTTGTTTCATCTTTCCGCATTGTTTCATCTTTCATCTTCCGCATTCTTTCATCTTTCCGCATTGTTTCATCTTTCATCTTTCCGCATTTTTTCATCTTTCATCTTTCCGCATTGTTTCATCTTTCCGCATTGTTTCATCTTTCCGCATTGTTTCATCTTTCCGCATTGTTTCATCTTTCCGCATTGTTTCATCTTTCCGCATTGTTTCATATTTCCGCATTGTTTCATCTTTCATCTTTCCGCATTGTTTCATCTTTCATCTTTCCGCATTGTTTCATCTTTTATCTTTCCGCATTGTTTCATCTTTCATCTTTCCGCATTCTTTCATCTTTCATCTTTCCGCATTGTTTCATCTTTCATCTTTCCGCATTGTTTCATCTTTCATCTTTCCGCATTGTTTCATCTTTCATCTTTCCGCATTTTTTCATCTTTCATCTTTCCGCATTGTTTCATCTTTCATCTTTCCGCATTGTTTCATCTTTCCGCATTTTTTCATCTTTCATCTTTCCGCATTGTTTCATCTTTCATCTTTCCGCATTGTTTCATCTTTCATCTTTCCGCATTGTTTCATCTTTCATCTTTCCGCATTGTTTCATCTTTCATCTTCCGCATTCTTTCATCTTTCATCTTTCCGCATTGTTTCATCTTTCAGCTTTCCGCATTTTTTCATCTTTCATCTTTCCGCATTGTTTCATCTTTCATCTTTCCGCATTGTTTCATCTTTCATCTTTCCGCATTGTTTCATCTTTCATCTTTCCGCATTGTTTCATCTTTCATCTTTCCGCATTGTTTCATCTTTCATCTTTCCGCTTTGTTTCATCTTTCATCTTCCGCATTCTTTCATCTTTCATCTTTCCGCATTGTTTCATCTTTCATCTTTCCGCATTCTTTCATATTTCATCTTTCCGCATTGTTTCATCTTTCATCTTTCCGCATTGTTTCATCTTTCATCTTTCCGCATTCTTTCATCTTTCATCTTTCCGCATTGTTTCATCTTTCATCTTTCCGCATTGTTTCATCTTTCCGCATTGTTTCATCTTTCATCTTCCGCATTCTTTCATCTTTCATCTTTCCGCATTGTTTCATCTTTCATCTTTCCGCATTTTTTCATCTTTCATCTTTCCGCATTGTTTCATCTTTCATCTTTCCGCATTGTTTCATCTTTCATCTTTCCGCATTGTTTCATCTTTCCGCATTGTTTCATCTTTCCGCATTGTTTCATCTTTCCGCATTGTTTCGTCTTTCATCTTTCCGCATTGTTTCATCTTTCATCTTTCCGCATTCTTTCATCTTTCATCTTTCCGCATTGTTTCATCTTTCATCTTTCCACATTGTTTCATCTTTCATCTTTCCGCATTCTTTCATCTTTCATCTTTCCGCATTGTTTCATCTTTCATCTTTCCGCATTCTTTCATCTTTCATCTTTCCGCATTGTTTCATCTTTCCGCATTGTTTCATCTTTCCGCATTGTTTCATCTTTCCGCATTGTTTCATCTTTCCGCATTGTTTCATCTTTCCGCATTGTTTCATCTTTCATCTTCCGCATTCTTTCATCTTTCATCTTTCCGCTTTGTTTCATCTTTCCGCATTGTTTCATCTTTCATCTTCCGCATTCTTTCATCTTTCCGCATTGTTTCATCTTTCATCTTCCGCATTCTTTCATCTTTCATCTTTCCGCATTTTTTCATCTTTCATCTTTCCGCATTGTTTCATCTTTCATCTTTCCGCATTGTTTCATATTTCCGCATTGTTTGATCCTTCCGCATTGTTTCATCTTTCCGCATTGTTTCATCTTTCCGCATTGTTTCATCTTTCCGCATTGTTTCATCTTTCCGCATTGTTTCATCTTTCATCTTTCCGCATTGTTTCATCTTTCATCTTTCCGCATTGTTTCATCTTTCATCTTTCCGCATTGTTTCATCTTTCATCTTTCCGCATTGTTTCATCTTTCATCTTTCCGCATTGTTTCATCTTTCCGCATTGTTTCATCTTTCCGCATTGTTTCATCTTTCCGCATTGTTTCATCTTTCCGCATTGTTTCATCTTTCCGCATTGTTTCATCTTTCCGCATTGTTTCATCTTTCCGCATTGTTTCATCTTTCCGCATTGTTTCATCTTTCCGCATTGTTTCATCTTTCCGCATTGTTTCATCTTTCCGCATTGTTTCATCTTTCATCTTTCCGCATTGTTTCATCTTTCATCTTTCCGCATTCTTTCATCTTTCATCTTTCCGCATTGTTTCATCTTTCATCTTTCCGCATTGTTTCATCTTTCATCTTTCCGCATTGTTTCATCTTTCCGCATTGTTTCATCTTTCCGCATTGTTTCATCTTTCCGCATTGTTTCATCTTTCATCTTCCGCATTCTTTCATCTTTCATCTTTCCGCATTGTTTCATCTTTCATCTTTCCGCATTGTTTCATCTTTCCGCATTGTTTCATCTTTCCGCATTGTTTCATCTTTCATCTTTCCGCATTGTTTCATCTTTCATCTTTCCGCATTGTTTCATCTTTCATCTTTCCGCATTCTTTCATCTTTTATCTTTCCGCATTGTTTCATCTTTCATCTTCCGCATTCTTTCATCTTTCATCTTTCCGCTTTGTTTCATCTTTCCGCATTGTTTCATCTTTCATCTTCCGCATTCTTTCATCTTTCCGCATTGTTTCATCTTTCATCTTTCCGCATTTTTTCATCTTTCATCTTTCCGCATTGTTTCATCTTTCCGCATTGTTTCATCTTTCCGCATTGTTTCATCTTTCCGCATTGTTTCATCTTTCCGCATTGTTTCATATTTCCGCATTGTTTCATCTTTCATCTTTCCGCATTGTTTCATCTTTCATCTTTCCGCATTGTTTCATCTTTTATCTTTCCGCATTGTTTCATCTTTCATCTTTCCGCATTCTTTCATCTTTCATCTTTCCGCATTGTTTCATCTTTCATCTTTCCGCATTGTTTCATCTTTCATCTTTCCGCATTGTTTCATCTTTCATCTTTCCGCATTTTTTCATCTTTCATCTTTCCGCATTGTTTCATCTTTCATCTTTCCGCATTGTTTCATCTTTCCGCATTTTTTCATCTTTCATCTTTCCGCATTGTTTCATCTTTCATCTTTCCGCATTGTTTCATCTTTCATCTTTCCGCATTGTTTCATCTTTCATCTTCCGCATTCTTTCATCTTTCATCTTTCCGCATTGTTTCATCTTTCAGCTTTCCGCATTTTTTCATCTTTCATCTTTCCGCATTGTTTCATCTTTCATCTTTCCGCATTGTTTCATCTTTCATCTTTCCGCATTGTTTCATCTTTCATCTTTCCGCATTGTTTCATCTTTCATCTTTCCGCATTGTTTCATCTTTCATCTTTCCGCTTTGTTTCATCTTTCATCTTCCGCATTCTTTCATCTTTCATCTTTCCGCATTGTTTCATCTTTCATCTTTCCGCATTCTTTCATATTTCATCTTTCCGCATTGTTTCATCTTTCATCTTTCCGCATTGTTTCATCTTTCATCTTTCCGCATTCTTTCATCTTTCATCTTTCCGCATTCTTTCATCTTTCATCTTTCCGCATTGTTTCATCTTTCATCTTTCCGCATTGTTTCATCTTTCCGCATTGTTTCATCTTTCATCTTCCGCATTCTTTCATCTTTCATCTTTCCGCATTGTTTCATCTTTCATCTTTCCGCATTTTTTCATCTTTCATCTTTCCGCATTGTTTCATCTTTCATCTTTCCGCATTGTTTCATCTTTCATCTTTCCGCATTGTTTCATCTTTCCGCATTGTTTCATCTTTCCGCATTGTTTCGTCTTTCATCTTTCCGCATTGTTTCATCTTTCATCTTTCCGCATTCTTTCATCTTTCATCTTTCCGCATTGTTTCATCTTTCATCTTTCCACATTGTTTCATCTTTCATCTTTCCGCATTCTTTCATCTTTCATCTTTCCGCATTGTTTCATCTTTCATCTTTCCGCATTCTTTCATCTTTCATCTTTCCGCATTGTTTCATCTTTCCGCATTGTTTCATCTTTCCGCATTGTTTCATCTTTCCGCATTGTTTCATCTTTCCGCATTGTTTCATCTTTCCGCATTGTTTCATCTTTCATCTTCCGCATTCTTTCATCTTTCATCTTTCCGCTTTGTTTCATCTTTCCGCATTGTTTCATCTTTCATCTTCCGCATTCTTTCATCTTTCCGCATTGTTTCATCTTTCATCTTCCGCATTCTTTCATCTTTCATCTTTCCGCATTTTTTCATCTTTCATCTTTCCGCATTGTTTCATCTTTCATCTTTCCGCATTGTTTCATATTTCCGCATTGTTTGATCCTTCCGCATTGTTTCATCTTTCCGCATTGTTTCATCTTTCCGCATTGTTTCATCTTTCCGCATTGTTTCATCTTTCCGCATTGTTTCATCTTTCATCTTTCCGCATTGTTTCATCTTTCATCTTTCCGCATTGTTTCATCTTTCATCTTTCCGCATTGTTTCATCTTTCATCTTTCCGCATTGTTTCATCTTTCATCTTTCCGCATTCTTTCATCTTTCATCTTTCCGCATTGTTTCATCTTTCATCTTTCCGCATTGTTTCATCTTTCATCTTTCCGCATTGTTTCATCTTTCATCTTTCCGCATTTTTTCATCTTTCATCTTTCCGCATTGTTTCATCTTTCATCTTTCCGCATTGTTTCATCTTTCCGCATTGTTTCATCTTTCCGCATTGTTTCATCTTTCCGCATTGTTTCATCTTTCCGCATTGTTTCATCTTTCCGCATTGTTTCATCTTTCCGCATTGTTTCATCTTTCCGCATTGTTTCATCTTTCCGCATTGTTTCATCTTTCCGCATTGTTTCATCTTTCCGCATTGTTTCATCTTTCCGCATTGTTTCATCTTTCATCTTTCCGCATTGTTTCATCTTTCATCTTCCGCATTCTTTCATCTTTCATCTTTCCGCATTGTTTCATCTTTCCGCATTGTTTCATCTTTCCGCATTGTTTCATCTTTCCGCATTGTTTCATCTTTCATCTTCCGCATTCTTTCATCTTTCATCTTTCCGCATTGTTTCATCTTTCATCTTTCCGCATTGTTTCATCTTTCCGCATTGTTTCATCTTTCATCTTTCCGCATTGTTTCATCTTTCATCTTTCCGCATTGTTTCATCTTTCATCTTTCCGCATTCTTTCATCTTTTATCTTTCCGCATTGTTTCATCTTTCATCTTCCGCATTCTTTCATCTTTCATCTTTCCGCTTTGTTTCATCTTTCCGCATTGTTTCATCTTTCATCTTCCGCATTCTTTCATCTTTCCGCATTGTTTCATCTTTCATCTTTCCGCATTTTTTCATCTTTCATCTTTCCGCATTGTTTCATCTTTCCGCATTGTTTCATCTTTCCGCATTGTTTCATCTTTCCGCATTGTTTCATCTTTCCGCATTGTTTCATCTTTCCGCATTGTTTCATATTTCCGCATTGTTTCATCTTTCATCTTTCCGCATTGTTTCATCTTTCATCTTTCCGCATTGTTTCATCTTTTATCTTTCCGCATTGTTTCATCTTTCATCTTTCCGCATTCTTTCATCTTTCATCTTTCCGCATTGTTTCATCTTTCATCTTTCCGCATTGTTTCATCTTTCATCTTTCCGCATTGTTTCATCTTTCATCTTTCCGCATTTTTTCATCTTTCATCTTTCCGCATTGTTTCATCTTTCATCTTTCCGCATTGTTTCATCTTTCCGCATTTTTTCATCTTTCATCTTTCCGCATTGTTTCATCTTTCATCTTTCCGCATTGTTTCATCTTTCATCTTTCCGCATTGTTTCATCTTTCATCTTCCGCATTCTTTCATCTTTCATCTTTCCGCATTGTTTCATCTTTCAGCTTTCCGCATTTTTTCATCTTTCATCTTTCCGCATTGTTTCATCTTTCATCTTTCCGCATTGTTTCATCTTTCATCTTTCCGCATTGTTTCATCTTTCATCTTTCCGCATTGTTTCATCTTTCATCTTTCCGCATTGTTTCATCTTTCATCTTTCCGCTTTGTTTCATCTTTCATCTTCCGCATTCTTTCATCTTTCATCTTTCCGCATTGTTTCATCTTTCATCTTTCCGCATTCTTTCATATTTCATCTTTCCGCATTGTTTCATCTTTCATCTTTCCGCATTGTTTCATCTTTCATCTTTCCGCATTCTTTCATCTTTCATCTTTCCGCATTGTTTCATCTTTCATCTTTCCGCATTGTTTCATCTTTCCGCATTGTTTCATCTTTCATCTTCCGCATTCTTTCATCTTTCATCTTTCCGCATTGTTTCATCTTTCATCTTTCCGCATTTTTTCATCTTTCATCTTTCCGCATTGTTTCATCTTTCATCTTTCCGCATTGTTTCATCTTTCATCTTTCCGCATTGTTTCATCTTTCCGCATTGTTTCATCTTTCCGCATTGTTTCATCTTTCCGCATTGTTTCGTCTTTCATCTTTCCGCATTGTTTCATCTTTCATCTTTCCGCATTCTTTCATCTTTCATCTTTCCGCATTGTTTCATCTTTCATCTTTCCACATTGTTTCATCTTTCATCTTTCCGCATTCTTTCATCTTTCATCTTTCCGCATTGTTTCATCTTTCATCTTTCCGCATTCTTTCATCTTTCATCTTTCCGCATTGTTTCATCTTTCCGCATTGTTTCATCTTTCCGCATTGTTTCATCTTTCCGCATTGTTTCATCTTTCCGCATTGTTTCATCTTTCCGCATTGTTTCATCTTTCCGCATTGTTTCATCTTTCATCTTCCGCATTCTTTCATCTTTCATCTTTCCGCTTTGTTTCATCTTTCCGCATTGTTTCATCTTTCATCTTCCGCATTCTTTCATCTTTCCGCATTGTTTCATCTTTCATCTTCCGCATTCTTTCATCTTTCATCTTTCCGCATTTTTTCATCTTTCATCTTTCCGCATTGTTTCATCTTTCATCTTTCCGCATTGTTTCATATTTCCGCATTGTTTGATCCTTCCGCATTGTTTCATCTTTCCGCATTGTTTCATCTTTCCGCATTGTTTCATCTTTCCGCATTGTTTCATCTTTCCGCATTGTTTCATCTTTCATCTTTCCGCATTGTTTCATCTTTCATCTTTCCGCATTGTTTCATCTTTCATCTTTCCGCATTGTTTCATCTTTCATCTTTCCGCATTGTTTCATCTTTCATCTTTCCGCATTCTTTCATCTTTCATCTTTCCGCATTGTTTCATCTTTCATCTTTCCGCATTGTTTCATCTTTCATCTTTCCGCATTGTTTCATCTTTCATCTTTCCGCATTTTTTCATCTTTCATCTTTCCGCATTGTTTCATCTTTCATCTTTCCGCATTGTTTCATCTTTCCGCATTGTTTCATCTTTCCGCATTGTTTCATCTTTCCGCATTGTTTCATCTTTCCGCATTGTTTCATCTTTCCGCATTGTTTCATCTTTCCGCATTGTTTCATCTTTCCGCATTGTTTCATCTTTCCGCATTGTTTCATCTTTCCGCATTGTTTCATCTTTCCGCATTGTTTCATCTTTCCGCATTGTTTCATCTTTCCGCATTGTTTCATCTTTCCGCATTGTTTCATCTTTCATCTTTCCGCATTGTTTCATCTTTCATCTTCCGCATTCTTTCATCTTTCATCTTTCCGCATTGTTTCATCTTTCATCTTTCCGCATTTTTTCATCTTTCATCTTTCCGCATTGTTTCATCTTTCATCTTTCCGCATTTTTTCATCTTTCATCTTTCCGCATTGTTTCATCTTTCATCTTTCCGCATTGTTTCATCTTTCCGCATTGTTTCATCTTTCCGCATTGTTTCATCTTTCCGCATTGTTTCATCTTTCCGCATTGTTTCATCTTTCCACATTGTTTCATCTTTCCGCATTGTTTCATCTTTCCGCATTGTTTCATCTTTCCGCATTGTTTCATCTTTCCGCATTGTTTCATCTTTCCGCATTGTTTCATCTTTCCGCATTGTTTCATCTTTCCGCATTGTTTCATCTTTCATCTTTCCGCATTGTTTCATCTTTCCGCATTGTTTCATCTTTCCGCATTGTTTCATCTTTCCGCATTGTTTCATCTTTCCGCATTGTTTCATCTTTCATCTTTCCGCATTGTTTCATCTTTCATCTTTCCGCATTTTTTCATCTTTCATCTTTCCGCATTGTTTCATCTTTCATCTTTCCGCATTGTTTCATCTTTCCGCATTGTTTCATCTTTCCGCATTGTTTCATCTTTCCGCATTGTTTCATCTTTCCGCATTGTTTCATCTTTCCGCATTGTTTCATCTTTCCGCATTGTTTCATCTTTCCGCATTGTTTCATCTTTCCGCATTGTTTCATCTTTCCGCATTGTTTCATCTTTCCGCATTGTTTCATCTTTCATCTTTCCGCATTGTTTCATCTTTCATCTTTCCGCATTGTTTCATCTTTCATCTTTCCGCATTGTTTCATCTTTCATCTTTCCGCATTTTTTCATCTTTCATCTTTCCGCATTGTTTCATCTTTCCGCATTGTTTCATCTTTCCGCATTGTTTCATCTTTCATCTTTCCGCATTGTTTCATCTTTCCGCATTGTTTCAGCTTTCATCTTCCGCATTCTTTCATCTTTCATCTTTCCGCATTGTTTCATCTTTCATCTTTCCGCATTGTTTCATCTTTCATCTTTCCGCATTGTTTCATCTTTCCGCATTGTTTCATCTTTCATCTTTCCGCATTGTGTCGTCTTTCATCTTCCGCATTCTTTCATCTTTCATCTTTCCGCATTGTTTCATCTTTCCGCATTGTTTCATCTTTCATCTTTCCGCATTGTTTCATCTTTCATCTTTCCGCATTGTTTCATCTTTCATCTTTCCGCATTGTTTCATCTTTCATCTTTCCGCATTGTTTCATCTTTCATCTTTCCGCATTGTTTCATCTTTCCGCATTGTCTCATCTTTCATCTTCCGCATTCTTTCATCTTTCATCTTTCCGCATTGTTTCATCTTTCATCTTTCCGCATTTTTTCATCTTTCCGCATTGTTTCATCTTTCATCTTTCCGCATTGTTTCATCTTTCATCATTCCGCATTGTTTCATCTTTCATCTTTCCGCATTTTTTCATCTTTCATCTTTCCGCATTGTTTCATCTTTCATCTTTCCGCATTGTTTCATCTTTCATCTTTCCGCATTGTTTCATCTTTCATCTTTCCGCATTGTTTCATCTTTCATCTTTCCGCATTCTTTCATCTTTCATCTTTCCGCATTGTTTCATCTTTCATCTTTCCGCAATGTTTCATCTTTCATCTTTCCGCATTGTTTCATCTTTCATCTTCCGCATTCTTTCATCTTTCATCTTTCCGCATTGTTTCATCTTTCATCTTTCCGCATTGTTTCATCTTTCATCTTTCCGCATTGTTTCATCTTTCATCTTTCCGTATTTTTTAATATTTCATCTTTCCGCATTGTTTCATCTTTCATCTTTCCGCATTGTTTCATCTTTCCGCATTGTTTCATCTTTCCGCATTGTTTCATCTTTCCGCATTGTTTCATCTTTCCGCATTGTTTCATCTTTCCGCATTGTTTCATCTTTCCGCATTGTTTCATCTTTCCGCATTGTTTCATCTTTCCGCATTGTTTCATCTTTCCGCATTGTTTCATCTTTCCGCATTGTTTCATCTTTCCGCATTGTTTCATCTTTCCGCATTGTTTCATCTTTCATCTTTCCGCATTGTTTCATCTTTCATCTTTCCGCATTGTTTCATCTTTCATCTTTCCGCATTGTTTCATCTTTCCGCATTGTTTCATCTTTCCGCATTGTTTCATCTTTCCGCATTGTTTCATCTTTCATCTTTCCGCATTGTTTCATCTTTCATCTTTCCGCATTGTTTCATCTTTCATCTTTCCGCAATGTTTCATCTTTCATCTTTCCGCATTGTTTCATCTTTCATCTTTCCGCATTGTTTCATCTTTCATCTTTCCGCATTGTTTCATCTTTCATCTTTCCGCATTCTTTCATCTTTCATCTTTCCGCATTGTTTCATCTTTCATCTTTCCGCAATGTTTCATCTTTCATCTTTCCGCATTGTTTCATCTTTCATCTTCCGCATTCTTTCATCTTTCATCTTTCCGCATTGTTTCATCTTTCATCTTTCCGCATTGTTTCATCTTTCATCTTTCCGCATTGTTTCATCTTTCATCTTTCCGTATTTTTTAATATTTCATCTTTCCGCATTGTTTCATCTTTCATCTTTCCGCATTGTTTCATCTTTCCGCATTGTTTCATCTTTCCGCATTGTTTCATCTTTCCGCATTGTTTCATCTTTCCGCATTGTTTCATCTTTCCGCATTGTTTCATCTTTCCGCATTGTTTCATCTTTCCGCATTGTTTCATCTTTCCGCATTGTTTCATCTTTCCGCATTGTTTCATCTTTCCGCATTGTTTCATCTTTCCGCATTGTTTCATCTTTCCGCATTGTTTCATCTTTCCGCATTGTTTCATCTTTCCGCATTGTTTCATCTTTCCGCATTGTTTCATCTTTCCGCATTGTTTCATCTTTCCGCATTGTTTCATCTTTCATCTTTTGCGCATTGTTTCATCTTTCAGCTTTCCGCATTGTTTCATCTTTCCGCATTGTTTCATCTTTCATCTTTCCGCATTGTTTCATCTTTCATCTTTCCGCATTCTTTCATCTTTCATCTTTCCGCATTGTTTCATCTTTCATCTTTCCGCATTGTTTCATCTTTCCGCATTGTTTCATCTTTCCGCATTGTTTCATCTTTCCGCATTGTTTCATCTTTCCGCATTGTTTCATCTTTCAGCATTGTTTCATCTTTCCGCATTGTTTCATCTTTCCGCATTGTTTCATCTTTCCGCATTGTTTCATCTTTCATCTTTCCGCATTGTTTCATCTTTCATCTTTCCGCATTGTTTCATCTTTCATCTTTCCGCATTGTTTCATCTTTCATCTTTCCGCATTGTTTCATCTTTCATCTTTCCGTATTTTTTAATATTTCATCTTTCCGCATTGTTTCATCTTTCATCTTTCCGCATTGTTTCATCTTTCCGCATTGTTTCATCTTTCCGCATTGTTTCATCTTTCCGCATTGTTTCATCTTTCCGCATTGTTTCATCTTTCCGCATTGTTTCATCTTTCCGCATTGTTTCATCTTTCCGCATTGTTTCATCTTTCCGCATTGTTTCATCTTTCCGCATTGTTTCATCTTTCCGCATTGTTTAATCTTTCCGCATTGTTTCATCTTTCCGCATTGTTTCATCTTTCATCTTTTGCGCATTGTTTCATCTTTCATCTTTCCGCATTGTTTCATCTTTCCGCATTGTTTCATCTTTCATCTTTCCGCATTGTTTCATCTTTCATCTTTCCGCATTCTTTCATCTTTCATCTTTCCGCATTGTTTCATCTTTCATCTTTCCGCATTGTTTCATCTTTCCGCATTGTTTCATCTTTCCGCATTGTTTCATCTTTCCGCATTGTTTCATCTTTCCGCATTGTTTCATCTTTCCGCATTGTTTCATCTTTCCGCATTGTTTCATCTTTCCGCATTGTTTCATCTTTCCGCATTGTTTCATCTTTCATCTTTCCGCATTGTTTCATCTTTCATCTTTCCGCATTGTTTCATCTTTCATCTTTCCGCATTGTTTCATCTTTCCGCATTGTTTCATCTTTCCGCATTGTTTCATCTTTCCGCATTGTTTCATCTTTCCGCATTGTTTCATCTTTCCGCATTGTTTCATCTTTCATCTTTCCGCATTGTTTCATCTTTCATCTTTCCGCATTGTTTCATCTTTCATCTTTCCGCAATGTTTCATCTTTCATCTTTCCGCATTGTTTCATCTTTCATCTTTCCGCATTGTTTCATCTTTCATCTTTCCGCATTGTTTCATCTTTCCGCATTGTTTCATCTTTCCGCATTGATTCATCTTTCATCTTTCCGCATTGTTTCATCTTTCATCTTTCCGCATTGTTTCATCTTTCATCTTTCCGCATTGTTTCATCTTCCATCTTTCCGCATTGTTTCATCTTTCATCTTTCCGCATTGTTTCATCGTTCATCTTTCCGCATTGTTTCATCTTTCATCTTTCCGCATTGTTTCATCTTTCCGCATTGTCTCATCTTTCATCTTCCGCATTCTTTCATCTTTCATCTTTCCGCATTGTTTCATCTTTCATCTTTCCGCATTTTTTCATCTTTCCGCATTGTTTCATCTTTCATCTTTCCGCATTGTTTCATCTTTCATCTTTCCGCATTTTTTCATCTTTCATCTTTCCGCATTGTTTCATCTTTCCGCATTGTTTCATCTTTCATCTTTCCGCATTGTTTCATCTTTCCGCATTGTTTCAGCTTTCATCTTCCGCATTCTTTCATCTTTCATCTTTCCGCATTGTTGCATCTTTCATCTTTCCGCATTGTTTCATCTTTCATCTTTCCGCATTGTTTCATCTTTCATCTTTCCGCATTGTTTCATCTTTCCGCATTGTTTCATCTTTCATCTTTCCGCATTTTTTCATCTTTCATCTTTCCGCATTGTTTCATCTTTCATCTTTCCGCATTGTTTCATCTTTCATCTTTCCGCATTGTTTCATCTTTCATCTTTCCGCATTGTTTCATCTTTCATCTTTCCGCATTGTTTCATCTTTCATCTTTCCGCATTGTTTCATCTTTCATCTTTCCGCATTGTTTCATCTTTCATCTTTCCGCATTGTTTCATCTTTCATCTTCCGCATTCTTTCATCTTTCATCTTTCCGCATTGTTTCATCTTTCATCTTTCCGCATTCTTTCATCTTTCATCTTTCCGCATTGTTTCATCTTTCATCTTTCCGCATTTTTTCATCTTTCATCTTTCCGCATTGTTTCATCTTTCATCTTTCCGCATTGTTTCATCTTTCATCTTTCCGCATTGTTTCATCTTTCATCTTTCCGCATTGTTTCATCTTTCCGCATTGTTTCATCTTTCATCTTTCCGCATTGTTTCATCTTTCATCTTTCCGCATTGTTTCATCTTTCATCTTTCCGCATTGTTTCATCTTTCCGCATTGTTTCATCTTTCCGCATTGTTTCATCTTTCCGCATTGTTTCATCTTTCATCTTTCCGCATTGTTTCATCTTTCATCTTTCCGCATTGTTTCATCTTTCATCTTTCCGCAATGTTTCATCTTTCATCTTTCCGCATTGTTTCATCTTTCATCTTTCCGCATTGTTTCATCTTTCATCTTTCCGCATTGTTTCATCTTTCATCTTTCCGCATTCTTTCATCTTTCATCTTTCCGCATTGTTTCATCTTTCATCTTTCCGCAATGTTTCATCTTTCATCTTTCCGCATTGTTTCATCTTTCATCTTCCGCATTCTTTCATCTTTCATCTTTCCGCATTGTTTTATCTTTCATCTTTCCGCATTGTTTCATCTTTCATCTTTCCGCATTGTTTCATCTTTCATCTTTCCGTATTTTTTAATATTTCATCTTTCCGCATTGTTTCATCTTTCATCTTTCCGCATTGTTTCATCTTTCCGCATTGTTTCATCTTTCCGCATTGTTTCATCTTTCCGCATTGTTTCATCTTTCCGCATTGTTTCATCTTTCCGCATTGTTTCATCTTTCCGCATTGTTTCATCTTTCCGCATTGTTTCATCTTTCCGCATTGTTTCATCTTTCCGCATTGTTTCATCTTTCCGCATTGTTTCATCTTTCCGCATTGTTTCATCTTTCCGCATTGTTTCATCTTTCCGCATTGTTTCATCTTTCCGCATTGTTTCATCTTTCATCTTTTGCGCATTGTTTCATCTTTCAGCTTTCCGCATTGTTTCATCTTTCCGCATTGTTTCATCTTTCATCTTTCCGCATTGTTTCATCTTTCATCTTTCCGCATTCTTTCATCTTTCATCTTTCCGCATTGTTTCATCTTTCATCTTTCCGCATTGTTTCATCTTTCCGCATTGTTTCATCTTTCCGCATTGTTTCATCTTTCCGCATTGTTTCATCTTTCCGCATTGTTTCATCTTTCAGCATTGTTTCATCTTTCCGCATTGTTTCATCTTTCCGCATTGTTTCATCTTTCCGCATTGTTTCATCTTTCATCTTTCCGCATTGTTTCATCTTTCATCTTTCCGCATTGTTTCATCTTTCATCTTTCCGCATTGTTTCATCTTTCATCTTTCCGCATTGTTTCATCTTTCATCTTTCCGTATTTTCTAATATTTCATCTTTCCGCATTGTTTCATCTTTCATCTTTCCGCATTGTTTCATCTTTCCGCATTGTTTCATCTTTCCGCATTGTTTCATCTTTCCGCATTGTTTCATCTTTCCGCATTGTTTCATCTTTCCGCATTGTTTCATCTTTCCGCATTGTTTCATCTTTCCGCATTGTTTCATCTTTCCGCATTGTTTCATCTTTCCGCATTGTTTCATCTTTCCGCATTGTTTAATCTTTCCGCATTGTTTCATCTTTCCGCATTGTTTCATCTTTCATCTTTTGCGCATTGTTTCATCTTTCATCTTTCCGCATTGTTTCATCTTTCCGCATTGTTTCATCTTTCATCTTTCCGCATTGTTTCATCTTTCATCTTTCCGCATTCTTTCATCTTTCATCTTTCCGCATTGTTTCATCTTTCATCTTTCCGCATTGTTTCATCTTTCCGCATTGTTTCATCTTTCCGCATTGTTTCATCTTTCCGCATTGTTTCATCTTTCCGCATTGTTTCATCTTTCCGCATTGTTTCATCTTTCCGCATTGTTTCATCTTTCCGCATTGTTTCATCTTTCCGCATTGTTTCATCTTTCCGCATTGTTTCATCTTTCCGCATTGTTTCATCTTTCCGCATTGTTTCATCTTTCATCTTTCCGCATTGTTTCATCTTTCATCTTTCCGCATTGTTTCATCTTTCATCTTTCCGCATTGTTTCATCTTTCCGCATTGTTTCATCTTTCCGCATTGTTTCATCTTTCCGCATTGTTTCATCTTTCCGCATTGTTTCATCTTTCCGCATTGTTTCATCTTTCATCTTTCCGCATTGTTTCATCTTTCATCTTTCCGCATTGTTTCATCTTTCATCTTTCCGCAATGTTTCATCTTTCATCTTTCCGCATTGTTTCATCTTTCATCTTTCCGCATTGTTTCATCTTTCATCTTTCCGCATTGTTTCATCTTTCCGCATTGTTTCATCTTTCCGCATTGATTCATCTTTCATCTTTCCGCATTGTTTCATCTTTCATCTTTCCGCATTGTTTCATCTTTCATCTTTCCGCATTGTTTCATCTTCCATCTTTCCGCATTGTTTCATCTTTCATCTTTCCGCATTGTTTCATCGTTCATCTTTCCGCATTGTTTCATCTTTCATCTTTCCGCATTGTTTCATCTTTCCGCATTGTCTCATCTTTCATCTTCCGCATTCTTTCATCTTTCATCTTTCCGCATCGTTTCATCTTTCATCTTTCCGCATTTTTTCATCTTTCCGCATTGTTTCATCTTTCATCTTTCCGCATTGTTTCATCTTTCATCTTTCCGCATTTTTTCATCTTTCATCTTTCCGCATTGTTTCATCTTTCCGCATTGTTTCATCTTTCATCTTTCCGCATTGTTTCATCTTTCCGCATTGTTTCAGCTTTCATCTTCCGCATTCTTTCATCTTTCATCTTTCCGCATTGTTGCATCTTTCATCTTTCCGCATTGTTTCATCTTTCATCTTTCCGCATTGTTTCATCTTTCATCTTTCCGCATTGTTTCATCTTTCCGCATTGTTTCATCTTTCATCTTTCCGCATTTTTTCATCTTTCATCTTTCCGCATTGTTTCATCTTTCATCTTTCCGCATTGTTTCATCTTTCATCTTTCCGCATTGTTTCATCTTTCATCTTTCCGCATTGTTTCATCTTTCATCTTTCCGCATTGTTTCATCTTTCATCTTTCCGCATTGTTTCATCTTTCATCTTTCCGCATTGTTTCATCTTTCATCTTTCCGCATTGTTTCATCTTTCATCTTCCGCATTCTTTCATCTTTCATCTTTCCGCATTGTTTCATCTTTCATCTTTCCGCATTCTTTCATCTTTCATCTTTCCGCATTGTTTCATCTTTCATCTTTCCGCATTTTTTCATCTTTCATCTTTCCGCATTGTTTCATCTTTCATCTTTCCGCATTGTTTCATCTTTCATCTTTCCGCATTGTTTCATCTTTCATCGTTCCGCATTGTTTCATCTTTCCGCATTGTTTCATCTTTCATCTTCCGCATTCTTTCATCTTTCATCTTTCTGCATTGTTTCATCTTTCATCTTTCCGCATTGATTCATCTTTCATCTTCCGCATTCTTTCATCTTTCATCTTTCCGCATTGTTTCATCTTTCATCTTTCCGCATTTTTTCATCTTTCATCTTTCCGCATTGTTTCATCTTTCATCTTTCCGCATTGTTTCATCTTTCATCTTTCCGCATTGTTTCATCTTTCATCTTTCCGCATTGTTTCATCTTTCATCTTTCCGCATTGTTTCATCTTTCATCTTTCCGCATTGTTTCATCTTTCATCTTTCCGCATTGTTTCATCTTTCCGCATTGTTTCATCTTTCCGCATTGTTTCATCTTTCCGCATTGTTTCATCTTTCCGCATTGTTTCATCTTTCCGCATTGTTTCATCTTTCCGCATTGTTTCATCTTTCATCTTTCCGCATTGTTTCATCTTTCATCTTTCCGCATTGTTTCATCTTTCCGCATTGTTTCATCTTTCCGCATTGTTTCATCTTTCCGCATTGTTTCATCTTTCATCTTTCCGCATTGTTTCATCTTTCATCTTTCCGCATTGTTTCATCTTTCATCTTTCCGCATTGTTTCATCTTTCATCTTTCCGCATTGTTTCATCTTTCATCTTCCGCATTCTTTCATCTTTCATCTTTCCGCATTGTTTCATCTTTCATCTTTCCGCATTTTTTCATCTTTCATCTTTCCGCATTGTTTCATCTTTCATCTTTCCGCATTTTTTCATCTTTCATCTTTCCGCATTGTTTCATCTTTCATCTTTCCGCATTGTTTCATCTTTCATCTTTCCGCATTGTTTCATCTTTCATCTTTCCGCATTGTTTCATCTTTCATCTTTCCGCATTGTTTCATCTTTCATCTTTCCGCATTGTTTCATCTTTCATCTTTCCGCATTGTTTCATCTTTCATCTTCCGCATTCTTTCATCTTTCATCTTTCCGCATTGTTTCATCTTTCATCTTTCCGCATTTTTTCATCTTTCATCTTTCCGCATTGTTTCATCTTTCATCTTTCCGCATTCTTTCATCTTTCATCTTTCCGCATTGTTTCATCTTTCATCTTTCCGCATTGTTTCATCTTTCATCTTTCCGCATTGTTTCATCTTTCATCTTTCCGCATTGTTTCATCTTTCATCTTCCGCATTCTTTCATCTTTCATCTTTCCGCATTGTTTCATCTTTCATCTTTCCGCATTCTTTCATCTTTCATCTTTCCGCATTGTTTCATCTTTCATCTTTCCGCATTTTTTCATCTTTCATCTTTCCGCATTGTTTCATCTTTCATCTTTCCGCATTGTTTCATCTTTCATCTTTCCGCATTGTTTCATCTTTCATCTTTCCAAATTGTTTCATCTTTCATCTTTCGGCATTGTTTCATCTTTCATCTTTCCGCATTGTTTCATCTTTCATCTTTCCGCATTGTTTCATCTTTCATCTTTCCGCATTGTTTCATCTTTCATCTTTCCGCATTGTTTCATCTTTCATCTTTCCGCATTGTTTCATCTTTCATCTTTCCGCATTGTTTCATCTTTCATCTTTCCGCATTGTTTCATCTTTCATCTTTCCGCATTGTTTCATCTTTCATCTTTCCGCATTGTTTCATCTTTCATCTTTCCGCATTGTTTCATCTTTCATCTTCCGCATTCTTTCATCTTTCATCTTTCCGCATTGTTTCATCTTTCATCTTTCCGCATTTTTTCATCTTTCATCTTTCCGCATTGTTTCATCTTTCATCTTTCCGCATTTTTTCATCTTTCATCTTTCCGCATTGTTTCATCTTTCATCTTTCCGCATTGTTTCATCTTTCATCTTTCCGCATTGTTTCATCTTTCCGCATTGTTTCATCTTTCATCTTCCGCATTCTTTCATCTTTCATCTTTCCGCATTGTTTCATCTTTCATCTTTCCGCATTGTTTCATCTTTCCGCATTGTTTCATCTTTCATCTTTCCGCATTGTTTCATCTTTCCGCATTGTTTCATCTTTCATCTTTCCGCATTGTTTCATCTTTCATCTTTCCGCATTGTTTCATCTTTCCGCATTGTTTCATCTTTCCGCATTGTTTCATCTTTCCGCATTGTTTCATCTTTCCGCATTGTTTCATCTTTCCGCATTGTTTCATCTTTCCGCATTGTTTCATCTTTCCGCATTGTTTCATCTTTCCGCATTGTTTCATCTTTCCGCATTGTTTCATCTTTCCGCATTGTTTCATCTTTCCGCATTGTTTCATCTTTCATCTTTCCGCGTTGTTTCATCTTTCATCTTTCCGCATTGTTTCATCTTTCCGAATTGTTTCATCTTTCATCTTTCCGCTTTGTTTCATCTTTCATCTTTCCGCATTGTTTCATCTTTCATCTTTTCGCATTTTTTCATCTTTCATCTTTCCGCATTGTTTCATCTTTCCGCATTGTTTCATCTTTCCGCATTGTTTCATCTTTCCGCATTGTTTCATCTTTCCGCATTGCTTCATCTTTCCGCATTGTTTCATCTTTCCGCATTGTTTCATCTTTCCGCATTGTTTCATCTTTCCGCATTGTTTCATCTTTCCGCATTGTTTCATCTTTCCGCATTGTTTCATCTTTCCGCATTGTTTCATCTTTCCGCATTGTTTCAACTTTCCGCATTGTTTCATCTTTCCGCATTGTTTCATCTTTCCGCATTGTTTCATCTTTCCGCATTGTTTCATCTTTCCGCATTGTTTCATCTTTCCGCATTGTTTCATCTTTCATCTTTCCGCATTGTTTCATCTTTCATCTTTCCGCATTGTTTCATCTTTCATCTTTCCGCATTGTTTCATCTTTCATCTTTCCGCATTGTTTCATCTTTCATCTTTCCGCATTGTTTCATCTTTCATCTTTCCGCATTGTTTCATCTTTCATCTTTCCGCATTCTTTCATCTTTCATCTTCCGCATTCTTTCATCTTTCATCTTTCCGCATTGTTTCATCTTTCATCTTTCCGCATTTTTTCATCTTTCATCTTTCCGCATTGTTTCATCTTTCATCTTTCCGCATTTGTTCATCTTTCATCTTTCCGCATTGTTTCATCTTTCATCTTTCCGCATTGTTTCATCTTTCCGCATTGTTTCATCTTTCATCTTCCGCATTCTTCCATCTTTCATCTTTCCGCATTGTTTCATCTTTCATCTTTCCGCATTGTTTCATCTTTCCGCATTGTTTCATCTTTTCGCATTGTTTCATCTTTCATCTTTCCGCATTGTTTCATCTTTCATCTTTCCGTATTGTTTCATCTTTCCGCATTGTATCATCTTTCCGCATTGTTTCATCTTTCCGCATTGTTTCATCTTTCCGCATTGTTTCATCTTTCCGCATTGTTTCATCTTTCCGCATTGTTTCATCTTTCCGCATTGTTTCATCTTTCCGCATTGTTTCATCTTTCCGCATTGTTTCATCTTTCCGCATTGTTTCATCTTTCCGCATTGTTTCATCTTTCCGCATTGTTTCATCTTTCCGCATCGTTTCATCTTTCCGCATCGTTTCATCTTTCCGCATTGTTTCATCTTTCCGCATTGTTTCATCTTTCCGCATTGTTTCATCTTTCCGCATTGTTTCATCTTTCATCTTTCCGCATTGTTTCATCTTTCATCTTTCCGCATTGTTTCATCTTTCCGAATTGTTTCATCTTTCATCTTTCCGCATTGTTTCATTTTTCATCTTTCCGCATTGTTTCATCTTTCATCTTTCCGCATTTTTTCATCTTTCATCTATCCGCATTGTTTCATCTTTCCGCATTGTTTCATCTTTCCGCATTGTTTCATCTTTCATCTTTCCGCATTGTTTCATCTTTCATATTTCCGCATTGTTTCATCTTTCCGCATTGTTTCATCTTTCCGCATTGTTTCATCTTTCATCTTTCCGCATTGTTTCATCTTTCATATTTCCGCATTGTTTCATCTTTCATCTTTCCGCATTTTTTCATCTTTCATCTTTCCGCATTGTTTCATCTTTCATCTTTCCGCATTGTTTCATCTTTCCGCATTGTTTCATCTTTCCGCATTGTTTCATCTTTCCGCATTGTTTCATCTTTCATCTTTCCGCATTGTTTCATCTTTCATCTTTCCGCATTGTTTCATCTTTCATCTTTCCGCATTGTTTCATCTTTCATCTTTCCGCATTGTTTCATCTTTCATCTTTCCGCATTTTTTCATCTTTCATCTTTCCGCATTGTTTCATCTTTCCGCATTGTTTCATCTTTCCGCATTGTTTCATCTTTCCGCATTGTTTCATCTTTCCGCATTGTTTCATCTTTCCGCATTGTTTCATCTTTCCGCATTGTTTCATCTTTCATCTTTCCGCATTGTTTCATCTTTCCGAATTGTTTCATCTTTCCGCATTGTTTCATCTTTCATCTTTCCGCATTGTTTCATCTTTCATCTTTCCGCATTGTTTCATCTTTCATCTTTCCGCATTGTTTCATCTTTCATCTTTCCGCATTGTTTCATCTTTCATCTTTCCGCATTGTTTCATCTTTCATCTTTCCGCATTGTTTCATCTTTCCGCATTGTTTCATCTTTCCGCATTGTTTCATCTTTCCGCATTGTTTCATCTTTCCGAATTGTTTCATCTTTCCGCATTGTTTCATCTTTCATCTTTCCGCATTGTTTCATCTTTCATCTTTCCGCATTGTTTCATCTTTCATCTTTCCGCATTTTTTCATCTTTCATCTTTCCGCATTGTTTCATCTTTCCGCATTGTTTCATCTTTCCGCATTGTTTCATCTTTCCGCATTGTTTCATCTTTCCGCATTGTTTCATCTTTCCGCATTGTTTCATCTTTCCGCATTGTTTCATCTTTCCGCATTGTTTCATCTTTCCGCATTGTTTCATCTTTCCGCATTGTTTCATCTTTCCGCATTGTTTCATCTTTCCGCATTGTTTCATCTTTCATTTTTCCGCATTGTTTCATCTTTCATCTTTCCGCATTGTTTCATCTTTCCGCATTGTTTCATCTTTCCGCATTGTTTCATCTTTCCGCATTGTTTCAACTTTCATCTTCCGCATTCTTTCATCTTTCATCTTTCCGCATTGTTTCATCTTTCATCTTTCCGCATTCTTTCATCTTTCATCTTTCCGCATTGTTTCATCTTTCATCTTTCCGCATTTTTTCATCTTTCATCTTTCCGCATTGTTTCATCTTTCATCTTTCCGCATTGTTTCATCTTTCATCTTTCCGCATTGTTTCATCTTTCATCTTTCCGAATTGTTTCATCTTTCATCTTTCCGCATTGTATCATCTTTCATCTTTCCGCATTGTTTCATCTTTCATCTTTCCGCATTGTTTCATCTTTCATCTTTCCGCATTGTTTCATCTTTCATCTTTCCGCATTGTTTCATCTTTCATCTTTCCGCATTGTTTTATCTTTCATCTTTCCGCATTGTTTCATCTTTCATCTTTCCGCATTGTTTCATCTTTCCGCATTGTTTCATCTTTCATCTTCCGCATTCTTTCATCTTTCATCTTTCCGCATTGTTTCATCTTTCATCTTTCCGCATTTTTTCATCTTTCATCTTTCCGCATTGTTTCATCTTTCATCTTTCCGCATTTTTTCAGATTTCATCTTTCCGCATTGTTTCATCTTTCATCTTTCCGCATTGTTTCATCTTTCATCTTTCCGCATTGTTTCATCTTTCATCTTTCCGCATTGTTTCATCTTTCCGCATTGTTTCATCTTTCATCTTCCGCATTCTTTCATCTTTCATCTTTCCGCATTGTTTCATCTTTCATCTTTCCGCATTTTTTCATCTTTCATCTTTCCGCATTGTTTCATCTTTCATCTTTCCGCATTGTTTCATCTTTCATCTTTCCGCATTGTTTCATCTTTCATCTTTCCGCATTGTTTCATCTTTCATCTTTCCGCATTGTTTCATCTTTCCGCATTGTTTCATCTTTCATCTTTCCGCATTGTTTCATCTTTCATCTTTCCGCATTGTTTCATCTTTCATCTTTCCGCAATGTTTCATCTTTCATCTTTCCGCATTGTTTCATCTTTCATCTTTCCGCATTGTTTCATCTTTCATCTTCCGCATTCTTTCATCTTTCATCTTTCCGCATTGTTTCATCTTTCATCTTTCCGCATTGTTTCATCTTTCATCTTTCCGCATTGTTTCATCTTTCATCTTTCCGCATTGTTTCATCTTTCCGCATTGTTTCATCTTTCATCTTTCCGCATTGTTTCATCTTTCATCTTTCCGCATTGTTTCATCTTTCATCTTTCCGCATTGTTTCATCTTTCATCTTTCCGCATTGTTTCATCTTTCATCTTCCGCATTCTTTCATCTTTCATCTTTCCGCATTGTTTCATCTTTCATCTTTCCGCATTTTTTCATCTTTCATCTTTCCGCATTGTTTCATCTTTCATCTTTCCGCATTTTTTCATCTTTCATCTTTCCGCATTGTTTCATCTTTCATCTTTCCGCATTGTTTCATCTTTCATCTTTCCGCATTGTTTCATCTTTCCGCATTGTTTCATCTTTCATCTTCCGCATTCTTTCATCTTTCATCTTTCCGCATTGTTTCATCTTTCATCTTTCCGCATTTTTTCATCTTTCATCTTTCCGCATTGTTTCATCTTTCATCTTTCCGCATTGTTTCATCTTTCATCTTTCCGCATTGTTTCATCTTTCATCTTTCCGCATTGTTTCATCTTTCATCTTTCCGCATTCTTTCATCTTTCATCTTTCCGCATTGTTTCATCTTTCATCTTTCCGCATTGTTTCATCTTTCATCTTTCCGCATTGTTTCATCTTTCATCTTTCCGCGTTGTTTCATCTTTCCGCATTGTTTCATCTTTCCGAATTGTTTCATCTTTCATCTTTCCGCTTTGTTTCATCTTTCATCTTTCCGCATTGTTTCATCTTTCATCTTTCCGCATTTTTTCATCTTTCATCTTTCCGCATTGTTTCATCTTTCCGCATTGTTTCATCTTTCCGCATTGTTTCATCTTTCCGCATTGTTTCATCTTTCCGCATTGTTTCATCTTTCCGCATTGTTTCATCTTTCCGCATTGTTTCATCTTTCCGCATTGTTTCATCTTTCCGCATTGTTTCATCTTTCCGCATTGTTTCATCTTTCCGCATTGTTTCATCTTTCCGCATTGTTTCATCTTTCCGCATTGTTTCATCTTTCCGCATTGTTTCATCTTTCCGCATTGTTTCATCTTTCCGCATTGTTTCATCTTTCCGCATTGTTTCATCTTTCCGCATTGTTTCATCTTTCCGCATTGTTTCATCTTTCCGCATTGTTTCATCTTTCCGCATTGTTTCATCTTTCCGCATTGTTTCATCTTTCCGCATTGTTTCATCTTTCCGCATTGTTTCATCTTTCCGCATTGTTTCATCTTTCCGCATTGTTTCATCTTTCCGCATTGTTTCATCTTTCATCTTTCCACATTGTTTCATCTTTCCGAATTGTTTCATCTTTCATCTTTCCGCATTGTTTCATCTTTCATCTTTCCGCATTGTTTCATCTTTCCGAATTGTTTCATCTTTCATCTTTCCGCATTGTTTCATCTTTCATCTTTCCGCATTGTTTCATCTTTCATCTTTCCGCATTGTTTCATCTTTCATCTTTCCGCATTGTTTCATCTTTCATCTTTCCGCATTCTTTCATCTTTCATCTTCCGCATTCTTTCATCTTTCATCTTTCCGCATTGTTTCATCTTTCATCTTTCCGCATTTTTTCATCTTTCATCTTTCCGCATTGTTTCATCTTTCATCTTTCCGCATTTGTTCATCTTTCATCTTTCCGCATTGTTTCATCTTTCATCTTTCCGCATTGTTTCATCTTTCCGCATTGTTTCATCTTTCATCTTCCGCATTCTTCCATCTTTCATCTTTCCGCATTGTTTCATCTTTCATCTTTCCGCATTGTTTCATCTTTCATCTTCCGCATTCTTCCATCTTTCATCTTTCCGCATTGTTTCATCTTTCATCTTTCCGTATTGTTTCATCTTTCCGCATTGTTTCATCTTTCCGCATTGTTTCATCTTTCCGCATTGTTTCATCTTTCCGCATTGTTTCATCTTTCCGCATTGTTTCATCTTTCCGCATTGTTTCATCTTTCCGGATTGTTTCATCTTTCCGCATTGTTTCATCTTTCCGCATTGTTTCATCTTTCCGCATTGTTTCATCTTTCCGCATTGTTTCATCTTTCCGCATTGTTTCATCTTTCCGCATTGTTTCATCTTTCCGCATTGTTTCATCTTTCCGCATTGTTTCATCTTTCCGCATTGTTTCATCTTTCCGCATTGTTTCATCTTTCCGCATTGTTTCATCTTTCCGCATTGTTTCATCTTTCCGCATTGTTTCATCTTTCATCTTTCCGCATTGTTTCATCTTTCATCTTTCCGCATTGTTTCATCTTTCATCTTTCCGCATTGTTTCATCTTTCCGAATTGTTTCATCTTTCATCTTTCCGCATTGTTTCATTTTTCATCTTTCCGCATTGTTTCATCTTTCATCTTTCCGCATTTTTTCATCTTTCATCTTTCCGCATTGTTTCATCTTTCCGCATTGTTTCATCTTTCCGCATTGTTTCATCTTTCCGCATTGTTTCATCTTTCATCTTTCCGCATTGTTTCATCTTTCCGCATTGTTTCATCTTTCCGCATTGTTTCATCTTTCATCTTTCCGCATTGTTTCATCTTTCATATTTCCGCAATGTTTCATCTTTCATCTTTCCGCATTTTTTCATCTTTCATCTTTCCGCATTGTTTCATCTTTCATCTTTCCGCATTGTTTCATCTTTCCGCATTGTTTCATCTTTCCGCATTGTTTCATCTTTCCGCATTGTTTCATCTTTCCGCATTGTTTCATCTTTCATCTTTCCGCATTGTTTCATCTTTCATCTTTCCGCATTGTTTCATCTTTCCGCATTGTTTCATCTTTCCGCATTGTTTCATCTTTCCGCATTGTTTCATCTTTCATCTTTCCGCATTGTTTCATCTTTCATCTTTCCGCATTGTTTCATCTTTCATCTTTCCGCATTGTTTCATCTTTCATCTTTCCGCATTGTTTCATCTTTCATCTTTCCGCATTTTTTCATCTTTCATCTTTCCGCATTGTTTCATCTTTCCGCATTGTTTCATCTTTCCGCATTGTTTCATCTTTCCGAATTGTTTCATCTTTCCGCATTGTTTCATCTTTCCGCATTGTTTCATCTTTCCGCATTGTTTCATCTTTCATCTTTCCGCATTGTTTCATCTTTCCGAATTGTTTCATCTTTCCGCATTGTTTCATCTTTCATCTTTCCGCATTGTTTCATCTTTCATCTTTCCGCATTGTTTCATCTTTCATCTTTCCGCATTGTTTCATCTTTCATCTTTCCGCATTGTTTCATCTTTCATCTTTCCGCATTGTTTCATCTTTCATCTTTCCGCATTGTTTCATCTTTCATCTTTCCGCATTGTTTCATCTTTCATCTTTCCGCATTGTTTCATCTTTCATCTTTCCGCATTGTTTCATCTTTCATCTTTCCGCATTGTTTCATCTTTCATCTTTCCGCATTGTTTCATCTTTCATCTTTCCGCATTGTTTCATCTTTCATCTTTCCGCATTTTTTCATCTTTCATCTTTCCGCATTGTTTCATCTTTCCGCATTGTTTCATCTTTCCGCATTGTTTCATCTTTCCGCATTGTTTCATCTTTCCGCATTGTTTCATCTTTCCGCATTGTTTCATCTTTCCGCATTGTTTCATCTTTCCGCATTGTTTCATCTTTCCGCATTGTTTCATCTTTCCGCATTGTTTCATCTTTCCGCATTGTTTCATCTTTCCGCATTGTTTCATCTTTCATTTTTCCGCATTGTTTCATCTTTCATTTTTCCGCATTGTTTCATCTTTCATCTTTCCGCATTGTTTCATCTTTCCGCATTGTTTCATCTTTCCGCATTGTTTCATCTTTCCGCATTGTTTCAACTTTCATCTTCCGCATTCTTTCATCTTTCATCTTTCCGCATTGTTTCATCTTTCATCTTTCCGCATTCTTTCATCTTTCATCTTTCCGCATTGTTTCATCTTTCATCTTTCCGCATTTTTTCATCTTTCATCTTTCCGCATTGTTTCATCTTTCATCTTTCCGCATTGTTTCATCTTTCATCTTTCCGCATTGTTTCATCTTTCATCTTTCCGAATTGTTTCATCTTTCATCTTTCCGCATTGTATCATCTTTCATCTTTCCGCATTGTTTCATCTTTCATCTTTCCGCATTGTTTCATCTTTCATCTTTCCGCATTGTTTCATCTTTCATCTTTCCGCATTGTTTCATCTTTCATCTTTCCGCATTGTTTTATCTTTCATCTTTCCGCATTGTTTCATCTTTCATCTTTCCGCATTGTTTCATCTTTCCGCATTGTTTCATCTTTCATCTTCCGCATTCTTTCATCTTTCATCTTTCCGCATTGTTTCATCTTTCATCTTTCCGCATTTTTTCATCTTTCATCTTTCCGCATTGTTTCATCTTTCATCTTTCCGCATTTTTTCAGATTTCATCTTTCCGCATTGTTTCATCTTTCATCTTTCCGCATTGTTTCATCTTTCATCTTTCCGCATTGTTTCATCTTTCATCTTTCCGCATTGTTTCATCTTTCCGCATTGTTTCATCTTTCATCTTCCGCATTCTTTCATCTTTCATCTTTCCGCATTGTTTCATCTTTCATCTTTCCGCATTTTTTCATCTTTCATCTTTCCGCATTGTTTCATCTTTCATCTTTCCGCATTGTTTCATCTTTCATCTTTCCGCATTGTTTCATCTTTCATCTTTCCGCATTGTTTCATCTTTCATCTTTCCGCATTGTTTCATCTTTCCGCATTGTTTCATCTTTCATCTTTCCGCATTGTTTCATCTTTCATCTTTCCGCATTGTTTCATCTTTCATCTTTCCGCAATGTTTCATCTTTCATCTTTCCGCATTGTTTCATCTTTCATCTTTCCGCATTGTTTCATCTTTCATCTTCCGCATTCTTTCATCTTTCATCTTTCCGCATTGTTTCATCTTTCATCTTTCCGCATTGTTTCATCTTTCATCTTTCCGCATTGTTTCATCTTTCATCTTTCCGCATTGTTTCATCTTTCCGCATTGTTTCATCTTTCATCTTTCCGCATTGTTTCATCTTTCATCTTTCCGCATTGTTTCATCTTTCATCTTTCCGCATTGTTTCATCTTTCATCTTTCCGCATTGTTTCATCTTTCATCTTCCGCATTCTTTCATCTTTCATCTTTCCGCATTGTTTCATCTTTCATCTTTCCGCATTTTTTCATCTTTCATCTTTCCGCATTGTTTCATCTTTCATCTTTCCGCATTTTTTCATCTTTCATCTTTCCGCATTGTTTCATCTTTCATCTTTCCGCATTGTTTCATCTTTCATCTTTCCGCATTGTTTCATCTTTCCGCATTGTTTCATCTTTCATCTTCCGCATTCTTTCATCTTTCATCTTTCCGCATTGTTTCATCTTTCATCTTTCCGCATTTTTTCATCTTTCATCTTTCCGCATTGTTTCATCTTTCATCTTTCCGCATTGTTTCATCTTTCATCTTTCCGCATTGTTTCATCTTTCATCTTTCCGCATTGTTTCATCTTTCATCTTTCCGCATTCTTTCATCTTTCATCTTTCCGCATTGTTTCATCTTTCATCTTTCCGCATTGTTTCATCTTTCATCTTTCCGCATTGTTTCATCTTTCATCTTTCCGCGTTGTTTCATCTTTCCGCATTGTTTCATCTTTCCGAATTGTTTCATCTTTCATCTTTCCGCTTTGTTTCATCTTTCATCTTTCCGCATTGTTTCATCTTTCATCTTTCCGCATTTTTTCATCTTTCATCTTTCCGCATTGTTTCATCTTTCCGCATTGTTTCATCTTTCCGCATTGTTTCATCTTTCCGCATTGTTTCATCTTTCCGCATTGTTTCATCTTTCCGCATTGTTTCATCTTTCCGCATTGTTTCATCTTTCCGCATTGTTTCATCTTTCCGCATTGTTTCATCTTTCCGCATTGTTTCATCTTTCCGCATTGTTTCATCTTTCCGCATTGTTTCATCTTTCCGCATTGTTTCATCTTTCCGCATTGTTTCATCTTTCCGCATTGTTTCATCTTTCCGCATTGTTTCATCTTTCCGCATTGTTTCATCTTTCCGCATTGTTTCATCTTTCCGCATTGTTTCATCTTTCCGCATTGTTTCATCTTTCCGCATTGTTTCATCTTTCCGCATTGTTTCATCTTTCCGCATTGTTTCATCTTTCCGCATTGTTTCATCTTTCCGCATTGTTTCATCTTTCCGCATTGTTTCATCTTTCCGCATTGTTTCATCTTTCATCTTTCCACATTGTTTCATCTTTCCGAATTGTTTCATCTTTCATCTTTCCGCATTGTTTCATCTTTCATCTTTCCGCATTGTTTCATCTTTCCGAATTGTTTCATCTTTCATCTTTCCGCATTGTTTCATCTTTCATCTTTCCGCATTGTTTCATCTTTCATCTTTCCGCATTGTTTCATCTTTCATCTTTCCGCATTGTTTCATCTTTCATCTTTCCGCATTCTTTCATCTTTCATCTTCCGCATTCTTTCATCTTTCATCTTTCCGCATTGTTTCATCTTTCATCTTTCCGCATTTTTTCATCTTTCATCTTTCCGCATTGTTTCATCTTTCATCTTTCCGCATTTGTTCATCTTTCATCTTTCCGCATTGTTTCATCTTTCATCTTTCCGCATTGTTTCATCTTTCCGCATTGTTTCATCTTTCATCTTCCGCATTCTTCCATCTTTCATCTTTCCGCATTGTTTCATCTTTCATCTTTCCGCATTGTTTCATCTTTCATCTTCCGCATTCTTCCATCTTTCATCTTTCCGCATTGTTTCATCTTTCATCTTTCCGTATTGTTTCATCTTTCCGCATTGTTTCATCTTTCCGCATTGTTTCATCTTTCCGCATTGTTTCATCTTTCCGCATTGTTTCATCTTTCCGCATTGTTTCATCTTTCCGCATTGTTTCATCTTTCCGGATTGTTTCATCTTTCCGCATTGTTTCATCTTTCCGCATTGTTTCATCTTTCCGCATTGTTTCATCTTTCCGCATTGTTTCATCTTTCCGCATTGTTTCATCTTTCCGCATTGTTTCATCTTTCCGCATTGTTTCATCTTTCCGCATTGTTTCATCTTTCCGCATTGTTTCATCTTTCCGCATTGTTTCATCTTTCATCTTTCCGCATTGTTTCATCTTTCATCTTTCCGCATTGTTTCATCTTTCATCTTTCCGCATTGTTTCATCTTTCCGAATTGTTTCATCTTTCATCTTTCCGCATTGTTTCATTTTTCATCTTTCCGCATTGTTTCATCTTTCATCTTTCCGCATTTTTTCATCTTTCATCTTTCCGCATTGTTTCATCTTTCCGCATTGTTTCATCTTTCCGCATTGTTTCATCTTTCCGCATTGTTTCATCTTTCATCTTTCCGCATTGTTTCATCTTTCCGCATTGTTTCATCTTTCCGCATTGTTTCATCTTTCATCTTTCCGCATTGTTTCATCTTTCATATTTCCGCAATGTTTCATCTTTCATCTTTCCGCATTTTTTCATCTTTCATCTTTCCGCATTGTTTCATCTTTCATCTTTCCGCATTGTTTCATCTTTCCGCATTGTTTCATCTTTCCGCATTGTTTCATCTTTCCGCATTGTTTCATCTTTCCGCATTGTTTCATCTTTCATCTTTCCGCATTGTTTCATCTTTCATCTTTCCGCATTGTTTCATCTTTCATCTTTCCGCATTGTTTCATCTTTCATCTTTCCGCATTGTTTCATCTTTCATCTTTCCGCATTTTTTCATCTTTCATCTTTCCGCATTGTTTCATCTTTCCGCATTGTTTCATCTTTCCGCATTGTTTCATCTTTCCGCATTGTTTCATCTTTCATCTTTCCGCATTGTTTCATCTTTCATCTTTCCGCATTGTTTCATCTTTCCGAATTGTTTCATCTTTCATCTTTCCGCATTGTTTCATCTTTCATCTTTCCGCATTGTTTCATCTTTCATCTTTCCGCATTTTTTCATCTTTCATCTTTCCGCATTGTTTCATCTTTCCGCATTGTTTCATCTTTCCGCATTGTTTCATCTTTCATCTTTCCGCATTGTTCCATCTTTCATCTTTCCGCATTGTTTCATCTTTCATCTTTCCGCATTGTTTCATCTTTCATCTTTCCGCATTGTTTCATCTTTCATCTTTCCGCATTTTTTCATCTTTCATCTTTCCGCATTGTTTCATCTTTCCGCATTGTTTCATCTTTCCGCATTGTTTCATCTTTCCGCATTGTTTCATCTTTCCGCATTGTTTCATCTTTCATCTTTCCGCATTGTTTCATCTTTCATCTTTCCGCATTGTTTCATCTTTCCGAATTGTTTCATCTTTCATCTTTCCGCATTGTTTCATCTTTCATCTTTCCGTATTGTTTCATCTTTCCGCATTGTTTCATCTTTCCGCATTGTTTCATCTTTCCGCATTGTTTCATCTATCCGCATTGTTTCATCTTTCCGCATTGTTTCATCTTTCCGCATTGTTTCATCTTTCATCTTTCCGCATTGTTTCATCTTTCATCTTTCCGCATTGTTTCATCTTTCCGAATTGTTTCATCTTTCATCTTTCCGCATTGTTTCATTTTTCATCTTTCCGCATTGTTTCATCTTTCATCTTTCCGCATTTTTTCATCTTTCATCTTTCCGCATTGTTTCATCTTTCCGCATTGTTTCATCTTTCCGCATTGTTTCATCTTTCCGCATTGTTTCATCTTTCATCTTTCCGCATTGTTTCATCTTTCATCTTTCCGCATTGTTTCATCTTTCCGCATTGTTTCATCTTTCCGCATTGTTTCATCTTTCATCTTCCGCATTCTTTCATCTTTCATCTTTCCGCATTGTTTCATCTTTCATCTTTCCGCATTTTTTCATCTTTCATCTTTCCGCATTGTTTCATCTTTCATCTTTCCGCATTGTTTCATCTTTCATCTTTCCGCATTGTTTCATCTTTCATCTTTCCGCATTGTTTCATCTTTCCGCATTGTTTCATCTTTCATCTTTCCGCATTGTTTCATCTTTCATCTTTCCGCATTGTTTCATCTTTCATCTTTCCGCAATGTTTCATCTTTCATCTTTCCGCATTGTTTCATCTTTCATCTTTCCGCATTGTTTCATCTTTCATCTTTCCGCATTGTTTCATCTTTCCGCATTGTTTCATCTTTCATCTTTCCGCATTGTTTCATCTTTCATCTTTCCGCATTGTTTCATCTTTCCGAATTGTTTCATCTTTCATCTTTCCGCATTGTTTCATCTTTCATCTTTCCGCATTGTTTCATCTTTCATCTTTCCGCATTGTTTCATCTTTCATCTTTCCGCATTGTTTCATCTTTCATCTTTCCGCATTGTTTCATCTTTCCGCATTGTTTCATCTTTCCGCATTGTTTCATCTTTCCGCATTGTTTCATCTTTCCGCATTGTTTCATCTTTCCGCATTGTTTCATCTTTCATCTTTCCGCATTGTTTCATCTTTCATCTTTCCGCATTGTTTCATCTTTCCGCATTGTTTCATCTTTCCGCATTGTTTCATCTTTCCGCATTGTTTCATCTTTCCGCATTGTTTCATCTTTCCGCGTTGTTTCATCTTTCCGCATTGTTTCATCTTTCCGCATTGTTTCATCTTTCATCTTTCCGCATTGTTTCATCTTTCATCTTTCCGCATTGTTTCATCTTTCCGCATTGTTTCATCTTTCCGCATTGTTTCATCTTTCCGCATTGTTTCATCTTTCCGCATTGTTTCATCTTTCCGCATTGTTTCATCTTTCCGCATTGTTTCATCTTTCCGCATTGTTTCATCTTTCCGCATTGTTTCATCTTTCCGCATTGTTTCATCTTTCCGCATTGTTTCATCTTTCCGCATTGTTTCATCTTTCCGCATTGTTTCATCTTTCCGCATTGTTTCATCTTTCATCTTTCCGCATTGTTTCATCTTTCATCTTTCCGCATTGTTTTATCTTTCATCTTTCCGCATTGTTTTATCTTTCATCTTTCCGCATTGTTTCATCTTTCATCTTTCCGCATTGTTTCATCTTTCCGCATTGTTTCATCTTTCATCTTCCGCATTCTTTCATCTTTCATCTTTCCGCATTGTTTCATCTTTCATCTTTCCGCATTCTTTCATCTTTCATCTTTCCGCATTGTTTCATCTTTCATCTTTCCGCATTTTTTCATCTTTCATCTTTCCGCATTGTTTCTTCTTTCATCTTTCCGCATTGTTTCATCTTTCATCTTTCCGCATTGTTTCATCTTTCATCTTTCCGAATTGTTTCATCTTTCATCTTTCCGCATTGTATCATCTTTCATCTTTCCGCATTGGTTCATCTTTCATCTTTCCGCATTGTTTCATCTTTCATCTTTCCGCATTGTTTCATCTTTCATCTTTCTGCATTGTTTCATCTTTCATCTTTCCGCATTGTTTCATCTTTCATCTTTCCGCATTGTTTCATCTTTCATCTTTCCGCATTGTTTCATCTTTCCGCATTGTTTCATCTTTCATCTTCCGCATTCTTTCATCTTTCATCTTTCCGCATTGTTTCATCTTTCATCTTTCCGCATTTTTTCATCTTTCATCTTTCCGCATTGTTTCATCTTTCATCTTTCCGCATTTTTTCATCTTTCATCTTTCCGCATTGTTTCATCTTTCATCTTTCCGCATTGTTTCATCTTTCATCTTTCCGCATTGTTTCATCTTTCATCTTTCCGCATTGTTTCATCTTTCCGCATTGTTTCATCTTTCATCTTCCGCATTCTTTCATCTTTCATCTTTCCGCATTGTTTCATCTTTCATCTATCCGCATTTTTTCATCTTTCATCTTTCCGCATTGTTTCATCTTTCATCTTTCCGCATTGTTTCATCTTTCATCTTTCCGCATTCTTTCATCTTTCATCTTTCCGCATTGTTTCATCTTTCATCTTTCCGCATTTTTTCATCTTTCCGCATTGTTTCATCTTTCATCTTTCCGCATTGTTTCATCTTTCATCTTTCCGCATTGTTTCATCTTTCATTTTTCCGCATTGTTTCATCTTTCATCTTTCCGCATTGTATAATCTTTCATCTTTCCGCATTGTTTCATCTTTCATCTTTCCGCATTGTTTCATCTTTCATCTTTCCGCATTGTTTCATCTTTCATCTTTCCGCATTGTTTCATCTTTCATCTTTCCGCATTGTTTCATCTTTCCGCATTGTTTCATCTTTCCGCATTGTTTCATCTTTCCGCATTGTTTCATCTTTCCGCATTGTTTCATCTTTCCGCATTGTTTCATCTTTCCGCATTGTTTCATCTTTCATTTTTCCGCATTGTTTCATCTTTCATCTTTCCGCATTGTTTCATCTTTCATCTTCCGCATTCTTTCATCTTTCATCTTTCCGCATTGTTTCATCTTTCATCTTTCCGCATTCTTTCATCTTTCATCTTTCCGCATTGTTTCATCTTTCATCTTTCCGCATTTTTTCATCTTTCATCTTTCCGCATTGTTTCATCTTTCATCTTTCCGCATTGTTTCATCTTTCATCTTTCCGCATTGTTTCATCTTTCATCTTTCCGAATTGTTTCATCTTTCATCTTTCCGCATTGTATAATCTTTCATCTTTCCGCATTGTTTCATCTTTCATCTTTCCGCATTGTTTCATCTTTCATCTTTCCGCATTGTTTCATCTTTCATCTTTCCGCATTGTTTCATCTTTCATCTTTCCGCATTGTTTCATCTTTCATCTTTCCGCATTGTTTCATCTTTCATCTTCCCGCATTGTTTCATCTTTCCGCATTTTTTCATCTTTCATCTTTCCGCATTGTTTCATCTTTCATCTTTCCGCATTTTTTCAGCTTTCATCTTTCCGCATTGTTTCATCTTTCATCTTTCCGCATTGTTTCATCTTTCATCTTTCCGCATTGTTTCATCTTTCATCTTTCCGCATTGTTTCATCTTTCATCTTCCGCATTCTTTCATCTTTCATCTTTCCGCATTGTTTCATCTTTCATCTTTCCGCATTTTTTCATCTTTCATCTTTCCGCATTGTTTCATCTTTCATCTTTCCGCATTGTTTCATCTTTCATCTTTCCGCATTGTTTCATCTTTCATCTTTCCGCATTGTTTCATCTTTCATCTTTCCGCATTGTTTCATCTTTCCGCATTGTTTCATCTTTCATCTTTCCGCATTGTTTCATCTTTCATCTTTCCGCATTGTTTCATCTTTCATCTTTCCGCATTGTTTCATCTTTCCGCATTGTTTCATCTTTCATCTTTCCGCATTGTTTCATCTTTCATCTTTCCGCATTGTTTCATCTTTCATCTTTCCGCAATGTTTCATCTTTCATCTTTTCGCATTGTTTCATCTTTCATCTTCCGCATTCTTTCATCTTTCATCTTTCCGCATGTTTCATCTTTCATCTTTCCGCATTGTTTCATCTTTCATCTTTCCGCATTGTTTCATCTTTCCGCAATGTTTCATCTTTCATCTTTCCGCATTGTTTCATCTTTCATCTTCCGCATTCTTTCATCTTTCATCTTTCCGCATTGTTTCATCTTTCATCTTTCCGCATTGTTTCATCTTTCATCTTTCCGCATTGTTTCATCTTTCAACTTTCCGCATTGTTTCATCTTTCATCTTTCCGCATTGTTTCATCTTTCATCTTTCCGCATTGTTTCATCTTTCATCTTTCCGCATTGTTTCATCTTTCATCTTTCCGCATTGTTTCATCTTTCCGCATTGTTTCATCTGTCCGCATTGTTTCATCTTTCATCTTTCCGCATTGTTTCATCTTTCATCTTTCCGCATTGTTTCATCTTTCCGCATTGTTTCATCTTTCCGCATTGTTTCATCTTTCCGCATTGTTTCATCTTTCCGCATTGTTTCATCTTTCCGCGTTGTTTCATCTTTCGGCATTGTTTCATCTTTCCGCATTGTTTCATCTTTCCGCATTGTTTCATCTTTCATCTTTCCGCATTGTTTCATCTTTCCGCATTGTTTCATCTTTCCGCATTGTTTCATCTTTCCGCATTGTTTCATCTTTCCGCATTGTTTCATCTTTCATCTTTCCGCATTGTTTCATCTTTCATCTTTCCGCATTGTTTTATCTTTCATCTTTCCGCATTGTTTTATCTTTCATCTTTCCGCATTGTTTCATCTTTCATCTTTCCGCATTGTTTCATCTTTCCGCATTGTTTCATCTTTCATCTTCCGCATTCTTTCATCTTTCATCTTTCCGCATTGTTTCATCTTTCATCTTTCCGCATTCTTTCATCTTTCATCTTTCCGCATTGTTTCATCTTTCATCTTTCCGCATTTTTTCATCTTTCATCTTTCCGCATTGTTTCATCTTTCATCTTTCCGCATTGTTTCATCTTTCATCTTTCCGCATTGTTTCATCTTTCCGCATTGTTTCATCTTTCATCTTCCGCATTCTTTCATCTTTCATCTTTCCGCATTGTTTCATCTTTCATCTTTCCGCATTGTTTCATCTTTCCGCATTGTTTCATCTTTCATCTTTCCGCATTGTTTCATCATTCATCTTTCCGCATTGTTTCATCTTTCCGCATTGTTTCATCTTTCCGCATTGTTTCATCTTTCCGCATTGTTTCATCTTTCCGCATTGTTTCATCTTTCCGCATTGTTTCATCTTTCATCTTTCCGCGTTGTTTCATCTTTCATCTTTCCGCATTGTTTCATCTTTCCGAATTGTTTCATCTTTCATCTTTCCGCATTGTTTCATCTTTCATCTTTCCGCATTGTTTCATCTTTCATCTTTCCGCATTTTTTCATCTTTCATCTTTCCGCATTGTTTCATCTTTCCGCATTGTTTCATCTTTCCGCATTGTTTCATCTTTCCGCATTGTTTCATCTTTCCGCATTGATTCATCTTTCCGCATTGTTTCATCTTTCATCTTCCGCATTCTTTCATCTTTCATCTTTCCGCATTGTTTCATCTTTCATCTTTCCGCATTGTTTCATCTTTCCGCATTGTTTCATCTTTCATCTTTCCGCATTGTTTCATCTTTCCGAATTGTTTCATCTTTCATCTTTCCGCATTGTTTCATCTTTCATCTTTCCGCATTGTTTCATCTTTCATCTTTCCGCATTTTTTCATCTTTCATCTTTCCGCATTGTTTCATCTTTCCGCATTGTTTCATCTTTCCGCATTGTTTCATCTTTCCGCATTGTTTCATCTTTCCGCATTGTTTCATCTTTCCGCATTGTTTCATCTTTCCGCATTGTTTCATCTATCCGCATTGTTTCATCTTTCATCTTTCTGCATTGTTTCATCTTTCATCTTTCCGCATTGTTTCATATTTCATTTTTCCGCATTGTTTCATCTTTCATCTTTCCGCATTGTTTCATCTTTCCGCATTGTTTCATCTTTCATCTTCCGCATTCTTTCATCTTTCATCTTTCCGCATTGTTTCATCTTTCATCTTTCCACATTCTTTCATCTTTCATCTTTCCGCATTGTTTCATCTTTCATCTTTCCGAATTGTTTCATCTTTCATCTTTCCGCATTGTATCATCTATCATCTTTCCGCATTGTTTCATCTTTCATCTTTCCGCATTGTTTCATCTTTCATCTTTCCGCATTGTTTCATCTTTCATCTTTCCGCATTGTTTCATCTTTCATCTTTCCGCATTGTTTCATCTTTCATCTTTCCGCATTGTTTCATCTTTCCGCATTGTTTCATCTTTCATCTTCCGCATTCTTTCATCTTTCATCTTTCCGCATTGTTTCATCTTTCATCTTTCCGCATTTTTTCATCTTTCATCTTTCCGCATTGTTTCATCTTTCATCTTTCCGCATTTTTTCATCTTTCATCTTTCCGCATTGTTTCATCTTTCATCTTTCCGCATTGTTTCATCTTTCATCTTTTCGCATTGTTTCATCTTTCATCTTTCCGCATTGTTTCATCTTTCCGCATTGTTTCATCTTTCATCTTCCGCATTCTTTCATCTTTCATCTTTCCGCATTGTTTCATCTTTCATCTTTCCGCATTTTTTCATCTTTCATCTTTCCGCATTGTTTCATCTTTCATCTTTCCGCATTGTTTCATCTTTCATCTTTCCGCATTGTTTCATCTTTCCGCATTGTTTCATCTTTCCGCATTGTTTCATCTTTCCGCATTGTTTCATCTTTCCGCATTGTTTCATCTTTCCGCATTGTTTCATCTTTCCGCATTGTTTCATCTTTCCGCATTGTTTCATCTTTCCGCATTGTTTCATCTTTCCGCATTGTTTCATCTTTCCGCATTGTTTCATCTTTCCGCATTGTTTCATCTTTCATCTTTCCGCATTTTTTCATCTTTCATCTTTCCGCATTGTTTCATCTTTCATCTTTCCGCATTTTTTCATCTTTCATCTTTCCGCATTGTTTCATCTTTCATCTTTCCGCATTGTTTCATCTTTCATCTTTTCGCATTGTTTCATCTTTCCGCATTGTTTCATCTTTCCGCATTGTTTCATCTTTCCGCATTGTTTCATCTTTCCGCATTGTTTCATCTTTCCGCATTGTTTCATCTTTCCGCATTGTTTCATCTTTCCGCATTGTTTCATCTTTCCGCATTGTTTCATCTTTCCGCATTGTTTCATCTTTCATCTTTCCGCATTGTTTCATCTTTCCGCATTGTTTCATCTTTCCGCATTGTTTCATCTTTCCGCATTGTTTCACCTTTCCGCATTGTTTCATCTTTCCGCATTGTTTCATCTTTCATCTTTCCGCATTGTTTCATCTTTCATCTTTCCGCATTGTTTCATCTTTCATCTTTCCGCATTGTTTCATCTTTCATCTTTCCGCATTGTTTCATCTTTCATCTTTCCGCATTGTTTCATCTTTCCGCATTGTTTCATCTTTCATCTTTCCGCATTGTTTCATCTTTCATCTTTCCGCATTCTTTCATCTTTCATCTTTCCGCATTGTTTCATCTTTCATCTTTTCGCATTGTTTCATCTTTCCGCATTGTTTCATCTTTCCGCATTGTTTCATCTTTCCGCATTGTTTCATCTTTCCGCATTGTTTCATCTTTCCGCATTGTTTCATCTTTCCGCATTGTTTCATCTTTCCGCATTGTTTCATCTTTCCGCATTGTTTCATCTTTCCGCATTGTTTCATCTTTCCGCATTGTTTCATCTTTCCGCATTGTTTCATCTTTCATCTTTCCGCATTGTTTCATCTTTCATCTTTCCGCATTGTTTCATCTTTCATCTTTCCGCATTGTTTCATCTTTCATCTTTCCGCATTGTTTCATCTTTCATCTTTCCGCATTGTTTCATCTTTCATCTTTCCGCATTCTTTCATCTTTCATCTTTCCGCATTGTTTCATCTTTCATCTATCCGCATTTTTTCATCTTTCATCTTTCCGCATTGTTTCATCTTTCATCTTTCCGCATTGTTTCATCTTTCATCTTTCCGCATTGTTTCATCTTTCATCTTTCCGCATTGTTTCATCTTTCCGCATTGTTTCATCTTTCATCTTTCCGCATTGTTTCATCTTTCATCTTTCCGCATTGTTTCATCTTTCCGCATTGTTTCATCTTTCATCTTTCCGCATTGTTTCATCTTTCATCTTTCCGCATTCTTTCATCTTGCATCTTTCCGCATTGTTTCATCTTTCATCTTTCCGCATTGTTTCATCTTTCATCTTTCCGCATTGTTTCATCTTTCATCTTTCCGAATTGTTTCATCTTTCATCTTTCCGCATTGTTTCATCTTTCATCTTTCCGCATTGTTTCATCTTTCATCTTTCCGCATTGTTTCATCTTTCATCTTTCCGCATTGTTTCATCTTTCATCTTTCCGCATTGTTTCATCTTTCATCTTTCCGCATTGTTTCATCTTTCATCTTTCCGCATTGTTTCATCTTTCATCTTCCGCATTCTTTCATCTTTCATCTTTCCGCATTGTTTCATCTTTCATCTTTCCGCATTTTTTCATCTTTCATCTTTCCGCATTGTTTCATCTTTCATCTTTCCGCATTTTTTCATCTTTCATCTTTCCGCATTGTTTCATCTTTCATCTTTCCGCATTGTTTCATCTTTCATCTTTCCGCATTGTTTCATCTTTCCGCATTGTTTCATCTTTCATCTTCCGCATTCTTTCATCTTTCATCTTTCCGCATTGTTTCATCTTTCATCTTTCCGCATTTTTTCATCTTTCATCTTTCCGCATTGTTTCATCTTTCATCTTTCCGCATTGTTTCATCTTTCATCTTTCCGCATTGTTTCATCTTTCATCTTTCCGCATTGTTTCATCTTTCATCTTTCCGCATTCTTTCATCTTTCATCTTTCCGCATTGTTTCATCTTTCATCTTTCCGCATTGTTTCATCTTTCATCTTTCCGCATTGTTTCATCTTTCATCTTTCCGCATTGTTTCATCTTTCATCTTTCCGCATTGTTTCATCTTTCATCTTTCCGCATTGTTTCATCTTTCATCTTTCCGCATTGTTTCATCTTTCATCTTTCCGCATTGTTTCATCTTTCATTTTTCCGCATTGTTTCATCTTTCATCTTTCCGCATTGTTTCATCTTTCATCTTTCCGCATTGTTTCATCTTTCATCTTTCCGCATTGTTTCATCTTTCATCTTTCCGCATTGTTTCATCTTTCATCTTTCCGCATTGTTTCATCTTTCATCTTTCCGCATTGTTTCATCTTTCCGCATTGTTTCATCTTTCCGCATTGTTTCATCTTTCCGCATTGTTTCATCTTTCCGCATTGTTTCATCTTTCCGCATTGTTTCATCTTTCCGCATTGTTTCATCTTTCATTTTTCCGCATTGTTTCATCTTTCATCTTTCCGCATTGTTTCATCTTTCCGCATTGTTTCATCTTTCCGCATTGTTTCATCTTTCCGCATTGTTTCATCTTTCATCTTCCGCATTCTTTCATCTTTCATCTTTCCGCATTGTTTCATCTTTCATCTTTCCGCATTCTTTCATCTTTCATCTTTCCGCATTGTTTCATCTTTCATCTTTCCGCATTTTTTCATCTTTCATCTTTCCGCATTGTTTCATCTTTCATCTTTCCGCATTGTTTCATCTTTCATCTTTCCGCATTGTTTCATCTTTCATCTTTCCGAATTGTTTCATCTTTCATCTTTCCGCATTGTGTCATCTTTCATCTTTCCGCATTGTTTCATCTTTCATCTTTCCGCATTGTTTCATCTTTCATCTTTCCGCATTGTTTCATCTTTCATCTTTCCGCATTGTTTCATCTTTCATCTTTCCGCATTGTTTCATCTTTGATCTTTCCGCATTGTTTCATCTTTCATCTTCCCGCATTGTTTCATCTTTCCGCATTGTTTCATCTTTCATCTTCCGCATTCTTTCATCTTTCATCTTTCCGCATTGTTTCATCTTTCATCTTTCCGCATTTTTTCATCTTTCATCTTTCCGCATTGTTTCATCTTTCATCTTTCCGCATTTTTTCAGCTTTCATCTTTCCGCATTGTTTCATCTTTCATCTTTCCGCATTGTTTCATCTTTCATCTTTCCGCATTGTTTCATCTTTCATCTTTCCGCATTGTTTCATCTTTCATCTTCCGCATTCTTTCATCTTTCATCTTTCCGCATTGTTTCATCTTTCATCTTTCCGCATTTTTTCATCTTTCATCTTTCCGCATTGTTTCATCTTTCATCTTTCCGCATTGTTTCATCTTTCATCTTTCCGCATTGTTTCATCTTTCATCTTTCCGCATTGTTTCATCTTTCATCTTTCCGCTTTGTTTCATCTTTCCGCATTGTTTCATCTTTCATCTTTCCGCATTGTTTCATCTTTCATCTTTCCGCATTGTTTCATCTTTCATCTTTCCGCATTGTTTCATCTTTCATCTTTCCGCATTGTTTCATCTTTCATCTTTCCGCATTGTTTCATCTTTCATCTTTCCGCATTGTTTCATCTTTCATCTTTCCGCAATGTTTCATTTTTCATCTTTTCGCATTGTTTCATCTTTCATCTTCCGCATTCTTTCATCTTTCATCTTTCCGCATTGTTTCATCTTTCATCTTTCCGCATTGTTTCATATTTCATCTTTCCGCATTGTTTCATCTTTCCGCATTGTTTCATCTTTCATCTTTCCGCATTGTTTCATCTTTCATCTTTCCGCATTGTTTCATCTTTCATCTTTCCGCAATGTTTCATCTTTCATCTTTCCGCATTGTTTCATCTTTCATCTTCCGCATTCTTTCATCTTTCATCTTTCCGCATTGTTTCATCTTTCATCTTTCCGCATTGTTTCATCTTTCATCTTTCCGCATTGTTTTATCTTTCATCTTTCCGCATTGTTTTATCTTTCATCTTTCCGCATTGTTTCATCTTTCATCTTTCCGCATTGTTTCATCTTTCCGCATTGTTTCATCTTTCCGCATTGTTTCATCTTTCATCTTCCGCATTCTTTCATCTTTCATCTTTCCGCATTGTTTCATCTTTCATCTTTCCGCATTCTTTCATCTTTCATCTTTCCGCATTGTTTCATCTTTCATCTTTCCGCATTTTTTCATCTTTCATCTTTCCGCATTGTTTCATCTTTCATCTTTCCGCATTGTTTCATCTTTCATCTTTCCGCATTGTTTCATCTTTCCGCATTGTTTCATCTTTCATCTTCCGCATTCTTTCATCTTTCATCTTTCCGCATTGTTTCATCTTTCATCTTTCCGCATTGTTTCATCTTTCCGCATTGTTTCATCTTTCATCTTTCCGCATTGTTTCATCATTCATCTTTCCGCATTGTTTCATCTTTCCGCATTGTTTCATCTTTCCGCATTGTTTCATCTTTCCGCATTGTTCCATCTTTCCGCATTGTTTCATCTTTCCGCATTGTTTCATCTTTCCGCATTGTTTCATCTTTCATCTTTCCGCGTTGTTTCATCTTTCATCTTTCCGCATTGTTTCATCTTTCCGAATTGTTTCATCTTTCATCTTTCCGCATTGTTTCATCTTTCATCTTTCCGCATTGTTTCATCTTTCATCTTTCCGCATTTTTTCATCTTTCATCTTTCCGCATTGTTTCATCTTTCCGCATTGTTTCATCTTTCCGCATTGTTTCATCTTTCCGCATTGTTTCATCTTTCCGCATTGTTTCATCTTTCCGCATTGTTTCATCTTTCCGCATTGTTTCATCTTTCCGCATTGTTTCATCTTTCCGCATTGTTTCATCTTTCCGCATTGTTTCATCTTTCATCTTCCGCATTCTTTCATCTTTCATCTTTCCGCATTGTTTCATCTTTCATCTTTCCGCATTGTTTCATCTTTCCGCATTGTTTCATCTTTCATCTTTCCGCATTGTTTCATCTTTCATCTTTCCGCATTGTTCCATCTTTCCGAATTGTTTCATCTTTCATCTTTCCGCATTGTTTCATCTTTCATCTTTCCGCATTGTTTCATCTTTCATCTTTCCGCATTGTTTCATCTTTCATCTTTCCGCATTGTTTCATCTTTCCGCATTGTTTCATCTTTCCGCATTGTTTCATCTTTCATCTTTCCGCATTGTTTCATCTTTCATCTTTCCGCATTGTTTCATCTTTCATCTTTCCGCAATGTTTCATCTTTCATCTTTCCGCATTGTTTCATCTTTCCGCATTGTCTCATCTTTCATCTTCCGCATTCTTTCATCTTTCATCTTTCCGCATTGTTTCATCTTTCATCTTTCCGCATTTTTTCATCTTTCCGCATTGTTTCATCTTTCATCTTTCCGCATTGTTTCATCTTTCATCATTCCGCATTGTTTCATCTTTCATCTTTCCGCATTTTTTCATCTTTCATCTTTCCGCATTGTTTCATCTTTCATCTTTCCGCATTGTTTCATCTTTCATCTTTCCGCATTGTTTCATCTTTCATCTTTCCGCATTGTTTCATCTTTCATCTTTCCGCATTCTTTCATCTTTCATCTTTCCGCATTGTTTCATCTTTCATCTTTCCGCAATGTTTCATCTTTCATCTTTCCGCATTGTTTCATCTTTCATCTTCCGCATTCTTTCATCTTTCATCTTTCCGCATTGTTTCATCTTTCATCTTTCCGCATTGTTTCATCTTTCATCTTTCCGCATTGTTTCATCTTTCATCTTTCCGTATTTTTTAATATTTCATCTTTCCGCATTGTTTCATCTTTCATCTTTCCGCATTGTTTCATCTTTCCGCATTGTTTCATCTTTCCGCATTGTTTCATCTTTCCGCATTGTTTCATCTTTCCGCATTGTTTCATCTTTCCGCATTGTTTCATCTTTCCGCATTGTTTCATCTTTCCGCATTGTTTCATCTTTCCGCATTGTTTCATCTTTCCGCATTGTTTCATCTTTCCGCATTGTTTCATCTTTCCGCATTGTTTCATCTTTCCGCATTGTTTCATCTTTCCGCATTGTTTCATCTTTCCGCATTGTTTCATCTTTCCGCATTGTTTCATCTTTCCGCATTGTTTCATCTTTCATCTTTTGCGCATTGTTTCATCTTTCATCTTTCCGCATTGTTTCATCTTTCCGCATTGTTTCATCTTTCATCTTTCCGCATTGTTTCATCTTTCATCTTTCCGCATTCTTTCATCTTTCATCTTTCCGCATTGTTTCATCTTTCATCTTTCCGCATTGTTTCATCTTTCATCTTTCCGCATTGTTTCATCTTTCCGCATTGTTTCATCTTTCCGCATTGTTTCATCTTTCCGCATTGTTTCATCTTTCCGCATTGTTTCATCTTTCCGCATTGTTTCATCTTTCCGCATTGTTTCATCTTTCCGCATTGTTTCGTCTTTCCGCATTGTTTCATCTTTCCGCATTGTTTCATCTTTCCGCATTGTTTCATCTTTCATCTTTCCGCATTGTTTCATCTTTCATCTTTCCGCATTGTTTCATCTTTCATCTTTCCGCATTGTTTCATCTTTCAACTTTCCGCATTGTTTCATCTTTCATCTTTCCGCATTGTTTCATCTTTCATCTTTCCGCATTGTTTCATCTTTCATCTTTCCGCATTGTTTCATCTTTCATCTTTCCGCATTGTTTCATCTTTCCGCATTGTTTCATCTTTCCGCATTGTTTCATCTTTCATCTTTCCGCATTGTTTCATCTTTCATCTTTCCGCATTGTTTCATCTTTCCGCATTGTTTCATCTTTCCGCATTGTTTCATCTTTCCGCATTGTTTCATCTTTCCGCATTGTTTCATCTTTCCGCGTTGTTTCATCTTTCCGCATTGTTTCATCTTTCCGCATTGTTTCATCTTTCCGCATTGTTTCATCTTTCATCTTTCCGCATTGTTTCATCTTTCATCTTTCCGCATTGTTTCATCTTTCCGCATTGTTTCATCTTTCCGCATTGTTTCATCTTTCCGCATTGTTTCATCTTTCCGCATTGTTTCATCTTTCCGCATTGTTTCATCTTTCCGCATTGTTTCATCTTTCATCTTTCCGCATTGTTTCATCTTTCATCTTTCCGCATTGTTTTATCTTTCATCTTTCCGCATTGTTTTATCTTTCATCTTTCCGCATTGTTTCATCTTTCATCTTTCCGCATTGTTTCATCTTTCCGCATTGTTTCATCTTTCCGCATTGTTTCATCTTTCATCTTCCGCATTCTTTCATCTTTCATCTTTCCGCATTGTTTCATCTTTCATCTTTCCGCATTCTTTCATCTTTCATCTTTCCGCATTGTTTCATCTTTCATCTTTCCGCATTTCTTCATCTTTCATCTTTCCGCATTGTTTCATCTTTCATCTTTCCGCATTGTTTCATCTTTCATCTTTCCGCATTGTTTCATCTTTCCGCATTGTTTCATCTTTCATCTTCCGCATTCTTTCATCTTTCATCTTTCCGCATTGTTTCATCTTTCATCTTTCCGCATTGTTTCATCTTTCCGCATTGTTTCATCTTTCATCTTTCCGCATTGTTTCATCATTCATCTTTCCGCATTGTTTCATCTATCCGCATTGTTTCATCTTTCCGCATTGTTTCATCTTTCCGCATTGTTTCATCTTTCCGCATTGTTTCATCTTTCCGCATTGTTTCATCTTTCCGCATTGTTTCATCTTTCCGCATTGTTTCATCTTTCATCTTTCCGCGTTGTTTCATCTTTCATCTTTCCGCATTGTTTCATCTTTCCGAATTGTTTCATCTTTCATCTTTCCGCATTGTTTCATCTTTCATCTTTCCGCATTGTTTCATCTTTCATCTTTCCGCATTTTTTCATCTTTCATCTTTCCGCATTTTTTCATCTTTCATCTTTCCGCATTGTTTCATCTTTCCGCATTGTTTCATCTTTCCGCATTGTTTCATCTTTCCGCATTGTTTCATCTTTCCGCATTGTTTCATCTTTCCGCATTGTTTCATCTTTCCGCATTGTTTCATCTTTCCGCATTGTTTCATCTTTCCGCATTGTTTCATCTTTCATCTTCCGCATTCTTTCATCTTTCATCTTTCCGCATTGTTTCATCTTTCATCTTTCCGCATTGTTTCATCTTTCCGCATTGTTTCATCTTTCATCTTTCCGCATTGTTTCATCTTTCATCTTTCCGCATTGTTTCATCTTTCCGAATTGTTTCATCTTTCATCTTTCCGCATTGTTTCATCTTTCATCTTTCCGCATTGTTTCATCTTTCATCTTTCCGCATTTTTTCATCTTTCATCTTTCCGCATTGTTTCATCTTTCCGCATTGTTTCATCTTTCCGCATTGTTTCATCTTTCCGCATTGTTTCATCTTTCCGCATTGTTTCATCTTTCCGCATTGTTTCATCTTTCCGCATTGTTTCATCTTTCCGCATTGTTTCATCTTTCCGCATTGTTTCATCTTTCCGCATTGTTTCATCTTTCCGCATTGTTTCATCTTTCCGCATTGTTTCATCTTTCCGCATTGTTTCATCTTTCCGCATTGTTTCATCTTTCATCTTTCCGCATTGTTTCATCTTTCATCTTTCCGCATTGTTTCATCTTTCATTTTTCCGCATTGTTTCATCTTTCATCTTTCCGCATTGTTTCATCTTTCCGCATTGTTTCATCTTTCATCTTCCGCATTCTTTCATCTTTCATCTTTCCGCATTGTTTCATCTTTCATCTTTCCACATTCTTTCATCTTTCATCTTTCCGCATTGTTTCATCTTTCATCTTTCCGAATTGTTTCATCTTTCATCTTTCCGCATTGTATCATCTATCATCTTTCCGCATTGTTTCATCTTTCATCTTTCCGCATTGTTTCATCTTTCATCTTTCCGCATTGTTTCATCTTTCATCTTTCCGCATTGTTTCATCTTTCATCTTTCCGCATTGTTTCATCTTTCATCTTTCCGCATTGTTTCATCTTTCATCTTCCCGCATTGTTTCATCTTTCCGCATTGTTTCATCTTTCATCTTCCGCATTCTTTCATCTTTCATCTTTCCGCATTGTTTCATCTTTCATCTTTCCGCATTTTTTCATCTTTCATCTTTCCGCATTGTTTCATCTTTCATCTTTCCGCATTTTTTCAGCTTTCATCTTTCCGCATTGTTTCATCTTTCATCTTTCCGCATTGTTTCATCTTTCATCTTTCCGCATTGTTTCATCTTTCATCTTTCCGCATTGTTTCATCTTTCATCTTCCGCATTCTTTCATCTTTCATCTTTCCGCATTGTTTCATCTTTCATCTTTCCGCATTTTTTCATCTTTCATCTTTCCGCATTGTTTCATCTTTCATCTTTCCGCATTGTTTCATCTTTCATCTTTCCGCATTGTTTCATCTTTCATCTTTCCGCATTGTTTCATCTTTCATCTTTCCGCATTGTTTCATCTTTCCGCATTGTTTCATCTTTCATCTTTCCGCATTGTTTCATCTTTCATCTTTCCGCATTGTTTCATCTTTCATCTTTCCGTATTGTTTCAACTTTCATCTTTCCGCATTGTTTCATCTTTCATCTTTCCGCATTGTTTCATCTTTCATCTTTCCGCATTGTTTCATCTTTCATCTTTCCGCAATGTTTCATCTTTCATCTTTTCGCATTGTTTCATCTTTCATCTTCCGCATTCTTTCATCTTTCATCTTTCCGCATTGTTTCATCTTTCATCTTTCCGCATTGTTTCATCTTTCATCTTTCCGCATTGTTTCATCTTTCCGCATTGTTTCATCTTTCATCTTTCCGCATTGTTTCATCTTTCATCTTTCCGCATTGTTTCATCTTTCATCTTTCCGCAATGTTTCATCTTTCATCTTTCCGCATTGTTTCATCTTTCATCTTCCGCATTCTTTCATCTTTCATCTTTCCGCATTGTTTCATCTTTCATCTTTCCGCATTGTTTCATCTTTCATCTTTCCGCATTGTTTCATCTTTCAACTTTCCGCATTGTTTCATCTTTCATCTTTCCGCATTGTTTCATCTTTCATCTTTCCGCATTGTTTCATCTTTCCGCATTGTTTCATCTTTCCGCATTGTTTCATCTTTCCGCATTGTTTCATCTTTCATCTTTCCGCATTGTTTCATCTTTCATCTTTCCGCATTGTTTTATCTTTCATCTTTCCGCATTGTTTTATCTTTCATCTTTCCGCATTGTTTCATCTTTCATCTTTCCGCATTGTTTCATCTTTCCGCATTGTTTCATCTTTCCGCATTGTTTCATCTTTCATCTTCCGCATTCTTTCATCTTTCATCTTTCCGCATTGTTTCATCTTTCATCTTTCCGCATTCTTTCATCTTTCATCTTTCCGCATTGTTTCATCTTTCATCTTTCCGCATTTTTTCATCTTTCATCTTTCCGCATTGTTTCATCTTTCATCTTTCCGCATTGTTTCATCTTTCATCTTTCCGCATTGTTTCATCTTTCATCTTTCCGCATTGTTTCATCTTTCATCTTTCCGCAATGTTTCATCTTTCATCTTTCCGCATTGTTTCATCTTTCATCTTTCCGCATTGTTTCATCTTTCATCTTTCCGCATTGTTTCATCTTTCCGCATTGTTTCATCTTTCCGCATTGTTTCATCTTTCATCTTTCCGCATTGTTTCATCTTTCATCTTTCCGCATTGTTTCATCTTTCATCTTTCCGCATTGTTTCATCTTCCATCTTTCCGCATTGTTTCATCTTTCATCTTTCCGCATTGTTTCATCGTTCATCTTTCCGCATTGTTTCATCTTTCATCTTTCCGCATTGTTTCATCTTTCCGCATTGTCTCATCTTTCATCTTCCGCATTCTTTCATCTTTCATCTTTCCGCATTGTTTCATCTTTCATCTTTCCGCATTTTTTCATCTTTCCGCATTGTTTCATCTTTCATCTTTCCGCATTGTTTCATCTTTCATCTTTCCGCATTTTTTCATCTTTCATCTTTCCGCATTGTTTCATCTTTCCGCATTGTTTCATCTTTCATCTTTCCGCATTGTTTCATCTTTCCGCATTGTTTCAGCTTTCATCTTCCGCATTCTTTCATCTTTCATCTTTCCGCATTGTTGCATCTTTCATCTTTCCGCATTGTTTCATCTTTCCGCATTGTTTCATCTTTCCGCATTGTTTCATCTTTCCGCATTGTTTCATCTTTCATCTTTCCGCATTGTTTCATCTTTCCGCATTGTTTCATCTTTCATCTTTCCGCATTTTTTCATCTTTCATCTTTCCGCATTGTTTCATCTTTCATCTTTCCGCATTGTTTCATCTTTCATCTTTCCGCATTGTTTCATCTTTCATCGTTCCGCATTGTTTCATCTTTCCGCATTGTTTTATCTTTCATCTTCCGCATTCTTTCATCTTTCATCTTTCCGCATTGTTTCATCTTTCATCTTTCCGCATTGATTCATCTTTCATCTTCCGCATTCTTTCATCTTTCATCTTTCCGCATTGTTTCATCTTTCATCTTTCCGCATTTTTTCATCTTTCATCTTTCCGCATTGTTTCATCTTTCATCTTTCCGCATTGTTTCATCTTTCATCTTTCCGCATTGTTTCATCTTTCATCTTTCCGCATTGTTTCATCTTTCATCAATCCGCATTGTTTCATCTTTCATCTTTCCGCATTGTTTCATCTTTCATCTTTCCGCATTGTTTCATCTTTCCGCATTGTTTCATCTTTCCGCATTGTTTCATCTTTCATCTTTCCGCATTGTTTCATCTTTCATCTTTCCGCATTGTTTCATCTTTCCGCATTGTTTCATCTTTCATCTTTCCGCATTGTTTCATCTTTCCGCATTGTTTCATCTTTCATCTTTCCGCATTGTTTCATCTTTCATCTTTCCGCATTGTTTCATCTTTCATCTTTCCGCATTGTTTCATCTTTCATCTTTCCGCATTGTTTCATCTTTCATCTTCCGCATTCTTTCATCTTTCATCTTTCCGCATTGTTTCATCTTTCATCTTTCCGCATTTTTTCATCTTTCATCTTTCCGCATTGTTTCATCTTTCATCTTTCCGCATTTTTTCATCTTTCATCTTTCCGCATTGTTTCATCTTTCATCTTTCCGCATTGTTTCATCTTTCATCTTTCCGCATTGTTTCATCTTTCCGCATTGTTTCATCTTTCATCTTCCGCACTCTTTCATCTTTCATCTTTCCGCATTGTTTCATCTTTCATCTTTCCGCATTTTTTCATCTTTCATCTTTCCGCATTGTTTCATCTTTCATCTTTCCGCATTGTTTCATCTTTCATCTTTCCGCATTGTTTCATCTTTCATCTTTCCGCATTGTTTCATCTTTCATCTTTCCGCATTCTTTCATCTTTCATCTTTCCGCATTGTTTCATCTTTCATCTTTCCGCATTGTTTCATCTTTCATCTTTCCGCATTGTTTCATCTTTCATCTTTCCGCATTGTTTCATCTTTCATCTTCCGCATTCTTTCATCTTTCATCTTTCCGCATTGTTTCATCTTTCATCTTTCCGCATTCTTTCATCTTTCATCTTTCCGGATTGTTTCATCTTTCATCTTTCCGCATTTTTTCATCTTTCATCTTTCCGCATTGTTTCATCTTTCATCTTTCCGCATTGTTTCATCTTTCATCTTTCCGCATTGTTTCATCTTTCATCTTTCCAAATTGTTTCATCTTTCATCTTTCGGCATTGTTTCATCTTTCATCTTTCCGCATTGTTTCATCTTTCATCTTTCCGCATTGTTTCATCTTTCATCTTTCCGCATTGTTTCATCTTTCATCTTTCCGCATTGTTTCATCTTTCATCTTTCCGCATTGTTTCATCTTTCATCTTTCCGCATTGTTTCATCTTTCATCTTGCCGCATTGTTTCATCTTTCATCTTTCCGCATTGTTTCATCTTTCATCTTTCCGCATTGTTTCATCTTTCATCTTTCCGCATTGTTTCATCTTTCATCTTCCGCATTCTTTCATCTTTCATCTTTCCGCATTGTTTCATCTTTCATCTTTCCGCATTTTTTCATCTTTCATCTTTCCGCATTGTTTCATCTTTCATCTTTCCGCATTTTTTCATCTTTCATCTTTCCGCATTGTTTCATCTTTCATCTTTCCGCATTGTTTCATCTTTCATCTTTCCGCATTGTTTCATCTTTCCGCATTGTTTCATCTTTCATCTTCCGCATTCTTTCATCTTTCATCTTTCCGCATTGTTTCATCTTTCATCTTTCCGCATTGTTTCATCTTTCCGCATTGTTTCATCTTTCATCTTTCCGCATTGTTTCATCTTTCATCTTTCCGCATTGTTTCATCTTTCCGCATTGTTTCATCTTTCCGCATTGTTTCATCTTTCCGCATTGTTTCATCTTTCCGCATTGTTTCATCTTTCCGCATTGATTCATCTTTCCGCATTGTTTCATCTTTCCGCATTGTTTCATCTTTCATCTTTCCGCGTTGTTTCATCTTTCATCTTTCCGCATTGTTTCATCTTTCCGAATTGTTTCATCTTTCATCTTTCCGCTTTGTTTCATCTTTCATCTTTCCGCATTGTTTCATCTTTCATCTTTTCGCATTTTTTCATCTTTCATCTTTCCGCATTGTTTCATCTTTCCGCATTGTTTCATCTTTCATCTTTCCGCATTGTTTCATCTTTCCGCATTGTTTCATCTTTCCGCATTGTTTCATCTTTCCGCATTGCTTCATCTTTCCGCATTGTTTCATCTTTCCGCATTGTTTCATCTTTCCGCATTGTTTCATCTTTCCGCATTGTTTCATCTTTCCGCATTGTTTCATCTTTCCGCATTGTTTCATCTTTCCGCATTGTTTCATCTTTCCGCATTGTTTCATCTTTCCGCATTGTTTCATCTTTCCGCATTGTTTCATCTTTCATCTTTCCGCATTGTTTCATCTTTCATCTTTCCGCATTGTTTCATCTTTCATCTTTCCGCATTGTTTCATCTTTCATCTTTCCGCATTGTTTCATCTTTCATCTTTCCGCATTGTTTCATCTTTCATCTTTCCGCATTGTTTCATCTTTCATCTTTCCGCATTCTTTCATCTTTCATCTTCCGCATTCTTTCATCTTTCATCTTTCCGCATTGTTTCATCTTTCATCTTTCCGCATTTTTTCATCTTTCATCTTTCCGCATTGTTTCATCTTTCATCTTTCCGCATTTGTTCATCTTTCATCTTTCCGCATTGTTTCATCTTTCATCTTTCCGCATTGTTTCATCTTTCCGCATTGTTTCATCTTTCATCTTCCGCATTCTTCCATCTTTCATCTTTCCGCATTGTTTCATCTTTCATCTTTCCGCATTGTTTCATCTTTCCGCATTGTTTCATCTTTTCGCATTGTTTCATCTTTCATCTTTCCGCATTGTTTCATCTTTCATCTTTCCGTATTGTTTCATCTTTCCGCATTGTTTCATCTTTCCGCATTGTTTCATCTTTCCGCATTGTTTCATCTTTCCGCATTGTTTCATCTTTCCGCATTGTTTCATCTTTCCGCATTGTTTCATCTTTCCGCATTGTTTCATCTTTCCGCATTGTTTCATCTTTCCGCATTGTTTCATCTTTCCGCATTGTTTCATCTTTCCGCATTGTTTCATCTTTCCGCATTGTTTCATCTTTCCGCATCGTTTCATCTTTCCGCATTGTTTCATCTTTCCGCATTGTTTCATCTTTCCGCATTGTTTCATCTTTCCGCATTGTTTCATCTTTCATCTTTCCGCATTGTTTCATCTTTCATCTTTCTGCATTGTTTCATCTTTCCGAATTGTTTCATCTTTCATCTTTCCGCATTGTTTCATTTTTCATCTTTCCGCATTGTTTCATCTTTCATCTTTCCGCATTTTTTCATCTTTCATCTTTCCGCATTGTTTCATCTTTCCGCATTGTTTCATCTTTCCGCATTGTTTCATCTTTCATCTTTCCGCATTGTTTCATCTTTCATATTTCCGCATTGTTTCATCTTTCCGCATTGTTTCATCTTTCCGCATTGTTTCATCTTTCATCTTTCCGCATTGTTTCATCTTTCATATTTCCGCATTGTTTCATCTTTCATCTTTCCGCATTTTTTCATCTTTCATCTTTCCGCATTGTTTCATCTTTCATCTTTCCGCATTGTTTCATCTTTCCGCATTGTTTCATCTTTCCGCATTGTTTCATCTTTCCGCATTGTTTCATCTTTCATCTTTCCGCATTGTTTCATCTTTCATCTTTCCGCATTGTTTCATCTTTCATCTTTCCGCATTGTTTCATCTTTCATCTTTCCGCATTGTTTCATCTTTCATCTTTCCGCATTTTTTCATCTTTCATCTTTCCGCATTGTTTCATCTTTCCGCATTGTTTCATCTTTCCGCATTGTTTCATCTTTCCGCATTGTTTCATCTTTCCGCATTGTTTCATCTTTCCGCATTGTTTCATCTTTCATCTTTCCGCATTGTTTCATCTTTCCGAATTGTTTCATCTTTCCGCATTGTTTCATCTTTCATCTTTCCGCATTGTTTCATCTTTCATCTTTCCGCATTGTTTCATCTTTCATCTTTCCGCATTGTTTCATCTTTCATCTTTCCGCATTGTTTCATCTTTCATCTTTCCGCATTGTTTCATCTTTCATCTTTCCGCATTGTTTCATCTTTCCGCATTGTTTCATCTTTCCGCATTGTTTCATCTTTCCGCATTGTTTCATCTTTCCGAATTGTTTCATCTTTCCGCATTGTTTCATCTTTCCGCATTGTTTCATCTTTCCGCATTGTTTCATCTTTCCGCATTGTTTCATCTTTCCGCATTGTTTCATCTTTCCGCATTGTTTCATCTTTCCGCATTGTTTCATCTTTCCGCATTGATTCATCTTTCCGCATTGTTTCATCTTTCCGCATTGTTTCATCTTTCATCTTTCCGCGTTGTTTCATCTTTCATCTTTCCGCATTGTTTCATCTTTCCGAATTGTTTCATCTTTCATCTTTCCGCTTTGTTTCATCTTTCATCTTTCCGCATTGTTTCATCTTTCATCTTTTCGCATTTTTTCATCTTTCATCTTTCCGCATTGTTTCATCTTTCCGCATTGTTTCATCTTTCATCTTTCCGCATTGTTTCATCTTTCCGCATTGTTTCATCTTTCCGCATTGTTTCATCTTTCCGCATTGCTTCATCTTTCCGCATTGTTTCATCTTTCCGCATTGTTTCATCTTTCCGCATTGTTTCATCTTTCCGCATTGTTTCATCTTTCCGCATTGTTTCATCTTTCCGCATTGTTTCATCTTTCCGCATTGTTTCATCTTTCCGCATTGTTTCATCTTTCCGCATTGTTTCATCTTTCCGCATTGTTTCATCTTTCATCTTTCCGCATTGTTTCATCTTTCATCTTTCCGCATTGTTTCATCTTTCATCTTTCCGCATTGTTTCATCTTTCATCTTTCCGCATTGTTTCATCTTTCATCTTTCCGCATTGTTTCATCTTTCATCTTTCCGCATTGTTTCATCTTTCATCTTTCCGCATTCTTTCATCTTTCATCTTCCGCATTCTTTCATCTTTCATCTTTCCGCATTGTTTCATCTTTCATCTTTCCGCATTTTTTCATCTTTCATCTTTCCGCATTGTTTCATCTTTCATCTTTCCGCATTTGTTCATCTTTCATCTTTCCGCATTGTTTCATCTTTCATCTTTCCGCATTGTTTCATCTTTCCGCATTGTTTCATCTTTCATCTTCCGCATTCTTCCATCTTTCATCTTTCCGCATTGTTTCATCTTTCATCTTTCCGCATTGTTTCATCTTTCCGCATTGTTTCATCTTTTCGCATTGTTTCATCTTTCATCTTTCCGCATTGTTTCATCTTTCATCTTTCCGTATTGTTTCATCTTTCCGCATTGTTTCATCTTTCCGCATTGTTTCATCTTTCATCTTTCTGCATTGTTTCATCTTTCATCTTTCCGCATTGTTTCATCTTTCATTTTTCCGCATTGTTTCATCTTTCATCTTTCCGCATTGTTTCATCTTTCCGCATTGTTTCATCTTTCATCTTCCGCATTCTTTCATCTTTCATCTTTCCGCATTGTTTCATCTTTCATCTTTCCACATTCTTTCATCTTTCATCTTTCCGCATTGTTTCATCTTTCATCTTTCCGAATTGTTTCATCTTTCATCTTTCCGCATTGTATCATCTATCATCTTTCCGCATTGTTTCATCTTTCATCTTTCCGCATTGTTTCATCTTTCATCTTTCCGCATTGTTTCATCTTTCATCTTTCCGCATTGTTTCATCTTTCATCTTTCCGCATTGTTTCATCTTTCATCTTTCCGCATTGTTTCATCTTTCATCTTCCCGCATTGTTTCATCTTTCCGCATTGTTTCATCTTTCATCTTCCGCATTCTTTCATCTTTCATCTTTCCGCATTGTTTCATCTTTCATCTTTCCGCATTTTTTCATCTTTCATCTTTCCGCATTGTTTCATCTTTCATCTTTCCGCATTTTTTCAGCTTTCATCTTTCCGCATTGTTTCATCTTTCATCTTTCCGCATTGTTTCATCTTTCATCTTTCCGCATTGTTTCATCTTTCATCTTTCCGCATTGTTTCATCTTTCATCTTCCGCATTCTTTCATCTTTCATCTTTCCGCATTGTTTCATCTTTCATCTTTCCGCATTTTTTCATCTTTCATCTTTCCGCATTGTTTCATCTTTCATCTTTCCGCATTGTTTCATCTTTCATCTTTCCGCATTGTTTCATCTTTCATCTTTCCGCATTGTTTCATCTTTCATCTTTCCGCATTGTTTCATCTTTCCGCATTGTTTCATCTTTCATCTTTCCGCATTGTTTCATCTTTCATCTTTCCGCATTGTTTCATCTTTCATCTTTCCGCATTGTTTCAACTTTCATCTTTCCGCATTGTTTCATCTTTCATCTTTCCGCATTGTTTCATCTTTCATCTTTCCGCATTGTTTCATCTTTCATCTTTCCGCAATGTTTCATCTTTCATCTTTTCGCATTGTTTCATCTTTCATCTTCCGCATTCTTTCATCTTTCATCTTTCCGCATTGTTTCATCTTTCATCTTTCCGCATTGTTTCATCTTTCATCTTTCCGCATTGTTTCATCTTTCCGCATTGTTTCATCTTTCATCTTTCCGCATTGTTTCATCTTTCATCTTTCCGCATTGTTTCATCTTTCATCTTTCCGCAATGTTTCATCTTTCATCTTTCCGCATTGTTTCATCTTTCATCTTCCGCATTCTTTCATCTTTCATCTTTCCGCATTGTTTCATCTTTCATCTTTCCGCATTGTTTCATCTTTCATCTTTCCGCATTGTTTCATCTTTCAACTTTCCGCATTGTTTCATCTTTCATCTTTCCGCATTGTTTCATCTTTCATCTTTCCGCATTGTTTCATCTTTCCGCATTGTTTCATCTTTCCGCATTGTTTCATCTTTCCGCATTGTTTCATCTTTCCGCATTGTTTCATCTTTCATCTTTCCGCATTGTTTCATCTTTCATCTTTCCGCATTGTTTTATCTTTCATCTTTCCGCATTGTTTTATCTTTCATCTTTCCGCATTGTTTCATCTTTCATCTTTCCGCATTGTTTCATCTTTCCGCATTGTTTCATCTTTCCGCATTGTTTCATCTTTCATCTTCCGCATTCTTTCATCTTTCATCTTTCCGCATTGTTTCATCTTTCATCTTTCCGCATTCTTTCATCTTTCATCTTTCCGCATTGTTTCATCTTTCATCTTTCCGCATTTTTTCATCTTTCATCTTTCCGCATTGTTTCATCTTTCATCTTTCCGCATTGTTTCATCTTTCATCTTTCCGCATTGTTTCATCTTTCCGCATTGTTTCATCTTTCATCTTCCGCATTCTTTCATCTTTCATCTTTCCGCATTGTTTCATCTTTCATCTTTCCGCATTGTTTCATCTTTCCGCATTGTTTCATCTTTCATCTTTCCGCATTGTTTCATCATTCATCTTTCCGCATTGTTTCATCTTTCCGCATTGTTTCATCTTTCCGCATTGTTTCATCTTTCCGCATTGTTCCATCTTTCCGCATTGTTTCATCTTTCCGCATTGTTTCATCTTTCCGCATTGTTTCATCTTTCATCTTTCCGCGTTGTTTCATCTTTCATCTTTCCGCATTGTTTCATCTTTCCGAATTGTTTCATCTTTCATCTTTCCGCATTGTTTCATCTTTCATCTTTCCGCATTGTTTCATCTTTCATCTTTCCGCATTTTTTCATCTTTCATCTTTCCGCATTGTTTCATCTTTCCGCATTGTTTCATCTTTCCGCATTGTTTCATCTTTCCGCATTGTTTCATCTTTCCGCATTGTTTCATCTTTCCGCATTGTTTCATCTTTCCGCATTGTTTCATCTTTCCGCATTGTTTCATCTTTCCGCATTGTTTCATCTTTCCGCATTGTTTCATCTTTCATCTTCCGCATTCTTTCATCTTTCATCTTTCCGCATTGTTTCATCTTTCATCTTTCCGCATTGTTTCATCTTTCCGCATTGTTTCATCTTTCATCTTTCCGCATTGTTTCATCTTTCATCTTTCCGCATTGTTCCATCTTTCCGAATTGTTTCATCTTTCATCTTTCCGCATTGTTTCATCTTTCATCTTTCCGCATTGTTTCATCTTTCATCTTTCCGCATTGTTTCATCTTTCATCTTTCCGCATTGTTTCATCTTTCCGCATTGTTTCATCTTTCCGCATTGTTTCATCTTTCCGCATTGTTTCATCTTTCATCTTTCCGCATTGTTTCATCTTTCATCTTTCCGCATTGTTTCATCTTTCATCTTTCCGCAATGTTTCATCTTTCATCTTTCCGCATTGTTTCATCTTTCCGCATTGTCTCATCTTTCATCTTCCGCATTCTTTCATCTTTCATCTTTCCGCATTGTTTCATCTTTCATCTTTCCGCATTTTTTCATCTTTCCGCATTGTTTCATCTTTCATCTTTCCGCATTGTTTCATCTTTCATCATTCCGCATTGTTTCATCTTTCATCTTTCCGCATTTTTTCATCTTTCATCTTTCCGCATTGTTTCATCTTTCATCTTTCCGCATTGTTTCATCTTTCATCTTTCCGCATTGTTTCATCTTTCATCTTTCCGCATTGTTTCATCTTTCATCTTTCCGCATTCTTTCATCTTTCATCTTTCCGCATTGTTTCATCTTTCATCTTTCCGCAATGTTTCATCTTTCATCTTTCCGCATTGTTTCATCTTTCATCTTCCGCATTCTTTCATCTTTCATCTTTCCGCATTGTTTCATCTTTCATCTTTCCGCATTGTTTCATCTTTCATCTTTCCGCATTGTTTCATCTTTCATCTTTCCGTATTTTTTAATATTTCATCTTTCCGCATTGTTTCATCTTTCATCTTTCCGCATTGTTTCATCTTTCCGCATTGTTTCATCTTTCCGCATTGTTTCATCTTTCCGCATTGTTTCATCTTTCCGCATTGTTTCATCTTTCCGCATTGTTTCATCTTTCCGCATTGTTTCATCTTTCCGCATTGTTTCATCTTTCCGCATTGTTTCATCTTTCCGCATTGTTTCATCTTTCCGCATTGTTTCATCTTTCCGCATTGTTTCATCTTTCCGCATTGTTTCATCTTTCCGCATTGTTTCATCTTTCCGCATTGTTTCATCTTTCCGCATTGTTTCATCTTTCATCTTTTGCGCATTGTTTCATCTTTCATCTTTCCGCATTGTTTCATCTTTCCGCATTGTTTCATCTTTCATCTTTCCGCATTGTTTCATCTTTCATCTTTCCGCATTCTTTCATCTTTCATCTTTCCGCATTGTTTCATCTTTCATCTTTCCGCATTGTTTCATCTTTCATCTTTCCGCATTGTTTCATCTTTCCGCATTGTTTCATCTTTCCGCATTGTTTCATCTTTCCGCATTGTTTCATCTTTCCGCATTGTTTCATCTTTCCGCATTGTTTCATCTTTCCGCATTGTTTCATCTTTCCGCATTGTTTCATCTTTCCGCATTGTTTCATCTTTCCGCATTGTTTCATCTTTCCGCATTGTTTCATCTTTCCGCATTGTTTCATCTTTCATCTTTCCGCATTGTTTCATCTTTCATCTTTCCGCATTGTTTCATCTTTCATCTTTCCGCATTGTTTCATCTTTCCGCATTGTTTCATCTTTCCGCATTGTTTCATCTTTCCGCATTGTTTCATCTTTCATCTTTCCGCATTGTTTCATCTTTCATCTTTCCGCATTGTTTCATCTTTCATCTTTCCGCAATGTTTCATCTTTCATCTTTCCGCATTGTTTCATCTTTCATCTTTCCGCATTGTTTCATCTTTCATCTTTCCGCATTGTTTCATCTTTCCGCATTGTTTCATCTTTCCGCATTGTTTCATCTTTCATCTTTCCGCATTGTTTCATCTTTCATCTTTCCGCATTGTTTCATCTTTCATCTTTCCGCATTGTTTCATCTTCCATCTTTCCGCATTGTTTCATCTTTCATCTTTCCGCATTGTTTCATCGTTCATCTTTCCGCATTGTTTCATCTTTCATCTTTCCGCATTGTTTCATCTTTCCGCATTGTCTCATCTTTCATCTTCCGCATTCTTTCATCTTTCATCTTTCCGCATTGTTTCATCTTTCATCTTTCCGCATTTTTTCATCTTTCCGCATTGTTTCATCTTTCATCTTTCCGCATTGTTTCATCTTTCATCTTTCCGCATTTTTTCATCTTTCATCTTTCCGCATTGTTTCATCTTTCCGCATTGTTTCATCTTTCATCTTTCCGCATTGTTTCATCTTTCCGCATTGTTTCAGCTTTCATCTTCCGCATTCTTTCATCTTTCATCTTTCCGCATTGTTGCATCTTTCATCTTTCCGCATTGTTTCATCTTTCCGCATTGTTTCATCTTTCCGCATTGTTTCATCTTTCCGCATTGTTTCATCTTTCATCTTTCCGCATTGTTTCATCTTTCCGCATTGTTTCATCTTTCATCTTTCCGCATTTTTTCATCTTTCATCTTTCCGCATTGTTTCATCTTTCATCTTTCCGCATTGTTTCATCTTTCATCTTTCCGCATTGTTTCATCTTTCATCGTTCCGCATTGTTTCATCTTTCCGCATTGTTTTATCTTTCATCTTCCGCATTCTTTCATCTTTCATCTTTCCGCATTGTTTCATCTTTCATCTTTCCGCATTGATTCATCTTTCATCTTCCGCATTCTTTCATCTTTCATCTTTCCGCATTGTTTCATCTTTCATCTTTCCGCATTTTTTCATCTTTCATCTTTCCGCATTGTTTCATCTTTCATCTTTCCGCATTGTTTCATCTTTCATCTTTCCGCATTGTTTCATCTTTCATCTTTCCGCATTGTTTCATCTTTCATCAATCCGCATTGTTTCATCTTTCATCTTTCCGCATTGTTTCATCTTTCATCTTTCCGCATTGTTTCATCTTTCCGCATTGTTTCATCTTTCCGCATTGTTTCATCTTTCATCTTTCCGCATTGTTTCATCTTTCATCTTTCCGCATTGTTTCATCTTTCCGCATTGTTTCATCTTTCATCTTTCCGCATTGTTTCATCTTTCCGCATTGTTTCATCTTTCATCTTTCCGCATTGTTTCATCTTTCATCTTTCCGCATTGTTTCATCTTTCATCTTTCCGCATTGTTTCATCTTTCATCTTTCCGCATTGTTTCATCTTTCATCTTCCGCATTCTTTCATCTTTCATCTTTCCGCATTGTTTCATCTTTCATCTTTCCGCATTTTTTCATCTTTCATCTTTCCGCATTGTTTCATCTTTCATCTTTCCGCATTTTTTCATCTTTCATCTTTCCGCATTGTTTCATCTTTCATCTTTCCGCATTGTTTCATCTTTCATCTTTCCGCATTGTTTCATCTTTCCGCATTGTTTCATCTTTCATCTTCCGCACTCTTTCATCTTTCATCTTTCCGCATTGTTTCATCTTTCATCTTTCCGCATTTTTTCATCTTTCATCTTTCCGCATTGTTTCATCTTTCATCTTTCCGCATTGTTTCATCTTTCATCTTTCCGCATTGTTTCATCTTTCATCTTTCCGCATTGTTTCATCTTTCATCTTTCCGCATTCTTTCATCTTTCATCTTTCCGCATTGTTTCATCTTTCATCTTTCCGCATTGTTTCATCTTTCATCTTTCCGCATTGTTTCATCTTTCATCTTTCCGCATTGTTTCATCTTTCATCTTCCGCATTCTTTCATCTTTCATCTTTCCGCATTGTTTCATCTTTCATCTTTCCGCATTCTTTCATCTTTCATCTTTCCGGATTGTTTCATCTTTCATCTTTCCGCATTTTTTCATCTTTCATCTTTCCGCATTGTTTCATCTTTCATCTTTCCGCATTGTTTCATCTTTCATCTTTCCGCATTGTTTCATCTTTCATCTTTCCAAATTGTTTCATCTTTCATCTTTCGGCATTGTTTCATCTTTCATCTTTCCGCATTGTTTCATCTTTCATCTTTCCGCATTGTTTCATCTTTCATCTTTCCGCATTGTTTCATCTTTCATCTTTCCGCATTGTTTCATCTTTCATCTTTCCGCATTGTTTCATCTTTCATCTTTCCGCATTGTTTCATCTTTCATCTTGCCGCATTGTTTCATCTTTCATCTTTCCGCATTGTTTCATCTTTCATCTTTCCGCATTGTTTCATCTTTCATCTTTCCGCATTGTTTCATCTTTCATCTTCCGCATTCTTTCATCTTTCATCTTTCCGCATTGTTTCATCTTTCATCTTTCCGCATTTTTTCATCTTTCATCTTTCCGCATTGTTTCATCTTTCATCTTTCCGCATTTTTTCATCTTTCATCTTTCCGCATTGTTTCATCTTTCATCTTTCCGCATTGTTTCATCTTTCATCTTTCCGCATTGTTTCATCTTTCCGCATTGTTTCATCTTTCATCTTCCGCATTCTTTCATCTTTCATCTTTCCGCATTGTTTCATCTTTCATCTTTCCGCATTGTTTCATCTTTCCGCATTGTTTCATCTTTCATCTTTCCGCATTGTTTCATCTTTCATCTTTCCGCATTGTTTCATCTTTCCGCATTGTTTCATCTTTCCGCATTGTTTCATCTTTCCGCATTGTTTCATCTTTCCGCATTGTTTCATCTTTCCGCATTGATTCATCTTTCCGCATTGTTTCATCTTTCCGCATTGTTTCATCTTTCATCTTTCCGCGTTGTTTCATCTTTCATCTTTCCGCATTGTTTCATCTTTCCGAATTGTTTCATCTTTCATCTTTCCGCTTTGTTTCATCTTTCATCTTTCCGCATTGTTTCATCTTTCATCTTTTCGCATTTTTTCATCTTTCATCTTTCCGCATTGTTTCATCTTTCATCTTTCCGCATTGTTTCATCTTTCCGCATTGTTTCATCTTTCCGCATTGTTTCATCTTTCCGCATTGCTTCATCTTTCCGCATTGTTTCATCTTTCCGCATTGTTTCATCTTTCCGCATTGTTTCATCTTTCCGCATTGTTTCATCTTTCCGCATTGTTTCATCTTTCCGCATTGTTTCATCTTTCCGCATTGTTTCATCTTTCCGCATTGTTTCATCTTTCCGCATTGTTTCATCTTTCCGCATTGTTTCATCTTTCATCTTTCCGCATTGTTTCATCTTTCATCTTTCCGCATTGTTTCATCTTTCATCTTTCCGCATTGTTTCATCTTTCATCTTTCCGCATTGTTTCATCTTTCATCTTTCCGCATTGTTTCATCTTTCATCTTTCCGCATTGTTTCATCTTTCATCTTTCCGCATTCTTTCATCTTTCATCTTCCGCATTCTTTCATCTTTCATCTTTCCGCATTGTTTCATCTTTCATCTTTCCGCATTTTTTCATCTTTCATCTTTCCACATTGTTTCATCTTTCATCTTTCCGCATTTGTTCATCTTTCATCTTTCCGCATTGTTTCATCTTTCATCTTTCCGCATTGTTTCATCTTTCCGCATTGTTTCATCTTTCATCTTCCGCATTCTTCCATCTTTCATCTTTCCGCATTGTTTCATCTTTCATCTTTCCGCATTGTTTCATCTTTCCGCATTGTTTCATCTTTTCGCATTGTTTCATCTTTCATCTTTCCGCATTGTTTCATCTTTCATCTTTCCGTATTGTTTCATCTTTCCGCATTGTTTCATCTTTCCGCATTGTTTCATCTTTCCGCATTGTTTCATCTTTCCGCATTGTTTCATCTTTCCGCATTGTTTCATCTTTCCGCATTGTTTCATCTTTCCGCATTGTTTCATCTTTCCGCATTGTTTCATCTTTCCGCATCGTTTCATCTTTCCGCATTGTTTCATCTTTCCGCATTGTTTCATCTTTCCGCATTGTTTCATCTTTCCGCATTGTTTCATCTTTCATCTTTCCGCATTGTTTCATCTTTCATCTTTCCGCATTGTTTCATCTTTCCGAATTGTTTCATCTTTCATCTTTCCGCATTGTTTCATTTTTCATCTTTCCGCATTGTTTCATCTTTCATCTTTCCGCATTTTTTCATCTTTCATCTTTCCGCATTGTTTCATCTTTCCGCATTGTTTCATCTTTCCGCATTGTTTCATCTTTCATCTTTCCGCATTGTTTCATCTTTCATATTTCCGCATTGTTTCATCTTTCCGCATTGTTTCATCTTTCCGCATTGTTTCATCTTTCATCTTTCCGCATTGTTTCATCTTTCATATTTCCGCATTGTTTCATCTTTCATCTTTCCGCATTTTTTCATCTTTCATCTTTCCGCATTGTTTCATCTTTCATCTTTCCGCATTGTTTCATCTTTCCGCATTGTTTCATCTTTCCGCATTGTTTCATCTTTCCGCATTGTTTCATCTTTCATCTTTCCGCATTGTTTCATCTTTCATCTTTCCGCATTGTTTCATCTTTCATCTTTCCGCATTGTTTCATCTTTCATCTTTCCGCATTGTTTCATCTTTCATCTTTCCGCATTTTTTCATCTTTCATCTTTCCGCATTGTTTCATCTTTCCGCATTGTTTCATCTTTCCGCATTGTTTCATCTTTCCGCATTGTTTCATCTTTCCGCATTGTTTCATCTTTCCGCATTGTTTCATCTTTCATCTTTCCGCATTGTTTCATCTTTCCGAATTGTTTCATCTTTCCGCATTGTTTCATCTTTCATCTTTCCGCATTGTTTCATCTTTCATCTTTCCGCATTGTTTCATCTTTCATCTTTCCGCATTGTTTCATCTTTCATCTTTCCGCATTGTTTCATCTTTCATCTTTCCGCATTGTTTCATCTTTCATCTTTCCGCATTGTTTCATCTTTCCGCATTGTTTCATCTTTCCGCATTGTTTCATCTTTCCGCATTGTTTCATCTTTCCGAATTGTTTCATCTTTCCGCATTGTTTCATCTTTCATCTTTCCGCATTGTTTCATCTTTCATCTTTCCGCATTGTTTCATCTTTCATCTTTCCGCATTTTTTCATCTTTCATCTTTCCGCATTGTTTCATCTTTCCGCATTGTTTCATCTTTCCGCATTGTTTCATCTTTCCGCATTGTTTCATCTTTCCGCATTGTTTCATCTTTCCGCATTGTTTCATCTTTCCGCATTGTTTCATCTTTCCGCATTGTTTCATCTTTCCGCATTGTTTCATCTTTCATTTTTCCGCATTGTTTCATCTTTCATCTTTCCGCATTGTTTCATCTTTCCGCATTGTTTCATCTTTCCGCATTGTTTCATCTTTCCGCATTGTTTCATCTTTCATCTTCCGCATTCTTTCATCTTTCATCTTTCCGCATTGTTTCATCTTTCATCTTTCCGCATTCTTTCATCTTTCATCTTTCCGCATTGTTTCATCTTTCATCTTTCCGCATTTTTTCATCTTTCATCTTTCCGCATTGTTTCATCTTTCATCTTTCCGCATTGTTTCATCTTTCATCTTTCCGCATTGTTTCATCTTTCATCTTTCCGAATTGTTTCATCTTTCATCTTTCCGCATTGTATCATCTTTCATCTTTCCGCATTGTTTCATCTTTCATCTTTCCGCATTGTTTCATCTTTCATCTTTCCGCATTGTTTCATCTTTCATCTTTCCGCATTGTTTCATCTTTCATCTTTCCGCATTGTTTTATCTTTCATCTTTCCGCATTGTTTCATCTTTCATCTTTCCGCATTGTTTCATCTTTCCGCATTGTTTCATCTTTCATCTTCCGCATTCTTTCATCTTTCATCTTTCCGCATTGTTTCATCTTTCATCTTTCCGCATTTTTTCATCTTTCATCTTTCCGCATTGTTTCATCTTTCATCTTTCCGCATTTTTTCAGATTTCATCTTTCCGCATTGTTTCATCTTTCATCTTTCCGCATTGTTTCATCTTTCATCTTTCCGCATTGTTTCATCTTTCATCTTTCCGCATTGTTTCATCTTTCCGCATTGTTTCATCTTTCATCTTCCGCATTCTTTCATCTTTCATCTTTCCGCATTGTTTCATCTTTCATCTTTCCGCATTTTTTCATCTTTCATCTTTCCGCATTGTTTCAACTTTCATCTTTCCGCATTGTTTCATCTTTCATCTTTCCGCATTGTTTCATCTTTCATCTTTCCGCATTGTTTCATCTTTCATCTTTCCGCATTGTTTCATCTTTCATCTTTCCGCATTGTTTCATCTTTCATCTTTCCGCATTGTTTCATCTTTCATCTTTCCGCATTGTTTCATCTTTCATCTTTCCGCATTGTTTCATCTTTCATCTTTCCGCAATGTTTCATCTTTCATCTTTCCGCATTGTTTCATCTTTCATCTTTCCGCATTGTTTCATCTTTCATCTTCCGCATTCTTTCATCTTTCATCTTTCCGCATTGTTTCATCTTTCATCTTTCCGCATTGTTTCATCTTTCATCTTTCCGCATTGTTTCATCTTTCCGCATTGTTTCATCTTTCATCTTTCCGCATTGTTTCATCTTTCCGCATTGTTTCATCTTTCATCTTTCCGCATTGTTTCATCTTTCATCTTTCCGCATTGTTTCATCTTTCATCTTTCCGCATTGTTTCATCTTTCATCTTTCCGCATTGTTTCATCTTTCATCTTCCGCATTCTTTCATCTTTCATCTTTCCGCATTGTTTCATCTTTCATCTTTCCGCATTTTTTCATCTTTCATCTTTCCGCATTGTTTCATCTTTCATCTTTCCGCATTTTTTCATCTTTCATCTTTCCGCATTGTTTCATCTTTCATCTTTCCGCATTGTTTCATCTTTCATCTTTCCGCATTGTTTCATCTTTCCGCATTGTTTCATCTTTCATCTTCCGCATTCTTTCATCTTTCATCTTTCCGCATTGTTTCATCTTTCATCTTTCCGCATTTTTTCATCTTTCATCTTTCCGCATTGTTTCATCTTTCATCTTTCCGCATTGTTTCATCTTTCATCTTTCCGCATTGTTTCATCTTTCATCTTTCCGCATTGTTTCATCTTTCATCTTTCCGCATTCTTTCATCTTTCATCTTTCCGCATTGTTTCATCTTTCATCTTTCCGCATTGTTTCATCTTTCATCTTTCCGCATTGTTTCATCTTTCATCTTTCCGCATTGTTTCATCTTTCATCTTCCGCATTCTTTCATCTTTCATCTTTCCGCATTGTTTCATCTTTCATCTTTCCGCATTCTTTCATCTTTCATCTTTCCGCATTGTTTCATCTTTCATCTTTCCGCATTTTTTCATCTTTCATCTTTCCGCATTGTTTCATCTTTCATCTTTCCGCATTGTTTCATCTTTCATCTTTCCGCATTGTTTCATCTTTCATCTTTCCGAATTGTTTCATCTTTCATCTTTCCGCATTGTTTCATCTTTCATCTTTCCGCATTGTTTCATCTTTCATCTTTCCGCATTGTTTCATCTTTCATCTTTCCGCATTGTTTCATCTTTCATCTTTCCGCATTGTTTCATCTTTCATCTTTCCGCATTGTTTCATCTTTCATCTTCCGCATTGTTTCATCTTTCATCTTTCCGCATTGTTTCATCTTTCATCTTTCCGCATTGTTTCATCTTTCATCTTTCCGCATTGTTTCATCTTTCCGCATTGTTTCATCTTTCCGCATTGTTTCATCTTTCCGCATTGTTTCATCTTTCATCTTCCGCATTCTTTCATCTTTCATCTTTCCGCATTGTTTCATCTTTCATCTTTCCGCATTGTTTCATCTTTCATCTTTCCGCATTGTTTCATCTTTCCGCATTGTTTCATCTTTCATCTTCCGCATTCTTTCATCTTTCATCTTTCCGCATTGTTTTATCTTTCATCTTTCCGCATTTTTTCATCTTTCATCTTTCCGCATTGTTTCATCTTTCATCTTCCGCATTGTTTCATCTTTCATCTTTCCGCATTGTTTCATCTTTCATCTTTCCGCATTGTTTCATCTTTCATCTTTCCGCATTGTTTCATCTTTCATCTTTCCGCATTGTTTCATCTTTCCGCATTGTTTCATCTTTCCGCATTGTTTCATCTTTCATCTTCCGCATTCTTTCATCTTTCATCTTTCCGCATTGTTTCATCTTTCATCTTTCCGCATTGTTTCATCTTTCCGCATTGTTTCATCTTTCCGCATTGTTTCATCTTTCCGCATTGTTTCATCTTTCATCTTTCCGCATTGTTTCATCTTTCATCTTTCCGCATTGTTTCATCTTTCATCTTTCCGCATTCTTTCATCTTTTATCTTTCCGCATTGTTTCATCTTTCCGCATTGTTTCATCTTTCATCTTCCGCATTCTTTCATCTTTCATCTTTCCGCTTTGTTTCATCTTTCCGCATTGTTTCATCTTTCATCTTCCGCATTCTTTCATCTTTCCGCATTGTTTCATCTTTCATCTTTCCGCATTTTTTCATCTTTCATCTTTCCGCATTGTTTCATCTTTCCGCATTGTTTCATCTTTCCGCATTGTTTCATCTTTCCGCATTGTTTCATCTTTCCGCATTGTTTCATATTTCCGCATTGTTTCATCTTTCATCTTTCCGCATTGTTTCATCTTTCATCTTTCCGCATTGTTTCATCTTTTATCTTTCCGCATTGTTTCATCTTTCATCTTTCCGCATTCTTTCATCTTTCATCTTTCCGCATTGTTTCATCTTTCATCTTTCCGCATTGTTTCATCTTTCATCTTTCCGCATTGTTTCATCTTTCATCTTTCCGCATTTTTTCATCTTTCATCTTTCCGCATTGTTTCATCTTTCATCTTTCCGCATTGTTTCATCTTTCCGCATTGTTTCATCTTTCATCTTTCCGCATTTTTTCATCTTTCATCTTTCCGCATTGTTTCATCTTTCATCTTTCCGCATTTTTTCATCTTTCATCTTTCCGCATTGTTTCATCTTTCATCTTTCCGCATTTTTTCATCTTTCATCTTTCCGCATTGTTTCATCTTTTATCTTTCCGCATTGTTTCATCTTTCATCTTTCCGCATTGTTTCATCTTTCATCTTTCCGCATTGTTTCATCATTCATCTTTCCGCATTGTTTCATCTTTCATCTTTCCGCATTGTTTCATCTTTCATCTTTCCGCATTGTTTCATCTTTCATCTTTCCGCATTCTTTAATCTTTCATCTTTCCGCATTGTTTCATCTTTCATCTTTCCGCATTGTTTCATCTTTCATCTTTCCGCATTGTTTGATCTTTCATCTTTCCGCATTCTTTCATCTTTCATCTTTCCGCATTGTTTCATCTTTCATCTTTCCGCAATGTTTCATCTTTCATCTTTCCGCATTGTTTCATCTTTCATCTTCCGCATTCTTTCATCTTTCATCTTTCCGCATTGTTTCATCTTTCATCTTTCCGCATTGTTTCATCTTTCATCTTTCCGCATTTTTTCATCTTTCATCTTTCCGCACTGTTTCATCTTTCATCTTTCCGCATTGTTTCATCTTCCCGCATTGTTTCATCTTTCCGCATTGTTTCATCTTTCATCTTTCCGCATTGTTTCATCTTTCATCTTTCCGCATTGTTTCATCTTTCATCTTTCCGCATTGTTTCATCTTTCATCTTTCCGCATTGTTTCATCTTTCATCTTTCCGCATTGTTTCATCTTTCATCTTTCCGCATTCTTTCATCTTTCATCTTTCCGCATTTTTTCATCTTTCATCTTTCCGCATTGTTTCATCTTTCATCTTTCCGCATTGTTTCATCTTTCATCTTTCCGCATTGTTTCATCTTTCATCTTCCGCATTCTTTCATCTTTCATCTTTCCGCATTGTTTCATCTTTCAGCTTTCCGCATTTTTTCATCTTTCATCTTTCCGCATTGTTTCATCTTTCATCTTTCCGCATTGTTTCATCTTTCATCTTTCCGCATTGTTTCATCTTTCATCTTTCCGCATTGTTTCATCTTTCATCTTTCCGCATTGTTTCATCTTTCATCTTTCCGCTTTGTTTCATCTTTCATCTTCCGCATTCTTTCATCTTTCATCTTTCCGCATTGTTTCATCTTTCATCTTTCCGCATTCTTTCATATTTCATCTTTCCGCATTGTTTCATCTTTCATCTTTCCGCATTGTTTCATCTTTCATCTTTCCGCATTCTTTCATCTTTCATCTTTCCGCATTGTTTCATCTTTCATCTTTCCGCATTGTTTTATCTTTCCGCATTGTTTCATCTTTCATCTTCCGCATTCTTTCATCTTTCATCTTTCCGCATTGTTTCATCTTTCATCTTTCCGCATTTTTTCATCTTTCATCTTTCCGCATTGTTTCATCTTTCATCTTTCCGCATTGTTTCATCTTTCATCTTTCCGCATTGTTTCATCTTTCCGCATTGTTTCATCTTTCCGCATTGTTTCGTCTTTCATCTTTCCGCATTGTTTCATCTTTCATCTTTCCGCATTCTTTCATCTTTCATCTTTCCGCATTGTTTCATCTTTCATCTTTCCACATTGTTTCATCTTTCATCTTTCCGCATTCTTTCATCTTTCATCTTTCCGCATTGTTTCATCTTTCATCTTTCCGCATTGTTTCATCTTTCATATTTCCGCATTGTTTCATCTTTCCGCATTGTTTCATCTTTCCGCATTGTTTCATCTTTCATCTTTCCGCATTGTTTCATCTTTCATATTTCCGCATTGTTTCATCTTTCATCTTTCCGCATTTTTTCATCTTTCATCTTTCCGCATTGTTTCATCTTTCATCTTTCCGCATTGTTTCATCTTTCCGCATTGTTTCATCTTTCCGCATTGTTTCATCTTTCCGCATTGTTTCATCTTTCATCTTTCCGCATTGTTTCATCTTTCATCTTTCCGCATTGTTTCATCTTTCATCTTTCCGCATTGTTTCATCTTTCATCTTTCCGCATTGTTTCATCTTTCATCTTTCCGCATTTTTTCATCTTTCATCTTTCCGCATTGTTTCATCTTTCCGCATTGTTTCATCTTTCCGCATTGTTTCATCTTTCCGCATTGTTTCATCTTTCCGCATTGTTTCATCTTTCCGCATTGTTTCATCTTTCCGCATTGTTTCATCTTTCATCTTTCCGCATTGTTTCATCTTTCCGAATTGTTTCATCTTTCCGCATTGTTTCATCTTTCATCTTTCCGCATTGTTTCATCTTTCATCTTTCCGCATTGTTTCATCTTTCATCTTTCCGCATTGTTTCATCTTTCATCTTTCCGCATTGTTTCATCTTTCATCTTTCCGCATTGTTTCATCTTTCATCTTTCCGCATTGTTTCATCTTTCATCTTTCCGCATTGTTTCATCTTTCATCTTTCCGCATTGTTTCATCTTTCCGCATTGTTTCATCTTTCCGCATTGTTTCATCTTTCCGCATTGTTTCATCTTTCCGAATTGTTTCATCTTTCCGCATTGTTTCATCTTTCATCTTTCCGCATTGTTTCATCTTTCATCTTTCCGCATTGTTTCATCTTTCATCTTTCCGCATTTTTTCATCTTTCATCTTTCCGCATTGTTTCATCTTTCCGCATTGTTTCATCTTTCCGCATTGTTTCATCTTTCCGCATTGTTTCATCTTTCCGCATTGTTTCATCTTTCCGCATTGTTTCATCTTTCCGCATTGTTTCATCTTTCCGCATTGTTTCATCTTTCATTTTTCCGCATTGTTTCATCTTTCATCTTTCCGCATTGTTTCATCTTTCCGCATTGTTTCATCTTTCCGCATTGTTTCATCTTTCCGCATTGTTTCATCTTTCATCTTCCGCATTCTTTCATCTTTCATCTTTCCGCATTGTTTCATCTTTCATCTTTCCGCATTCTTTCATCTTTCATCTTTCCGCATTGTTTCATCTTTCATCTTTCCGCATTTTTTCATCTTTCATCTTTCCGCATTGTTTCATCTTTCATCTTTCCGCATTGTTTCATCTTTCATCTTTCCGCATTGTTTCATCTTTCATCTTTCCGAATTGTTTCATCTTTCATCTTTCCGCATTGTATCATCTTTCATCTTTCCGCATTGTTTCATCTTTCATCTTTCCGCATTGTTTCATCTTTCATCTTTCCGCATTGTTTCATCTTTCATCTTTCCGCATTGTTTCATCTTTCATCTTTCCGCATTGTTTTATCTTTCATCTTTCCGCATTGTTTCATCTTTCATCTTTCCGCATTGTTTCATCTTTCCGCATTGTTTCATCTTTCATCTTCCGCATTCTTTCATCTTTCATCTTTCCGCATTGTTTCATCTTTCATCTTTCCGCATTTTTTCATCTTTCATCTTTCCGCATTGTTTCATCTTTCATCTTTCCGCATTTTTTCAGATTTCATCTTTCCGCATTGTTTCATCTTTCATCTTTCCGCATTGTTTCATCTTTCATCTTTCCGCATTGTTTCATCTTTCCGCATTGTTTCATCTTTCATCTTCCGCATTCTTTCATCTTTCATCTTTCCGCATTGTTTCATCTTTCATCTTTCCGCATTTTTTCATCTTTCATCTTTCCGCATTGTTTCATCTTTCATCTTTCCGCATTGTTTCATCTTTCATCTTTCCGCATTGTTTCATCTTTCATCTTTCCGCATTGTTTCATCTTTCATCTTTCCGCATTGTTTCATCTTTCATCTTTCCGCATTGTTTCATCTTTCATCTTTCCGCATTGTTTCATCTTTCATCTTTCCGCATTGTTTCATCTTTCCGCATTGTTTCATCTTTCATCTTTCCGCATTGTTTCATCTTTCATCTTTCCGCATTGTTTCATCTTTCATCTTTCCGCAATGTTTCATCTTTCATCTTTCCGCATTGTTTCATCTTTCATCTTTCCGCATTGTTTCATCTTTCATCTTCCGCATTCTTTCATCTTTCATCTTTCCGCATTGTTTCATCTTTCATCTTTCCGCATTGTTTCATCTTTCATCTTTCCGCATTGTTTCATCTTTCCGCATTGTTTCATCTTTCATCTTTCCGCATTGTTTCATCTTTCCGCATTGTTTCATCTTTCATCTTTCCGCATTGTTTCATCTTTCATCTTTCCGCATTGTTTCATCTTTCATCTTTCCGCATTGTTTCATCTTTCATCTTTCCGCATTGTTTCATCTTTCATCTTTCCGCATTGTTTCATCTTTCATCTTCCGCATTCTTTCATCTTTCATCTTTCCGCATTGTTTCATCTTTCATCTTTCCGCATTTTTTCATCTTTCATCTTTCCGCATTGTTTCATCTTTCATCTTTCCGCATTTTTTCATCTTTCATCTTTCCGCATTGTTTCATCTTTCATCTTTCCGCATTGTTTCATCTTTCATCTTTCCGCATTGTTTCATCTTTCCGCATTGTTTCATCTTTCATCTTCCGCATTCTTTCATCTTTCATCTTTCCGCATTGTTTCATCTTTCATCTTTCCGCATTTTTTCATCTTTCATCTTTCCGCATTGTTTCATCTTTCATCTTTCCGCATTGTTTCATCTTTCATCTTTCCGCATTGTTTCATCTTTCATCTTTCCGCATTGTTTCATCTTTCATCTTTCCGCATTCTTTCATCTTTCATCTTTCCGCATTGTTTCATCTTTCATCTTTCCGCATTGTTTCATCTTTCATCTTTCCGCATTGTTTCATCTTTCATCTTTCCGCATTGTTTCATCTTTCATCTTCCGCATTCTTTCATCTTTCATCTTTCCGCATTGTTTCATCTTTCATCTTTCCGCATTCTTTCATCTTTCATCTTTCCGCATTGTTTCATCTTTCATCTTTCCGCATTTTTTCATCTTTCATCTTTCCGCATTGTTTCATCTTTCATCTTTCCGCATTGTTTCATCTTTCATCTTTCCGCATTGTTTCATCTTTCATCTTTCCGCATTGTTTCATCTTTCCGCATTGTTTCATCTTTCCGCATTGTTTCATCTTTCCGCATTGTTTCATCTTTCCGCATTGTTTCATCTTTCCGCATTGTTTCATCTTTCATCTTCCGCATTCTTTCATCTTTCATCTTTCCGCATTGTTTCATCTTTCATCTTTCCGCATTGTTTCATCTTTCATCTTTCCGCATTGTTTCATCTTTCCGCATTGTTTCATCTTTCATCTTCCGCATTCTTTCATCTTTCATCTTTCCGCATTGTTTCATCTTTCATCTTTCCGCATTTTTTCATCTTTCATCTTTCCGCATTGTTTCATCTTTCATCTTTCCGCATTGTTTCATCTTTCCGCATTGTTTCATCTTTCATCTTTCCGCATTGTTTCATCTTTCATCTTTCCGCATTGTTTCATCTTTCATCTTTCCGCATTGTTTCATCTTTCCGCATTGTTTCATCTTTCCGCATTGTTTCATCTTTCCGCATTGTTTCATCTTTCCGCATTGTTTCATCTTTCCGCATTGTTTCATCTTTCCGCATTGTTTCATCTTTCATCTTCCGCATTCTTTCATCTTTCATCTTTCCGCATTGTTTCATCTTTCATCTTTCCGCATTGTTTCATCTTTCCGCATTGTTTCATCTTTCATCTTTCCGCATTGTTTCATCTTTCATCTTTCCGCATTGTTTCATCTTTCATCTTTCCGCATTCTTTCATCTTTTATCTTTCCGCATTGTTTCATCTTTCATCTTCCGCATTCTTTCATCTTTCATCTTTCCGCTTTGTTTCATCTTTCCGCATTGTTTCATCTTTCATCTTCCGCATTCTTTCATCTTTCCGCATTGTTTCATCTTTCATCTTTCCGCATTTTTTCATCTTTCATCTTTCCGCATTGTTTCATCTTTCCGCATTGTTTCATCTTTCCGCATTGTTTCATCTTTCCGCATTGTTTCATCTTTCCGCATTGTTTCATATTTCCGCATTGTTTCATCTTTCATCTTTCCGCATTGTTTCATCTTTCATCTTTCCGCATTGTTTCATCTTTTATCTTTCCGCATTGTTTCATCTTTCATCTTTCCGCATTCTTTCATCTTTCATCTTTCCGCATTGTTTCATCTTTCATCTTTCCGCATTGTTTCATCTTTCATCTTTCCGCATTGTTTCATCTTTCATCTTTCCGCATTTTTTCATCTTTCATCTTTCCGCATTGTTTCATCTTTCATCTTTCCGCATTGTTTCATCTTTCCGCATTGTTTCATCTTTCATCTTTCCGCATTTTTTCATCTTTCATCTTTCCGCATTGTTTCATCTTTCATCATTCCGCATTTTTTCATCTTTCATCTTTCCGCATTGTTTCATCTTTCATCTTTCCGCATTTTTTCATCTTTCATCTTTCCGCATTGTTTCATCTTTTATCTTTCCGCATTGTTTCATCTTTCATCTTTCCGCATTGTTTCATCTTTCATCTTTCCGCATTGTTTCATCATTCATCTTTCCGCATTGTTTCATCTTTCATCTTTCCGCATTGTTTCATCTTTCATCTTTCCGCATTGTTTCATCTTTCATCTTTCCGCATTCTTTCATCTTTCATCTTTCCGCATTGTTTCATCTTTCATCTTTCCGCATTGTTTCATCTTTCATCTTTCCGCATTGTTTGATCTTTCATCTTTCCGCATTCTTTCATCTTTCATCTTTCCGCATTGTTTCATCTTTCATCTTTCCGCAATGTTTCATCTTTCATCTTTCCGCATTGTTTCATCTTTCATCTTCCGCATTCTTTCATCTTTCATCTTTCCGCATTGTTTCATCTTTCATCTTTCCGCATTGTTTCATCTTTCATCTTTCCGCATTTTTTCATCTTTCATCTTTCCGCACTGTTTCATCTTTCATCTTTCCGCATTGTTTCATCTTCCCGCATTGTTTCATCTTTCCGCATTGTTTCATCTTTCATCTTTCCGCATTGTTTCATCTTTCATCTTTCCGCATTGTTTCATCTTTCATCTTTCCGCATTGTTTCATCTTTCATCTTTCCGCATTGTTTCATCTTTCATCTTTCCGCATTGTTTCATCTTTCATCTTTCCGCATTCTTTCATCTTTCATCTTTCCGCATTTTTTCATCTTTCATCTTTCCGCATTGTTTCATCTTTCATCTTTCCGCATTGTTTCATCTTTCATCTTTCCGCATTGTTTCATCTTTCATCTTCCGCATTCTTTCATCTTTCATCTTTCCGCATTGTTTCATCTTTCAGCTTTCCGCATTTTTTCATCTTTCATCTTTCCGCATTGTTTCATCTTTCATCTTTCCGCATTGTTTCATCTTTCATCTTTCCGCATTGTTTCATCTTTCATCTTTCCGCATTGTTTCATCTTTCATCTTTCCGCATTGTTTCATCTTTCATCTTTCCGCTTTGTTTCATCTTTCATCTTCCGCATTCTTTCATCTTTCATCTTTCCGCATTGTTTCATCTTTCATCTTTCCGCATTCTTTCATATTTCATCTTTCCGCATTGTTTCATCTTTCATCTTTCCGCATTGTTTCATCTTTCATCTTTCCGCATTCTATCATCTTTCATCTTTCCGCATTGTTTCATCTTTCATCTTTCCGCATTGTTTCATCTTTCCGCATTGTTTCATCTTTCATCTTCCGCATTCTTTCATCTTTCATCTTTCCGCATTGTTTCATCTTTCATCTTTCCGCATTTTTTCATCTTTCATCTTTCCGCATTGTTTCATCTTTCATCTTTCCGCATTGTTTCATCTTTCATCTTTCCGCATTGTTTCATCTTTCCGCATTGTTTCATCTTTCCGCATTGTTTCGTCTTTCATCTTTCCGCATTGTTTCATCTTTCATCTTTCCGCATTCTTTCATCTTTCATCTTTCCGCATTGTTTCATCTTTCATCTTTCCACATTGTTTCATCTTTCATCTTTCCGCATTCTTTCATCTTTCATCTTTCCGCATTGTTTCATCTTTCATCTTTCCGCATTCTTTCATCTTTCATCTTTCCGCATTGTTTCATCTTTCCGCATTGTTTCATCTTTCCGCATTGTTTCATCTTTCCGCATTGTTTCATCTTTCCGCATTGTTTCATCTTTCATCTTCCGCATTCTTTCATCTTTCATCTTTCCGCTTTGTTTCATCTTTCCGCATTGTTTCATCTTTCATCTTCCGCATTCTTTCATCTTTCCGCATTGTTTCATCTTTCATCTTCCGCATTCTTTCATCTTTCATCTTTCCGCATTTTTTCATCTTTCATCTTTCCGCATTGTTTCATCTTTCATCTTTCCGCATTGTTTCATATTTCCGCATTGTTTGATCCTTCCGCATTGTTTCATCTTTCCGCATTGTTTCATCTTTCCGCATTGTTTCATCTTTCCGCATTGTTTCATCTTTCCGCATTGTTTCATCTTTCATCTTTCCGCATTGTTTCATCTTTCATCTTTCCGCATTGTTTCATCTTTCATCTTTCCGCATTGTTTCATCTTTCATCTTTCCGCATTGTTTCATCTTTCATCTTTCCGCATTCTTTCATCTTTCATCTTTCCGCATTGTTTCATCTTTCATCTTTCCGCATTGTTTCATCTTTCATCTTTCCGCATTGTTTCATCTTTCATCTTTCCGCATTTTTTCATCTTTCATCTTTCCGCATTGTTTCATCTTTCATCTTTCCGCATTGTTTCATCTTTCCGCATTGTTTCATCTTTCCGCATTGTTTCATCTTTCCGCATTGTTTCATCTTTCCGCATTGTTTCATCTTTCCGCATTGTTTCATCTTTCCGCATTGTTTCATCTTTCCGCATTGTTTCATCTTTCATCTTTCCGCATTGTTTCATCTTTCATCTTCCGCATTCTTTCATCTTTCATCTTTCCGCATTGTTTCATCTTTCATCTTTCCGCATTTTTTCATCTTTCATCTTTCCGCATTGTTTCATCTTTCATCTTTCCGCATTTTTTCATCTTTCATCTTTCCGCATTGTTTCATCTTTCATCTTTCCGCATTGTTTCATCTTTCCGCATTGTTTCATCTTTCCGCATTGTTTCATCTTTCCGCATTGTTTCATCTTTCCGCATTGTTTCATCTTTCCACATTGTTTCATCTTTCCGCATTGTTTCATCTTTCCGCATTGTTTCATCTTTCCGCATTGTTTCATCTTTCCGCATTGTTTCATCTTTCCGCATTGTTTCATCTTTCCGCATTGTTTCATCTTTCATCTTTCCGCATTGTTTCATCTTTCATCTTTCCGCATTCTTTCATCTTTCATCTTTCCGCATTGTTTCATCTTTCATCTTTCCGCATTGTTTCATCTTTCCGCATTGTTTCATCTTTCCGCATTGTTTCATCTTTCCGCATTGTTTCATCTTTCCGCATTGTTTCATCTTTCATCTTTTGCGCATTGTTTCATCTTTCATCTTTCCGCATTGTTTCATCTTTCCGAATTGTTTCATCTTTCATCTATCCGCATTGTTTCATCTTTCATCTTTCCGCATTCTTTCATCTTTCATCTTTCCGCATTGTTTCATCTTTCATCTTTCCGCATTGTTTCATCTTTCCGCATTGTTTCATCTTTCCGCATTGTTTCATCTTTCCGCATTGTTTCATCTTTCCGCATTGTTTCATCTTTCCGCATTGTTTCATCTTTCCGCATTGTTTCATCTTTCCGCATTGTTTCATCTTTCCGCATTGTTTCATCTTTCCGCATTGTTTCATCTTTCCGCATTGTTTCATCTTTCCGCATTGTTTCATCTTTCCGCATTGTTTCATCTTTCCGCATTGTTTCATCTTTCATATTTCCGCATTGTTTCATCTTTCATCTTTCCGCATTGTTTCATCTTTCCGCATTGTTTCATCTTTCATCTTTCCGCATTGTTTCATCTTTCATCTTTCCGCATTGTTTCATCTTTCATCTTTCCGCAATGTTTCATCTTTCATCTTTCCGCATTGTTTCATCTTTCATCTTTCCGCATTGTTTCATCTTTCATCTTTCCGCATTGTTTCATCTTTCATCTTTCCGCATTGTTTCATCTTTCCGCATTGTTTCATCTTTCATCTTTCCGCATTGTTTCATCTTTCATCTTTCCGCATTGTTTCATCTTTCATCTTTCCGCATTGTTTCATCTTTCATCTTTCCGCATTGTTTCATCTTTCATCTTTCCGCATTGTTTCATCTTTCATCTTTCCGCATTGTTTCATCTTTCCGCATTGTCTCATCTTTCATCTTCCGCATTCTTTCATCTTTCATCTTTCCGCATTCTTTCATCTTTCATCTTTCCGCATTTTTTCATCTTTCCGCATTGTTTCATCTTTCATCTTTCCGCATTGTTTCATCTTTCATCTTTCCGCATTTTTTCATCTTTCATCTTTCCGCATTGTTTCATCTTTCCGCATTGTTTCATCTTTCCGCATTGTTTCATCTTTCATCTTTCCGCATTGTTTCATCTTTCCGCATTGTTTCAGCTTTCATCTTCCGCATTCTTTCATCTTTCATCTTTCCGCATTGTTTCATCTTTCATCTTTCCGCATTGTTTCATCTTTCATCTTTCCGCATTGTTTCATCTTTCCGCATTGTTTCATCTTTCATCTTTCCGCATTGTGTCGTCTTTCATCTTCCGCATTCTTTCATCTTTCATCTTTCCGCATTGTTTCATCTTTCCGCATTGTTTCATCTTTCATCTTTCCGCATTGTTTCATCTTTCATCTTTCCGCATTGTTTCATCTTTCATCTTTCCGCATTGTTTCATCTTTCATCTTTCCGCATTGTTTCATCTTTCATCTTTCCGCATTGTTTCATCTTTCCGCATTGTCTCATCTTTCATCTTCCGCATTCTTTCATCTTTCATCTTTCCGCATTGTTTCATCTTTCATCTTTCCGCATTTTTTCATCTTTCCGCATTGTTTCATCTTTCATCTTTCCGCATTGTTTCATCTTTCATCATTCCGCATTGTTTCATCTTTCATCTTTCCGCATTTTTTCATCTTTCATCTTTCCGCATTGTTTCATCTTTCATCTTTCCGCATTGTTTCATCTTTCATCTTTCCGCATTGTTTCATCTTTCATCTTTCCGCATTGTTTCATCTTTCATCTTTCCGCATTCTTTCATCTTTCATCTTTCCGCATTGTTTCATCTTTCATCTTTCCGCAATGTTTCATCTTTCATCTTTCCGCATTGTTTCATCTTTCATCTTCCGCATTCTTTCATCTTTCATCTTTCCGCATTGTTTCATCTTTCATCTTTCCGCATTGTTTCATCTTTCATCTTTCCGCATTGTTTCATCTTTCATCTTTCCGTATTTTTTAATATTTCATCTTTCCGCATTGTTTCATCTTTCATCTTTCCGCATTGTTTCATCTTTCCGCATTGTTTCATCTTTCCGCATTGTTTCATCTTTCCGCATTGTTTCATCTTTCCGCATTGTTTCATCTTTCCGCATTGTTTCATCTTTCCGCATTGTTTCATCTTTCCGCATTGTTTCATCTTTCCGCATTGTTTCATCTTTCCGCATTGTTTCATCTTTCCGCATTGTTTCATCTTTCCGCATTGTTTCATCTTTCCGCATTGTTTCATCTTTCCGCATTGTTTCATCTTTCATCTTTTGCGCATTGTTTCATCTTTCATCTTTCCGCATTGTTTCATCTTTCCGCATTGTTTCATCTTTCATCTTTCCGCATTGTTTCATCTTTCATCTTTCCGCATTGTTTCATCTTTCATCTTTCCGCATTGTTTCATCTTTCATCTTTCCGCATTCTTTCATCTTTCATCTTTCCGCATTGTTTCATCTTTCATCTTTCCGCATTGTTTCATCTTTCATCTTTCCGCATTGTTTCATCTTTCATCTTTCCGCATTTTTTCATCTTTCATCTTTCCGCATTGTTTCATCTTTCATCTTTCCGCATTGTTTCATCTTTCCGCATTGTTTCATCTTTCCGCATTGTTTCATCTTTCCGCATTGTTTCATCTTTCCGCATTGTTTCATCTTTCCGCATTGTTTCATCTTTCCGCATTGTTTCATCTTTCATCTTTCCGCATTGTTTCATCTTTCATCTTCCGCATTCTTTCATCTTTCATCTTTCCGCATTGTTTCATCTTTCATCTTTCCGCATTTTTTCATCTTTCATCTTTCCGCATTGTTTCATCTTTCATCTTTCCGCATTTTTTCATCTTTCATCTTTCCGCATTGTTTCATCTTTCATCTTTCCGCATTGTTTCATCTTTCCGCATTGTTTCATCTTTCCGCATTGTTTCATCTTTCCGCATTGTTTCATCTTTCCGCATTGTTTCATCTTTCCACATTGTTTCATCTTTCCGCATTGTTTCATCTTTCCGCATTGTTTCATCTTTCCGCATTGTTTCATCTTTCCGCATTGTTTCATCTTTCCGCATTGTTTCATCTTTCCGCATTGTTTCATCTTTCATCTTTCCGCATTGTTTCATCTTTCATCTTTCCGCATTCTTTCATCTTTCATCTTTCCGCATTGTTTCATCTTTCATCTTTCCGCATTGTTTCATCTTTCCGCATTGTTTCATCTTTCCGCATTGTTTCATCTTTCCGCATTGTTTCATCTTTCATCTTTTGCGCATTGTTTCATCTTTCATCTTTCCGCATTGTTTCATCTTTCCGAATTGTTTCATCTTTCATCTATCCGCATTGTTTCATCTTTCATCTTTCCGCATTCTTTCATCTTTCATCTTTCCGCATTGTTTCATCTTTCATCTTTCCGCATTGTTTCATCTTTCCGCATTGTTTCATCTTTCCGCATTGTTTCATCTTTCCGCATTGTTTCATCTTTCCGCATTGTTTCATCTTTCCGCATTGTTTCATCTTTCCGCATTGTTTCATCTTTCCGCATTGTTTCATCTTTCCGCATTGTTTCATCTTTCCGCATTGTTTCATCTTTCCGCATTGTTTCATCTTTCCGCATTGTTTCATCTTTCCGCATTGTTTCATCTTTCCGCATTGTTTCATCTTTCCGCATTGTTTCATCTTTCCGCATTGTTTCATCTTTCATCTTTCCGCATTGTTTCATCTTTCATCTTTCCGCATTGTTTCATCTTTCCGCATTGTTTCATCTTTCATCTTTCCGCATTGTTTCATCTTTCATCTTTCCGCATTGTTTCATCTTTCATCTTTCCGCAATGTTTCATCTTTCATCTTTCCGCATTGTTTCATCTTTCATCTTTCCGCATTGTTTCATCTTTCATCTTTCCGCATTGTTTCATCTTTCATCTTTCCGCATTGTTTCATCTTTCCGCATTGTTTCATCTTTCATCTTTCCGCATTGTTTCATCTTTCATCTTTCCGCATTGTTTCATCTTTCATCTTTCCGCATTGTTTCATCTTTCATCTTTCCGCATTGTTTCATCTTTCATCTTTCCGCATTGTTTCATCTTTCATCTTTCCGCATTGTTTCATCTTTCCGCATTGTCTCATCTTTCATCTTCCGCATTCTTTCATCTTTCATCTTTCCGCATTCTTTCATCTTTCATCTTTCCGCATTTTTTCATCTTTCCGCATTGTTTCATCTTTCATCTTTCCGCATTGTTTCATCTTTCATCTTTCCGCATTTTTTCATCTTTCATCTTTCCGCATTGTTTCATCTTTCCGCATTGTTTCATCTTTCCGCATTGTTTCATCTTTCATCTTTCCGCATTGTTTCATCTTTCCGCATTGTTTCAGCTTTCATCTTCCGCATTCTTTCATCTTTCATCTTTCCGCATTGTTTCATCTTTCATCTTTCCGCATTGTTTCATCTTTCATCTTTCCGCATTGTTTCATCTTTCCGCATTGTTTCATCTTTCATCTTTCCGCATTGTGTCGTCTTTCATCTTCCGCATTCTTTCATCTTTCATCTTTCCGCATTGTTTCATCTTTCCGCATTGTTTCATCTTTCATCTTTCCGCATTGTTTCATCTTTCATCTTTCCGCATTGTTTCATCTTTCATCTTTCCGCATTGTTTCATCTTTCATCTTTCCGCATTGTTTCATCTTTCATCTTTCCGCATTGTTTCATCTTTCCGCATTGTCTCATCTTTCATCTTCCGCATTCTTTCATCTTTCATCTTTCCGCATTGTTTCATCTTTCATCTTTCCGCATTTTTTCATCTTTCCGCATTGTTTCATCTTTCATCTTTCCGCATTGTTTCATCTTTCATCATTCCGCATTGTTTCATCTTTCATCTTTCCGCATTTTTTCATCTTTCATCTTTCCGCATTGTTTCATCTTTCATCTTTCCGCATTGTTTCATCTTTCATCTTTCCGCATTGTTTCATCTTTCATCTTTCCGCATTGTTTCATCTTTCATCTTTCCGCATTCTTTCATCTTTCATCTTTCCGCATTGTTTCATCTTTCATCTTTCCGCAATGTTTCATCTTTCATCTTTCCGCATTGTTTCATCTTTCATCTTCCGCATTCTTTCATCTTTCATCTTTCCGCATTGTTTCATCTTTCATCTTTCCGCATTGTTTCATCTTTCATCTTTCCGCATTGTTTCATCTTTCATCTTTCCGTATTTTTTAATATTTCATCTTTCCGCATTGTTTCATCTTTCATCTTTCCGCATTGTTTCATCTTTCCGCATTGTTTCATCTTTCCGCATTGTTTCATCTTTCCGCATTGTTTCATCTTTCCGCATTGTTTCATCTTTCCGCATTGTTTCATCTTTCCGCATTGTTTCATCTTTCCGCATTGTTTCATCTTTCCGCATTGTTTCATCTTTCCGCATTGTTTCATCTTTCCGCATTGTTTCATCTTTCCGCATTGTTTCATCTTTCCGCATTGTTTCATCTTTCATCTTTTGCGCATTGTTTCATCTTTCATCTTTCCGCATTGTTTCATCTTTCCGCATTGTTTCATCTTTCATCTTTCCGCATTGTTTCATCTTTCATCTTTCCGCATTCTTTCATCTTTCATCTTTCCGCATTGTTTCATCTTTCATCTTTCCGCATTGTTTCATCTTTCCGCATTGTTTCATCTTTCCGCATTGTTTCATCTTTCCGCATTGTTTCATCTTTCCGCATTGTTTCATCTTTCAGCATTGTTTCATCTTTCCGCATTGTTTCATCTTTCCGCATTGTTTCATCTTTCCGCATTGTTTCATCTTTCATCTTTCCGCATTGTTTCATCTTTCATCTTTCCGCATTGTTTCATCTTTCATCTTTCCGCATTGTTTTATCTTTCCGCATTGTTTCATCTTTCATCTTTCCGCATTGTTTCATCTTTCATCTTTCCGCATTGTTTCATCTTTCATCTTCCCGCAATGTTTCATCTTTCATCTTTCCGCATTGTTTCATCTTTCGGCATTGTTTCATCTTTCATCTTTCCGCATTGTTTCATCTTTCATCTTTCCGCATTGTTTCATCTTTCATCTTTCCGCATTGTTTCATCTTTCATCTTTCCGCATTGTTTCATCTTTCATCTTTCCGCATTGTTTCATCTTTCCGCATTGTCTCATCTTTCATCTTCCGCATTCTTTCATCTTTCATCTTTCCGCATTGTTTCATCTTTCATCTTTCCGCATTTTTTCATCTTTCCGCATTGTTTCATCTTTCATCTTTCCGCATTGTTTCATCTTTCATCTTTCCGCATTGTTTCATCTTTCATCTTTCCGCATTGTTTCATCTTTCATCTTTCCGCATTGTTTCATCTTTCCGCATTGTCTCATCTTTCATCTTCCGCATTCTTTCATCTTTCATCTTTCCGCATTCTTTCATCTTTCATCTTTCCGCATTTTTTCATCTTTCCGCATTGTTTCATCTTTCATCTTTCCGCATTGTTTCATCTTTCATCATTCCGCATTGTTTCATCTTTCATCTTTCCGCATTTTTCATCTTTCATCTTTCCGCATTGTTTCATCTTTCATCTTTCCGCATTGTTTCATCTTTCATCTTTCCGCATTGTTTCATCTTTCATCTTTCCGCATTGTTTCATCTTTCATCTTTCCGCATTCTTTCATCTTTCATCTTTCCGCATTGTTTCATCTTTCATCTTTCCGCAATGTTTCATCTTTCATCTTTCCGCATTGTTTCATCTTTCATCTTCCGCATTCTTTCATCTTTCATCTTTCCGCATTGTTTCATCTTTCATCTTTCCGCATTGTTTCATCTTTCATCTTTCCGCATTGTTTCATCTTTCATCTTTCCGTATTTTTTAATATTTCATCTTTCCGCATTGTTTCATCTTTCATCTTTCCGCATTGTTTCATCTTTCCGCATTGTTTCATCTTTCCGCATTGTTTCATCTTTCCGCATTGTTTCATCTTTCCGCATTGTTTCATCTTTCCGCATTGTTTCATCTTTCCGCATTGTTTCATCTTTCCGCATTGTTTCATCTTTCCGCATTGTTTCATCTTTCCGCATTGTTTCATCTTTCCGCATTGTTTCATCTTTCCGCATTGTTTCATCTTTCCGCATTGTTTCATCTTTCCGCATTGTTTCATCTTTCCGCATTGTTTCATCTTTCCGGATTGTTTCATCTTTCCGCATTGTTTCATCTTTCCGCATTGTTTCATCTTTCCGCATTGTTTCATCTTTCCGCATTGTTTCATCTTTCCGCATTGTTTCATCTTTCATCTTTTGCGCATTGTTTCATCTTTCATCTTTCCGCATTGTTTCATCTTTCCGCATTGTTTCATCTTTCATCTTTCCGCATTGTTTCATCTTTCATCTTTCCGCATTCTTTCATCTTTCATCTTTCCGCATTGTTTCATCTTTCATCTTTCCGCAATGTTTCATCTTTCATCTTTCCGCATTGTTTCATCTTTCATCTTCCGCATTCTTTCATCTTTCATCTTTCCGCATTGTTTCATCTTTCATCTTTCCGCATTGTTTCATCTTTCATCTTTCCGCATTGTTTCATCTTTCATCTTTCCGTATTTTTTAATATTTCATCTTTCCGCATTGTTTCATCTTTCATCTTTCCGCATTGTTTCATCTTTCCGCATTGTTTCATCTTTCCGCATTGTTTCATCTTTCCGCATTGTTTCATCTTTCCGCATTGTTTCATCTTTCCGCATTGTTTCATCTTTCCGCATTGTTTCATCTTTCCGCATTGTTTCATCTTTCCGCATTGTTTCATCTTTCCGCATTGTTTCATCTTTCCGCATTGTTTCATCTTTCCGCATTGTTTCATCTTTCCGCATTGTTTCATCTTTCCGCATTGTTTCATCTTTCCGCATTGTTTCATCTTTCCGCATTGTTTCATCTTTCCGCATTGTTTCATCTTTCCGCATTGTTTCATCTTTCCGCATTGTTTCATCTTTCCGCATTGTTTCATCTTTCCGCATTGTTTCATCTTTCCGCATTGTTTCATCTTTCCGCATTGTTTCATCTTTCATCTTTTGCGCATTGTTTCATCTTTCATCTTTCCGCATTGTTTCATCTTTCCGCATTGTTTCATCTTTCATCTTTCCGCATTGTTTCATCTTTCATCTTTCCGCATTCTTTCATCTTTCATCTTTCCGCATTGTTTCATCTTTCATCTTTCCGCATTGTTTCATCTTTCCGCATTGTTGCATCTTTCCGCATTGTTTCATCTTTCCGCATTGTTTCATCTTTCCGCATTGTTTCATCTTTCAGCATTGTTTCATCTTTCCGCATTGTTTCATCTTTCCGCATTGTTTCATCTTTCCGCATTGTTTCATCTTTCCGCATTGTTTCATCTTTCATCTTTCCGCATTGTTTCATCTTTCATCTTTCCGCATTGTTTCATCTTTCATCTTTCCGCATTGTTTTATCTTTCCGCATTGTTTCATCTTTCATCTTTCCGCATTGTTTCATCTTTCATCTTTCCGCATTGTTTCATCTTTCATCTTTCCGCAATGTTTCATCTTTCATCTTTCCGCATTGTTTCATCTTTCGGCATTGTTTCATCTTTCATCTTTCCGCATTGTTTCATCTTTCATCTTTCCGCATTGTTTCATCTTTCATCTTTCCGCATTGTTTCATCTTTCATCTTTCCGCATTGTTTCATCTTTCATCTTTCCGCATTGTTTCATCTTTCATCTTTCCGCATTGTTTCATCTTTCATCTTTCCGCATTGTTTCATCTTTCATCTTTCCGCATTGTTTCATCTTTCCGCATTGTCTCATCTTTCATCTTCCGCATTCTTTCATCTTTCATCTTTCCGCATTGTTTCATCTTTCATCTTTCCGCATTTTTTCATCTTTCCGCATTGTTTCATCTTTCATCTTTCCGCATTGTTTCATCTTTCATCATTCCGCATTGTTTCATCTTTCATCTTTCCGCATTTTTTCATCTTTCATCTTTCCGCATTGTTTCATCTTTCATCTTTCCGCATTGTTTCATCTTTCATCTTTCCGCATTGTTTCATCTTTCATCTTTCCGCATTGTTTCATCTTTCATCTTTCCGCATTCTTTCATCTTTCATCTTTCCGCATTGTTTCATCTTTCATCTTTCCGCAATGTTTCATCTTTCATCTTTCCGCATTGTTTCATCTTTCATCTTCCGCATTCTTTCATCTTTCATCTTTCCGCATTGTTTCATCTTTCATCTTTCCGCATTGTTTCATCTTTCATCTTTCCGCATTGTTTCATCTTTCATCTTTCCGTATTTTTTAATATTTCATCTTTCCGCATTGTTTCATCTTTCATCTTTCCGCATTGTTTCATCTTTCCGCATTGTTTCATCTTTCCGCATTGTTTCATCTTTCCGCATTGTTTCATCTTTCCGCATTGTTTCATCTTTCCGCATTGTTTCATCTTTCCGCATTGTTTCATCTTTCCGCATTGTTTCATCTTTCCGCATTGTTTCATCTTTCCGCATTGTTTCATCTTTCCGCATTGTTTCATCTTTCCGCATTGTTTCATCTTTCCGCATTGTTTCATCTTTCCGCATTGTTTCATCTTTCATCTTTTGCGCATTGTTTCATCTTTCATCTTTCCGCATTGTTTCATCTTTCCGCATTGTTTCATCTTTCATCTTTCCGCATTGTTTCATCTTTCATCTTTCCGCATTCTTTCATCTTTCATCTTTCCGCATTGTTTCATCTTTCATCTTTCCGCATTGTTTCATCTTTCCGCATTGTTTCATCTTTCCGCATTGTTTCATCTTTCCGCATTGTTTCATCTTTCCGCATTGTTTCATCTTTCCGCATTGTTTCATCTTTGCGCATTGTTTCATCTTTCCGCATTGTTTCATCTTTCCGCATTGTTTCATCTTTCATCTTTCCGCATTGTTTCATCTTTCATCTTTCCGCATTGTTTCATCTTTCATCTTTCCGCATTGTTTCATCTTTCCGCATTGTTTCATCTTTCCGCATTGTTTCATCTTTCCGCATTGTTTCATCTTTCCGCATTGTTTCATCTTTCATCTTTCCGCATTGTTTCATCTTTCATCTTTCCGCATTGTTTCATCTTTCATCTTTCCGCAATGTTTCATCTTTCATCTTTCCGCATTGTTTCATCTTTCATCTTTCCGCATTGTTTCATCTTTCATCTTTCCGCATTGTTTCATCTTTCATCTTTCCGCATTCTTTCATCTTTCATCTTTCCGCATTGTTTCATCTTTCATCTTTCCGCAATGTTTCATCTTTCATCTTTCCGCATTGTTTCATCTTTCATCTTCCGCATTCTTTCATCTTTCATCTTTCCGCATTGTTTCATCTTTCATCTTTCCGCATTGTTTCATCTTTCATCTTTCCGCATTGTTTCATCTTTCATCTTTCCGTATTTTTTAATATTTCATCTTTCCGCATTGTTTCATCTTTCATCTTTCCGCATTGTTTCATCTTTCCGCATTGTTTCATCTTTCCGCATTGTTTCATCTTTCCGCATTGTTTCATCTTTCCGCATTGCTTCATCTTTCCGCATTGTTTCATCTTTCCGCATTGTTTCATCTTTCCGCATTGTTTCATCTTTCCGCATTGTTTCATCTTTCCGCATTGTTTCATCTTTCCGCATTGTTTCATCTTTCCGCATTGTTTCATCTTTCCGCATTGTTTCATCTTTCCGCATTGTTTCATCTTTCCGCATTGTTTCATCTTTCCGCATTGTTTCATCTTTCATCTTTTGCGCATTGTTTCATCTTTCATCTTTCCGCATTGTTTCATCTTTCCGCATTGTTTCATCTTTCATCTTTCCGCATTGTTTCATCTTTCATCTTTCCGCATTCTTTCATGTTTCATCTTTCCGCATTGTTTCATCTTTCATCTTTCCGCATTGTTTCATCTTTCCGCATTGTTTCATCTTTCATCTTTCCGTATTTTTTAATATTTCATCTTTCCGCATTGTTTCATCTTTCATCTTTCCGCATTGTTTCATCTTTCCGCATTGTTTCATCTTTCCGCATTGTTTCATCTTTCCGCATTGTTTCATCTTTCCGCATTGTTTCATCTTTCCGCATTGTTTCATCTTTCCGCATTGTTTCATCTTTCCGCATTGTTTCATCTTTCCGCATTGTTTCATCTTTCCGCATTGTTTCATCTTTCCGCATTGTTTCATCTTTCCGCATTGTTTCATCTTTCCGCATTGTTTCATCTTTCCGCATTGTTTCATCTTTCATCTTTTGCGCATTGTTTCATCTTTCATCTTTCCGCATTGTTTCATCTTTCCGCATTGTTTCATCTTTCATTTTTCCGCATTGTTTCATCTTTCATCTTTCCGCATTCTTTCATCTTTCATCTTTCCGCATTGTTTCATCTTTCATCTTTCCGCATTGTTTCATCTTTCCGCATTGTTTCATCTTTCCGCATTGTTTCATCTTTCCGCATTGTTTCATCTTTCCGCATTGTTTCATCTTTCCGCATTGTTTCATCTTTGCGCATTGTTTCATCTTTCCGCATTGTTTCATCTTTCCGCATTGTTTCATCTTTCATCTTTCCGCATTGTTTCATCTTTCATCTTTCCGCATTGTTTCATCTTTCATCTTTCCGCATTGTTTCATCTTTCCGCATTGTTTCATCTTTCCGCATTGTTTCATCTTTCCGCATTGTTTCATCTTTCATCTTTCCGCATTGTTTCATCTTTCATCTTTCCGCATTGTTTCATCTTTCATCTTTCCGCAATGTTTCATCTTTCATCTTTCCGCATTGTTTCATCTTTCATCTTTCCGCATTGTTTCATTTTTCATCTTTCCGCATTGTTTCATCTTTCATCTTTCCGCATTCTTTCATCTTTCATCTTTCCGCATTGTTTCATCTTTCATCTTTCCGCAATGTTTCATCTTTCATCTTTCCGCATTGTTTCATCTTTCATCTTCCGCATTCTTTCATCTTTCATCTTTCCGCATTGTTTCATCTTTCATCTTTCCGCATTGTTTCATCTTTCATCTTTCCGCATTGTTTCATCTTTCATCTTTCCGTATTTTTTAATATTTCATCTTTCCGCATTGTTTCATCTTTCATCTTTCCGCATTGTTTCATCTTTCCGCATTGTTTCATCTTTCCGCATTGTTTCATCTTTCCGCATTGTTTCATCTTTCCGCATTGTTTCATCTTTCCGCATTGTTTCATCTTTCCGCATTGTTTCATCTTTCCGCATTGTTTCATCTTTCCGCATTGTTTCATCTTTCCGCATTGTTTCATCTTTCCGCATTGTTTCATCTTTCCGCATTGTTTCATCTTTCCGCATTGTTTCATCTTTCCGCATTGTTTCATCTTTCCGCATTGTTTCATCTTTCCGCATTGTTTCATCTTTCATCTTTTGCGCATTGTTTCATCTTTCATCTTTCCGCATTGTTTCATCTTTCCGCATTGTTTCATCTTTCATCTTTCCGCATTGTTTCATCTTTCATCTTTCCGCATTCTTTCATGTTTCATCTTTCCGCATTGTTTCATCTTTCATCTTTCCGCATTGTTTCATCTTTCCGCATTGTTTCATCTTTCCGCATTGTTTCATCTTTCCGCATTGTTTCATCTTTCCGCATTGTTTCATCTTTCCGCATTGTTTCATCTTTCCGCATTGTTTCATCTTTCCGCATTGTTTCATCTTTCCGCATTGTTTCATCTTTCCGCATTGTTTCATCTTTCATCTTTCCGCATTGTTTCATCTTTCATCTTTCCGCATTGTTTCATCTTTCATCTTTCCGCATTGTTTCATCTTTCCGCATTGTTTCATCTTTCCGCATTGTTTCATCTTTCCGCATTGTTTCATCTTTCCGCATTGTTTCATCTTTCATCTTTCCGCATTGTTTCATCTTGCATCTTTCCGCATTGTTTCATCTTTCATCTTTCCGCAATGTTTCATCTTTCATCTTTCCGCATTGTTTCATCTTTCATCTTTCCGCATTGTTTCATCTTTCATCTTTCCGCATTGTTTCATCTTTCCGCATTGTTTCATCTTTCCGCATTGTTTCATCTTTCATCTTTCCGCATTGTTTCATCTTTCATCTTTCCGCATTGTTTCATCTTTCATCTTTCCGCATTGTTTCATCTTCCATCTTTCCGCATTGTTTCATCTTTCATCTTTCCGCATTGTTTCATCGTTCATCTTTCCGCATTGTTTCATCTTTCATCTTTCCGCATTGTTTCATCTTTCCGCATTGTCTCATCTTTCATCTTCCGCATTCTTTCATCTTTCATCTTTCCGCATTGTTTCATCTTTCATCTTTCCGCATTTTTTCATCTTTCCGCATTGTTTCATCTTTCATCTTTCCGCATTGTTTCATCTTTCATCTTTCCGCATTTTTTCATCTTTCATCTTTCCGCATTGTTTCATCTTTCCGCATTGTTTCATCTTTCATCTTTCCGCATTGTTTCATCTTTCCGCATTGTTTCAGCTTTCATCTTCCGCATTCTTTCATCTTTCATCTTTCCGCATTGTTGCATCTTTCATCTTTCCGCATTGTTTCATCTTTCATCTTTCCGCATTGTTTCATCTTTCATCTTTCCGCATTGTTTCATCTTTCCGCATTGTTTCATCTTTCATCTTTCCGCATTTTTTCATCTTTCATCTTTCCGCATTGTTTCATCTTTCATCTTTCCGCATTGTTTCATCTTTCATCTTTCCGCATTGTTTCATCTTTCATCTTTCCGCATTGTTTCATCTTTCATCTTTCCGCATTGTTTCATCTTTCATCTTTCCGCATTGTTTCATCTTTCATCTTTCCGCATTGTTTCATCTTTCATCTTTCCGCATTGTTTCATCTTTCATCTTCCGCATTCTTTCATCTTTCATCTTTCCGCATTGTTTCATCTTTCATCTTTCCGCATTCTTTCATCTTTCATCTTTCCGCATTGTTTCATCTTTCATCTTTCCGCATTTTTTCATCTTTCATCTTTCCGCATTGTTTCATCTTTCATCTTTCCGCATTGTTTCATCTTTCATCTTTCCGCATTGTTTCATCTTTCATCGTTCCGCATTGTTTCATCTTTCCGCATTGTTTCATCTTTCATCTTCCGCATTCTTTCATCTTTCATCTTTCCGCATTGTTTCATCTTTCGTCTTTCCGCATTGATTCATCTTTCATCTTCCGCATTCTTTCATCTTTCATCTTTCCGCATTGTTTCATCTTTCATCTTTCCGCATTTTTTCATCTTTCATCTTTCCGCATTGTTTCATCTTTCATCTTTCCGCATTGTTTCATCTTTCATCTTTCCGCATTGTTTCATCTTTCATCTTTCCGCATTGTTTCATCTTTCATCTTTCCGCATTGTTTCATCTTTCATCTTTCCGCATTGTTTCATCTTTCATCTTTCCGCATTGTTTCATCTTTCATCTTTCCGCATTGTTTCATCTTTCATCTTTCCGCATTGTTTCATCTTTCCGCATTGTTTCATCTTTCCGCATTGTTTCATCTTTCCGCATTGTTTCATCTTTCCGCATTGTTTCATCTTTCCGCATTGTTTCATCTTTCATCTTTCCGCATTGTTTCATCTTTCATCTTTCCGCATTGTTTCATCTTTCCGCATTGTTTCATCTTTCCGCATTGTTTCATCTTTCCGCATTGTTTCATCTTTCCGCATTGTTTCATCTTTCATCTTTCCGCATTGTTTCATCTTTCATCTTTCCGCATTGTTTCATCTTTCATCTTTCCGCATTGTTTCATCTTTCATCTTTCCGCATTGTTTCATCTTTCATCTTCCGCATTCTTTCATCTTTCATCTTTCCGCATTGTTTCATCTTTCATCTTTCCGCATTTTTTCATCTTTCATCTTTCCGCATTGTTTCATCTTTCATCTTTCCGCATTTTTTCATCTTTCATCTTTCCGCATTGTTTCATCTTTCATCTTTCCGCATTGTTTCATCTTTCATCTTTCCGCATTGTTTCATCTTTCCGCATTGTTTCATCTTTCATCTTCCGCACTCTTTCATCTTTCATCTTTCCGCATTGTTTCATCTTTCATCTTTCCGCATTTTTTCATCTTTCATCTTTCCGCATTGTTTCATCTTTCATCTTTCCGCATTGTTTCATCTTTCATCTTTCCGCATTGTTTCATCTTTCATCTTTCCGCATTGTTTCATCTTTCATCTTTCCGCATTCTTTCATCTTTCATCTTTCCGCATTGTTTCATCTTTCATCTTTCCGCATTGTTTCATCTTTCATCTTTCCGCATTGTTTCATCTTTCATCTTTCCGCATTGTTTCATCTTTCATCTTCCGCATTCTTTCATCTTTCATCTTTCCGCATTGTTTCATCTTTCATCTTTCCGCATTCTTTCATCTTTCATCTTTCCGCATTGTTTCATCTTTCATCTTTCCGCATTTTTTCATCTTTCATCTTTCCGCATTGTTTCATCTTTCATCTTTCCGCATTGTTTCATCTTTCATCTTTCCGCATTGTTTCATCTTTCATCTTTCCAAATTGTTTCATCTTTCATCTTTCGGCATTGTTTCATCTTTCATCTTTCCGCATTGCTTCATCTTTCATCTTTCCGCATTGTTTCATCTTTCATCTTTCCGCATTGTTTCATCTTTCATCTTTCCGCATTGTTTCATCTTTCATCTTTCCGCATTGTTTCATCTTTCATCTTTCCGCATTGTTTCATCTTTCATCTTTCCGCATTGTTTCATCTTTCATCTTCCGCATTCTTTCATCTTTCATCTTTCCGCATTGTTTCATCTTTCATCTTTCCGCATTTTTTCATCTTTCATCTTTCCGCATTGTTTCATCTTTCATCTTTCCGCATTTTTTCATCTTTCATCTTTCCGCATTGTTTCATCTTTCATCTTTCCGCATTGTTTCATCTTTCCGCATTGTTTCATCTTTCCGCATTGTTTCATCTTTCATCTTCCGCATTCTTTCATCTTTCATCTTTCCGCATTGTTTCATCTTTCATCTTTCCGCATTGTTTCATCTTTCCGCATTGTTTCATCTTTCATCTTTCCGCATTGTTTCATCTTTCCGCATTGTTTCATCTTTCATCTTTCCGCATTGTTTCATCTTTCATCTTTCCGCATTGTTTCATCTTTCCGCATTGTTTCATCTTTCCGCATTGTTTCATCTTTCCGCATTGTTTCATCTTTCCGCATTGTTTCATCTTTCCGCATTGTTTCATCTTTCCGCATTGTTTCATCTTTCCGCATTGTTTCATCTTTCATCTTTCCGCGTTGTTTCATCTTTCATCTTTCCGCATTGTTTCATCTTTCCGAATTGTTTCATCTTTCATCTTTCCGCTTTGTTTCATCTTTCATCTTTCCGCATTGTTTCATCTTTCATCTTTTCGCATTTTTTCATCTTTCATCTTTCCGCATTGTTTCATCTTTTCGCATTGTTTCATCTTTCATCTTTCCGCATTGTTTCATCTTTCATCTTTCCGTATTGTTTCATCTTTCCGCATTGTTTCATCTTTCCGCATTGTTTCATCTTTCCGCATTGTTTCATCTTTCCGCATTGTTTCATCTTTCCGCATTGTTTCATCTTCCCGCATTGTTTCATCTTTCCGCATTGTTTCATCTTTCCGCATTGTTTCATCTTTCCGCATTGTTTCATCTTTCCGCATTGTTTCATCTTTCCGCATTGTTTCATCTTTCCGCATTGTTTCATCTTTCCGCATCGTTTCATCTTTCCGCATTGTTTCATCTTTCCGCATTGTTTCATCTTTCCGCATTGTTTCATCTTTCCGCATTGTTTCATCTTTCATCTTTCCGCATTGTTTCATCTTTCATCTTTCCGCATTGTTTCATCTTTCCGAATTGTTTCATCTTTCATCTTTCCGCATTGTTTCATTTTTCATCTTTCCGCATTGTTTCATCTTTCATCTTTCCGCATTTTTTCATCTTTCATCTATCCGCATTGTTTCATCTTTCCGCATTGTTTCATCTTTCCGCATTGTTTCATCTTTCATCTTTCCGCATTGTTTCATCTTTCATATTTCCGCATTGTTTCATCTTTCCGCATTGTTTCATCTTTCCGCATTGTTTCATCTTTCATCTTTCCGCATTGTTTCATCTTTCATATTTCCGCATTGTTTCATCTTTCATCTTTCCGCATTTTTTCATCTTTCATCTTTCCGCATTGTTTCATCTTTCATCTTTCCGCATTGTTTCATCTTTCCGCATTGTTTCATCTTTCCGCATTGTTTCATCTTTCATCTTTCCGCATTGTTTCATCTTTCATCTTTCCGCATTGTTTCATCTTTCATCTTTCCGCATTGTTTCATCTTTTATCTTTCCGCATTGTTTCATCTTTCATCTTTCCGCATTTTTTCATCTTTCATCTTTCCGCATTGTTTCATCTTTCCGCATTGTTTCATCTTTCCGCATTGTTTCATCTTTCCGCATTGTTTCATCTTTCCGCATTGTTTCATCTTTCCGCATTGTTTCATCTTTCATCTTTCCGCATTGTTTCATCTTTCCGAATTGTTTCATCTTTCCGCATTGTTTCATCTTTCATCTTTCCGCATTGTTTCATCTTTCATCTTTCCGCATTGTTTCATCTTTCATCTTTCCGCATTGTTTCATTTTTCATCTTTCCGCATTGTTTCATCTTTCATCTTTCCGCATTGTTTCATCTTTCATCTTTCCGCATTGTTTCATCTTTCATCTTTCCGCATTGTTTCATCTTTCATCTTTCCGCATTGTTTCATCTTTCATCTTTCCGCATTGTTTCATCTTTCATCTTTCCGCATTGTTTCATCTTTCCGCATTGTTTCATCTTTCCGCATTGTTTCATCTTTCCGCATTGTTTCATCTTTCCGAATTGTTTCATCTTTCCGCATTGTTTCATCTTTCATCTTTCCGCATTGTTTCATCTTTCATCTTTCCGCATTGTTTCATCTTTCATCTTTCCGCATTTTTTCATCTTTCATCTTTCCGCATTGTTTCATCTTTCCGCATTGTTTCATCTTTCCGCATTGTTTCATCTTTCCGCATTGTTTCATCTTTCCGCATTGTTTCATCTTTCCGCATTGTTTCATCTTTCCGCATTGTTTCATCTTTCCGCATTGTTTCATCTTTCCGCATTGTTTCATCTTTCCGCATTGTTTCATCTTTCCGCATTGTTTCATCTTTCCGCATTGTTTCATCTTTCCGCATTGTTTCATCTTTCCGCATTGTTTCATCTTTCATTTTTCCGCATTGTTTCATCTTTCATCTTTCCGCATTGTTTCATCTTTCCGCATTGTTTCATCTTTCCGCATTGTTTCATCTTTCCGCATTGTTTCAACTTTCATCTTCCGCATTCTTTCATCTTTCATCTTTCCGCATTGTTTCATCTTTCATCTTTCCGCATTCTTTCATCTTTCATCTTTCCGCATTGTTTCATCTTTCATCTTTCCGCATTTTTTCATCTTTCATCTTTCCGCATTGTTTCATCTTTCATCTTTCCGCATTGTTTCATCTTTCATCTTTCCGCATTGTTTCATCTTTCATCTTTCCGAATTGTTTCATCTTTCATCTTTCCGCATTGTATCATCTTTCATCTTTCCGCATTGTTTCATCTTTCATCTTTCCGCATTGTTTCATCTTTCATCTTTCCGCATTGTTTCATCTTTCATCTTTCCGCATTGTTTCATCTTTCATCTTTCCGCATTGTTTTATCTTTCATCTTTCCGCATTGTTTCATCTTTCATCTTTCCGCATTGTTTCATCTTTCCGCATTGTTTCATCTTTCATCTTCCGCATTCTTTCATCTTTCATCTTTCCGCATTGTTTCATCTTTCATCTTTCCGCATTTTTTCATCTTTCATCTTTCCGCATTGTTTCATCTTTCATCTTTCCGCATTTTTTCAGATTTCATCTTTCCGCATTGTTTCATCTTTCATCTTTCCGCATTGTTTCATCTTTCATCTTTCCGCATTGTTTCATCTTTCATCTTTCCGCATTGTTTCATCTTTCCGCATTGTTTCATCTTTCATCTTCCGCATTCTTTCATCTTTCATCTTTCCGCATTGTTTCATCTTTCATCTTTCCGCATTTTTTCATCTTTCATCTTTCCGCATTGTTTCATCTTTCATCTTTCCGCATTGTTTCATCTTTCATCTTTCCGCATTGTTTCATCTTTCATCTTTCCGCATTGTTTCATCTTTCATCTTTCCGCATTGTTTCATCTTTCATCTTTCCGCATTGTTTCATCTTTCCGCATTGTTTCATCTTTCATCTTTCCGCATTGTTTCATCTTTCATCTTTCCGCATTGTTTCATCTTTCATCTTTCCGCAATGTTTCATCTTTCATCTTTCCGCATTGTTTCATCTTTCATCTTTCCGCATTGTTTCATCTTTCATCTTCCGCATTCTTTCATCTTTCATCTTTCCGCATTGTTTCATCTTTCATCTTTCCGCATTGTTTCATCTTTCATCTTTCCGCATTGTTTCATCTTTCATCTTTCCGCATTGTTTCATCTTTCCGCATTGTTTAATCTTTCATCTTTCCGCATTGTTTCATCTTTCATCTTTCCGCATTGTTTCATCTTTCATCTTTCCGCATTGTTTCATCTTTCATCTTTCCGCATTGTTTCATCTTTCATCTTCCGCATTCTTTCATCTTTCATCTTTCCGCATTGTTTCATCTTTCATCTTTCCGCATTTTTTCATCTTTCATCTTTCCGCATTGTTTCATCTTTCATCTTTCCGCATTTTTTCATCTTTCATCTTTCCGCATTGTTTCATCTTTCATCTTTCCGCATTTTTTCAGATTTCATCTTTCCGCATTGTTTCATCTTTCATCTTTCCGCATTGTTTCATCTTTCATCTTTCCGCATTGTTTCATCTTTCATCTTTCCGCATTGTTTCATCTTTCCGCATTGTTTCATCTTTCATCTTCCGCATTCTTTCATCTTTCATCTTTCCGCATTGTTTCATCTTTCATCTTTCCGCATTTTTTCATCTTTCATCTTTCCGCATTGTTTCATCTTTCATCTTTCCGCATTGTTTCATCTTTCATCTTTCCGCATTGTTTCATCTTTCATCTTTCCGCATTGTTTCATCTTTCATCTTTCCGCATTGTTTCATCTTTCATCTTTCCGCATTGTTTCATCTTTCCGCATTGTTTCATCTTTCATCTTTCCGCATTGTTTCATCTTTCATCTTTCCGCATTGTTTCATCTTTCATCTTTCCGCAATGTTTCATCTTTCATCTTTCCGCATTGTTTCATCTTTCATCTTTCCGCATTGTTTCATCTTTCATCTTCCGCATTCTTTCATCTTTCATCTTTCCGCATTGTTTCATCTTTCATCTTTCCGCATTGTTTCATCTTTCATCTTTCCGCATTGTTTCATCTTTCATCTTTCCGCATTGTTTCATCTTTCCGCATTGTTTAATCTTTCATCTTTCCGCATTGTTTCATCTTTCATCTTTCCGCATTGTTTCATCTTTCATCTTTCCGCATTGTTTCATCTTTCATCTTTCCGCATTGTTTCATCTTTCATCTTCCGCATTCTTTCATCTTTCATCTTTCCGCATTGTTTCATCTTTCATCTTTCCGCATTTTTTCATCTTTCATCTTTCCGCATTGTTTCATCTTTCATCTTTCCGCATTTTTTCATCTTTCATCTTTCCGCATTGTTTCATCTTTCATCTTTCCGCATTGTTTCATCTTTCATCTTTCCGCATTGTTTCATCTTTCCGCATTGTTTCATCTTTCATCTTCCGCATTCTTTCATCTTTCATCTTTCCGCATTGTTTCATCTTTCATCTTTCCGCATTTTTTCATCTTTCATCTTTCCGCATTGTTTCATCTTTCATCTTTCCGCATTGTTTCATCTTTCCGCATTGTTTCATCTTTCATCTTCCGCATTCTTTCATCTTTCATCTTTCCGCATTGTTTCATCTTTCATCTTTCCGCATTTTTTCATCTTTCATCTTTCCGCATTGTTTCATCTTTCATCTTTCCGCATTTTTTCAGATTTCATCTTTCCGCATTGTTTCATCTTTCATCTTTCCGCATTGTTTCATCTTTCATCTTTCCGCATTGTTTCATCTTTCCGCATTGTTTCATCTTTCCGCATTGTTTCATCTTTCATCTTCCGCATTCTTTCATCTTTCATCTTTCCGCATTGTTTCATCTTTCATCTTTCCGCATTTTTTCATCTTTCATCTTTCCGCATTGTTTCATCTTTCATCTTTCCGCATTGTTTCATCTTTCATCTTTCCGCATTGTTTCATCTTTCATCTTTCCGCATTGTTTCATCTTTCATCTTTCCGCATTGTTTCATCTTTCATCTTTCCGCATTGTTTCATCTTTCCGCATTGTTTCATCTTTCATCTTTCCGCATTGTTTCATCTTTCATCTTTCCGCATTGTTTCATCTTTCATCTTTCCGCAATGTTTCATCTTTCATCTTTCCGCATTGTTTCATCTTTCATCTTTCCGCATTGTCTCATCTTTCATCTTCCGCATTCTTTCATCTTTCATCTTTCCGCATTGTTTCATCTTTCATCTTTCCGCATTGTTTCATCTTTCATCTTTCCGCATTGTTTCATCTTTCATCTTTCCGCATTGTTTCATCTTTCCGCATTGTTTAATCTTTCATCTTTCCGCATTGTTTCATCTTTCATCTTTCCGCATTGTTTCATCTTTCATCTTTCCGCATTGTTTCATCTTTCATCTTTCCGCATTGTTTCATCTTTCATCTTCCGCATTCTTTCATCTTTCATCTTTCCGCATTGTTTCATCTTTCATCTTTCCGCATTTTTTCATCTTTCATCTTTCCGCATTGTTTCATCTTTCATCTTTCCGCATTTTTTCATCTTTCATCTTTCCGCATTGTTTCATCTTTCATCTTTCCGCATTGTTTCATCTTTCATCTTTCCGCATTGTTTCATCTTTCCGCATTGTTTCATCTTTCATCTTCCGCATTCTTTCATCTTTCATCTTTCCGCATTGTTTCATCTTTCATCTTTCCGCATTTTTTCATCTTTCATCTTTCCGCATTGTTTCATCTTTCATCTTTCCGCATTGTTTCATCTTTCATCTTTCCGCATTGTTTCATCTTTCATCTTTCCGCATTGTTTCATCTTTCATCTTTCCGCATTGTTTCATCTTTCATCTTTCCGCATTGTTTCATCTTTCATCTTTCCGCATTGTTTCATCTTTCATCTTTCCGCATTGTTTCATCTTTCATCTTTCCGCGTTGTTTCATCTTTCCGCATTGTTTCATCTTTCCGAATTGTTTCATCTTTCATCTTTCCGCTTTGTTTCATCTTTCATCTTTCCGCATTGTTTCATCTTTCATCTTTCCGCATTTTTTCATCTTTCATCTTTCCGCATTGTTTCATCTTTCCGCATTGTTTCATCTTTCCGCATTGTTTCATCTTTCCGCATTGTTTCATCTTTCCGCATTGTTTCATCTTTCCGCATTGTTTCATCTTTCCGCATTGTTTCATCTTTCCGCATTGTTTCATCTTTCCGCATTGTTTCATCTTTCCGCATTGTTTCATCTTTCCGCATTGTTTCATCTTTCCGCATTGTTTCATCTTTCCGCATTGTTTCATCTTTCCGCATTGTTTCATCTTTCCGCATTGTTTCATCTTTCCGCATTGTTTCATCTTTCCGCATTGTTTCATCTTTCCGCATTGTTTCATCTTTCCGCATTGTTTCATCTTTCCGCATTGTTTCATCTTTCCGCATTGTTTCATCTTTCCGCATTGTTTCATCTTTCCGCATTGTTTCATCTTTCATCTTTCCACATTGTTTCATCTTTCCGAATTGTTTCATCTTTCATCTTTCCGCATTGTTTCATCTTTCATCTTTCCGCATTGTTTCATCTTTCCGAATTGTTTCATCTTTCCGAATTGTTTCATCTTTCATCTTTCCGCATTGTTTCATCTTTCATCTTTCCGCATTGTTTCATCTTTCATCTTTCCGCATTGTTTCATCTTTCATCTTTCCGCATTGTTTCATCTTTCATCTTTCCGCATTCTTTCATCTTTCATCTTCCGCATTCTTTCATCTTTCATCTTTCCGCATTGTTTCATCTTTCATCTTTCCGCATTTTTTCATCTTTCATCTTTCCGCATTGTTTCATCTTTCATCTTTCCGCATTTGTTCATCTTTCATCTTTCCGCATTGTTTCATCTTTCATCTTTCCGCATTGTTTCATCTTTCCGCATTGTTTCATCTTTCATCTTCCGCATTCTTCCATCTTTCATCTTTCCGCATTGTTTCATCTTTCATCTTTCCGCATTGTTTCATCTTTCATCTTCCGCATTTTTCCATCTTTCATCTTTCCGCATTGTTTCATCTTTCATCTTTCCGTATTGTTTCATCTTTCCGCATTGTTTCATCTTTCCGCATTGTTTCATCTTTCCGCATTGTTTCATCTTTCCGCATTGTTTCATCTTTCCGCATTGTTTCATCTTTCCGCATTGTTTCATCTTTCCGGATTGTTTCATCTTTCCGCATTGTTTCATCTTTCCGCATTGTTTCATCTTTCCGCATTGTTTCATCTTTCCGCATTGTTTCATCTTTCCGCATTGTTTCATCTTTCCGCATTGTTTCATCTTTCCGCATTGTTTCATCTTTCCGCATTGTTTCATCTTTCCGCATTGTTTCATCTTTCCGCATTGTTTCATCTTTCCGCATTGTTTCATCTTTCCGCATTGTTTCATCTTTCCGCATTGTTTCATCTTTCATCTTTCCGCATTGTTTCATCTTTCATCTTTCCGCATTGTTTCATCTTTCATCTTTCCGCATTGTTTCATCTTTCCGAATTGTTTCATCTTTCATCTTTCCGCATTGTTTCATTTTTCATCTTTCCGCATTGTTTCATCTTTCATCTTTCCGCATTTTTTCATCTTTCATCTTTCCGCATTGTTTCATCTTTCCGCATTGTTTCATCTTTCCGCATTGTTTCATCTTTCATCTTTCCGCATTGTTTCATCTTTCATATTTCCGCATTGTTTCATCTTTCCGCATTGTTTCATCTTTCCGCATTGTTTCATCTTTCATCTTTCCGCATTGTTTCATCTTTCATATTTCCGCAATGTTTCATCTTTCATCTTTCCGCATTTTTTCATCTTTCATCTTTCCGCATTGTTTCATCTTTCATCTTTCCGCATTGTTTCATCTTTCCGCATTGTTTCATCTTTCCGCATTGTTTCATCTTTCCGCATTGTTTCATCTTTCCGCATTGTTTCATCTTTCCGCATTGTTTCATCTTTCCGCATTGTTTCATCTTTCATCTTTCCGCATTGTTTCATCTTTCATCTTTCCGCATTGTTTCATCTTTCATCTTTCCGCATTGTTTCATCTTTCATCTTTCCGCATTGTTTCATCTTTCATCTTTCCGCATTTTTTCATCTTTCATCTTTCCGCAATGTTTCATCTTTCCGCATTGTTTCATCTTTCCGCATTGTTTCATCTTTCCGCATTGTTTCATCTTTCATCTTTCCGCATTGTTTCATCTTTCATCTTTCCGCATTGTTTCATCTTTCCGAATTGTTTCATCTTTCATCTTTCCGCATTGTTTCATCTTTCATCTTTCCGCATTGTTTCATCTTTCATCTTTCCGCATTTTTTCATCTTTCATCTTTCCGCATTGTTTCATCTTTCCGCATTGTTTCATCTTTCCGCATTGTTTCATCTTTCATCTTTCCGCATTGTTCCATCTTTCATCTTTCCGCATTGTTTCATCTTTCATCTTTCCGCATTGTTTCATCTTTCATCTTTCCGCATTGTTTCATCTTTCATCTTTCCGCATTTTTTCATCTTTCATCTTTCCGCATTGTTTCATCTTTCCGCATTGTTTCATCTTTCCGCATTGTTTCATCTTTCCGCATTGTTTCATCTTTCCGCATTGTTTCATCTTTCATCTTTCCGCATTGTTTCATCTTTCATCTTTCCGCATTGTTTCATCTTTCATCTTTCCGCATTGTTTCATCTTTCCGAATTGTTTCATCTTTCATCTTTCCGCATTGTTTCATCTTTCATCTTTCCGTATTGTTTCATCTTTCCGCATTGTTTCATCTTTCCGCATTGTTTCATCTTTCCGCATTGTTTCATCTATCCGCATTGTTTCATCTTTCCGCATTGTTTCATCTTTCCGCATTGTTTCATCTTTCCGCATTGTTTCATCTTTCATCTTTCCGCATTGTTTCATCTTTCATCTTTCCGCATTGTTTCATCTTTCATCTTTCCGCATTGTTTCATCTTTCCGAATTGTTTCATCTTTCATCTTTCCGCATTGTTTCATTTTTCATCTTTCCGCATTGTTTCATCTTTCATCTTTCCGCATTTTTTCATCTTTCATCTTTCCGCATTGTTTCATCTTTCCGCATTGTTTCATCTTTCCGCATTGTTTCATCTTTCCGCATTGTTTCATCTTTCCGCATTGTTTCATCTTTCATCTTTCCGCATTGTTTCATCTTTCATCTTTCCGCATTGTTTCATCTTTCCGCATTGTTTCATCTTTCCGCATTGTTTCATCTTTCCGCATTGTTTCATCTTTCATCTTCCGCATTCTTTCATCTTTCATCTTTCCGCATTGTTTCATCTTTCATCTTTCCGCATTTTTTCATCTTTCATCTTTCCGCATTGTTTCATCTTTCATCTTTCCGCATTGTTTCATCTTTCATCTTTCCGCATTGTTTCATCTTTCATCTTTCCGCATTGTTTCATCTTTCATCTTTCCGCATTGTTTCATCTTTCATCTTTCCGCATTGTTTCATCTTTCATCTTTCCGCATTGTTTCATCTTTCATCTTTCCGCATTGTTTCATCTTTCATCTTTCCGCATTGTTTCATCTTTCATCTTTCCGCATTGTTTCATCTTTCCGCATTGTTTCATCTTTCATCTTTCCGCATTGTTTCATCTTTCATCTTTCCGCATTGTTTCATCTTTCATCTTTCCGCATTGTTTCATCTTTCATCTTTCCGCATTGTTTCATCTTTCATCTTTCCGCATTGTTTCATCTTTCATCTTTCCGCAATGTTTCATCTTTCATCTTTCCGCATTGTTTCATCTTTCATCTTTCCGCATTGTTTCATCTTTCATCTTTCCGCATTGTTTCATCTTTCATCTTTCCGCATTGTTTCATCTTTCATCTTTCCGCATTGTTTCATCTTTCCGAATTGTTTCATCTTTCATCTTTCCGCATTGTTTCATCTTTCATCTTTCCGCATTGTTTCATCTTTCATCTTTCCGCATTGTTTCATCTTTCATCTTTCCGCATTGTTTCATCTTTCATCTTTCCGCATTGTTTCATCTTTCCGCATTGTTTCATCTTTCCGCATTGTTTCATCTTTCCGCATTGTTTCATCTTTCCGCATTGTTTCATCTTTCATCTTTCCGCATTGTTTCATCTTTCATCTTTCCGCATTGTTTCATCTTTCCGCATTGTTTCATCTTTCCGCATTGTTTCATCTTTCCGCATTGTTTCATCTTTCCGCATTGTTTCATCTTTCCGCGTTGTTTCATCTTTCCGCATTGTTTCATCTTTCCGCATTGTTTCATCTTTCATCTTTCCGCATTGTTTCATCTTTCATCTTTCCGCATTGTTTCATCTTTCCGCATTGTTTCATCTTTCCGCATTGTTTCATCTTTCCGCATTGTTTCATCTTTCCGCATTGTTTCATCTTTCCGCATTGTTTCATCTTTCCGCATTGTTTCATCTTTCCGCATTGTTTCATCTTTCCGCATTGTTTCATCTTTCCGCATTGTTTCATCTTTCCGCATTGTTTCATCTTTCATCTTTCCGCATTGTTTCATCTTTCATCTTTCCGCATTGTTTTATCTTTCATCTTTCCGCATTGTTTTATCTTTCATCTTTCCGCATTGTTTCATCTTTCATCTTTCCGCATTGTTTCATCTTTCCGCATTGTTTCATCTTTCATCTTCCGCATTCTTTCATCTTTCATCTTTCCGCATTGTTTCATCTTTCATCTTTCCGCATTCTTTCATCTTTCATCTTTCCGCATTGTTTCATCTTTCATCTTTCCGCATTTTTTCATCTTTCATCTTTCCGCATTGTTTCTTCTTTCATCTTTCCGCATTGTTTCATCTTTCATCTTTCCGCATTGTTTCATCTTTCATCTTTCCGAATTGTTTCATCTTTCATCTTTCCGCATTGTATCATCTTTCATCTTTCCGCATTGGTTCATCTTTCATCTTTCCGCATTGTTTCATCTTTCATCTTTCCGCATTGTTTCATCTTTCATCTTTCCGCATTTTTTCATCTTTCATCTTTCCGCATTGTTTCATCTTTCATCTTTCCGCATTGTTTCATCTTTCATCTTTCCGCATTGTTTCATCTTTCATCTTTCCGCATTGTTTCATCTTTCATCTTTCCGCATTGTTTCATCTTTCCGCATTGTTTCATCTTTCATCTTTCCGCATTGTTTCATCTTTCATTTTTCCGCATTGTTTCATCTTTCATCTTTCCGCATTGTTTCATCTTTCATCTTTCCGCATTGTTTCATCTTTCATCTTTCCGCATTGTTTCATCTTTCATCTTTCCGCATTGTTTCATCTTTCATCTTTCCGCATTGTTTCATCTTTCATCTTTCCGCATTGTTTCATCTTTCCGCATTGTTTCATCTTTCCGCATTGTTTCATCTTTCCGCATTGTTTCATCTTTCCGCATTGTTTCATCTTTCCGCATTGTTTCATCTTTCCGCATTGTTTCATCTTTCCGCATTGTTTCATCTTTCATTTTTCCGCATTGTTTCATCTTTCATCTTTCCGCATTGTTTCATCTTTCATCTTCCGCATTCTTTCATCTTTCATCTTTCCGCATTGTTTCATCTTTCATCTTTCCGCATTCTTTCATCTTTCATCTTTCCGCATTGTTTCATCTTTCATCTTTCCGCATTTTTTCATCTTTCATCTTTCCGCATTGTTTCATCTTTCATCTTTCCGCATTGTTTCATCTTTCATCTTTCCGCATTGTTTCATCTTTCATCTTTCCGAATTGTTTCATCTTTCATCTTTCCGCATTGTATCATCTTTTATCTTTCCGCATTGTTTCATCTTTCATCTTTCCGCATTGTTTCATCTTTCATCTTTCCGCATTGTTTCATCTTTCATCTTTCCGCATTGTTTCATCTTTCATCTTTCCGCATTGTTTCATCTTTCATCTTTCCGCATTGTTTCATCTTTCATCTTCCCGCATTGTTTCATCTTTCCGCATTTTTTCATCTTTCATCTTTCCGCATTGTTTCATCTTTCATCTTTCCGCATTTTTTCAGCTTTCATCTTTCCGCATTGTTTCATCTTTCATCTTTCCGCATTGTTTCATCTTTCATCTTTCCGCATTGTTTCATCTTTCATCTTTCCGCATTGTTTCATCTTTCATCTTCCGCATTCTTTCATCTTTCATCTTTCCGCATTGTTTCATCTTTCATCTTTCCGCATTTTTTCATCTTTCATCTTTCCGCATTGTTTCATCTTTCATCTTTCCGCATTGTTTCATCTTTCATCTTTCCGCATTGTTTCATCTTTCATCTTTCCGCATTGTTTCATCTTTCATCTTTCCGCATTGTTTCATCTTTCCGCATTGTTTCATCTTTCATCTTTCCGCATTGTTTCATCTTTCATCTTTCCGCATTGTTTCATCTTTCATCTTTCCGCATTGTTTCATCTTTCCGCATTGTTTCATCTTTCATCTTTCCGCATTGTTTCATCTTTCATCTTTCCGCATTGTTTCATCTTTCATCTTTCCGCAATGTTTCATCTTTCATCTTTTCGCATTGTTTCATCTTTCATCTTCCGCATTCTTTCATCTTTCATCTTTCCGCATGTTTCATCTTTCATCTTTCCGCATTGTTTCATCTTTCATCTTTCCGCATTGTTTCATCTTTCCGCATTGTTTCATCTTTCATCTTTCCGCATTGTTTCATCTTTCATCTTTCCGCATTGTTTCATCTTTCATCTTTCCGCAATGTTTCATCTTTCATCTTTCCGCATTGTTTCATCTTTCATCTTCCGCATTCTTTCATCTTTCATCTTTCCGCATTGTTTCATCTTTCATCTTTCCGCATTGTTTCATCTTTCATCTTTCCGCATTGTTTCATCTTTCAACTTTCCGCATTGTTTCATCTTTCATCTTTCCGCATTGTTTCATCTTTCATCTTTCCGCATTGTTTCATCTTTCATCTTTCCGCATTGTTTCATCTTTCATCTTTCCGCATTGTTTCATCTTTCCGCATTTTTTCATCTGTCCGCATTGTTTCATCTTTCATCTTTCCGCATTGTTTCATCTTTCATCTTTCCGCATTGTTTCATCTTTCCGCATTGTTTCATCTTTCCGCATTGTTTCATCTTTCCGCATTGTTTCATCTTTCCGCATTGTTTCATCTTTCATCTTTCCGCATTGTTTCATCTTTCCGCATTGTTTCATCTTTCCGCATTGTTTCATCTTTCCGCATTGTTTCATCTTTCATCTTTCCGCATTGTTTCATCTTTCATCTTTCCGCATTGTTTTATCTTTCATCTTTCCGCATTGTTTTATCTTTCATCTTTCCGCATTGTTTCATCTTTCATCTTTCCGCATTGTTTCATCTTTCCGCATTGTTTCATCTTTCATCTTCCGCATTCTTTCATCTTTCATCTTTCCGCATTGTTTCATCTTTCATCTTTCCGCATTCTTTCATCTTTCATCTTTCCGCATTGTTTCATCTTTCATCTTTCCGCATTTTTTCATCTTTCATCTTTCCGCATTGTTTCATCTTTCATCTTTCCGCATTGTTTCATCTTTCATCTTTCCGCATTGTTTCATCTTTCCGCATTGTTTCATCTTTCATCTTCCGCATTCTTTCATCTTTCATCTTTCCGCATTGTTTCATCTTTCATCTTTCCGCATTGTTTCATCTTTCCGCATTGTTTCATCTTTCCGCATTGTTTCATCTTTCATCTTTCCGCATTGTTTCATCATTCATCTTTCCGCATTGTTTCATCTTTCCGCATTGTTTCATCTTTCCGCATTGTTTCATCTTTCCGCATTGTTTCATCTTTCCGCATTGTTTCATCTTTCCGCATTGTTTCATCTTTCCGCATTGTTTCATCTTTCCGCATTGTTTCATCTTTCATCTTTCCGCGTTGTTTCATCTTTCATCTTTTCGCATTGTTTCATCTTTCCGAATTGTTTCATCTTTCATCTTTCCGCATTGTTTCATCTTTCATCTTTCCGCATTGTTTCATCTTTCATCTTTCCGCATTTTTTCATCTTTCATCTTTCCGCATTGTTTCATCTTTCCGCATTGTTTCATCTTTCCGCATTGTTTCATCTTTCCGCATTGTTTCATCTTTCCGCATTGTTTCATCTTTCCGCATTGTTTCATCTTTCCGCATTGTTTCATCTTTCCGCATTGTTTCATCTTTCCGCATTGTTTCATCTTTCATCTTCCGCATTCTTTCATCTTTCATCTTTCCGCATTGTTTCATCTTTCATCTTTCCGCATTGTTTCATCTTTCCGCATTGTTTCATCTTTCATCTTTCCGCATTGTTTCATCTTTCCGAATTGTTTCATCTTTCATCTTTCCGCATTGTTTCATCTTTCATCTTTCCGCATTGTTTCATCTTTCATCTTTCCGCATTTTTTCATCTTTCATCTTTCCGCATTGTTTCATCTTTCCGCATTGTTTCATCTTTCCGCATTGTTTCATCTTTCCGCATTGTTTCATCTTTCCGCATTGTTTCATCTTTCCGCATTGTTTCATCTTTCCGCATTGTTTCATCTATCCGCATTGTTTCATCTTTCATCTTTCTGCATTGTTTCATCTTTCATCTTTCCGCATTGTTTCATATTTCATTTTTCCGCATTGTTTCATCTTTCATCTTTCCGCATTGTTTCATCTTTCCGCATTGTTTCATCTTTCATCTTCCGCATTCTTTCATCTTTCATCTTTCCGCATTGTTTCATCTTTCATCTTTCCACATTCTTTCATCTTTCATCTTTCCGCATTGTTTCATCTTTCATCTTTCCGAATTGTTTCATCTTTCATCTTTCCGCATTGTATCATCTATCATCTTTCCGCATTGTTTCATCTTTCATCTTTCCGCATTGTTTCATCTTTCATCTTTCCGCATTGTTTCATCTTTCATCTTTCCGCATTGTTTCATCTTTCATCTTTCCGCATTGTTTCATCTTTCATCTTTCCGCATTGTTTCATCTTTCCGCATTGTTTCATCTTTCATCTTCCGCATTCTTTCATCTTTCATCTTTCCGCATTGTTTCATCTTTCATCTTTCCGCATTTTTTCATCTTTCATCTTTCCGCATTGTTTCATCTTTCATCTTTCCGCATTTTTTCATCTTTCATCTTTCCGCATTGTTTCATCTTTCATCTTTCCGCATTGTTTCATCTTTCATCTTTTCGCATTGTTTCATCTTTCATCTTTCCGCATTGTTTCATCTTTCCGCATTGTTTCATCTTTCATCTTCCGCATTCTTTCATCTTTCATCTTTCCGCATTGTTTCATCTTTCATCTTTCCGCATTTTTTCATCTTTCATCTTTCCGCATTGTTTCATCTTTCATCTTTCCGCATTGTTTCATCTTTCATCTTTCCGCATTGTTTCATCTTTCCGCATTGTTTCATCTTTCCGCATTGTTTCATCTTTCCGCATTGTTTCATCTTTCCGCATTGTTTCATCTTTCCGCATTGTTTCATCTTTCCGCATTGTTTCATCTTTCCGCATTGTTTCATCTTTCCGCATTGTTTCATCTTTCCGCATTGTTTCATCTTTCCGCATTGTTTCATCTTTCCGCATTGTTTCATCTTTCATCTTTCCGCATTTTTTCATCTTTCATCTTTCCGCATTGTTTCATCTTTCATCTTTCCGCATTTTTTCATCTTTCATCTTTCCGCATTGTTTCATCTTTCATCTTTCCGCATTGTTTCATCTTTCATCTTTTCGCATTGTTTCATCTTTCCGCATTGTTTCATCTTTCATCTTCCGCATTCTTTCATCTTTCATCTTTCCGCATTGTTTCATCTTTCATCTTTCCGCATTTTTTCATCTTTCATCTTTCCGCATTGTTTCATCTTTCATCTTTCCGCATTGTTTCATCTTTCATCTTTCCGCATTGTTTCATCTTTCCGCATTGTTTCATCTTTCCGCATTGTTTCATCTTTCCGCATTGTTTCATCTTTCCGCATTGTTTCATCTTTCCGCATTGTTTCATCTTTCCGCATTGTTTCATCTTTCCGCATTGTTTCATCTTTCCGCATTGTTTCATCTTTCCGCATTGTTTCATCTTTCATCTTTCCGCATTGTTTCATCTTTCCGCATTGTTTCATCTTTCCGCATTGTTTCATCTTTCCGCATTGTTTCATCTTTCCGCATTGTTTCATCTTTCCGCATTGTTTCATCTTTCCGCATTGTTTCATCTTTCCGCATTGTTTCATCTTTCCGCATTGTTTCATCTTTCATCTTTCCACATTGTTTCATCTTTCCGAATTGTTTCATCTTTCATCTTTCCGCATTGTTTCATCTTTCATCTTTCCGCATTGTTTCATCTTTCCGAATTGTTTCATCTTTCATCTTTCCGCATTGTTTCATCTTTCATCTTTCCGCATTGTTTCATCTTTCATCTTTCCGCATTGTTTCATCTTTCATCTTTCCGCATTGTTTCATCTTTCATCTTTCCGCATTCTTTCATCTTTCATCTTCCGCATTCTTTCATCTTTCATCTTTCCGCATTGTTTCATCTTTCATCTTTCCGCATTTTTTCATCTTTCATCTTTCCGCATTGTTTCATCTTTCATCTTTCCGCATTTGTTCATCTTTCATCTTTCCGCATTGTTTCATCTTTCATCTTTCCGCATTGTTTCATCTTTCCGCATTGTTTCATCTTTCATCTTCCGCATTCTTCCATCTTTCATCTTTCCGCATTGTTTCATCTTTCATCTTTCCGCATTGTTTCATCTTTCATCTTCCGCATTCTTCCATCTTTCATCTTTCCGCATTGTTTCATCTTTCATCTTTCCGTATTGTTTCATCTTTCCGCATTGTTTCATCTTTCCGCATTGTTTCATCTTTCCGCATTGTTTCATCTTTCCGCATTGTTTCATCTTTCCGCATTGTTTCATCTTTCCGCATTGTTTCATCTTTCCGGATTGTTTCATCTTTCCGCATTGTTTCATCTTTCCGCATTGTTTCATCTTTCCGCATTGTTTCATCTTTCCGCATTGTTTCATCTTTCCGCATTGTTTCATCTTTCATCTTTCCGCATTGTTTCATCTTTCATCTTCCGCATTCTTCCATCTTTCATCTTTCCGCATTGTTTCATCTTTCATCTTTCCGTATTGTTTCATCTTTCCGCATTGTTTCATCTTTCCGCATTGTTTCATCTTTCATCTTTCCGCAATGTTTCATCTTTCATCTTTCCGCATTGTTTCATCTTTCATCTTTCCGCATTGTTTCATCTTTCATCTTTCCGCATTCTTTCATCTTTCATCTTCCGCATTCTTTCATCTTTCATCTTTCCGCATTGTTTCATCTTTCATCTTTCCGCATTTTTTCATCTTTCATCTTTCCGCATTGTTTCATCTTTCATCTTTCCGCATTTGTTCATCTTTCATCTTTCCGCATTGTTTCATCTTTCATCTTTCCGCATTGTTTCATCTTTCCGCATTGTTTCATCTTTCATCTTCCGCATTCTTCCATCTTTCATCTTTCCGCATTGTTTCATCTTTCATCTTTCCGCATTGTTTCATCTTTCCGCATTGTTTCATCTTTTCGCATTGTTTCATCTTTCATCTTTCCGCATTGTTTCATCTTTCATCTTTCCGTATTGTTTCATCTTTCCGCATTGTTTCATCTTTCCGCATTGTTTCATCTTTCCGCATTGTTTCATCTTTCCGCATTGTTTCATCTTTCCGCATTGTTTCATCTTCCCGCATTGTTTCATCTTTCCGCATTGTTTCATCTTTCCGCATTGTTTCATCTTTCCGCATTGTTTCATCTTTCCGCATTGTTTCATCTTTCCGCATTGTTTCATCTTTCCGCATTGTTTCATCTTTCCGCATCGTTTCATCTTTCCGCATTGTTTCATCTTTCCGCATTGTTTCATCTTTCCGCATTGTTTCATCTTTCCGCATTGTTTCATCTTTCATCTTTCCGCATTGTTTCATCTTTCATCTTTCCGCATTGTTTCATCTTTCCGAATTGTTTCATCTTTCATCTTTCCGCATTGTTTCATTTTTCATCTTTCCGCATTGTTTCATCTTTCATCTTTCCGCATTTTTTCATCTTTCATCTATCCGCATTGTTTCATCTTTCCGCATTGTTTCATCTTTCCGCATTGTTTCATCTTTCATCTTTCCGCATTGTTTCATCTTTCATATTTCCGCATTGTTTCATCTTTCCGCATTGTTTCATCTTTCCGCATTGTTTCATCTTTCATCTTTCCGCATTGTTTCATCTTTCATATTTCCGCATTGTTTCATCTTTCATCTTTCCGCATTTTTTCATCTTTCATCTTTCCGCATTGTTTCATCTTTCATCTTTCCGCATTGTTTCATCTTTCCGCATTGTTTCATCTTTCCGCATTGTTTCATCTTTCATCTTTCCGCATTGTTTCATCTTTCATCTTTCCGCATTGTTTCATCTTTCATCTTTCCGCATTGTTTCATCTTTCATCTTTCCGCATTGTTTCATCTTTCATCTTTCCGCATTTTTTCATCTTTCATCTTTCCGCATTGTTTCATCTTTCCGCATTGTTTCATCTTTCCGCATTGTTTCATCTTTCCGCATTGTTTCATCTTTCCGCATTGTTTCATCTTTCCGCATTGTTTCATCTTTCCGCATTGTTTCATCTTTCCGCATTGTTTCATCTTTCCGCATTGTTTCATCTTTCCGCATTGTTTCATCTTTCATCTTTCCGCATTGTTTCATCTTTCATCTTTCCGCATTGTTTCATCTTTCATCTTTCCGCATTGTTTCATCTTTCCGCATTGTTTCATCTTTCCGCATTGTTTCATCTTTCCGCATTGTTTCATCTTTCCGAATTGTTTCATCTTTCCGCATTGTTTCATCTTTCATCTTTCCGCATTGTTTCATCTTTCATCTTTCCGCATTGTTTCATCTTTCATCTTTCCGCATTTTTTCATCTTTCATCTTTCCGCATTGTTTCATCTTTCCGCATTGTTTCATCTTTCCGCATTGTTTCATCTTTCCGCATTGTTTCATCTTTCCGCATTGTTTCATCTTTCCGCATTGTTTCATCTTTCCGCATTGTTTCATCTTTCCGCATTGTTTCATCTTTCCGCATTGTTTCATCTTTCCGCATTGTTTCATCTTTCCGCATTGTTTCATCTTTCCGCATTGTTTCATCTTTCATTTTTCCGCATTGTTTCATCTTTCATCTTTCCGCATTGTTTCATCTTTCCGCATTGTTTCATCTTTCCGCATTGTTTCATCTTTCCGCATTGTTTCAACTTTCATCTTCCGCATTCTTTCATCTTTCATCTTTCCGCATTGTTTCATCTTTCATCTTTCCGCATTCTTTCATCTTTCATCTTTCCGCATTGTTTCATCTTTCATCTTTCCGCATTTTTTCATCTTTCATCTTTCCGCATTGTTTCATCTTTCATCTTTCCGCATTGTTTCATCTTTCATCTTTCCGCATTGTTTCATCTTTCATCTTTCCGAATTGTTTCATCTTTCATCTTTCCGCATTGTATCATCTTTCATCTTTCCGCATTGTTTCATCTTTCATCTTTCCGCATTGTTTCATCTTTCATCTTTCCGCATTGTTTCATCTTTCATCTTTCCGCATTGTTTCATCTTTCATCTTTCCGCATTGTTTTATCTTTCATCTTTCCGCATTGTTTCATCTTTCATCTTTCCGCATTGTTTCATCTTTCCGCATTGTTTCATCTTTCATCTTCCGCATTCTTTCATCTTTCATCTTTCCGCATTGTTTCATCTTTCATCTTTCCGCATTTTTTCATCTTTCATCTTTCCGCATTGTTTCATCTTTCATCTTTCCGCATTTTTTCAGATTTCATCTTTCCGCATTGTTTCATCTTTCATCTTTCCGCATTGTTTCATCTTTCATCTTTCCGCATTGTTTCATCTTTCATCTTTCCGCATTGTTTCATCTTTCCGCATTGTTTCATCTTTCATCTTCCGCATTCTTTCATCTTTCATCTTTCCGCATTGTTTCATCTTTCATCTTTCCGCATTTTTTCATCTTTCATCTTTCCGCATTGTTTCATCTTTCATCTTTCCGCATTGTTTCATCTTTCATCTTTCCGCATTGTTTCATCTTTCATCTTTCCGCATTGTTTCATCTTTCATCTTTCCGCATTGTTTCATCTTTCATCTTTCCGCATTGTTTCATCTTTCCGCATTGTTTCATCTTTCATCTTTCCGCATTGTTTCATCTTTCATCTTTCCGCATTGTTTCATCTTTCATCTTTCCGCAATGTTTCATCTTTCATCTTTCCGCATTGTTTCATCTTTCATCTTTCCGCATTGTTTCATCTTTCATCTTCCGCATTCTTTCATCTTTCATCTTTCCGCATTGTTTCATCTTTCATCTTTCCGCATTGTTTCATCTTTCATCTTTCCGCATTGTTTCATCTTTCATCTTTCCGCATTGTTTCATCTTTCCGCATTGTTTAATCTTTCATCTTTCCGCATTGTTTCATCTTTCATCTTTCCGCATTGTTTCATCTTTCATCTTTCCGCATTGTTTCATCTTTCATCTTTCCGCATTGTTTCATCTTTCATCTTCCGCATTCTTTCATCTTTCATCTTTCCGCATTGTTTCATCTTTCATCTTTCCGCATTTTTTCATCTTTCATCTTTCCGCATTGTTTCATCTTTCATCTTTCCGCATTTTTTCATCTTTCATCTTTCCGCATTGTTTCATCTTTCATCTTTCCGCATTTTTTCAGATTTCATCTTTCCGCATTGTTTCATCTTTCATCTTTCCGCATTGTTTCATCTTTCATCTTTCCGCATTGTTTCATCTTTCATCTTTCCGCATTGTTTCATCTTTCCGCATTGTTTCATCTTTCATCTTCCGCATTCTTTCATCTTTCATCTTTCCGCATTGTTTCATCTTTCATCTTTCCGCATTTTTTCATCTTTCATCTTTCCGCATTGTTTCATCTTTCATCTTTCCGCATTGTTTCATCTTTCATCTTTCCGCATTGTTTCATCTTTCATCTTTCCGCATTGTTTCATCTTTCATCTTTCCGCATTGTTTCATCTTTCATCTTTCCGCATTGTTTCATCTTTCATCTTTCCGCATTGTTTCATCTTTCCGCATTGTTTCATCTTTCATCTTTCCGCATTGTTTCATCTTTCATCTTTCCGCATTGTTTCATCTTTCATCTTTCCGCAATGTTTCATCTTTCATCTTTCCGCATTGTTTCATCTTTCATCTTTCCGCATTGTTTCATCTTTCATCTTCCGCATTCTTTCATCTTTCATCTTTCCGCATTGTTTCATCTTTCATCTTTCCGCATTGTTTCATCTTTCATCTTTCCGCATTGTTTCATCTTTCATCTTTCCGCATTGTTTCATCTTTCATCTTTCCGCATTGTTTCATCTTTCATCTTTCCGCATTGTTTCATCTTTCATCTTTCCGCATTGTTTCATCTTTCATCTTCCGCATTCTTTCATCTTTCATCTTTCCGCATTGTTTCATCTTTCATCTTTCCGCATTTTTTCATCTTTCATCTTTCCGCATTGTTTCATCTTTCATCTTTCCGCATTTTTTCATCTTTCATCTTTCCGCATTGTTTCATCTTTCATCTTTCCGCATTGTTTCATCTTTCATCTTTCCGCATTGTTTCATCTTTCCGCATTGTTTCATCTTTCATCTTCCGCATTCTTTCATCTTTCATCTTTCCGCATTGTTTCATCTTTCATCTTTCCGCATTTTTTCATCTTTCATCTTTCCGCATTGTTTCATCTTTCATCTTTCCGCATTGTTTCATCTTTCCGCATTGTTTCATCTTTCATCTTCCGCATTCTTTCATCTTTCATCTTTCCGCATTGTTTCATCTTTCATCTTTCCGCATTTTTTCATCTTTCATCTTTCCGCATTGTTTCATCTTTCATCTTTCCGCATTTTTTCAGATTTCATCTTTCCGCATTGTTTCATCTTTCATCTTTCCGCATTGTTTCATCTTTCATCTTTCCGCATTGTTTCATCTTTCATCTTTCCGCATTGTTTCATCTTTCCGCATTGTTTCATCTTTCATCTTCCGCATTCTTTCATCTTTCATCTTTCCGCATTGTTTCATCTTTCATCTTTCCGCATTTTTTCATCTTTCATCTTTCCGCATTGTTTCATCTTTCATCTTTCCGCATTGTTTCATCTTTCATCTTTCCGCATTGTTTCATCTTTCATCTTTCCGCATTGTTTCATCTTTCATCTTTCCGCATTGTTTCATCTTTCATCTTTCCGCATTGTTTCATCTTTCCGCATTGTTTCATCTTTCATCTTTCCGCATTGTTTCATCTTTCATCTTTCCGCATTGTTTCATCTTTCATCTTTCCGCAATGTTTCATCTTTCATCTTTCCGCATTGTTTCATCTTTCATCTTTCCGCATTGTCTCATCTTTCATCTTCCGCATTCTTTCATCTTTCATCTTTCCGCATTGTTTCATCTTTCATCTTTCCGCATTGTTTCATCTTTCATCTTTCCGCATTGTTTCATCTTTCCGCATTGTTTCATCTTTCCGCATTGTTTAATCTTTCATCTTTCCGCATTGTTTCATCTTTCATCTTTCCGCATTGTTTCATCTTTCATCTTTCCGCATTGTTTCATCTTTCATCTTTCCGCATTGTTTCATCTTTCATCTTCCGCATTCTTTCATCTTTCATCTTTCCGCATTGTTTCATCTTTCATCTTTCCGCATTTTTTCATCTTTCATCTTTCCGCATTGTTTCATCTTTCATCTTTCCGCATTTTTTCATCTTTCATCTTTCCGCATTGTTTCATCTTTCATCTTTCCGCATTGTTTCATCTTTCATCTTTCCGCATTGTTTCATCTTTCCGCATTGTTTCATCTTTCATCTTCCGCATTCTTTCATCTTTCATCTTTCCGCATTGTTTCATCTTTCATCTTTCCGCATTTTTTCATCTTTCATCTTTCCGCATTGTTTCATCTTTCATCTTTCCGCATTGTTTCATCTTTCATCTTTCCGCATTGTTTCATCTTTCATCTTTCCGCATTGTTTCATCTTTCATCTTTCCGCATTGTTTCATCTTTCATCTTTCCGCATTGTTTCATCTTTCATCTTTCCGCATTGTTTCATCTTTCATCTTTCCGCATTGTTTCATCTTTCATCTTTCCGCGTTGTTTCATCTTTCCGCATTGTTTCATCTTTCCGAATTGTTTCATCTTTCATCTTTCCGCTTTGTTTCATCTTTCATCTTTCCGCATTGTTTCATCTTTCATCTTTCCGCATTTTTTCATCTTTCATCTTTCCGCATTGTTTCATCTTTCCGCATTGTTTCATCTTTCCGCATTGTTTCATCTTTCCGCATTGTTTCATCTTTCCGCATTGTTTCATCTTTCCGCATTGTTTCATCTTTCCGCATTGTTTCATCTTTCCGCATTGTTTCATCTTTCCGCATTGTTTCATCTTTCCGCATTGTTTCATCTTTCCGCATTGTTTCATCTTTCCGCATTGTTTCATCTTTCCGCATTGTTTCATCTTTCCGCATTGTTTCATCTTTCCGCATTGTTTCATCTTTCCGCATTGTTTCATCTTTCCGCATTGTTTCATCTTTCCGCATTGTTTCATCTTTCCGCATTGTTTCATCTTTCCGCATTGTTTCATCTTTCCGCATTGTTTCATCTTTCCGCATTGTTTCATCTTTCCGCATTGTTTCATCTTTCCGCATTGTTTCATCTTTCATCTTTCCACATTGTTTCATCTTTCCGAATTGTTTCATCTTTCATCTTTCCGCATTGTTTCATCTTTCATCTTTCCGCATTGTTTCATCTTTCCGAATTGTTTCATCTTTCCGAATTGTTTCATCTTTCATCTTTCCGCATTGTTTCATCTTTCATCTTTCCGCATTGTTTCATCTTTCATCTTTCCGCATTGTTTCATCTTTCATCTTTCCGCATTGTTTCATCTTTCATCTTTCCGCATTCTTTCATCTTTCATCTTCCGCATTCTTTCATCTTTCATCTTTCCGCATTGTTTCATCTTTCATCTTTCCGCATTTTTTCATCTTTCATCTTTCCGCATTGTTTCATCTTTCATCTTTCCGCATTTGTTCATCTTTCATCTTTCCGCATTGTTTCATCTTTCATCTTTCCGCATTGTTTCATCTTTCCGCATTGTTTCATCTTTCATCTTCCGCATTCTTCCATCTTTCATCTTTCCGCATTGTTTCATCTTTCATCTTTCCGCATTGTTTCATCTTTCATCTTCCGCATTCTTCCATCTTTCATCTTTCCGCATTGTTTCATCTTTCATCTTTCCGTATTGTTTCATCTTTCCGCATTGTTTCATCTTTCCGCATTGTTTCATCTTTCCGCATTGTTTCATCTTTCCGCATTGTTTCATCTTTCCGCATTGTTTCATCTTTCCGCATTGTTTCATCTTTCCGGATTGTTTCATCTTTCCGCATTGTTTCATCTTTCCGCATTGTTTCATCTTTCCGCATTGTTTCATCTTTCCGCATTGTTTCATCTTTCCGCATTGTTTCATCTTTCCGCATTGTTTCATCTTTCCGCATTGTTTCATCTTTCCGCATTGTTTCATCTTTCCGCATTGTTTCATCTTTCATCTTTCCGCATTGTTTCATCTTTCATCTTTCCGCATTGTTTCATCTTTCATCTTTCCGCATTGTTTCATCTTTCCGAATTGTTTCATCTTTCATCTTTCCGCATTGTTTCATTTTTCATCTTTCCGCATTGTTTCATCTTTCATCTTTCCGCATTTTTTCATCTTTCATCTTTCCGCATTGTTTCATCTTTCCGCATTGTTTCATCTTTCCGCATTGTTTCATCTTTCCGCATTGTTTCATCTTTCATCTTTCCGCATTGTTTCATCTTTCATATTTCCGCATTGTTTCATCTTTCCGCATTGTTTCATCTTTCCGCATTGTTTCATCTTTCATCTTTCCGCATTGTTTCATCTTTCATATTTCCGCAATGTTTCATCTTTCATCTTTCCGCATTTTTTCATCTTTCATCTTTCCGCATTGTTTCATCTTTCATCTTTCCGCATTGTTTCATCTTTCCGCATTGTTTCATCTTTCCGCATTGTTTCATCTTTCCGCATTGTTTCATCTTTCCGCATTGTTTCATCTTTCCGCATTGTTTCATCTTTCATCTTTCCGCATTGTTTCATCTTTCATCTTTCCGCATTGTTTCATCTTTCATCTTTCCGCATTGTTTCATCTTTCATCTTTCCGCATTTTTTCATCTTTCATCTTTCCGCATTGTTTCATCTTTCCGCATTGTTTCATCTTTCCGCATTGTTTCATCTTTCCGCATTGTTTCATCTTTCCGCATTGTTTCATCTTTCATCTTTCCGCATTGTTTCATCTTTCATCTTTCCGCATTGTTTCATCTTTCCGAATTGTTTCATCTTTCATCTTTCCGCATTGTTTCATCTTTCATCTTTCCGCATTGTTTCATCTTTCATCTTTCCGCATTTTTTCATCTTTCATCTTTCCGCATTGTTTCATCTTTCCGCATTGTTTCATCTTTCCGCATTGTTTCATCTTTCATCTTTCCGCATTGTTCCATCTTTCATCTTTCCGCATTGTTTCATCTTTCATCTTTCCGCATTGTTTCATCTTTCATCTTTCCGCATTGTTTCATCTTTCATCTTTCCGCATTTTTTCATCTTTCATCTTTCCGCATTGTTTCATCTTTCCGCATTGTTTCATCTTTCCGCATTGTTTCATCTTTCCGCATTGTTTCATCTTTCCGCATTGTTTCATCTTTCATCTTTCCGCATTGTTTCATCTTTCATCTTTCCGCAATGTTTCATCTTTCCGAATTGTTTCATCTTTCATCTTTCCGCATTGTTTCATCTTTCATCTTTCCGTATTGTTTCATCTTTCCGCATTGTTTCATCTTTCCGCATTGTTTCATCTTTCCGCATTGTTTCATCTATCCGCATTGTTTCATCTTTCCGCATTGTTTCATCTTTCCGCATTGTTTCATCTTTCCGCATTGTTTCATCTTTCATCTTTCCGCATTGTTTCATCTTTCCGAATTGTTTCATCTTTCATCTTTCCGCATTGTTTCATTTTTCATCTTTCCGCATTGTTTCATCTTTCATCTTTCCGCATTTTTTCATCTTTCATCTTTCCGCATTGTTTCATCTTTCCGCATTGTTTCATCTTTCCGCATTGTTTCATCTTTCCGCATTGTTTCATCTTTCCGCATTGTTTCATCTTTCCGCATTGTTTCATCTTTCATCTTTCCGCATTGTTTCATCTTTCCGCATTGTTTCATCTTTCCGCATTGTTTCATCTTTCATCTTCCGCATTCTTTCATCTTTCATCTTTCCGCATTGTTTCATCTTTCATCTTTCCGCATTTTTTCATCTTTCATCTTTCCGCATTGTTTCATCTTTCATCTTTCCGCATTGTTTCATCTTTCATCTTTCCGCATTGTTTCATCTTTCATCTTTCCGCATTGTTTCATCTTTCATCTTTCCGCATTGTTTCATCTTTCATCTTTCCGCATTGTTTCATCTTTCATCTTTCCGCATTGTTTCATCTTTCATCTTTCCGCATTGTTTCATCTTTCATCTTTCCGCATTGTTTCATCTTTCATCTTTCCGCATTGTTTCATCTTTCCGCATTGTTTCATCTTTCATCTTTCCGCATTGTTTCATCTTTCATCTTTCCGCATTGTTTCATCTTTCATCTTTCCGCATTGTTTCATCTTTCATCTTTCCGCATTGTTTCATCTTTCATCTTTCCGCATTGTTTCATCTTTCATCTTTCCGCAATGTTTCATCTTTCATCTTTCCGCATTGTTTCATCTTTCATCTTTCCGCATTGTTTCATCTTTCATCTTTCCGCATTGTTTCATCTTTCCGCATTGTTTCATCTTTCATCTTTCCGCATTGTTTCATCTTTCATCTTTCCGCATTGTTTCATCTTTCCGAATTGTTTCATCTTTCATCTTTCCGCATTGTTTCATCTTTCATCTTTCCGCATTGTTTCATCTTTCATCTTTCCGCATTGTTTCATCTTTCATCTTTCCGCATTGTTTCATCTTTCATCTTTCCGCATTGTTTCATCTTTCATCTTTCCGCATTGTTTCATCTTTCCGCATTGTTTCATCTTTCCGCATTGTTTCATCTTTCCGCATTGTTTCATCTTTCCGCATTGTTTCATCTTTCCGCATTGTTTCATCTTTCCGCATTGTTTCATCTTTCATCTTTCCGCATTGTTTCATCTTTCATCTTTCCGCATTGTTTCATCTTTCCGCATTGTTTCATCTTTCATCTTTCCGCATTGTTTCATCTTTCCGCATTGTTTCATCTTTCCGCATTGTTTCATCTTTCCGCATTGTTTCATCTTTCCGCATTGTTTCATCTTTCCGCGTTGTTTCATCTTTCCGCATTGTTTCATCTTTCCGCATTGTTTCATCTTTCATCTTTCCGCATTGTTTCATCTTTCATCTTTCCGCATTGTTTCATCTTTCCGCATTGTTTCATCTTTCCGCATTGTTTCATCTTTCCGCATTGTTTCATCTTTCCGCATTGTTTCATCTTTCCGCATTGTTTCATCTTTCCGCATTGTTTCATCTTTCCGCATTGTTTCATCTTTCCGCATTGTTTCATCTTTCCGCATTGTTTCATCTTTCCGCATTGTTTCATCTTTCATCTTTCCGCATTGTTTCATCTTTCATCTTTCCGCATTGTTTTATCTTTCATCTTTCCGCATTGTTTTATCTTTCATCTTTCCGCATTGTTTCATCTTTCATCTTTCCGCATTGTTTCATCTTTCCGCATTGTTTCATCTTTCATCTTCCGCATTCTTTCATCTTTCATCTTTCCGCATTGTTTCATCTTTCATCTTTCCGCATTTTTTCATCTTTCATCTTTCCGCATTGTTTCATCTTTCATCTTTCCGCATTTTTTCATCTTTCATCTTTCCGCATTGTTTCATCTTTCATCTTTCCGCATTGTTTCATCTTTCATCTTTCCGCATTGTTTCATCTTTCATCTTTCCGCATTGTTTCATCTTTCATCTTCCGCATTCTTTCATCTTTCATCTTTCCGCATTGTTTCATCTTTCATCTATCCGCATTTTTTCATCTTTCATCTTTCCGCATTGTTTCATCTTTCATCTTTCCGCATTGTTTCATCTTTCATCTTTCCGCATTGTTTCATCTTTCATCTTTCCGCATTGTTTCATCTTTCATCTTTCCGCATTGTTTCATCTTTCCGCATTGTTTCATCTTTCATCTTTCCGCATTGTTTCATCTTTCATCTTTCCGCATTGTTTCATCTTTCATTTTTCCGCATTGTTTCATCTTTCATCTTTCCGCATTGTTTCATCTTTCATCTTTCCGCATTGTTTCATCTTTCATCTTTCCGCATTGTTTCATCTTTCATCTTTCCGCATTGTTTCATCTTTCATCTTTCCGCATTGTTTCATCTTTCATCTTTCCGCATTGTTTCATCTTTCCGCATTGTTTCATCTTTCCGCATTGTTTCATCTTTCCGCATTGTTTCATCTTTCCGCATTGTTTCATCTTTCCGCATTGTTTCATCTTTCCGCATTGTTTCATCTTTCCGCATTGTTTCATCTTTCCGCATTGTTTCATCTTTCATTTTTCCGCATTGTTTCATCTTTCATCTTTCCGCATTGTTTCATCTTTCATCTTCCGCATTCTTTCATCTTTCATCTTTCCGCATTGTTTCATCTTTCATCTTTCCGCATTCTTTCATCTTTCATCTTTCCGCATTGTTTCATCTTTCATCTTTCCGCATTTTTTCATCTTTCATCTTTCCGCATTGTTTCATCTTTCATCTTTCCGCATTGTTTCATCTTTCATCTTTCCGCATTGTTTCATCTTTCATCTTTCCGAATTGTTTCATCTTTCATCTTTCCGCATTGTATCATCTTTCATCTTTCCGCATTGTTTCATCTTTCATCTTTCCGCATTGTTTCATCTTTCATCTTTCCGCATTTTTTCATCTTTCATCTTTCCGCATTGTTTCATCTTTCATCTTTCCGCATTTTTTCATCTTTCATCTTTCCGCATTGTTTCATCTTTCATCTTTCCGCATTTTTTCATCTTTCATCTTTCCGCATTGTTTCATCTTTCATCTTTCCGCATTGTTTCATCTTTCATCTTTCCGCATTGTTTCATCTTTCATCTTTCCGCATTGTTTCATCTTTCCGCATTGTTTCATCTTTCATCTTCCGCATTCTTTCATCTTTCATCTTTCCGCATTGTTTCATCTTTCATCTTTCCGCATTTTTTCATCTTTCATCTTTCCGCATTGTTTCATCTTTCATCTTTCCGCATTGTTTCATCTTTCCGCATTGTTTCATCTTTCATCTTCCGCATTCTTTCATCTTTCATCTTTCCGCATTGTTTCATCTTTCATCTTTCCGCATTTTTTCATCTTTCATCTTTCCGCATTGTTTCATCTTTCATCTTTCCGCATTTTTTCAGATTTCATCTTTCCGCATTGTTTCATCTTTCATCTTTCCGCATTGTTTCATCTTTCATCTTTCCGCATTGTTTCATCTTTCATCTTTCCGCATTGTTTCATCTTTCATCTTCCGCATTCTTTCATCTTTCATCTTTCCGCATTGTTTCATCTTTCATCTTTCCGCATTTTTTCATCTTTCATCTTTCCGCATTGTTTCATCTTTCATCTTTCCGCATTGTTTCATCTTTCATCTTTCCGCATTGTTTCATCTTTCATCTTTCCGCATTGTTTCATCTTTCATCTTTCCGCATTGTTTCATCTTTCATCTTTCCGCATTGTTTCATCTTTCCGCATTGTTTCATCTTTCCGCATTGTTTCATCTTTCCGCATTGTTTCATCTTTCCGCATCGTTTCATCTTTCCGCATTGTTTCATCTTTCCGCATTGTTTCATCTTTCCGCATTGTTTCATCTTTCCGCATTGTTTCATCTTTCATCTTTCCGCATTGTTTCATCTTTCATCTTTCCGCATTGTTTCATCTTTCCGAATTGTTTCATCTTTCATCTTTCCGCATTGTTTCATTTTTCATCTTTCCGCATTGTTTCATCTTTCATCTTTCCGCATTTTTTCATCTTTCATCTATCCGCATTGTTTCATCTTTCCGCATTGTTTCATCTTTCCGCATTGTTTCATCTTTCATCTTTCCGCATTGTTTCATCTTTCATATTTCCGCATTGTTTCATCTTTCCGCATTGTTTCATCTTTCCGCATTGTTTCATCTTTCATCTTTCCGCATTGTTTCATCTTTCATATTTCCGCATTGTTTCATCTTTCATCTTTCCGCATTTTTTCATCTTTCATCTTTCCGCATTGTTTCATCTTTCATCTTTCCGCATTGTTTCATCTTTCCGCATTGTTTCATCTTTCCGCATTGTTTCATCTTTCATCTTTCCGCATTGTTTCATCTTTCATCTTTCCGCATTGTTTCATCTTTCATCTTTCCGCATTGTTTCATCTTTCATCTTTCCGCATTGTTTCATCTTTCATCTTTCCGCATTTTTTCATCTTTCATCTTTCCGCATTGTTTCATCTTTCCGCATTGTTTCATCTTTCCGCATTGTTTCATCTTTCCGCATTGTTTCATCTTTCCGCATTGTTTCATCTTTCCGCATTGTTTCATCTTTCATCTTTCCGCATTGTTTCATCTTTCCGAATTGTTTCATCTTTCCGCATTGTTTCATCTTTCATCTTTCCGCATTGTTTCATCTTTCATCTTTCCGCATTGTTTCATCTTTCATCTTTCCGCATTGTTTCATCTTTCATCTTTCCGCATTGTTTCATCTTTCATCTTTCCGCATTGTTTCATCTTTCATCTTTCCGCATTGTTTCATCTTTCCGCATTGTTTCATCTTTCCGCATTGTTTCATCTTTCCGCATTGTTTCATCTTTCCGAATTGTTTCATCTTTCCGCATTGTTTCATCTTTCATCTTTCCGCATTGTTTCATCTTTCATCTTTCCGCATTGTTTCATCTTTCATCTTTCCGCATTTTTTCATCTTTCATCTTTCCGCATTGTTTCATCTTTCCGCATTGTTTCATCTTTCCGCATTGTTTCATCTTTCCGCATTGTTTCATCTTTCCGCATTGTTTCATCTTTCCGCATTGTTTCATCTTTCCGCATTGTTTCATCTTTCCGCATTGTTTCATCTTTCCGCATTGTTTCATCTTTCCGCATTGTTTCATCTTTCCGCATTGTTTCATCTTTCCGCATTGTTTCATCTTTCCGCATTGTTTCATCTTTCATTTTTCCGCATTGTTTCATCTTTCATCTTTCCGCATTGTTTCATCTTTCCGCATTGTTTCATCTTTCCGCATTGTTTCATCTTTCCGCATTGTTTCAACTTTCATCTTCCGCATTCTTTCATCTTTCATCTTTCCGCATTGTTTCATCTTTCATCTTTCCGCATTCTTTCATCTTTCATCTTTCCGCATTGTTTCATCTTTCATCTTTCCGCATTTTTTCATCTTTCATCTTTCCGCATTGTTTCATCTTTCATCTTTCCGCATTGTTTCATCTTTCATCTTTCCGCATTGTTTCATCTTTCATCTTTCCGAATTGTTTCATCTTTCATCTTTCCGCATTGTATCATCTTTCATCTTTCCGCATTGTTTCATCTTTCATCTTTCCGCATTGTTTCATCTTTCATCTTTCCGCATTGTTTCATCTTTCATCTTTCCGCATTGTTTCATCTTTCATCTTTCCGCATTGTTTTATCTTTCATCTTTCCGCATTGTTTCATCTTTCCGCATTGTTTCATCTTTCATCTTCCGCATTCTTTCATCTTTCATCTTTCCGCATTGTTTCATCTTTCATCTTTCCGCATTTTTTCATCTTTCATCTTTCCGCATTTTTTCATCTTTCATCTTTCCGCATTGTTTCATCTTTCATCTTTCCGCATTTTTTCAGATTTCATCTTTCCGCATTGTTTCATCTTTCATCTTTCCGCATTGTTTCATCTTTCATCTTTCCGCATTGTTTCATCTTTCATCTTTCCGCATTGTTTCATCTTTCCGCATTGTTTCATCTTTCATCTTCCGCATTCTTTCATCTTTCATCTTTCCGCATTGTTTCATCTTTCATCTTTCCGCATTTTTTCATCTTTCATCTTTCCGCATTGTTTCATCTTTCATCTTTCCGCATTGTTTCATCTTTCATCTTTCCGCATTGTTTCATCTTTCATCTTTCCGCATTGTTTCATCTTTCATCTTTCCGCATTGTTTCATCTTTCATCTTTCCGCATTGTTTCATCTTTCCGCATTGTTTCATCTTTCCGCATTGTTTCATCTTTCATCTTTCCGCATTGTTTCATCTTTCATCTTTCCGCATTGTTTCATCTTTCATCTTTCCGCAATGTTTCATCTTTCATCTTTCCGCATTGTTTCATCTTTCATCTTTCCGCATTGTTTCATCTTTCATCTTCCGCATTCTTTCATCTTTCATCTTTCCGCATTGTTTCATCTTTCATCTTTCCGCATTGTTTCATCTTTCATCTTTCCGCATTGTTTCATCTTTCATCTTTCCGCATTGTTTCATCTTTCCGCATTGTTTAATCTTTCATCTTTCCGCATTGTTTCATCTTTCATCTTTCCGCATTGTTTCATCTTTCATCTTTCCGCATTGTTTCATCTTTCATCTTTCCGCATTGTTTCATCTTTCATCTTCCGCATTCTTTCATCTTTCATCTTTCCGCATTGTTTCATCTTTCATCTTTCCGCATTTTTTCATCTTTCATCTTTCCGCATTGTTTCATCTTTCATCTTTCCGCATTTTTTCATCTTTCATCTTTCCGCATTGTTTCATCTTTCATCTTTCCGCATTTTTTCAGATTTCATCTTTCCGCATTGTTTCATCTTTCATCTTTCCGCATTGTTTCATCTTTCATCTTTCCGCATTGTTTCATCTTTCATCTTTCCGCATTGTTTCATCTTTCCGCATTGTTTCATCTTTCATCTTCCGCATTCTTTCATCTTTCATCTTTCCGCATTGTTTCATCTTTCATCTTTCCGCATTTTTTCATCTTTCATCTTTCCGCATTGTTTCATCTTTCATCTTTCCGCATTGTTTCATCTTTCATCTTTCCGCATTGTTTCATCTTTCATCTTTCCGCATTGTTTCATCTTTCATCTTTCCGCATTGTTTCATCTTTCATCTTTCCGCATTGTTTCATCTTTCCGCATTGTTTCATCTTTCATCTTTCCGCATTGTTTCATCTTTCATCTTTCCGCATTGTTTCATCTTTCATCTTTCCGCAATGTTTCATCTTTCATCTTTCCGCATTGTTTCATCTTTCATCTTTCCGCATTGTTTCATCTTTCATCTTCCGCATTCTTTCATCTTTCATCTTTCCGCATTGTTTCATCTTTCATCTTTCCGCATTGTTTCATCTTTCATCTTTCCGCATTGTTTCATCTTTCATCTTTCCGCATTGTTTCATCTTTCCGCATTGTTTAATCTTTCATCTTTCCGCATTGTTTCATCTTTCATCTTTCCGCATTGTTTCATCTTTCATCTTTCCGCATTGTTTCATCTTTCATCTTTCCGCATTGTTTCATCTTTCATCTTCCGCATTCTTTCATCTTTCATCTTTCCGCATTGTTTCATCTTTCATCTTTCCGCATTTTTTCATCTTTCATCTTTCCGCATTGTTTCATCTTTCATCTTTCCGCATTTTTTCATCTTTCATCTTTCCGCATTGTTTCATCTTTCATCTTTCCGCATTGTTTCATCTTTCATCTTTCCGCATTGTTTCATCTTTCCGCATTGTTTCATCTTTCATCTTCCGCATTCTTTCATCTTTCATCTTTCCGCATTGTTTCATCTTTCATCTTTCCGCATTTTTTCATCTTTCATCTTTCCGCATTGTTTCATCTTTCATCTTTCCGCATTGTTTCATCTTTCCGCATTGTTTCATCTTTCATCTTCCGCATTCTTTCATCTTTCATCTTTCCGCATTGTTTCATCTTTCATCTTTCCGCATTTTTTCATCTTTCATCTTTCCGCATTGTTTCATCTTTCATCTTTCCGCATTTTTTCAGATTTCATCTTTCCGCATTGTTTCATCTTTCATCTTTCCGCATTGTTTCATCTTTCATCTTTCCGCATTGTTTCATCTTTCATCTTTCCGCATTGTTTCATCTTTCCGCATTGTTTCATCTTTCATCTTCCGCATTCTTTCATCTTTCATCTTTCCGCATTGTTTCATCTTTCATCTTTCCGCATTTTTTCATCTTTCATCTTTCCGCATTGTTTCATCTTTCATCTTTCCGCATTGTTTCATCTTTCATCTTTCCGCATTGTTTCATCTTTCATCTTTCCGCATTGTTTCATCTTTCATCTTTCCGCATTGTTTCATCTTTCATCTTTCCGCATTGTTTCATCTTTCCGCATTGTTTCATCTTTCATCTTTCCGCATTGTTTCATCTTTCATCTTTCCGCATTGTTTCATCTTTCATCTTTCCGCAATGTTTCATCTTTCATCTTTCCGCATTGTTTCATCTTTCATCTTTCCGCATTGTCTCATCTTTCATCTTCCGCATTCTTTCATCTTTCATCTTTCCGCATTGTTTCATCTTTCATCTTTCCGCATTGTTTCATCTTTCATCTTTCCGCATTGTTTCATCTTTCCGCATTGTTTAATCTTTCAACTTTCCGCATTGTTTCATCTTTCATCTTTCCGCATTGTTTCATCTTTCATCTTTCCGCATTGTTTCATCTTTCATCTTTCCGCATTGTTTCATCTTTCATCTTCCGCATTCTTTCATCTTTCATCTTTCCGCATTGTTTCATCTTTCATCTTTCCGCATTTTTTCATCTTTCATCTTTCCGCATTGTTTCATCTTTCATCTTTCCGCATTTTTTCATCTTTCATCTTTCCGCATTGTTTCATCTTTCATCTTTCCGCATTGTTTCATCTTTCATCTTTCCGCATTGTTTCATCTTTCCGCATTGTTTCATCTTTCATCTTCCGCATTCTTTCATCTTTCATCTTTCCGCATTGTTTCATCTTTCATCTTTCCGCATTTTTTCATCTTTCATCTTTCCGCATTGTTTCATCTTTCATCTTTCCGCATTGTTTCATCTTTCATCTTTCCGCATTGTTTCATCTTTCATCTTTCCGCATTGTTTCATCTTTCATCTTTCCGCATTGTTTCATCTTTCATCTTTCCGCATTGTTTCATCTTTCATCTTTCCGCATTGTTTCATCTTTCATCTTTCCGCATTGTTTCATCTTTCATCTTTCCGCGTTGTTTCATCTTTCCGCATTGTTTCATCTTTCCGAATTGTTTCATCTTTCATCTTTCCGCTTTGTTTCATCTTTCATCTTTCCGCATTGTTTCATCTTTCATCTTTCCGCATTTTTTCATCTTTCATCTTTCCGCATTGTTTCATCTTTCCGCATTGTTTCATCTTTCCGCATTGTTTCATCTTTCCGCATTGTTTCATCTTTCCGCATTGTTTCATCTTTCCGCATTGTTTCATCTTTCCGCATTGTTTCATCTTTCCGCATTGTTTCATCTTTCCGCATTGTTTCATCTTTCCGCATTGTTTCATCTTTCCGCATTGTTTCATCTTTCCGCATTGTTTCATCTTTCCGCATTGTTTCATCTTTCCGCATTGTTTCATCTTTCCGCATTGTTTCATCTTTCCGCATTGTTTCATCTTTCCGCATTGTTTCATCTTTCCGCATTGTTTCATCTTTCCGCATTGTTTCATCTTTCCGCATTGTTTCATCTTTCCGCATTGTTTCATCTTTCCGCATTGTTTCATCTTTCCGCATTGTTTCATCTTTCATCTTTCCACATTGTTTCATCTTTCCGAATTGTTTCATCTTTCATCTTTCCGCATTGTTTCATCTTTCATCTTTCCGCATTGTTTCATCTTTCCGAATTGTTTCATCTTTCATCTTTCCGCATTGTTTCATCTTTCATCTTTCCGCATTGTTTCATCTTTCATCTTTCCGCATTGTTTCATCTTTCATCTTTCCGCATTGTTTCATCTTTCATCTTTCCGCATTCTTTCATCTTTCATCTTCCGCATTCTTTCATCTTTCATCTTTCCGCATTGTTTCATCTTTCATCTTTCCGCATTTTTTCATCTTTCATCTTTCCGCATTGTTTCATCTTTCATCTTTCCGCATTTGTTCATCTTTCATCTTTCCGCATTGTTTCATCTTTCATCTTTCCGCATTGTTTCATCTTTCCGCATTGTTTCATCTTTCATCTTCCGCATTCTTCCATCTTTCATCTTTCCGCATTGTTTCATCTTTCATCTTTCCGCATTGTTTCATCTTTCATCTTCCGCATTCTTCCATCTTTCATCTTTCCGCATTGTTTCATCTTTCATCTTTCCGTATTGTTTCATCTTTCCGCATTGTTTCATCTTTCCGCATTGTTTCATCTTTCCGCATTGTTTCATCTTTCCGCATTGTTTCATCTTTCCGCATTGTTTCATCTTTCCGCATTGTTTCATCTTTCCGGATTGTTTCATCTTTCCGCATTGTTTCATCTTTCCGCATTGTTTCATCTTTCCGCATTGTTTCATCTTTCCGCATTGTTTCATCTTTCCGCATTGTTTCATCTTTCCGCATTGTTTCATCTTTCCGCATTGTTTCATCTTTCCGCATTGTTTCATCTTTCATCTTTCCGCATTGTTTCATCTTTCATCTTTCCGCATTGTTTCATCTTTCATCTTTCCGCATTGTTTCATCTTTCCGAATTGTTTCATCTTTCATCTTTCCGCATTGTTTCATTTTTCATCTTTCCGCATTGTTTCATCTTTCATCTTTCCGCATTTTTTCATCTTTCATCTTTCCGCATTGTTTCATCTTTCCGCATTGTTTCATCTTTCCGCATTGTTTCATCTTTCATCTTTCCGCATTGTTTCATCTTTCATATTTCCGCATTGTTTCATCTTTCCGCATTGTTTCATCTTTCCGCATTGTTTCATCTTTCATCTTTCCGCATTGTTTCATCTTTCATATTTCCGCAATGTTTCATCTTTCATCTTTCCGCATTTTTTCATCTTTCATCTTTCCGCATTGTTTCATCTTTCATCTTTCCGCATTGTTTCATCTTTCCGCATTGTTTCATCTTTCCGCATTGTTTCATCTTTCCGCATTGTTTCATCTTTCCGCATTGTTTCATCTTTCCGCATTGTTTCATCTTTCCGCATTGTTTCATCTTTCATCTTTCCGCATTGTTTCATCTTTCATCTTTCCGCATTGTTTCATCTTTCATCTTTCCGCATTGTTTCATCTTTCATCTTTCCGCATTGTTTCATCTTTCATCTTTCCGCATTTTTTCATCTTTCATCTTTCCGCATTGTTTCATCTTTCCGCATTGTTTCATCTTTCCGCATTGTTTCATCTTTCATCTTTCCGCATTGTTTCATCTTTCATCTTTCCGCATTGTTTCATCTTTCCGAATTGTTTCATCTTTCATCTTTCCGCATTGTTTCATCTTTCATCTTTCCGCATTGTTTCATCTTTCATCTTTCCGCATTTTTTCATCTTTCATCTTTCCGCATTGTTTCATCTTTCCGCATTGTTTCATCTTTCCGCATTGTTTCATCTTTCATCTTTCCGCATTGTTCCATCTTTCATCTTTCCGCATTGTTTCATCTTTCATCTTTCCGCATTGTTTCATCTTTCATCTTTCCGCATTGTTTCATCTTTCATCTTTCCGCATTTTTTCATCTTTCATCTTTCCGCATTGTTTCATCTTTCCGCATTGTTTCATCTTTCCGCATTGTTTCATCTTTCCGCATTGTTTCATCTTTCCGCATTGTTTCATCTTTCCGCATTGTTTCATCTTTCATCTTTCCGCATTGTTTCATCTTTCATCTTTCCGCATTGTTTCATCTTTCCGAATTGTTTCATCTTTCATCTTTCCGCATTGTTTCATCTTTCATCTTTCCGTATTGTTTCATCTTTCCGCATTGTTTCATCTTTCCGCATTGTTTCATCTTTCCGCATTGTTTCATCTATCCGCATTGTTTCATCTTTCCGCATTGTTTCATCTTTCCGCATTGTTTCATCTTTCCGCATTGTTTCATCTTTCATCTTTCCGCATTGTTTCATCTTTCATCTTTCCGCATTGTTTCATCTTTCATCTTTCCGCATTGTTTCATCTTTCCGAATTGTTTCATCTTTCATCTTTCCGCATTGTTTCATTTTTCATCTTTCCGCATTGTTTCATCTTTCATCTTTCCGCATTTTTTCATCTTTCATCTTTCCGCATTGTTTCATCTTTCCGCATTGTTTCATCTTTCCGCATTGTTTCATCTTTCCGCATTGTTTCATCTTTCCGCATTGTTTCATCTTTCATCTTTCCGCATTGTTTCATCTTTCCGCATTGTTTCATCTTTCCGCATTGTTTCATCTTTCCGCATTGTTTCATCTTTCATCTTCCGCATTCTTTCATCTTTCATCTTTCCGCATTGTTTCATCTTTCATCTTTCCGCATTTTTTCATCTTTCATCTTTCCGCATTGTTTCATCTTTCATCTTTCCGCATTGTTTCATCTTTCATCTTTCCGCATTGTTTCATCTTTCATCTTTCCGCATTGTTTCATCTTTCATCTTTCCGCATTGTTTCATCTTTCATCTTTCCGCATTGTTTCATCTTTCATCTTTCCGCATTGTTTCATCTTTCATCTTTCCGCATTGTTTCATCTTTCATCTTTCCGCATTGTTTCATCTTTCATCTTTCCGCATTGTTTCATCTTTCCGCATTGTTTCATCTTTCATCTTTCCGCATTGTTTCATCTTTCATCTTTCCGCATTGTTTCATCTTTCATCTTTCCGCATTGTTTCATCTTTCATCTTTCCGCATTGTTTCATCTTTCATCTTTCCGCATTGTTTCATCTTTCATCTTTCCGCAATGTTTCATCTTTCATCTTTCCGCATTGTTTCATCTTTCATCTTTCCGCATTGTTTCATCTTTCATCTTTCCGCATTGTTTCATCTTTCCGCATTGTTTCATCTTTCATCTTTCCGCATTGTTTCATCTTTCATCTTTCCGCATTGTTTCATCTTTCCGAATTGTTTCATCTTTCATCTTTCCGCATTGTTTCATCTTTCATCTTTCCGCATTGTTTCATCTTTCATCTTTCCGCATTGTTTCATCTTTCATCTTTCCGCATTGTTTCATCTTTCATCTTTCCGCATTGTTTCATCTTTCCGCATTGTTTCATCTTTCCGCATTGTTTCATCTTTCCGCATTGTTTCATCTTTCCGCATTGTTTCATCTTTCATCTTTCCGCATTGTTTCATCTTTCATCTTTCCGCATTGTTTCATCTTTCCGCATTGTTTCATCTTTCCGCATTGTTTCATCTTTCCGCATTGTTTCATCTTTCCGCATTGTTTCATCTTTCCGCGTTGTTTCATCTTTCCGCATTGTTTCATCTTTCCGCATTGTTTCATCTTTCATCTTTCCGCATTGTTTCATCTTTCATCTTTCCGCATTGTTTCATCTTTCCGCATTGTTTCATCTTTCCGCATTGTTTCATCTTTCCGCATTGTTTCATCTTTCCGCATTGTTTCATCTTTCCGCATTGTTTCATCTTTCCGCATTGTTTCATCTTTCCGCATTGTTTCATCTTTCCGCATTGTTTCATCTTTCCGCATTGTTTCATCTTTCCGCATTGTTTCATCTTTCATCTTTCCGCATTGTTTCATCTTTCATCTTTCCGCATTGTTTTATCTTTCATCTTTCCGCATTGTTTTATCTTTCATCTTTCCGCATTGTTTCATCTTTCATCTTTCCGCATTGTTTCATCTTTCCGCATTGTTTCATCTTTCATCTTCCGCATTCTTTCATCTTTCATCTTTCCGCATTGTTTCATCTTTCATCTTTCCGCATTCTTTCATCTTTCATCTTTCCGCATTGTTTCATCTTTCATCTTTCCGCATTTTTTCATCTTTCATCTTTCCGCATTGTTTCTTCTTTCATCTTTCCGCATTGTTTCATCTTTCATCTTTCCGCATTGTTTCATCTTTCATCTTTCCGAATTGTTTCATCTTTCATCTTTCCGCATTGTATCATCTTTCATCTTTCCGCATTGGTTCATCTTTCATCTTTCCGCATTGTTTCATCTTTCATCTTTCCGCATTGTTTCATCTTTCATCTTTCTGCATTGTTTCATCTTTCATCTTTCCGCATTGTTTCATCTTTCATCTTTCCGCATTGTTTCATCTTTCATCTTTCCGCATTGTTTCATCTTTCCGCATTGTTTCATCTTTCATCTTCCGCATTCTTTCATCTTTCATCTTTCCGCATTGTTTCATCTTTCATCTTTCCGCATTTTTTCATCTTTCATCTTTCCGCATTGTTTCATCTTTCATCTTTCCGCATTTTTTCATCTTTCATCTTTCCGCATTGTTTCATCTTTCATCTTTCCGCATTGTTTCATCTTTCATCTTTCCGCATTGTTTCATCTTTCATCTTTCCGCATTGTTTCATCTTTCCGCATTGTTTCATCTTTCATCTTCCGCATTCTTTCATCTTTCATCTTTCCGCATTGTTTCATCTTTCATCTATCCGCATTTTTTCATCTTTCATCTTTCCGCATTGTTTCATCTTTCATCTTTCCGCATTGTTTCATCTTTCCGCATTGTTTCATCTTTCATCTTTCCGCATTGTTTCATCTTTCATCTTTCCGCATTGTTTCATCTTTCCGCATTGTTTCATCTTTCACCTTTCCGCATTGTTTCATCTTTCATCTTTCCGCATTGTTTCATCTTTCATTTTTCCGCATTGTTTCATCTTTCATCTTTCCGCATTGTTTCATCTTTCATCTTTCCGCATTGTTTCATCTTTCATCTTTCCGCATTGTTTCATCTTTCATCTTTCCGCATTGTTTCATCTTTCATCTTTCCGCATTGTTTCATCTTTCATCTTTCCGCATTGTTTCATCTTTCCGCATTGTTTCATCTTTCCGCATTGTTTCATCTTTCCGCATTGTTTCATCTTTCCGCATTGTTTCATCTTTCCGCATTGTTTCATCTTTCCGCATTGTTTCATCTTTCATTTTTCCGCATTGTTTCATCTTTCATCTTTCCGCATTGTTTCATCTTTCATCTTCCGCATTCTTTCATCTTTCATCTTTCCGCATTGTTTCATCTTTCATCTTTCCGCATTCTTTCATCTTTCATCTTTCCGCATTGTTTCATCTTTCATCTTTCCGCATTTTTTCATCTTTCATCTTTCCGCATTGTTTCATCTTTCATCTTTCCGCATTGTTTCATCTTTCATCTTTCCGCATTGTTTCATCTTTCATCTTTCCGAATTGTTTCATCTTTCATCTTTCCGCATTGTATCATCTTTCATCTTTCCGCATTGTTTCATCTTTCATCTTTCCGCATTGTTTCATCTTTCATCTTTCCGCATTTTTTCATCTTTCATCTTTCCGCATTGTTTCATCTTTCATCTTTCCGCATTTTTTCATCTTTCATCTTTCCGCATTGTTTCATCTTTCATCTTTCCGCATTTTTTCATCTTTCATCTTTCCGCATTGTTTCATCTTTCATCTTTCCGCATTGTTTCATCTTTCATCTTTCCGCATTGTTTCATCTTTCATCTTTCCGCATTGTTTCATCTTTCCGCATTGTTTCATCTTTCATCTTCCGCATTCTTTCATCTTTCATCTTTCCGCATTGTTTCATCTTTCATCTTTCCGCATTTTTTCATCTTTCATCTTTCCGCATTGTTTCATCTTTCATCTTTCCGCATTGTTTCATCTTTCCGCATTGTTTCATCTTTCATCTTCCGCATTCTTTCATCTTTCATCTTTCCGCATTGTTTCATCTTTCATCTTTCCGCATTTTTTCATCTTTCATCTTTCCGCATTGTTTCATCTTTCATCTTTCCGCATTTTTTCAGATTTCATCTTTCCGCATTGTTTCATCTTTCATCTTTCCGCATTGTTTCATCTTTCATCTTTCCGCATTGTTTCATCTTTCATCTTTCCGCATTGTTTCATCTTTCCGCATTGTTTCATCTTTCATCTTCCGCATTCTTTCATCTTTCATCTTTCCGCATTGTTTCATCTTTCATCTTTCCGCATTTTTTCATCTTTCATCTTTCCGCATTGTTTCATCTTTCATCTTTCCGCATTGTTTCATCTTTCATCTTTCCGCATTGTTTCATCTTTCATCTTTCCGCATTGTTTCATCTTTCATCTTTCCGCATTGTTTCATCTTTCATCTTTCCGCATTGATTCATCTTTCATCTTTCCGCATTGTTTCATCTTTCATCTTTCCGCATTGTTTCATCTTTCATCTTTCCGCAATGTTTCATCTTTCATCTTTCCGCATTGTTTCATCTTTCATCTTTCCGCATTGTCTCATCTTTCATCTTCCGCATTCTTTCATCTTTCATCTTTCCGCATTGTTTCATCTTTCATCTTTCCGCATTGTTTCATCTTTCATCTTTCCGCATTGTTTCATCTTTCATCTTTCCGCATTGTTTCATCTTTCCGCATTGTTTAATCTTTCATCTTTCCGCATTGTTTCATCTTTCATCTTTCCGCATTGTTTCATCTTTCATCTTTCCGCATTGTTTCATCTTTCATCTTTCCGCATTGTTTCATCTTTCATCTTCCGCATTCTTTCATCTTTCATCTTTCCGCATTGTTTCATCTTTCATCTTTCCGCATTTTTTCATCTTTCATCTTTCCGCATTGTTTCATCTTTCATCTTTCCGCATTTTTTCATCTTTCATCTTTCCGCATTGTTTCATCTTTCATCTTTCCGCATTGTTTCATCTTTCATCTTTCCGCATTGTTTCATCTTTCCGCATTGTTTCATCTTTCATCTTCCGCATTCTTTCATCTTTCATCTTTCCGCATTGTTTCATCTTTCATCTTTCCGCATTTTTTCATCTTTCATCTTTCCGCATTGTTTCATCTTTCATCTTTCCGCATTGTTTCATCTTTCATCTTTCCGCATTGTTTCATCTTTCATCTTTCCGCATTGTTTCATCTTTCATCTTTCCGCATTGTTTCATCTTTCATCTTTCCGCATTGTTTCATCTTTCATCTTTCCGCATTGTTTCATCTTTCATCTTTCCGCATTGTTTCATCTTTCATCTTTCCGCGTTGTTTCATCTTTCCGCATTGTTTCATCTTTCCGAATTGTTTCATCTTTCATCTTTCCGCTTTGTTTCATCTTTCATCTTTCCGCATTGTTTCATCTTTCATCTTTCCGCATTTTTTCATCTTTCATCTTTCCGCATTGTTTCATCTTTCCGCATTGTTTCATCTTTCCGCATTGTTTCATCTTTCCGCATTGTTTCATCTTTCCGCATTGTTTCATCTTTCCGCATTGTTTCATCTTTCCGCATTGTTTCATCTTTCCGCATTGTTTCATCTTTCCGCATTGTTTCATCTTTCCGCATTGTTTCATCTTTCCGCATTGTTTCATCTTTCCGCATTGTTTCATCTTTCCGCATTGTTTCATCTTTCCGCATTGTTTCATCTTTCCGCATTGTTTCATCTTTCCGCATTGTTTCATCTTTCCGCATTGTTTCATCTTTCCGCATTGTTTCATCTTTCCGCATTGTTTCATCTTTCCGCATTGTTTCATCTTTCCGCATTGTTTCATCTTTCCGCATTGTTTCATCTTTCCGCATTGTTTCATCTTTCCGCATTGTTTCATCTTTCCGCATTGTTTCATCTTTCATCTTTCCACATTGTTTCATCTTTCCGAATTGTTTCATCTTTCATCTTTCCGCATTGTTTCATCTTTCATCTTTCCGCATTGTTTCATCTTTCCGAATTGTTTCATCTTTCATCTTTCCGCATTGTTTCATCTTTCATCTTTCCGCATTGTTTCATCTTTCATCTTTCCGCATTGTTTCATCTTTCATCTTTCCGCATTGTTTCATCTTTCATCTTTCCGCATTCTTTCATCTTTCATCTTCCGCATTCTTTCATCTTTCATCTTTCCGCATTGTTTCATCTTTCATCTTTCCGCATTTTTTCATCTTTCATCTTTCCGCATTGTTTCATCTTTCATCTTTCCGCATTTGTTCATCTTTCATCTTTCCGCATTGTTTCATCTTTCATCTTTCCGCATTGTTTCATCTTTCCGCATTGTTTCATCTTTCATCTTCCGCATTCTTCCATCTTTCATCTTTCCGCATTGTTTCATCTTTCATCTTTCCGCATTGTTTCATCTTTCATCTTCCGCATTCTTCCATCTTTCATCTTTCCGCATTGTTTCATCTTTCATCTTTCCGTATTGTTTCATCTTTCCGCATTGTTTCATCTTTCCGCATTGTTTCATCTTTCCGCATTGTTTCATCTTTCCGCATTGTTTCATCTTTCCGCATTGTTTCATCTTTCCGCATTGTTTCATCTTTCCGGATTGTTTCATCTTTCCGCATTGTTTCATCTTTCCGCATTGTTTCATCTTTCCGCATTGTTTCATCTTTCCGCATTGTTTCATCTTTCCGCATTGTTTCATCTTTCCGCATTGTTTCATCTTTCCGCATTGTTTCATCTTTCCGCATTGTTTCATCTTTCATCTTTCCGCATTGTTTCATCTTTCATCTTTCCGCATTGTTTCATCTTTCATCTTTCCGCATTGTTTCATCTTTCCGAATTGTTTCATCTTTCATCTTTCCGCATTGTTTCATTTTTCATCTTTCCGCATTGTTTCATCTTTCATCTTTCCGCATTTTTTCATCTTTCATCTTTCCGCATTGTTTCATCTTTCCGCATTGTTTCATCTTTCCGCATTGTTTCATCTTTCCGCATTGTTTCATCTTTCATCTTTCCGCATTGTTTCATCTTTCATATTTCCGCATTGTTTCATCTTTCCGCATTGTTTCATCTTTCCGCATTGTTTCATCTTTCATCTTTCCGCATTGTTTCATCTTTCATATTTCCGCAATGTTTCATCTTTCATCTTTCCGCATTTTTTCATCTTTCATCTTTCCGCATTGTTTCATCTTTCATCTTTCCGCATTGTTTCATCTTTCCGCATTGTTTCATCTTTCCGCATTGTTTCATCTTTCCGCATTGTTTCATCTTTCCGCATTGTTTCATCTTTCCGCATTGTTTCATCTTTCATCTTTCCGCATTGTTTCATCTTTCATCTTTCCGCATTGTTTCATCTTTCATCTTTCCGCATTGTTTCATCTTTCATCTTTCCGCATTGTTTCATCTTTCATCTTTCCGCATTTTTTCATCTTTCATCTTTCCGCATTGTTTCATCTTTCCGCATTGTTTCATCTTTCCGCATTGTTTCATCTTTCCGCATTGTTTCATCTTTCATCTTTCCGCATTGTTTCATCTTTCATCTTTCCGCATTGTTTCATCTTTCCGAATTGTTTCATCTTTCATCTTTCCGCATTGTTTCATCTTTCATCTTTCCGCATTGTTTCATCTTTCATCTTTCCGCATTTTTTCATCTTTCATCTTTCCGCATTGTTTCATCTTTCCGCATTGTTTCATCTTTCCGCATTGTTTCATCTTTCATCTTTCCGCATTGTTTCATCTTTCCGCATTGTTTCATCTTTCCGCATTGTTTCATCTTTCATCTTTCCGCATTGTTCCATCTTTCATCTTTCCGCATTGTTTCATCTTTCATCTTTCCGCATTGTTTCATCTTTCATCTTTCCGCATTGTTTCATCTTTCATCTTTCCGCATTTTTTCATCTTTCATCTTTCCGCATTGTTTCATCTTTCCGCATTGTTTCATCTTTCCGCATTGTTTCATCTTTCCGCATTGTTTCATCTTTCCGCATTGTTTCATCTTTCATCTTTCCGCATTGTTTCATCTTTCATCTTTCCGCATTGTTTCATCTTTCCGAATTGTTTCATCTTTCATCTTTCCGCATTGTTTCATCTTTCATCTTTCCGTATTGTTTCATCTTTCCGCATTGTTTCATCTTTCCGCATTGTTTCATCTTTCCGCATTGTTTCATCTATCCGCATTGTTTCATCTTTCCGCATTGTTTCATCTTTCCGCATTGTTTCATCTTTCCGCATTGTTTCATCTTTCCGCATTGTTTCATCTTTCATCTTTCCGCATTGTTTCATCTTTCATCTTTCCGCATTGTTTCATCTTTCATCTTTCCGCATTGTTTCATCTTTCCGAATTGTTTCATCTTTCATCTTTCCGCATTGTTTCATTTTTCATCTTTCCGCATTGTTTCATCTTTCATCTTTCCGCATTTTTTCATCTTTCATCTTTCCGCATTGTTTCATCTTTCCGCATTGTTTCATCTTTCCGCATTGTTTCATCTTTCCGCATTGTTTCATCTTTCCGCATTGTTTCATCTTTCATCTTTCCGCATTGTTTCATCTTTCATCTTTCCGCATTGTTTCATCTTTCCGCATTGTTTCATCTTTCCGCATTGTTTCATCTTTCCGCATTGTTTCATCTTTCATCTTCCGCATTCTTTCATCTTTCATCTTTCCGCATTGTTTCATCTTTCATCTTTCCGCATTTTTTCATCTTTCATCTTTCCGCATTGTTTCATCTTTCATCTTTCCGCATTGTTTCATCTTTCATCTTTCCGCATTGTTTCATCTTTCATCTTTCCGCATTGTTTCATCTTTCATCTTTCCGTATTGTTTCATCTTTCATCTTTCCGCATTGTTTCATCTTTCATCTTTCCGCATTGTTTCATCTTTCATCTTTCCGCATTGTTTCATCTTTCATCTTTCCGCATTGTTTCATCTTTCATCTTTCCGCATTGTTTCATCTTTCCGCATTGTTTCATCTTTCATCTTTCCGCATTGTTTCATCTTTCATCTTTCCGCATTGTTTCATCTTTCATCTTTCCGCATTGTTTCATCTTTCATCTTTCCGCATTGTTTCATCTTTCATCTTTCCGCATTGTTTCATCTTTCATCTTTCCGCAATGTTTCATCTTTCATCTTTCCGCATTGTTTCATCTTTCATCTTTCCGCATTGTTTCATCTTTCATCTTTCCGCATTGTTTCATCTTTCCGCATTGTTTCATCTTTCATCTTTCCGCATTTTTTCATCTTTCATCTTTCCGCATTGTTTCATCTTTCCGAATTGTTTCATCTTTCATCTTTCCGCATTGTTTCATCTTTCATCTTTCCGCATTGTTTCATCTTTCATCTTTCCGCATTGTTTCATCTTTCATCTTTCCGCATTGTTTCATCTTTCATCTTTCCGCATTGTTTCATCTTTCCGCATTGTTTCATCTTTCCGCATTGTTTCATCTTTCCGCATTGTTTCATCTTTCCGCATTGTTTCATCTTTCATCTTTCCGCATTGTTTCATCTTTCATCTTTCCGCATTGTTTCATCTTTCCGCATTGTTTCATCTTTCCGCATTGTTTCATCTTTCCGCATTGTTTCATCTTTCCGCATTGTTTCATCTTTCCGCGTTGTTTCATCTTTCCGCATTGTTTCATCTTTCCGCATTGTTTCATCTTTCATCTTTCCGCATTGTTTCATCTTTCATCTTTCCGCATTGTTTCATCTTTCCGCATTGTTTCATCTTTCCGCATTGTTTCATCTTTCCGCATTGTTTCATCTTTCCGCATTGTTTCATCTTTCCGCATTGTTTCATCTTTCCGCATTGTTTCATCTTTCCGCATTGTTTCATCTTTCCGCATTGTTTCATCTTTCCGCATTGTTTCATCTTTCCGCATTGTTTCATCTTTCATCTTTCCGCATTGTTTCATCTTTCATCTTTCCGCATTGTTTTATCTTTCATCTTTCCGCATTGTTTTATCTTTCATCTTTCCGCATTGTTTCATCTTTCATCTTTCCGCATTGTTTCATCTTTCCGCATTGTTTCATCTTTCATCTTCCGCATTCTTTCATCTTTCATCTTTCCGCATTGTTTCATCTTTCATCTTTCCGCATTCTTTCATCTTTCATCTTTCCGCATTGTTTCATCTTTCATCTTTCCGCATTTTTTCATCTTTCATCTTTCCGCATTGTTTCTTCTTTCATCTTTCCGCATTGTTTCATCTTTCATCTTTCCGCATTGTTTCATCTTTCATCTTTCCGAATTGTTTCATCTTTCATCTTTCCGCATTGTATCATCTTTCATCTTTCCGCATTGGTTCATCTTTCATCTTTCCGCATTGTTTCATCTTTCATCTTTCCGCATTGTTTCATCTTTCATCTTTCTGCATTGTTTCATCTTTCATCTTTCCGCATTGTTTCATCTTTCATCTTTCCGCATTGTTTCATCTTTCATCTTTCCGCATTGTTTCATCTTTCCGCATTGTTTCATCTTTCATCTTCCGCATTCTTTCATCTTTCATCTTTCCGCATTGTTTCATCTTTCATCTTTCCGCATTTTTTCATCTTTCATCTTTCCGCATTGTTTCATCTTTCATCTTTCCGCATTTTTTCATCTTTCATCTTTCCGCATTGTTTCATCTTTCATCTTTCCGCATTGTTTCATCTTTCATCTTTCCGCATTGTTTCATCTTTCATCTTTCCGCATTGTTTCATCTTTCCGCATTGTTTCATCTTTCATCTTCCGCATTCTTTCATCTTTCATCTTTCCGCATTGTTTCATCTTTCATCTATCCGCATTTTTTCATCTTTCATCTTTCCGCATTGTTTCATCTTTCATCTTTCCGCATTGTTTCATCTTTCATCTTTCCGCATTGTTTCATCTTTCATCTTTCCGCATTGTTTCATCTTTCATCTTTCCGCATTGTTTCATCTTTCCGCATTGTTTCATCTTTCATCTTTCCGCATTGTTTCATCTTTCATCTTTCCGCATTGTTTCATCTTTCATTTTTCCGCATTGTTTCATCTTTCATCTTTCCGCATTGTTTCATCTTTCATCTTTCCGCATTGTTTCATCTTTCATCTTTCCGCATTGTTTCATCTTTCATCTTTCCGCATTGTTTCATCTTTCATCTTTCCGCATTGTTTCATCTTTCATCTTTCCGCATTGTTTCATCTTTCCGCATTGTTTCATCTTTCCGCATTGTTTCATCTTTCCGCATTGTTTCATCTTTCCGCATTGTTTCATCTTTCCGCATTGTTTCATCTTTCCGCATTGTTTCATCTTTCATTTTTCCGCATTGTTTCATCTTTCATCTTTCCGCATTGTTTCATCTTTCATCTTCCGCATTCTTTCATCTTTCATCTTTCCGCATTGTTTCATCTTTCATCTTTCCGCATTCTTTCATCTTTCATCTTTCCGCATTGTTTCATCTTTCATCTTTCCGCATTTTTTCATCTTTCATCTTTCCGCATTGTTTCATCTTTCATCTTTCCGCATTGTTTCATCTTTCATCTTTCCGCATTGTTTCATCTTTCATCTTTCCGAATTGTTTCATCTTTCATCTTTCCGCATTGTATCATCTTTCATCTTTCCGCATTGTTTCATCTTTCATCTTTCCGCATTGTTTCATCTTTCATCTTTCCGCATTGTTTCATCTTTCATCTTTCCGCATTGTTTCATCTTTCATCTTTCCGCATTGTTTCATCTTTCATCTTTCCGCATTGTTTCATCTTTCATCTTCCCGCATTGTTTCATCTTTCCGCATTTTTTCATCTTTCATCTTTCCGCATTGTTTCATCTTTCATCTTTCCGCATTTTTTCAGCTTTCATCTTTCCGCATTGTTTCATCTTTCATCTTTCCGCATTGTTTCATCTTTCATCTTTCCGCATTGTTTCATCTTTCATCTTTCCGCATTGTTTCATCTTTCATCTTCCGCATTCTTTCATCTTTCATCTTTCCGCATTGTTTCATCTTTCATCTTTCCGCATTTTTTCATCTTTCATCTTTCCGCATTGTTTCATCTTTCATCTTTCCGCATTGTTTCATCTTTCATCTTTCCGCATTGTTTCATCTTTCATCTTTCCGCATTGTTTCATCTTTCATCTTTCCGCATTGTTTCATCTTTCCGCATTGTTTCATCTTTCATCTTTCCGCATTGTTTCATCTTTCATCTTTCCGCATTGTTTCATCTTTCATCTTTCCGCATTGTTTCATCTTTCCGCATTGTTTCATCTTTCATCTTTCCGCATTGTTTCATCTTTCATCTTTCCGCATTGTTTCATCTTTCATCTTTCCGCAATGTTTCATCTTTCATCTTTTCGCATTGTTTCATCTTTCATCTTCCGCATTCTTTCATCTTTCATCTTTCCGCATGTTTCATCTTTCATCTTTCCGCATTGTTTCATCTTTCATCTTTCCGCATTGTTTCATCTTTCCGCATTGTTTCATCTTTCATCTTTCCGCATTGTTTCATCTTTCATCTTTCCGCATTGTTTCATCTTTCATCTTTCCGCAATGTTTCATCTTTCATCTTTCCGCATTGTTTCATCTTTCATCTTCCGCATTCTTTCATCTTTCATCTTTCCGCATTGTTTCATCTTTCATCTTTCCGCATTGTTTCATCTTTCATCTTTCCGCATTGTTTCATCTTTCAACTTTCCGCATTGTTTCATCTTTCATCTTTCCGCATTGTTTCATCTTTCATCTTTCCGCATTGTTTCATCTTTCATCTTTCCGCATTGTTTCATCTTTCATCTTTCCGCATTGTTTCATCTTTCCGCATTGTTTCATCTGTCCGCATTGTTTCATCTTTCATCTTTCCGCATTGTTTCATCTTTCATCTTTCCGCATTGTTTCATCTTTCCGCATTGTTTCATCTTTCCGCATTGTTTCATCTTTCCGCATTGTTTCATCTTTCCGCATTGTTTCATCTTTCCGCGTTGTTTCATCTTTCGGCATTGTTTCATCTTTCCGCATTGTTTCATCTTTCCGCATTGTTTCATCTTTCATCTTCCCGCATTGTTTCATCTTTCCGCATTGTTTCATCTTTCCGCATTGTTTCATCTTTCCGCATTGTTTCATCTTTCCGCATTGTTTCATCTTTCATCTTTCCGCATTGTTTCATCTTTCATCTTTCCGCATTGTTTTATCTTTCATCTTTCCGCATTGTTTTATCTTTCATCTTTCCGCATTGTTTCATCTTTCATCTTTCCGCATTGTTTCATCTTTCCGCATTGTTTCATCTTTCATCTTCCGCATTCTTTCATCTTTCATCTTTCCGCATTGTTTCATCTTTCATCTTTCCGCATTCTTTCATCTTTCATCTTTCCGCATTGTTTCATCTTTCATCTTTCCGCATTTTTTCATCTTTCATCTTTCCGCATTGTTTCATCTTTCATCTTTCCGCATTGTTTCATCTTTCATCTTTCCGCATTGTTTCATCTTTCCGCATTGTTTCATCTTTCATCTTCCGCATTCTTTCATCTTTCATCTTTCCGCATTGTTTCATCTTTCATCTTTCCGCATTGTTTCATCTTTCCGCATTGTTTCATCTTTCATCTTTCCGCATTGTTTCATCATTCATCTTTCCGCATTGTTTCATCTTTCCGCATTGTTTCATCTTTCCGCATTGTTTCATCTTTCCGCATTGTTTCATCTTTCCGCATTGTTTCATCTTTCATCTTTCCGCGTTGTTTCATCTTTCATCTTTCCGCATTGTTTCATCTTTCCGAATTGTTTCATCTTTCATCTTTCCGCATTGTTTCATCTTTCATCTTTCCGCATTGTTTCATCTTTCATCTTTCCGCATTTTTTCATCTTTCATCTTTCCGCATTGTTTCATCTTTCCGCATTGTTTCATCTTTCCGCATTGTTTCATCTTTCCGCATTGTTTCATCTTTCCGCATTGTTTCATCTTTCCGCATTGTTTCATCTTTCCGCATTGTTTCATCTTTCATCTTCCGCATTCTTTCATCTTTCATCTTTCCGCATTGTTTCATCTTTCATCTTTCCGCATTGTTTCATCTTTCCGCATTGTTTCATCTTTCATCTTTCCGCATTGTTTCATCTTTCCGAATTGTTTCATCTTTCATCTTTCCGCATTGTTTCATCTTTCATCTTTCCGCATTGTTTCATCTTTCATCTTTCCGCATTTTTTCATCTTTCATCTTTCCGCATTGTTTCATCTTTCCGCATTGTTTCATCTTTCCGCATTGTTTCATCTTTCCGCATTGTTTCATCTTTCCGCATTGTTTCATCTTTCCGCATTGTTTCATCTTTCGCATTGTTTCATCTATCCGCATTGTTTCATCTTTCATCTTTCTGCATTGTTTCATCTTTCATCTTTCCGCATTGTTTCATATTTCATTTTTCCGCATTGTTTCATCTTTCATCTTTCCGCATTGTTTCATCTTTCCGCATTGTTTCATCTTTCATCTTCCGCATTCTTTCATCTTTCATCTTTCCGCATTGTTTCATCTTTCATCTTTCCACATTCTTTCATCTTTCATCTTTCCGCATTGTTTCATCTTTCATCTTTCCGAATTGTTTCATCTTTCATCTTTCCGCATTGTATCATCTATCATCTTTCCGCATTGTTTCATCTTTCATCTTTCCGCATTGTTTCATCTTTCATCTTTCCGCATTGTTTCATCTTTCATCTTTCCGCATTGTTTCATCTTTCATCTTTCCGCATTGTTTCATCTTTCATCTTTCCGCATTGTTTCATCTTTCCGCATTGTTTCATCTTTCATCTTCCGCATTCTTTCATCTTTCATCTTTCCGCATTGTTTCATCTTTCATCTTTCCGCATTTTTTCATCTTTCATCTTTCCGCATTGTTTCATCTTTCATCTTTCCGCATTTTTTCATCTTTCATCTTTCCGCATTGTTTCATCTTTCATCTTTCCGCATTGTTTCATCTTTCATCTTTTCGCATTGTTTCATCTTTCATCTTTCCGCATTGTTTCATCTTTCCGCATTGTTTCATCTTTCATCTTCCGCATTCTTTCATCTTTCATCTTTCCGCATTGTTTCATCTTTCATCTTTCCGCATTTTTTCATCTTTCATCTTTCCGCATTGTTTCATCTTTCATCTTTCCGCATTGTTTCATCTTTCATCTTTCCGCATTGTTTCATCTTTCCGCATTGTTTCATCTTTCCGCATTGTTTCATCTTTCCGCATTGTTTCATCTTTCCGCATTGTTTCATCTTTCCGCATTGTTTCATCTTTCCGCATTGTTTCATCTTTCCGCATTGTTTCATCTTTCCGCATTGTTTCATCTTTCCGCATTGTTTCATCTTTCCGCATTGTTTCATCTTTCATCTTTCCGCATTTTTTCATCTTTCATCTTTCCGCATTGTTTCATCTTTCATCTTTCCGCATTTTTTCATCTTTCATCTTTCCGCATTGTTTCATCTTTCATCTTTCCGCATTGTTTCATCTTTCATCTTTTCGCATTGTTTCATCTTTCCGCATTGTTTCATCTTTCATCTTCCGCATTCTTTCATCTTTCATCTTTCCGCATTGTTTCATCTTTCATCTTTCCGCATTTTTTCATCTTTCATCTTTCCGCATTGTTTCATCTTTCATCTTTCCGCATTGTTTCATCTTTCATCTTTCCGCATTGTTTCATCTTTCCGCATTGTTTCATCTTTCCGCATTGTTTCATCTTTCCGCATTGTTTCATCTTTCCGCATTGTTTCATCTTTCCGCATTGTTTCATCTTTCCGCATTGTTTCATCTTTCCGCATTGTTTCATCTTTCCGCATTGTTTCATCTTTCCGCATTGTTTCATCTTTCCGCATTGTTTCATCTTTCATCTTTCCGCATTGTTTCATCTTTCCGCATTGTTTCATCTTTCCGCATTGTTTCATCTTTCCGCATTGTTTCACCTTTCCGCATTGTTTCATCTTTCCGCATTGTTTCATCTTTCATCTTTCCGCATTGTTTCATCTTTCATCTTTCCGCATTGTTTCATCTTTCATCTTTCCGCATTGTTTCATCTTTCATCTTTCCGCATTGTTTCATCTTTCATCTTTCCGCATTGTTTCATCTTTCCGCATTGTTTCATCTTTCATCTTTCCGCATTGTTTCATCTTTCATCTTTCCGCATTGTTTCATCTTTCATCTTTCCGCATTCTTTCATCTTTCAACTTTCCGCATTGTTTCATCTTTCCGCATTGTTTCATCTTTCATCTTCCGCATTCTTTCATCTTTCATCTTTCCGCATTGTTTCATCTTTCATCTTTCCACATTCTTTCATCTTTCATCTTTCCGCATTGTTTCATCTTTCATCTTTCCGAATTGTTTCATCTTTCATCTTTCCGCATTGTATCATCTATCATCTTTCCGCATTGTTTCATCTTTCATCTTTCCGCATTGTTTCATCTTTCATCTTTCCGCATTGTTTCATCTTTCATCTTTCCGCATTGTTTCATCTTTCATCTTTCCGCATTGTTTCATCTTTCATCTTTCCGCATTGTTTCATCTTTCCGCATTGTTTCATCTTTCATCTTTCTGCATTGTTTCATCTTTCATCTTTCCGCATTGTTTCATCTTTCATCTTTCCGCATTCTTTCATCTTTCAACTTTCCGCATTGTTTCATCTTTCCGCATTGTTTCATCTTTCATCTTCCGCATTCTTTCATCTTTCATCTTTCCGCATTGTTTCATCTTTCATCTTTCCACATTCTTTCATCTTTCATCTTTCCGCATTGTTTCATCTTTCATCTTTCCGAATTGTTTCATCTTTCATCTTTCCGCATTGTATCATCTATCATCTTTCCGCATTGTTTCATCTTTCATCTTTCCGCATTGTTTCATCTTTCATCTTTCCGCATTGTTTCATCTTTCATCTTTCCGCATTGTTTCATCTTTCATCTTTCCGCATTGTTTCATCTTTCATCTTTCCGCATTGTTTCATCTTTCCGCATTGTTTCATCTTTCATCTTCCGCATTCTTTCATCTTTCATCTTTCCGCATTGTTTCATCTTTCATCTTTCCGCATTTTTTCATCTTTCATCTTTCCGCATTGTTTCATCTTTCATCTTTCCGCATTTTTTCATCTTTCATCTTTCCGCATTGTTTCATCTTTCATCTTTCCGCATTGTTTCATCTTTCATCTTTTCGCATTGTTTCATCTTTCATCTTTCCGCATTGTTTCATCTTTCCGCATTGTTTCATCTTTCATCTTCCGCATTCTTTCATCTTTCATCTTTCCGCATTGTTTCATCTTTCATCTTTCCGCATTTTTTCATCTTTCATCTTTCCGCATTGTTTCATCTTTCATCTTTCCGCATTGTTTCATCTTTCATCTTTCCGCATTGTTTCATCTTTCCGCATTGTTTCATCTTTCCGCATTGTTTCATCTTTCCGCATTGTTTCATCTTTCCGCATTGTTTCATCTTTCCGCATTGTTTCATCTTTCCGCATTGTTTCATCTTTCCGCATTGTTTCATCTTTCCGCATTGTTTCATCTTTCCGCATTGTTTCATCTTTCATCTTTCCGCATTTTTTCATCTTTCATCTTTCCGCATTGTTTCATCTTTCATCTTTCCGCATTTTTTCATCTTTCATCTTTCCGCATTGTTTCATCTTTCATCTTTCCGCATTGTTTCATCTTTCATCTTTTCGCATTGTTTCATCTTTCCGCATTGTTTCATCTTTCATCTTCCGCATTCTTTCATCTTTCATCTTTCCGCATTGTTTCATCTTTCATCTTTCCGCATTTTTTCATCTTTCATCTTTCCGCATTGTTTCATCTTTCATCTTTCCGCATTGTTTCATCTTTCATCTTTCCGCATTGTTTCATCTTTCCGCATTGTTTCATCTTTCCGCATTGTTTCATCTTTCCGCATTGTTTCATCTTTCCGCATTGTTTCATCTTTCCGCATTGTTTCATCTTTCCGCATTGTTTCATCTTTCCGCATTGTTTCATCTTTCCGCATTGTTTCATCTTTCCGCATTGTTTCATCTTTCATCTTTCCGCATTGTTTCATCTTTCCGCATTGTTTCATCTTTCCGCATTGTTTCATCTTTCCGCATTGTTTCACCTTTCCGCATTGTTTCATCTTTCCGCATTGTTTCATCTTTCATCTTTCCGCATTGTTTCATCTTTCATCTTTCCGCATTGTTTCATCTTTCATCTTTCCGCATTGTTTCATCTTTCATCTTTCCGCATTGTTTCATCTTTCATCTTTCCGCATTGTTTCATCTTTCCGCATTGTTTCATCTTTCATCTTTCCGCATTGTTTCATCTTTCATCTTTCCGCATTCTTTCATCTTTCATCTTTCCGCATTGTTTCATCTTTCATCTTTCCGCATTGTTTCATCTTTCCGCATTGTTTCATCTTTCCGCATTGTTTCATCTTTCCGCATTGTTTCATCTTTCCGCATTGTTTCATCTTTCCGCATTGTTTCATCTTTCCGCATTGTTTCATCTTTCCGCATTGTTTCATCTTTCCGCATTGTTTCATCTTTCCGCATTGTTTCATCTTTCCGCATTGTTTCATCTTTCCGCATTGTTTCATCTTTCCGCATTGTTTCATCTTTCCGCATTGTTTCATCTTTCCGCATTGTTTCATCTTTCCGCATTGTTTCATCTTTCATCTTCCCGCATTGTTTCATCTTTCATCTTTCCGCATTGTTTCATCTTTCATCTTTCCGCATTGTTTCATCTTTCATCTTTCCGCATTGTTTCATCTTTCATCTTTCCGCATTGTTTCATCTTTCATCTTTCCGCATTCTTTCATCTTTCATCTTTCCGCATTGTTTCATCTTTCATCTATCCGCATTTTTTCATCTTTCATCTTTCCGCATTGTTTCATCTTTCATCTTTCCGCATTGTTTCATCTTTCATCTTTCCGCATTGTTTCATCTTTCATCTTTCCGCATTGTTTCATCTTTCATCTTTCCGCATTGTTTCATCTTTCCGCATTGTTTCATCTTTCCGCATTGTTTCATCTTTCATCTTTCCGCATTGTTTCATCTTTCATCTTTCCGCATTGTTTCATCTTTCCGCATTGTTTCATCTTTCATCTTTCCGCATTGTTTCATCTTTCATCTTTCCGCATTCTTTCATCTTGCATCTTTCCGCATTGTTTCATCTTTCATCTTTCCGCATTGTTTCATCTTTCATCTTTCCGCATTGTTTCATCTTTCATCTTTCCGAATTGTTTCATCTTTCATCTTTCCGCATTGTTTCATCTTTCATCTTTCCGCATTGTTTCATCTTTCATCTTTCCGCATTGTTTCATCTTTCATCTTTCCGCATTGTTTCATCTTTCATCTTTCCGCATTGTTTCATCTTTCATCTTTCCGCATTGTTTCATCTTTCATCTTTCCGCATTGTTTCATCTTTCATCTTCCGCATTCTTTCATCTTTCATCTTTCCGCATTGTTTCATCTTTCATCTTTCCGCATTTTTTCATCTTTCATCTTTCCGCATTGTTTCATCTTTCATCTTTCCGCATTTTTTCATCTTTCATCTTTCCGCATTGTTTCATCTTTCATCTTTCCGCATTGTTTCATCTTTCATCTTTCCGCATTGTTTCATCTTTCCGCATTGTTTCATCTTTCATCTTCCGCATTCTTTCATCTTTCATCTTTCCGCATTGTTTCATCTTTCATCTTTCCGCATTTTTTCATCTTTCATCTTTCCGCATTGTTTCATCTTTCATCTTTCCGCATTGTTTCATCTTTCATCTTTCCGCATTGTTTCATCTTTCATCTTTCCGCATTGTTTCATCTTTCATCTTTCCGCATTCTTTCATCTTTCATCTTTCCGCATTGTTTCATCTTTCATCTTTCCGCATTGTTTCATCTTTCATCTTTCCGCATTGTTTCATCTTTCATCTTTCCGCATTGTTTCATCTTTCATCTTTCCGCATTGTTTCATCTTTCATCTTTCCGCATTGTTTCATCTTTCATCTTTCCGCATTTTTTCATCTTTCATCTTTCCGCATTGTTTCATCTTTCATCTTTCCGCATTGTTTCATCTTTCATTTTTCCGCATTGTTTCATCTTTCATCTTTCCGCATTGTTTCATCTTTCATCTTTCCGCATTGTTTCATCTTTCATCTTTCCGCATTGTTTCATCTTTCATCTTTCCGCATTGTTTCATCTTTCATCTTTCAGCATTGTTTCATCTTTCATCTTTCCGCATTGTTTCATCTTTCCGCATTGTTTCATCTTTCCGCATTGTTTCATCTTTCCGCATTGTTTCATCTTTCCGCATTGTTTCATCTTTCATTTTTCCGCATTGTTTCATCTTTCATCTTTCCGCATTGTTTCATCTTTCCGCATTGTTTCATCTTTCCGCATTGTTTCATCTTTCCGCATTGTTTCATCTTTCCGCATTGTTTCATCTTTCATCTTCCGCATTCTTTCATCTTTCATCTTTCCGCATTGTTTCATCTTTCATCTTTCCGCATTCTTTCATCTTTCAACTTTCCGCATTGTTTCATCTTTCATCTTTCCGCATTTTTTCATCTTTCATCTTTCCGCATTGTTTCATCTTTCATCTTTCCGCATTGTTTCATCTTTCATCTTTCCGCATTGTTTCATCTTTCATCTTTCCGAATTGTTTCATCTTTCATCTTTCCGCATTGTGTCATCTTTCATCTTTCCGCATTGTTTCATCTTTCATCTTTCCGCATTGTTTCATCTTTCATCTTTCCGCATTGTTTCATCTTTCATCTTTCCGCATTGTTTCATCTTTCATCTTTCCGCATTGTTTCATCTTTGATCTTTCCGCATTGTTTCATCTTTCATCTTCCCGCATTGTTTCATCTTTCCGCATTGTTTCATCTTTCATCTTCCGCATTCTTTCATCTTTCATCTTTCCGCATTGTTTCATCTTTCATCTTTCCGCATTTTTTCATCTTTCATCTTTCCGCATTGTTTCATCTTTCATCTTTCCGCATTTTTTCAGCTTTCATCTTTCCGCATTGTTTCATCTTTCATCTTTCCGCATTGTTTCATCTTTCATCTTTCCGCATTGGTTCATCTTTCATCTTTCCGCATTGTTTCATCTTTCATCTTCCGCATTCTTTCATCTTTCATCTTTCCGCATTGTTTCATCTTTCATCTTTCCGCATTTTTTCATCTTTCATCTTTCCGCATTGTTTCATCTTTCATCTTTCCGCATTGTTTCATCTTTCATCTTTCCGCATTGTTTCATCTTTCATCTTTCCGCATTGTTTCATCTTTCATCTTTCCGCTTTGTTTCATCTTTCCGCATTGTTTCATCTTTCATCTTTCCGCATTGTTTCATCTTTCATCTTTCCGCATTGTTTCATCTTTCATCTTTCCGCATTGTTTCATCTTTCATCTTTCCGCATTGTTTCATCTTTCATCTTTCCGCATTGTTTCATCTTTCATCTTTCCGCATTGTTTCATCTTTCATCTTTCCGCAATGTTTCATTTTTCATCTTTTCGCATTGTTTCATCTTTCATCTTCCGCATTCTTTCATCTTTCATCTTTCCGCATTGTTTCATCTTTCATCTTTCCGCATTGTTTCATATTTCATCTTTCCGCATTGTTTCATCTTTCCGCATTGTTTCATCTTTCATCTTTCCGCATTGTTTCATCTTTCATCTTTCCGCATTGTTTCATCTTTCATCTTTCCGCAATGTTTCATCTTTCATCTTTCCGCATTGTTTCATCTTTCATCTTCCGCATTCTTTCATCTTTCATCTTTCCGCATTGTTTCATCTTTCATCTTTCCGCATTGTTTCATCTTTCATCTTTCCGCATTGTTTCATCTTTCAACTTTCCGCATTGTTTCATCTTTCATCTTTCCGCATTGTTTCATCTTTCATCTTTCCGCATTGTTTCATCTTTCATCTTTCCGCATTGTTTCATCTTTCATCTTTCCGCATTGTTTCATCTTTCCGCATTGTTTCATCTTTCCGCATTGTTTCATCTTTTATCTTTCCGCATTGTTTCATCTTTCATCTTTCCGCATTGTTTCATCTTTCCGCATTGTTTCATCTTTCCGCATTGTTTCATCTTTCCGCATTGTTTCATCTTTCCGCATTGTTTCATCTTTCCGCGTTGTTTCATCTTTCCGCATTGTTTCATCTTTCCGCATTGTTTCATCTTTCCGCATTGTTTCATCTTTCATCTTTCCGCATTGTTTCATCTTTCATCTTTCCGCATTGTTTCATCTTTCCGCATTGTTTCATCTTTCCGCATTGTTTCATCTTTCCGCATTGTTTCATCTTTCCGCATTGTTTCATCTTTCCGCATTGTTTCATCTTTCCGCATTGTTTCATCTTTCATCTTTCCGCATTGTTTCATCTTTCATCTTTCCGCATTGTTTTATCTTTCATCTTTCCGCATTGTTTTATCTTTCATCTTTCCGCATTGTTTCATCTTTCATCTTTCCGCATTGTTTCATCTTTCCGCATTGTTTCATCTTTCCGCATTGTTTCATCTTTCATCTTCCGCATTCTTTCATCTTTCATCTTTCCGCATTGTTTCATCTTTCATCTTTCCGCATTCTTTCATCTTTCATCTTTCCGCATTGTTTCATCTTTCATGTTTCCGCATTTCTTCATCTTTCATCTTTCCGCATTGTTTCATCTTTCATCTTTCCGCATTGTTTCATCTTTCATCTTTCCGCATTGTTTCATCTTTCCGCATTGTTTCATCTTTCATCTTCCGCATTCTTTCATCTTTCATCTTTCCGCATTGTTTCATCTTTCATCTTTCCGCATTGTTTCATCTTTCCGCATTGTTTCATCTTTCATCTTTCCGCATTGTTTCATCATTCATCTTTCCGCATTGTTTCATCTTTCCGCATTGTTTCATCTTTCCGCATTGTTTCATCTTTCCGCATTGTTTCATCTTTCCGCATTGTTTCATCTTTCCGCATTGTTTCATCTTTCCGCATTGTTTCATCTTTCCGCATTGTTTCATCTTTCATCTTTCCGCGTTGTTTCATCTTTCATCTTTCCGCATTGTTTCATCTTTCCGAATTGTTTCATCTTTCATCTTTCCGCATTGTTTCATCTTTCATCTTTCCGCATTGTTTCATCTTTCATCTTTCCGCATTTTTTCATCTTTCATGTTTCCGCATTTTTTCATCTTTCATCTTTCCGCATTGTTTCATCTTTCCGCATTGTTTCATCTTTCCGCATTGTTTCATCTTTCCGCATTGTTTCATCTTTCCGCATTGTTTCATCTTTCCGCATTGTTTCATCTTTCATCTTCCGCATTCTTTCATCTTTCATCTTTCCGCATTGTTTCATCTTTCATCTTTCCGCATTGTTTCATCTTTCCGCATTGTTTCATCTTTCATCTTTCCGCATTGTTTCATCTTTCATCTTTCCGCATTGTTTCATCTTTCCGAATTGTTTCATCTTTCATCTTTCCGCATTGTTTCATCTTTCATCTTTCCGCATTGTTTCATCTTTCATCTTTCCGCATTTTTTCATCTTTCATCTTTCCGCATTGTTTCATCTTTCCGCATTGTTTCATCTTTCCGCATTGTTTCATCTTTCCGCATTGTTTCATCTTTCCGCATTGTTTCATCTTTCCGCATTGTTTCATCTTTCCGCATTGTTTCATCTTTCCGCATTGTTTCATCTTTCCGCATTGTTTCATCTTTCCGCATTGTTTCATCTTTCATCTTTCTGCATTGTTTCATCTTTCATCTTTCCGCATTGTTTCATCTTTCATTTTTCCGCATTGTTTCATCTTTCATCTTTCCGCATTGTTTCATCTTTCCGCATTGTTTCATCTTTCATCTTCCGCATTCTTTCATCTTTCATCTTTCCGCATTGTTTCATCTTTCATCTTTCCACATTCTTTCATCTTTCATCTTTCCGCATTGTTTCATCTTTCATCTTTCCGAATTGTTTCATCTTTCATCTTTCCGCATTGTATCATCTATCATCTTTCCGCATTGTTTCATCTTTCATCTTTCCGCATTGTTTCATCTTTCATCTTTCCGCATTGTTTCATCTTTCATCTTTCCGCATTGTTTCATCTTTCATCTTTCCGCATTGTTTCATCTTTCATCTTTCCGCATTGTTTCATCTTTCATCTTCCCGCATTGTTTCATCTTTCCGCATTGTTTCATCTTTCATCTTCCGCATTCTTTCATCTTTCATCTTTCCGCATTGTTTCATCTTTCATCTTTCCGCATTTTTTCATCTTTCATCTTTCCGCATTGTTTCATCTTTCATCTTTCCGCATTTTTTCAGCTTTCATCTTTCCGCATTGTTTCATCTTTCATCTTTCCGCATTGTTTCATCTTTCATCTCTCCGCATTGTTTCATCTTTCATCTTTCCGCATTGTTTCATCTTTCATCTTCCGCATTCTTTCATCTTTCATCTTTCCGCATTGTTTCATCTTTCATCTTTCCGCATTTTTTCATCTTTCATCTTTCCGCATTGTTTCATCTTTCATCTTTCCGCATTGTTTCATCTTTCATCTTTCCGCATTGTTTCATCTTTCCTCATTGTTTCATCTTTCATCTTTCCGCATTGTTTCATCTTTCATCTTTCCGCATTGTTTCATCTTTCATCTTTCCGCATTGTTTCATCTTTCATCTTTCCGCATTGTTTCATCTTTCATCTTTCCGCATTGTTTCATCTTTCATCTTTCCGCATTGTTTCATCTTTCATCTTTCCGCAATGTTTCATCTTTCATCTTTTCGCATTGTTTCATCTTTCATCTTCCGCATTCTTTCATCTTTCATCTTTCCGCATTGTTTCATCTTTCATCTTTCCGCATTGTTTCATCTTTCATCTTTCCGCATTGTTTCATCTTTCCGCATTGTTTCATCTTTCATCTTTCCGCATTGTTTCATCTTTCATCTTTCCGCATTGTTTCATCTTTCATCTTTCCGCAATGTTTCATCTTTCATCTTTCCGCATTGTTTCATCTTTCATCTTCCGCATTCTTTCATCTTTCATCTTTCCGCATTGTTTCATCTTTCATCTTTCCGCATTGTTTCATCTTTCATCTTTCCGCATTGTTTCATCTTTCAACTTTCCGCATTGTTTCATCTTTCATCTTTCCGCATTGTTTCATCTTTCATCTTTCCGCATTGTTTCATCTTTCATCTTTCCGCATTGTTTCATCTTTCATCTTTCCGCATTGTTTCATCTTTCCGCATTGTTTCATCTTTCCGCATTGTTTCATCTTTCCGCATTGTTTCATCTTTCATCTTTCCGCATTGTTTCATCTTTCATCTTTCCGCATTGTTTCATCTTTCCGCATTGTTTCATCTTTCATCTTTCCGCATTGTTTCATCTTTCATCTTTCCGCATTGTTTTATCTTTCATCTTTCCGCATTGTTTTATCTTTCATCTTTCCGCATTGTTTCATCTTTCATCTTTCCGCATTGTTTCATCTTTCCGCATTGTTTCATCTTTCCGCATTGTTTCATCTTTCATCTTCCGCATTCTTTCATCTTTCATCTTTCCGCATTGTTTCATCTTTCATCTTTCCGCATTCTTTCATCTTTCATCTTTCCGCATTGTTTCATCTTTCATCTTTCCGCATTTTTTCATCTTTCATCTTTCCGCATTGTTTCATCTTTCATCTTTCCGCATTGTTTCATCTTTCATCTTTCCGCATTGTTTCATCTTTCCGCATTGTTTCATCTTTCATCTTCCGCATTCTTTCATCTTTCATCTTTCCGCATTGTTTCATCTTTCATCTTTCCGCATTGTTTCATCTTTCCGCATTGTTTCATCTTTCATCTTTCCGCATTGTTTCATCATTCATCTTTCCGCATTGTTTCATCTTTCCGCATTGTTTCATCTTTCCGCATTGTTTCATCTTTCCGCATTGTTCCATCTTTCCGCATTGTTTCATCTTTCCGCATTGTTTCATCTTTCCGCATTGTTTCATCTTTCATCTTTCCGCGTTGTTTCATCTTTCATCTTTCCGCATTGTTTCATCTTTCCGAATTGTTTCATCTTTCATCTTTCCGCATTGTTTCATCTTTCATCTTTCCGCATTGTTTCATCTTTCATCTTTCCGCATTTTTTCATCTTTCATCTTTCCGCATTGTTTCATCTTTCCGCATTGTTTCATCTTTCCGCATTGTTTCATCTTTCCGCATTGTTTCATCTTTCCGCATTGTTTCATCTTTCCGCATTGTTTCATCTTTCCGCATTGTTTCATCTTTCCGCATTGTTTCATCTTTCCGCATTGTTTCATCTTTCATCTTCCGCATTCTTTCATCTTTCATCTTTCCGCATTGTTTCATCTTTCATCTTTCCGCATTGTTTCATCTTTCCGCATTGTTTCATCTTTCATCTTTCCGCATTGTTTCATCTTTCATCTTTCCGCATTGTTCCATCTTTCCGAATTGTTTCATCTTTCATCTTTCCGCATTGTTTCATCTTTCATCTTTCCGCATTGTTTCATCTTTCATCTTTCCGCATTTTTTCATCTTTCATCTTTCCGCATTGTTTCATCTTTCCGCATTGTTTCATCTTTCCGCATTGTTTCATCTTTCCGCATTGTTTCATCTTTCCGCATTGTTTCATCTTTCCGCATTGTTTCATCTTTCCGCATTGTTTCATCTTTCCGCATTGTTTCATCTTTCATCTTTCCGCATTGTTTCATCTTTCATCTTTCCGCATTGTTTCATCTTTCATCTTTCCGCATTGTTTCATCTTTCATCTTTCCGCATTGTTTCATCTTTCATCTTTCCGCATTGTTTCATCTTTCATCTTTCCGCATTGTTTCATCTTTCATCTTTCCGCATTGTTTCATCTTTCCGCATTGTTTCATCATTCATCTTTCCGCATTGTTTCATCTTTCATCTTTCCGCATTGTTTCATCTTTCATCTTTCCGCATTTTTTCATCTTTCATCTTTCCGCATTGTTTCATCTTTCATCTTTCCGCATTGTTTCATCTTTCATCTTTCCGCATTCTTTCATCTTTCATCTTTCCGCATTGTTTCATCTTTCATCTTTCCGCATTGTTTCATCTTTCCGCATTGTTTCATCTTTCCGCATTGTTTCATCTTTCCGCATTGTTTCATCTTTCATCTTTCCGCATTGTTTCATCTTTCCGCATTGTTTCATCTTTCCGCATTGTTTCATCTTTCCGCATTGTTTCATCTTTCCGCATTGTTTCATCTTTCCGCATTGTTTCATCTTTCCGCATTGTTTCATCTTTCCGCATTGTTTCATCTTTCCGCATTGTTTCATCTTTCCGCATTGTTTCATCTTTCCGCATTGTTTCATCTTTCATCTTTCCGCATTGTTTCATCTTTCATCTTTCCGCATTGTTTCATCTTTCCGAATTGTTTCATCTTTCATCTTTCCGCATTGTTTCATCTTTCATCTTTCCGCATTGTTTCATCTTTCATCTTTCCGCATTTTTTCATCTTTCATCTTTTCGCATTGTTTCATCTTTCATCTTTCCGCATTGTTTCATCTTTCATCTTTCCGCATTTTTTCATCTTTCATCTTTCCGCATTGTTTCATCTTTCCGCATTGTTTCATCTTTCCGCATTATTTCATCCTTCCGCATTGTTTCATCTTTCCGCATTGTTTCATCTTTCCGCATTGTTTCATCTTTCCGCATTGTTTCATCTTTCATCTTTCCGCATTGTTTCATCTTTCATCTTTCCGCATTGTTTCATCTTTCATCTTTCCGCATTGTTTCATCTTTCATCTTCCGCATTCTTTCATCTTTCATCTTTCCGCATTGTTTCATCTTTCATCTTTCCGCATTCTTTCATCTTTCATCTTTCCGCATTGTTTCATCTTTCATCTTTCCGCATTTTTTCATCTTTCATCTTTCCGCATTGTTTCCTCTTTCATCTTTCCGCATTGTTTCATCTTTCATCTTTCCGCATTGTTTCATCTTTCATCTTTCCGAATTGTTTCATCTTTCATCTTTCCGCATTGTATCATCTTTCATCTTTCCGCATTGTTTCATCTTTCATCTTTCCGCATTGTTTCATCTTTCATCTTTCCGCATTGTTTCATCTTTCATCTTTCCGCATTGTTTCATCTTTCATCTTTCCGCATTGTTTCATCTTTCATCTTTCCGCATTGTTTCATCTTTCCGCATTGTTTCATCTTTCATCTTCCGCATTCTTTCATCTTTCATCTTTCCGCATTGTTTCATCTTTCATCTTTCCGCATTTTTTCATCTTTCATCTTTCCGCATTGTTTCATCTTTCATCTTTCCGCATTTTTTCAACTTTCATCTTTCCGCATTGTTTTATCTTTCATCTTTCCGCATTGTTTCATCTTTCATCTTTCCGCATTGTTTCATCTTTCATCTTTCCGCATTGTTTCATCTTTCCGCATTGTTTCATCTTTCCGCATTGTTTCATCTTTCATCTTCCGCATTCTTTCATCTTCCGCATTCTTTCATCTTTCATCTTTCCGCATTGTTTCATCTTTCATCTTTCCGCATTTTTTCATCTTTCATCTTTCCGCATTGTTTCATCTTTCATCTTTCCGCATTGTTTCATCTTTCATCTTTCCGCATTGTTTCATCTTTCATCTTTACGCATTGTTTCATCTTTCCGCATTGTTTCATCTTTCATCTTTCCGCATTGTTTCATCTTTCATCTTTCCGCATTGTTTCATCTTTCATCTTTCCGCATTGTTTCATCTTTCCGCATTGTTTCATCTTTCATCTTTCCGCATTGTTTCATCTTTCATCTTTCGGCATTGTTTCATCTTTCATCTTTCCGCAATGTTTCATCTTTCATCTTTCCGCATTGTTTCATCTTTCATCTTCCGCATTCTTTCATCTTTCATCTTGCCGCATTGTTTCATCTTTCATCTTTCCGCATTGTTTCATCTTTCATCTTTCCGCATTGTTTCATCTTTCATCTTTCCGCATTTTTTCATCTTTCATCTTTCCGCATTGTTTCATCTTTCATCTATCCGCATTGTTTCATCTTTCCGCATTGTTTCATCTTTCCGCATTGTTTCATCTTTCCGCATTGTTTCATCTTTCATCTTTCCGCATTGTTTCATCTTTCATCTTTCCGCATTGTTTCATCTTTCATCTTTCCGCATTGTTTCATCTTTCATCTTTCCGCATTGTTTCATCTTTCATCTTTCCGCATTTTTTCATCTTTCATCTTTCCGCATTGTTTCATCTTTCATCTTTCCGCATTGTTTCATCTTTCATCTTTCCGCATTGTTTCATCTTTCATCTTTCCGAATTGTTTCATCTTTCATCTTTCCGCATTGTTTCATCTTTCATCTTTCCGCATTGTTTCATCTTTCATCTTTCCGCATTGTTTCATCTTTCATCTTTCCGCATTGTTTCATCTTTCATCTTTCCGCATTGTTTCATCTTTCATCATTCCGCATTGTTTCATCTTTCATCTTTCCGCATTGTTTCATCTTTCATCTTCCGCATTCTTTCATCTTTCATCTTTCCGCATTGTTTCATCTTTCATCTTTCCGCATTTTTTCATCTTTCATCTTTCCGCATTGTTTCATCTTTCATCTTTCCGCATTTTTTCATCTTTCATCTTTCCGCATTGTTTCATCTTTCATCTTCCGCATTCTTTCATCTTTCATCTTTCCGCATTGTTTCATCTTTCATCTTTCCGCATTTTTTCATCTTTCATCTTTCCGCATTGTTTCATCTTTCATCTTTCCGCATTGTTTCATCTTTCATCTTTCCGCATTGTTTCATCTTTCATCTTTCCGCATTGTTTCATCTTTCATCTTTCCGCATTCTTTCATCTTTCATCTTTTCGCATTGTTTCATCTTTCATCTTTCCGCATTGTTTCATCTTTCATCTTTCCGCATTGTTTCATCTTTCATCTTTCCGCATTGTTTCATCTTTTATCTTCCGCATTCTTTCATCTTTCATCTTTCCGCATTGTTTCATCTTTCATCTTTCCGCATTCTTTCATCTTTCATCTTTCCGCATTGTTTCATCTTTCATCTTTCCGCATTTTTTCATCTTTCATCTTTCCGCATTGTTTCATCTTTCATCTTTCCGCATTGTTTCATCTTTCATCTTTCCGCATTGTTTCATCTTTCATCTTTCCGAATTGTTTCATCTTTCATCTTTCCGCATTGTTTCATCTTTCATCTTTCCGCATTTTTTCATCTTTCATCTTTCCGCATTGTTTCATCTTTCATCTTTCCGCATTGTTTCATCTTTCCGCATTGTTTCATCTTTCATCTTTCCGCATTGTTTCATCTTTCCGCATTGTTTCATCTTTCATCTTCCGCATTCTTTCATCTTTCATCTTTCCGCATTGTTTCATCTTTCATCTTTCCGCATTGTTTCATCTTTCCGCATTGTTTCATCTTTCATCTTTCCGCATTGTTTCATCTTTCATCTTTCCGCATTCTTTCATCTTTCATCTTTCCGCATTGTTTCATCTTTCATCTTTCCGCATTGTTTCATCTTTCATCTTTCCGCATTGTTTCATCTTTCATCTTTCCGAATTGTTTCATCTTTCATCTTTCCGCATTGTTTCATCTTTCATCTTTCCGCATTGTTTCATCTTTCATCTTTCCGCATTGTTTCATCTTTCATCGTCCGCATTCTTTCATCTTTCATCTTTCCGCATTGTTTCATCTTTCATCTTTCCGCATTTTTTCATCTTTCATCTTTCCGCATTGTTTCATCTTTCATCTTTCCGCATTTATTCATCTTTCATCTTTCCGCATTGTTTCATCTTTCATCTTTCCGCATTGTTTCATCTTTCATCTTCCGCATTCTTTCATCTTTCATCTTGCCGCATTGTTTAATCTTTCATCTTTCCGCATTGTTTCATCTTTCATCTTTCCGCATTGTTTCATCTTTCATCTTTCCGCATTTTTTCATCTTTCATCTTTCCGCATTGTTTCATCTTTCATCTATCCGCATTGTTTCATCTTTCATCTTTCCGCATTGTTTCATCTTTCATCTTTCCGCATTGTTTCATCTTTCATCTATCCGCATTGTTTCATCTTTCATCTTTCCGCATTGTTTCATCTTTCATCTTCCGCATTCTTTCATCTTTCATCTTTCCGCATTGTTTCATCTTTCATCTTTCCGCATTTTTTCATTTTTCATATTTCCGCATTGTTTCATCTTTCATCTTTCCGCATTTTTTCATCTTTCATCTTTCCGCATTGTTTCATCTTTCATCTTTCCGCATTGTTTCATCTTTCCGCATTGTTTCATCTTTCATCTTCCGCATTCTTTCATCTTTCATCTTTCCGCATTGTTTCATCTTTCATCTTTCCGCATTTTTTCATCTTTCATCTTTCCGCATTGTTTCATCTTTCATCTTTCCGCATTGTTTCATCTTTCATCTTTCCGCATTGTTTCATCTTTCATCTTTCCGCATTGTTTCATCTTTCATCTTTCCGCATTCTTTCATCTTTCATCTTTTCGCATTGTTTCATCTTTCATCTTTCCGCATTGTTTCATCTTTCATCTTTCCGCATTGTTTCATCTTTCATCTTTCCGCATTGTTTCATCTTTTATCTTCCGCATTCTTTCATCTTTCATCTTTCCGCATTGTTTCATCTTTCATCTTTCCGCATTGTTTCATCTTTCATCTTTCAGCATTGTTTCATCTTTCATCTTTCCGCATTCTTTCATCTTTCATCTTTTCGCATTGTTTCATCTTTCATCTTTCCGCATTGTTTCATCTTTCATCTTTCCGCATTGTTTCATCTTTCATCTTTCCGCATTGTTTCATCTTTTATCTTCCGCATTCTTTCATCTTTCATCTTTCCGCATTGTTTCATCTTTCATCTTTCCGCATTCTTTCATCTTTCATCTTTCCGCATTGTTTCATCTTTCATCTTTCCGCATTTTTTCATCTTTCATCTTTCCGCATTGTTTCATCTTTCATCTTTCCGCATTGTTTCATCTTTCATCTTTCCGCATTGTTTCATCTTTCATCTTTCCGAATTGTTTCATCTTTCATCTTTCCGCATTGTTTCATCTTTCATCTTTCCGCATTTTTTCATCTTTCATCTTTCCGCATTGTTTCATCTTTCATCTTTCCGCATTGTTTCATCTTTCCGCATTGTTTCATCTTTCATCTTTCCGCATTGTTTCATCTTTCCGCATTGTTTCATCTTTCATCTTCCGCATTCTTTCATCTTTCATCTTTCCGCATTGTTTCATCTTTCATCTTTCCGCATTGTTTCATCTTTCCGCATTGTTTCATCTTTCATCTTTCCGCATTGTTTCATCTTTCATCTTTCCGCATTCTTTCATCTTTCATCTTTCCGCATTGTTTCATCTTTCATCTTTCCGCATTGTTTCATCTTTCATCTTTCCGCATTGTTTCATCTTTCATCTTTCCGAATTGTTTCATCTTTCATCTTTCCGCATTGTTTCATCTTTCATCTTTCCGCATTGTTTCATCTTTCATCTTTCCGCATTGTTTCATCTTTCATCGTCCGCATTCTTTCATCTTTCATCTTTCCGCATTGTTTCATCTTTCATCTTTCCGCATTTTTTCATCTTTCATCTTTCCGCATTGTTTCATCTTTCATCTTTCCGCATTTATTCATCTTTCATCTTTCCGCATTGTTTCATCTTTCATCTTTCCGCATTGTTTCATCTTTCATCTTCCGCATTCTTTCATCTTTCATCTTGCCGCATTGTTTAATCTTTCATCTTTCCGCATTGTTTCATCTTTCATCTTTCCGCATTGTTTCATCTTTCATCTTTCCGCATTTTTTCATCTTTCATCTTTCCGCATTGTTTCATCTTTCATCTATCCGCATTGTTTCATCTTTCATCTTTCCGCATTGTTTCATCTTTCATCTTTCCGCATTGTTTCATCTTTCATCTATCCGCATTGTTTCATCTTTCATCTTTCCGCATTGTTTCATCTTTCATCTTCCGCATTCTTTCATCTTTCATCTTTCCGCATTGTTTCATCTTTCATCTTTCCGCATTTTTTCATCTTTCATATTTCCGCATTGTTTCATCTTTCATCTTTCCGCATTTTTTCATCTTTCATCTTTCCGCATTGTTTCATCTTTCATCTTTCCGCATTGTTTCATCTTTCCGCATTGTTTCATCTTTCATCTTCCGCATTCTTTCATCTTTCATCTTTCCGCATTGTTTCATCTTTCATCTTTCCGCATTTTTTCATCTTTCATCTTTCCGCATTGTTTCATCTTTCATCTTTCCGCATTGTTTCATCTTTCATCTTTCCGCATTGTTTCATCTTTCATCTTTCCGCATTGTTTCATCTTTCATCTTTCCGCATTCTTTCATCTTTCATCTTTTCGCATTGTTTCATCTTTCATCTTTCCGCATTGTTTCATCTTTCATCTTTCCGCATTGTTTCATCTTTCATCTTTCCGCATTGTTTCATCTTTTATCTTCCGCATTCTTTCATCTTTCATCTTTCCGCATTGTTTCATCTTTCATCTTTCCGCATTCTTTCATCTTTCATCTTTCCGCATTGTTTCATCTTTCATCTTTCCGCATTTTTTCATCTTTCAATTTCCGCATTGTTTCATCTTTCATCTTTCCGCATTGTTTCATTTTTCATCTTTCCGAATTGTTTCATCTTTCATCTTTCCGCATTGTTTCATCTTTCATCTTTCCGCATTTTTTCATCTTTCATCTTTCCGCATTGTTTCATCTTTCATCTTTCCGCATTGTTTCATCTTTCATCTTTCCGCATTGTTTCATCTTTCATCTTTCCGCATTGTTTCATCTTTCCGCATTGTTTCATCTTTCATCTTCCGCATTCTTTCATCTTTCATCTTTCCGCATTGTTTCATCTTTCATCTTTCCGCATTTTTGCCTCTTTCATCTTTCCGCATTGTTTCATCTTTCATCTTTCCGCATTGTTTCATCTTTCATCTTTCCGCATTGTTTCATCTTTCATCTTTCCGCATTGTTTCATCTTTCATCTTTCCGCATTGTTTCATCTTTCCGCATTGTTTCATCTTTCCGCATTGTTTCATCTTTCCGCATTGTTTCATCTTTCCGCATTGTTTCATCTTTCATCTTTCCGCATTGTTTCATCTTTCATCTTTCCGCATTGTTTCATCTTTCATCTTTCCGCATTGTTTCATCTTTCCGCATTGTTTCATCTTTCATCTTTCCGCATTGTTTCATCTTTCATCTTTCCGCATTGTTGCATCTTTCATCTTTCCGCAATGTTTCATCTTTCATCTTTCCGCATTGTTTCATCTTTCATCTTCCGCATTCTTTCATCTTTCATCTTGCCGCATTGTTTCATCTTTCATCTTTCCGCATTGTTTCATCTTTCATCTTTCCGCATTGTTTCATCTTTCATCTTTCCGCATTTTTTCATCTTTCATCTTTCATCTATCCGCATTGTTTCATCTTTCCGCATTGTTTCATCTTTCCGCATTGTTTCATCTTTCCGCATTGTTTCATCTTTCATCTTTCCGCATTGTTTCATCTTTCATCTTTCCGCATTGTTTCATCTTTCATCTTTCCGCATTTTTTCATCTTTCATCTTTCATCTATCCGCATTGTTTCATCTTTCCGCATTGTTTCATCTTTCCGCATTGTTTCATCTTTCATCTTTCCGCATTGTTTCATCTTTCATCTTTCCGCATTGTTTCATCTTTCATCTTTCCGCATTGTTTCATCTTTCATCTTTCCGCATTTTTTCATCTTTCATCTTTCCGCATTGTTTCATCTTTCATCTCTCCGCATTGTTTCATCTTTCATCTTTCCGCATTGTTTCATCTTTCATCTTTCCGCATTGTTTCATCTTTCATCTTTCCGCATTCTTTCATCTTTCATCTTTTCGCATTGTTTCATCTTTCATCTTTCCGCATTGTTTCATCTTTCATCTTTCCGCATTGTTTCATCTTTCATCTTTCCGCATTGTTTCATCTTTCATCTTTCCGCATTGTTTCATCTTTCATCTTCCGCATTCTTTCATCTTTCATCTTTCCGCATTGTTTCATCTTTCATCTTTCCGCATTTTTTCATCTTGCATCTTTCCGCATTGTTTCATCTTTCATCTTTCCGCATTTTTTCATCTTTCATCTTTCCGCATTGTTTCATCTTTCATCTTTCCGCATTGTTTCATCTTTCATCTTTCCGCATTGTTTCATCTTTCCGCATTGTTTCATCTTTCCGCATTGTTTCATCTTTCCGCATTGTTTCATCTTTCATCTTTCCGCATTGTTTCATCTTTCATCTTTCCGCATTGTTTCATCTTTCATCTTTCCGCATTTTTTCATCTTTCATCTTTCCGCATTGTTTCATCTTTCATCTCTCCGCATTGTTTCATCTTTCATCTTTCCGCATTGTTTCATCTTTCATCTTTCCGCATTGTTTCATCTTTCATCTTTCCGCATTCTTTCATCTTTCATCTTTTCGCATTGTTTCATCTTTCATCTTTCCGCATTGTTTCATCTTTCATCTTTCCGCATTGTTTCATCTTTCATCTTTCCGCATTGTTTCATCTTTTATCTTCCGCATTCTTTCATCTTTCATCTTTCCGCATTGTTTCATCTTTCATCTTTCCGCATTCTTTCATCTTTCATCTTTCCGCATTGTTTCATCTTTCATCTTTCCGCATTTTTTCATCTTTCATCTTTCCGCTTTGTTTCATCTTTCATCTTTCCGCATTGTTTCATCTTTCATCTTTCCGCATTGTTTCATCTTTTATCTTCCGCATTCGTTCATCTTTCATCTTTCCGCATTGTTTCATCTTTCATCTTTCCGCATTGTTTCATCTTTCATCTTTCCGCATTTTTTCATCTTTCATCTTTCCGCATTGTTTCATCTTTCATCTTTCCGCATTGTTTCATCTTTCATCTATCCGCATTGTTTCATCTTTCCGCATTGTTTCATCTTTCATCTTTCCGCATTGTTTCATCTTTCATCTTTCCGCATTGTTTCATCTTTCATCTTTCCGCATTGTTTCATCTTTCATCTTTCCGCATTTTTTCATCTTTCATCTTTCCGCATTGTTTCATCTTTCATCTTTCCGCATTGTTTCATCTTTCATCTTTCCGCATTGTTTCATCTTTCATCTTTCCGAATTGTTTCATCTTTCATCTTTCCGCATTGTTTCATCTTTCATCTTTCCGCATTGTTTCATCTTTCATCTTTCCGCATTGTTTCATCTTTCATCTTTCCGCATTGTTTCATCTTTCATCTTTCCGCATTGTTTCATCTTTCATCTATCCGCATTGTTTCATCTTTCATCTTTCCGCATTGTTTCATCTTTCATCTTCCGCATTCTTTCATCTTTCATCTTTCCGCATTGTTTCATCTTTCATCTTTCCGCATTTTTTCATCTTTCATCTTTCCGCATTGTTTCATCTTTCATCTTTCCGCATTTTTTCATCTTTCATCTTTCCGCATTGTTTCATCTTTCATCTTTCCGCATTGTTTCATCTTTCCGCATTGTTTCATCTTTCATCTTCCGCATTCTTTCATCTTTCATCTTTCCGCATTGTTTCATCTTTCATCTTTCCGCATTTTTTCATCTTTCATCTTTCCGCATTGTTTCATCTTTCATCTTTCCGCATTGTTTCATCTTTCATCTTTCCGCATTGTTTCATCTTTCATCTTTCCGCATTGTTTCATCTTTCATCTTTCCGCATTCTTTCATCTTTCATCTTTTCGCATTGTTTCATCTTTCATCTTTCCGCATTGTTTCATCTTTCATCTTTCCGCATTGTTTCATCTTTCATCTTTCCGCATTGTTTCATCTTTTATCTTCCGCATTCTTTCATCTTTCATCTTTCCGCATTGTTTCATCTTTCATCTTTCCGCATTCTTTCATCTTTCATCTTTCCGCATTGTTTCATCTTTCATCTTTCCGCATTGTTTCATCTTTCATCTTTCCGCATTGTTTCATCTTTCATCTTTCCGCATTGTTTCATCTTTCATCTTTCCGCATTGTTTCATCTTTCATCTATCCGCATTGTTTCATCTTTCATCTTTCCGCATTGTTTCATCTTTCATCTTCCGCATTCTTTCATCTTTCATCTTTCCGCATTGTTTCATCTTTCATCTATCCGCATTGTTTCATCTTTCCGCATTGTTTCATCTTTCATCTTTCCGCATTGTTTCATCTTTCATCTTTCCGCATTGTTTCATCTTTCATCTTTCCGCATTGTTTCATCTTTCATCTTTCCGCATTGTTTCATCTTTCATCTTTCCGCATTTTTTCATCTTTCATCTTTCCGCATTGTTTCATCTTTCATCTTTCCGCATTGTTTCATCTTTCATCTTTCCGCATTGTTTCATCTTTCATCTTTCCGCATTTTTTCATCTTTCATCTTTCCGCATTGTTTCATCTTTCATCTTTCCGCATTGTTTCATCTTTCATCTATCCGCATTGTTTCATCTTTCATCTTTCCGCATTGTTTCATCTTTCATCTTCCGCATTCTTTCATCTTTCATCTTTCCGCATTGTTTCATCTTTCATCTATCCGCATTGTTTCATCTTTCCGCATTGTTTCATCTTTCATCTTCCGCATTCTTTCATCTTTCATCTTTCCGCATTGTTTCATCTTTCATCTTTCCGCATTTTTTCATCTTTCATCTTTCCGCATTGTTTCATCTTTCATCTTTCCGCATTGTTTCATCTTTCATCTTTCCGCATTGTTTCATCTTTCATCTTTCCGCATTGTTTCATCTTTCATCTTTCCGCATTGTTTCATCTTTCATCTTTCCGCATTGTTTCATCTTTCATCTTTCCGCATTGTTTCATCTTTCATCTTCCGCATTCTTTCATCTTTCATCTTTCCGCATTGTTTCATCTTTCATCTTTCCGCATTTTTTCATCTTTCATCTTTCCGCATTGTTTCATCTTTCATCTTTCCGCATTTTTTCATCTTTCATCTTTCCGCATTGTTTCATCTTTCATCTTTCCGCATTGTTTCATCTTTCATCTTTCCGCATTGTTTCATCTTTCCGCATTGTTTCATCTTTCCGCATTGTTTCATCTTTCCGCATTGTTTCATCTTTCATCTTTCCGCATTGTTTCATCTTTCATCTTTCCGCATTGTTTCATCTTTCATCTTTCCGCATTTTTTCATCTTTCATCTTTCCGCATTGTTTCATCTTTCATCTCTCCGCATTGTTTCATCTTTCATCTTTCCGCATTGTTTCATCTTTCATCTTTCCGCATTGTTTCATCTTTCATCTTTCCGCATTCTTTCATCTTTCATCTTTTCGCATTGTTTCATCTTTCATCTTTCCGCAGTGTTTCATCTTTCATCTTTCCGCATTGTTTCATCTTTCATCTTTCCGCATTGTTTCATCTTTTATCTTCCGCATTCTTTCATCTTTCATTTTTCCGCATTGTTTCATCTTTCATCTTTCCGCATTCTTTCATCTTTCATCTTTCCGCATTGTTTCATCTTTCATCTTTCCGCATTTTTTCATCTTTCATCTTTCCGCTTTGTTTCATCTTTCATCTTTCCGCATTGTTTCATCTTTCATCTTTCCGCATTGTTTCATCTTTCATCTTTCCGAATTGTTTCATCTTTCATCTTTCCGCATTGTTTCATCTTTCATCTTTCCGCATTGTTTCATCTTTCATCTTTCCGCATTGTTTCATCTTTCATCTTTCCGCATTGTTTCATCTTTCATCTTTCCGCATTGTTTCATCTTTCATCTTTCCGCATTGTTTCATCTTTCATCTTTCCGCATTGTTTCATCTTTCATCTTTCCGCATTGTTTCATCTTTCATCTTTCCGCATTGTTTCATCTTTCATCTTTCCGCATTCTTTCATCTTTCATCTTCCGCATTCTTTCATCTTTCATCTTTCCGCATTGTTTCATCTTTCATCTTTCCGCATTTTTTCATCTTTCATCTTTCCGGATTGTTTCATCTTTCATCTTTCCGCATTTTTTCATCTTTCATCTTTCCGCATTGTTTCATCTTTCATCTTTCCGCATTGTTTCATCTTTCATCTTTCCGCATTGTTTCATCTTTCATATTTCCGCATTTTTTCATCTTTCATCTTCCGCATTCTTTCATCTTTCATCTTTCCGCATTGTTTCATCTTTCATCTTTCCGCATTTTTTCATCTTTCATCTTTCCGCATTGTTTCATCTTTCATCTTTTCGAATTGTTTCATCTTTCATCTTTCCGCATTGTTTCATCTTTCATCTTTCCGCATTGTTTCATCTTTCATCTTTCCGCAATGTTTCATCTTTCATCTTTCCGCATTGTTTCATCTTTCATCTTTCCGCATTGTTTCATCTTTCATCTATCCGCATTGTTTCATCTTTCATCTTTCCGCATTTTTTCATCTTTCATCTTTCCGCATTGTTTCATCTTTCATCTTTCCGCATTTTTTCATCTTTCATCTTTCCGCATTGTTTCATCTTTCATCTTTCCGCATTGTTTCATCTTTCCGCATTGTTTCATCTTTCATCTTCCGCATTCTTTCATCTTTCATCTTTCCGCATTGTTTCATCTTTCATCTTTCCGCATTTTTTCATCTTTCATCTTTCCGCATTGTTTCATCTTTCATCTTTCCGCATTGTTTCATCTTTCATCTTTCCGCATTGTTTCATCTTTCATCTTTCCGCATTGTTTCATCTTTCATCTTTCATCTTTTCGCATTGTTTCATCTTTCATCTTTCCGCATTGTTTCATCTTTCATCTTTCCGCATTGTTTCATCTTTCATCTTTCCGCATTGTTTCATCTTTTATCTTCCGCATTCGTTCATCTTTCATCTTTCCGCATTGTTTCATCTTTCATCTTTCCGCATTCTTTCATCTTTCATCTTTCCGCATTGTTTCATCTTTCATATTTCCGCATTTTTTCATCTTTCAATTTCCGCATTGTTTCATCTTTCATCTTTCCGCATTGTTTCATCTTTCATCTTTCCGCATTGTTTCATTTTTCATCTTTCCGAATTGTTTCATCTTTCATCTTTCCGCATTGTTTCATCTTTCATCTTTCCGCATTTTTTCATCTTTCATCTTTCCGCATTGTTTCATCTTTCATCTTTCCGCATTGTTTCATCTTTTATCTTCCGCATTCTTTCATCTTTCATCTTTCCGCATTGTTTCATCTTTCATCTTTCCGCATTCTTTCATCTTTCATCTTTCCGCATTGTTTCATCTTTCATCTTTCCGCATTTTTTCATCTTTCATCTTTCCGCATTGTTTCATCTTTCATCTTTCCGCATTGTTTCATCTTTCATCTTTCCGCATTGTTTCATCTTTCATCTTTCCGAATTGTTTCATCTTTCATCTTTCCGAATTGTTTCATCTTTCATCTTTCCGCATTTTTTCATCTTTCATCTTTCCGCATTGTCTCATCTTTCATCTTTCCGCATTGTTTCATCTTTCCGCATTGTTTCATCTTTCATCTTCCGCATTCTTTCATCTTTCATCTTTCCGCATTGTTTCATCTTTCATCTTTCCGCATTGTTTCATCTTTCATCTTTCCGCATTGTTTCATCTTTCCGCATTGTTTCATCTTTCATCTTTCCGCATTGTTTCATCTTTCATCTTTCCGCATTCTTTCATCTTTCATCTTTCCGCATTGTTTCATCTTTCATCTTTCCGCATTGTTTCATCTTTCATCTTTCCGCATTGTTTCATCTTTCATCTTTCCGAATTGTTTCATCTTTCATCTTTCCGCATTGTTTCATCTTTCATCTTTCCGCATTGTTTCATCTTTCCGCATTGTTTCATCTTTCCGCATTGTTTCATCTTTCATCTTTCCGCATTGTTTCATCTTTCATCTTTCCGCATTGTTTCATCTTTCATCTTTCCGCATTGTTTCATCTTTCATCTTTTCGCATTGTTTCATCTTTCATCTTCCGCATTCTTTCATCTTTCATCTTTCCGCATTGTTTCATCTTTCATCTTTCCGCATTGTTTCATCTTTCATCTTCCGCATTCTTTCATCTTTCATCTTGCCGCATTGTTTCATCTTTCATCTTTCCGCATTGTTTCATCTTTCATCTTTCCGCATTGTTTCATCTTTCATCTTTCCGCATTTTTTCATCTTTCATCTTTCCGCATTGTTTCATCTTTCATCTATCCGCATTGTTTCATCTTTCCGCATTGTTTCATCTTTCCGCATTGTTTCATCTTTCCGCATTGTTTCATCTTTCCGCATTGTTTCATCTTTCCGCATTGTTTCATCTTTCATCTTTCCGCATTGTTTCATCTTTCATCTTTCCGCATTGTTTCATCTTTCATCTTTCCGCATTGTTTCATCTTTCATCTTTCCGCATTGTTTCATCTTTCATCTTTCCGCAATGTTTCATCTTTCATCTTTCCGCATTGTTTCATCTTTCATCTTCCGCATTCTTTCATCTTTCATCTTGCCGCATTGTTTCATCTTTCATCTTTCCGCATTGTTTCATCTTTCATCTTTCCGCATTGTTTCATCTTTCATCTTTCCGCATTGTTTCATCTTTCCGCATTGTTTCATCTTTCATCTTTCCGCATTGTTTCATCTTTCATCTTTCCGCATTGTTTCATCTTTCATCTTTCCGCAATGTTTCATCTTTCATCTTTCCGCATTGTTTCATCTTTCATCTTCCGCATTCTTTCATCTTTCATCTTGCCGCATTGTTTCATCTTTCATCTTTCCGCATTGTTTCATCTTTCATCTTTCCGCATTGTTTCATCTTTCATCTTTCCGCATTTTTTCATCTTTCATCTTTCCGCATTGTTTCATCTTTCATCTATCCGCATTGTTTCATCTTTCCGCATTGTTTCATCTTTCATCTTTCCGCATTGTTTCATCTTCCATCTTTCCGCATTGTTTCATCTTTCATCTTTCCGCATTGTTTCATCTTTCATCTTTCCGCTTTGTTTCATCTTTCATCTTTCCGCATTTTTTCATCTTTCATCTTTCCGCATTGTTTCATCTTTCATCTTTCCGCATTGTTTCATCTTTCATCTTTCCGCATTGTTTCATCTTTCATCTTTCCGAATTGTTTCATCTTTCATCTTTCCGCATTGTTTCATCTTTCATCTTTCCGCATTGTTTCATCTTTCATCTTTCCGCATTGTTTCATCTTTCATCTTTCCGCATTGTTTCATCTTTCATCTTTCCGCATTGTTTCATCTTTCATCTATCCGCATTGTTTCATCTTTCATCTTTCCGCATTGTTTCATCTTTCATCTTCCGCATTCTTTCATCTTTCATCTTTCCGCATTGTTTCATCTTTCATCTTTCCGCATTTTTTCATCTTTCATCTTTCCGCATTGTTTCATCTTTCATCTTTCCGCATTTTTTCATCTTTCATCTTTCCGCATTGTTTCATCTTTCATCTTTCCGCATTGTTTCATCTTTCCGCATTGTTTCATCTTTCATCTTCCGCATTCTTTCATCTTTCATCTTTCCGCATTGTTTCATCTTTCATCTTTCCGCATTTTTTCATCTTTCATCTTTCCGCATTGTTTCATCTTTCATCTTTCCGCATTGTTTCATCTTTCATCTTTCCGCATTGTTTCATCTTTCATCTTTCCGCATTGTTTCATCTTTCATCTTTCCGCATTCTTTCATCTTTCATCTTTTCGCATTGTTTCATCTTTCATCTTTCCGCATTGTTTCATCTTTCATCTTTCCGCATTGTTTCATCTTTCATCTTTCCGCATTGTTTCATCTTTTATCTTCCGCATTCTTTCATCTTTCATCTTTCCGCATTGTTTCATCTTTCATCTTTCCGCATTCTTTCATCTTTCATCTTTCCGCATTGTTTCATCTTTCATCTTTCCGCATTTTTTCATCTTTCAATTTCCGCATTGTTTCATCTTTCATCTTTCCGCATTGTTTCATCTTTCATCTTTCCGCATTGTTTCATTTTTCATCTTTCCGAATTGTTTCATCTTTCATCTTTCCGCATTGTTTCATCTTTCATCTTTCCGCATTTTTTCATCTTTCATCTTTCCGCATTGTTTCATCTTTCATCTTTCCGCATTGTTTCATCTTTCATCTTTCCGCATTGTTTCATCTTTCATCTTTCCGCATTGTTTCATCTTTCATCTTCCGCATTCTTTCATCTTTCATCTTTCCGCATTGTTTCATCTTTCATCTTTCCGCATTTTTGCCTCTTTCATCTTTCCGCATTCTTTCATCTTTCATCTTTTCGCATTGTTTCATCTTTCATCTTTCCGCATTGTTTCATCTTTCATCTTTCCGCATTGTTTCATCTTTCATCTTTCCGCATTGTTTCATCTTTTATCTTCCGCATTCTTTCATCTTTCATCTTTCCGCATTGTTTCATCTCTCATCTTTCCGCATTCTTTCATCTTTCATCTTTCCGCATTGTTTCATCTTTCATCTTTCCGCATTTTTTCATCTTTCATCTTTCCGCATTGTTTCATCTTTCATCTTTCCGCATTGTTTCATCTTTCATCTTTCCGCATTGTTTCATCTTTCATCTTTCCGAATTGTTTCATCTTTCATCTTTCCGCATTGTTTCATCTTTCATCTTTCCGCATTGTTTCATCTTTCATCTTTCCGCATTGTTTCATCTTTCATCTTTCCGCATTGTTTCATCTTTCATCTTTCCGCATTGTTTCATCTTTCATCTTTCCGCATTGTTTCATCTTTCATCTTTCCGCATTGTTTCATCTTTCATCTTTCCGCATTGTTTCATCTTTCATCTTTCCGCATTGTTTCATCTTTCATCTTTCCGCATTGTTTCATCTTTCATCTTTCCGCATTGTTTCATCTTTCCGCATTGTTTCATCTTTCCGCATTGTTTCATCTTTCCGCATTGTTTCATCTTTCATCTTTCCGCATTGTTTCATCTTTCATCTTTCCGCATTGTTTCATCTTTCATCTTTCCGCATTGTTTCATCTTTCCGCATTGTTTCATCTTTCATCTTTCCGCATTGTTTCATCTTTCATCTTTCCGCATTGTTTCATCTTTCATCTTTCCGCATTGTTTCATCTTTCATCTTTCCGCATTGTTTCATCTTTCATCTTTCCGCAATGTTTCATCTTTCATCTTTCCGCATTGTTTCATCTTTCATCTTCCGCATTCTTTCATCTTTCATCTTGCCGCATTGTTTCATCTTTCATCTTTCCGCATTGTTTCATCTTTCATCTTTCCGCATTGTTTCATCTTTCATCTTTCCGCATTTTTTCATCTTTCATCTTTCATCTATCCGCATTGTTTCATCTTTCCGCATTGTTTCATCTTTCCGCATTGTTTCATCTTTCATCTTCCGCATTCTTTCATCTTTCATCTTTCCGCATTGTTTCATCTTTCATCTTTCCGCATTTTTTCATCTTTCATCTTTCCGCATTGTTTCATCTTTCATCTCTCCGCATTGTTTCATCTTTCATCTTTCCGCATTGTTTCATCTTTCATCTTTCCGAATTGTTTCATCTTTCATCTTTCCGCATTGTTTCATCTTTCATCTTTCCGCATTGTTTCATCTTTCCGCATTGTTTCATCTTTCCGCATTGTTTCATCTTCCGCATTCTTTCATCTTTCATCTTTCCGCATTCTTTCATCTTTCATCTTTCCGCATTGTTTCATCTTTCATCTTTCCGCATTTTTTCATCTTTCATCTTTCCGCATTGTTTCATCTTTCATCTCTCCGCATTGTTTCATCTTTCATCTTTCCGCATTGTTTCATCTTTCATCTTTCCGCATTGTTTCATCTTTCATCTTTCCGCATTCTTTCATCTTTCATCTTTCCGCATTGTTTCATCTTTCATCTTTCCGAATTGTTTCATCTTTCATCTTTCCGCATTGTTTCATCTTTCATCTTTCCGCATTGTTTCATCTTTCATCTTTCCGCATTGTTTCATCTTTCATCTTTCCGCATTGTTTCATCTTTCATCTTTCCGCATTGTTTCATCTTTCATCTTTCCGCATTGTTTCATCTTTCATCTTTCCGCATTGTTTCATCTTTCATCTTTCCGCATTGTTTCATCTTTCATCTTTCCGCATTGTTTCATCTTTCATCTTTCCGCATTCTTTCATCTTTCATCTTCCGCATTCTTTCATCTTTCATCTTTCCGCATTGTTTCATCTTTCATCTTTCCGCATTTTTTCATCTTTCATCTTTCCGGATTGTTTCATCTTTCATCTTTCCGCATTTTTTCATCTTTCATCTTTCCGCATTGTTTCATCTTTCATCTTTCCGCATTGTTTCATCTTTCATCTTTCCGCATTGTTTCATCTTTCCGCATTTTTTCATCTTTCATCTTCCGCATTCTTTCATCTTTCATCTTTCCGCATTGTTTCATCTTTCATCTTTCCGCATTTTTTCATCTTTCATCTTTCCGCATTGTTTCATCTTTCATCTTTTCGAATTGTTTCATCTTTCATCTTTCCGCATTGTTTCATCTTTCATCTTTCCGCATTGTTTCATCTTTCATCTTTCCGCATTGTTTCATCTTTCATCTTTCCGCATTGTTTCATCTTTCATCTTTCCGCATTGTTTCATCTTTCATCTATCCGCATTGTTTCATCTTTCATCTTTCCGCATTGTTTCATCTTTCATCTTCCGCATTCTTTCATCTTTCATCTTTCCGCATTGTTTCATCTTTCATCTTTCCGCATTTTTTCATCTTTCCGCATTGTTTCATCTTTCATCTTTCCGCATTTTTTCATCTTTCATCTTTCCGCATTGTTTCATCTTTCATCTTTCCGCATTGTTTCATCTTTCCGCATTGTTTCATCTTTCATCTTCCGCATTCTTTCATCTTTCATCTTTCCGCATTGTTTCATCTTTCATCTTTCCGCATTTTTTCATCTTTCATCTTTCCGCATTGTTTCATCTTTCATCTTTCCGCATTGTTTCATCTTTCATCTTTCCGCATTGTTTCATCTTTCATCTTTCCGCATTGTTTCTTCTTTCATCTTTCATCTTTTCGCATTGTTTCATCTTTCATCTTTCCGCATTGTTTCATCTTTCATCTTTCCGCATTGTTTCATCTTTCATCTTTCCGCATTGTTTCATCTTTTATCTTCCGCATTCTTTCATCTTTCATCTTTCCGCATTGTTTCATCTTTCATCTTTCCGCATTCTTTCATCTTTCATCTTTCCGCATTGTTTCATCTTTCATCTTTCCGCATTTTTTCATCTTTCAATTTCTGCATTGTTTCATCTTTCATCTTTCCGCATTGTTTCATCTTTCATCTTTCCGCATTGTTTCATTTTTCATCTTTCCGAATTGTTTCATCTTTCATCTTTCCGCATTGTTTCATCTTTCATCTTTCCGCATTGTTTCATCTTTCATCTTTCCGTATTGTTTCATCTTTCATCTTTCCGCATTGTTTCATCTTTCCGCATTGTTTCATCTTTCATCTTCCGCATTCTTTCATCTTTCATCTTTCCGCATTGTTTCATCTTTCATCTTTCCGCGTTGTTTCATCTTTCATCTTTCCGCATTGTTTCATCTTTCCGAATTGTTTCATCTTTCATCTTTCCGCATTGTTTCATCTTTCATCTTTCCGCATTTTTTCATCTTTCATCTTTCCGCATTGTTCCATCTTTCCGAATTGTTTCATCTTTCATCTTTCCGCATTGTTTCATCTTTCATCTTTCCGCATTGTTTCATCTTTCATCTTTCCGCATTTTTTCATCTTTCATCTTTCCGCATTGTTTCATCTTTCCGCATTGTTTCATCTTTCCGCATTGTTTCATCTTTCCGCATTGTTTCATCTTTCATCTTTCCGCATTGTTTCATCTTTCATCTTTCCGCATTGTTTCATCTTTCATCTTTCCGCAATGTTTCATCTTTCATCTTTCCGCATTGTTTCATCTTTCATCTTCCGCATTCTTTCATCTTTCATCTTGCCGCATTGTTTCATCTTTCATCTTTCCGCATTGTTTCATCTTTCATCTTTCCGCATTGTTTCATCTTTCATCTTTCCGCATTTTTTCATCTTTCATCTTTCCGCATTGTTTCATCTTTCATCTATCCGCATTGTTTCATCTTTCCGCATTGTTTCATCTTTCATCTTTCCGCATTGTTTCATCTTTCATCTTTCCGCATTGTTTCATCTTTCATCTTTCCGCATTTTTTCATCTTTCATCTTTCCGCATTGTTTCATCTTTCATCTTTCCGCATTGTTTCATCTTTCATCTTTCCGCATTGTTTCATCTTTCATCTTTCCGAATTGTTTCATCTTTCATCTTTCCGCATTGTTTCATCTTTCATCTTTCCGCATTGTTTCATCTTTCATCTTTCCGCATTGTTTCATCTTTCATCTTTCCGCATTGTTTCATCTTTCATCTTTCCGCATTGTTTCATCTTTCATCTATCCGCATTGTTTCATCTTTCATCTTTCCGCATTGTTTCATCTTTCATCTTCCGCATTCTTTCATCTTTCATCTTTCCGCATTGTTTCATCTTTCATCTTTCCGCATTTTTTCATCTTTCATCTTTCCGCATTGTTTCATCTTTCATCTTTCCGCATTTTTTCGTCTTTCATCTTTCCGCATTGTTTCATCTTTCATCTTTCCGCATTGTTTCATCTTTCCGCATTGTTTCATCTTTCATCTTCCGCATTCTTTCATCTTTCATCTTTCCGCATTGTTTCATCTTTCATCTTTCCGCATTTTTTCATCTTTCATCTTTCCGCATTGTTTCATCTTTCATCTTTCCGCATTGTTTCATCTTTCATCTTTCCGCATTGTTTCATCTTTCATCTTTCCGCATTGTTTCATCTTTCATCTTTCCGCATTCTTTCATCTTTCATCTTTTCGCATTGTTTCATCTTTCATCTTTCCGCATTGTTTCATCTTTCATCTTTCCGCATTGTTTCATCTTTCATCTTTCCGCATTGTTTCATCTTTTATCTTCCGCATTCTTTCATCTTTCATCTTTCCGCATTGTTTCATCTTTCATCTTTCCGCATTCTTTCATCTTTCATCTTTCCGCATTGTTTCATCTTTCATCTTTCCGCATTTTTTCATCTTTCAATTTCCGCATTGTTTCATCTTTCATCTTTCCGCATTGTTTCATCTTTCATCTTTCCGCATTGTTTCATTTTTCATCTTTCCGAATTGTTTCATCTTTCATCTTTCCGCATTGTTTCATCTTTCATCTTTCCGCATTTTTTCATCTTTCATCTTTCCGCATTGTTTCATCTTTCATCTTTCCGCATTGTTTCATCTTTCATCTTTCCGCATTGTTTCATCTTTCATCTTTCCGCATTGTTTCATCTTTCCGCATTGTTTCATCTTTCATCTTCCGCATTCTTTCATCTTTCATCTTTCCGCATTGTTTCATCTTTCATCTTTCCGCATTTTTGCCTCTTTCATCTTTCCGCATTGTTTCATCTTTCATCTTTCCGCATTGTTTCATCTTTCATCTTTCCGCATTGTTTCATCTTTCATCTTTCCGCATTGTTTCATCTTTCCGCATTGTTTCATCTTTCCGCATTGTTTCATCTTTCCGCATTGTTTCATCTTTCCGCATTGTTTCATCTTTCATCTTTCCGCATTGTTTCATCTTTCATCTTTCCGCATTGTTTCATCTTTCATCTTTCCGCATTGTTTCATCTTTCCGCATTGTTTCATCTTTCATCTTTCCGCATTGTTTCATCTTTCATCTTTCCGCATTGTTTCATCTTTCATCTTTCCGCAATGTTTCATCTTTCATCTTTCCGCATTGTTTCATCTTTCATCTTCCGCATTCTTTCATCTTTCATCTTGCCGCATTGTTTCATCTTTCATCTTTCCGCATTGTTTCATCTTTCATCTTTCCGCATTGTTTCATCTTTCATCTTTCCGCATTTTTTCATCTTTCATCTTTCATCTATCCGCATTGTTTCATCTTTCCGCATTGTTTCATCTTTCCGCATTGTTTCATCTTTCATCTTCCGCATTCTTTCATCTTTCATCTTTCCGCATTGTTTCATCTTTCATCTTTCCGCATTTTTTCATCTTTCATCTTTCCGCATTGTTTCATCTTTCATCTCTCCGCATTGTTTCATCTTTCATCTTTCCGCATTGTTTCATCTTTCATCTTTCCGAATTGTTTCATCTTTCATCTTTCCGCATTGTTTCATCTTTCCGCATTGTTTCATCTTTCATCTTCCGCATTCTTTCATCTTTCATCTTTCCGCATTGTTTCATCTTTCATCTTTCCGCATTTTTGCCTCTTTCATCTTTCCGCATTGTTTCATCTTTCATCTTTCCGCATTGTTTCATCTTTCATCTTTCCGCATTGTTTCATCTTTCATCTTTCCGCATTGTTTCATCTTTCCGCATTGTTTCATCTTTCCGCATTGTTTCATCTTTCCGCATTGTTTCATCTTTCCGCATTGTTTCATCTTTCATCTTTCCGCATTGTTTCATCTTTCATCTTTCCGCATTGTTTCATCTTTCATCTTTCCGCATTGTTTCATCTTTCATCTTTCCGCATTGTTTCATCTTTCCGCATTGTTTCATCTTTCCGCATTGTTTCATCTTTCATCTTTCCGCATTGTTTCATCTTTCATCTTTCCGCATTGTTTCATCTTTCATCTTTCCGCAATGTTTCATCTTTCATCTTTCCGCATTGTTTCATCTTTCATCTTCCGCATTCTTTCATCTTTCATCTTGCCGCATTGTTTCATCTTTCATCTTTCCGCATTGTTTCATCTTTCATCTTTCCGCATTGTTTCATCTTTCATCTTTCCGCATTTTTTCATCTTTCATCTTTCATCTATCCGCATTGTTTCATCTTTCCGCATTGTTTCATCTTTCCGCATTGTTTCATCTTTCATCTTCCGCATTCTTTCATCTTTCATCTTTCCGCATTGTTTCATCTTTCATCTTTCCGCATTTTTTCATCTTTCATCTTTCCGCATTGTTTCATCTTTCATCTCTCCGCATTGTTTCATCTTTCATCTTTCCGCATTGTTTCATCTTTCATCTTTCCGAATTGTTTCATCTTTCATCTTTCCGCATTGTTTCATCTTTCATCTTTCCGCATTGTTTCATCTTTCATCTTTCCGCATTGTTTCATCTTTCATCTTTCCGCATTGTTTCATCTTTCATCTTTCCGCATTGTTTCATCTTTCATCTTTCCGCATTGTTTCATCTTTCATCTTGCCGCATTGTTTCATCTTTCATCTTCCGCATTCTTTCATCTTTCATCTTTCCGCATTGTTTCATCTTTCATCTTTCCGCATTTTTTCATCTTTCATCTTTCCGCATTGTTTCATCTTTCATCTTTCCGCATTTTTTCATCTTTCATCTTTCCGCATTGTTTCATCTTTCATCTTTCCGCATTGTTTCATCTTTCATCTTTCCGCATTGTTTCATCTTTCCGCATTGTTTCATCTTTCCGCATTGTTTCATCTTTCATCTTCCGCATTCTTTCATCTTTCATCTTTCCGCATTGTTTCATCTTTCATCTTTCCGCATTTTTTCATCTTTCATCTTTCCGCATTGTTTCATCTTTCATCTCTCCGCATTGTTTCATCTTTCATCTTTCCGCATTGTTTCATCTTTCATCTTTCCGCATTGTTTCATCTTTCATCTTTCCGCATTCTTTCATCTTTCATCTTTTCGCATTGTTTCATCTTTCATCTTTCCGCATTGTTTCATCTTTCATCTTTCCGCATTGTTTCATCTTTCATCTTTCCGCAATGTTTCATCTTTCATCTTTCCGCATTGTTTCATCTTTCATCTTCCGCATTCTTTCATCTTTCATCTTGCCGCATTGTTTCATCTTTCATCTTTCCGCATTGTTTCATCTTTCATCTTTCCGCATTGTTTCATCTTTCATCTTTCCGCATTTTTTCATCTTTCATCTTTCATCTATCCGCATTGTTTCATCTTTCCGCATTGTTTCATCTTTCCGCATTGTTTCATCTTTCATCTTCCGCATTCTTTCATCTTTCATCTTTCCGCATTGTTTCATCTTTCATCTTTCCGCATTTTTTCATCTTTCATCTTTCCGCATTGTTTCATCTTTCATCTCTCCGCATTGTTTCATCTTTCATCTTTCCGCATTGTTTCATCTTTCATCTTTCCGAATTGTTTCATCTTTCATCTTTCCGCATTGTTTCATCTTTCATCTTTCCGCATTGTTTCATCTTTCCGCATTGTTTCATCTTTCCGCATTGTTTCATCTTCCGCATTCTTTCATCTTTCATCTTTCCGCATTCTTTCATCTTTCATCTTTCCGCATTGTTTCATCTTTCATCTTTCCGCATTTTTTCATCTTTCATCTTTCCGCATTGTTTCATCTTTCATCTCTCCGCATTGTTTCATCTTTCATCTTTCCGCATTGTTTCATCTTTCATCTTTCCGCATTGTTTCATCTTTCATCTTTCCGCATTCTTTCATCTTTCATCTTTTCGCATTGTTTCATCTTTCATCTTTCCGCATTGTTTCATCTTTCATCTTTCCGCATTGTTTCATCTTTCATCTTTCCGCATTGTTTCATCTTTTATCTTCCGCATTCTTTCATCTTTCATCTTTCCGCATTGTTTCATCTCTCATCTTTCCGCATTCTTTCATCTTTCATCTTTCCGCATTGTTTCATCTTTCATCTTTCCGCATTTTTTCATCTTTCATCTTTCCGCATTGTTTCATCTTTCATCTTTCCGCATTGTTTCATCTTTCATCTTTCCGCATTGTTTCATCTTTCATCTTTCCGAATTGTTTCATCTTTCATCTTTCCGCATTGTTTCATCTTTCATCTTTCCGCATTGTTTCATCTTTCATCTTTCCGCATTGTTTCATCTTTCATCTTTCCGCATTGTTTCATCTTTCATCTTTCCGCATTGTTTCATCTTTCATCTTTCCGCATTGTTTCATCTTTCATCTTTCCGCATTGTTTCATCTTTCATCTTTCCGCATTGTTTCATCTTTCATCTTTCCGCATTGTTTCATCTTTCATCTTTCCGCATTCTTTCATCTTTCATCTTCCGCATTCTTTCATCTTTCATCTTTCCGCATTGTTTCATCTTTCATCTTTCCGCATTTTTTCATCTTTCATCTTTCCGGATTGTTTCATCTTTCATCTTTCCGCATTGTTTCATCTTTCATCTTTCCGCATTGTTTCATCTTTCCGCATTGTTTCATCTTTCATCTTTCCGCATTGTTTCATCTTTCCGCATTGTTTCATCTTTCATCTTCCGCATTCTTTCATCTTTCATCTTTCCGCATTGTTTCATCTTTCATCTTTCCGCATTGTTTCATCTTTCCGCATTGTTTCATCTTTCATCTTTCCGCATTGTTTCATCTTTCATCTTTCCGCATTCTTTCATCTTTCATCTTTCCGCATTGTTTCATCTTTCATCTTTCCGCATTCTTTCATCTTTCATCTTTCCGCATTGTTTCATCTTTCATCTTTCCGAATTGTTTCATCTTTCATCTTTCCGCATTGTTTCATCTTTCATCTTTCCGCATTGTTTCATCTTTCATCTTTCCGCATTGTTTCATCTTTCATCTTTCATCTTTCCGCATTGTTTCATCTTTCATCTTTCCGCATTTTTTCATCTTTCATCTTTCCGCATTGTTTCATCTTTCATCTTTCCGCATTTATTCATCTTTCATCTTTCCGCATTGTTTCATCTTTCATCTTTCCGCATTGTTTCATCTTTCATCTTTCCGCATTGTTTCATCTTTCCGCATTGTTTCATCTTTCCGCATTGTTTCATCTTTCCGCATTGTTTCATCTTTCCGCATTGTTTCATCTTTCCGCATTGTTTCATCTTTCCGCATTGTTTCATCTTTCATCTTTCCGCATTGTTTCATCTTTCATCTTTCCGCATTGTTTCATCTTTCATCTTTCCGCATTGTTTCATCTTTCCGCATTGTTTCATCTTTCCGCATTGTTTCATCTTTCATCTTTCCGCATTGTTTCATCTTTCATCTATCCGCATTGTTGCATCTTTCATCTTTCCGCAATGTTTCATCTTTCATCTTTCCGCATTGTTTCATCTTTCATCTTCCGCATTCTTTCATCTTTCATCTTGCCGCATTGTTTCATCTTTCATCTTTCCGCATTGTTTCATCTTTCATCTTTCCGCATTGTTTCATCTTTCATCTTTCCGCATTTTTTCATCTTTCATCTTTCATCTATCCGCATTGTTTCATCTTTCCGCATTGTTTCATCTTTCCGCATTGTTTCATCTTTCATCTTTCCGCATTGTTTCATCTTTCATCTTTCCGCATTGTTTCATCTTTCATCTTTCCGCATTGTTTCATCTTTCATCTTTCCGCATTTTTTCATCTTTCATCTTTCATCTATCCGCATTGTTTCATCTTTCCGCATTGTTTCATCTTTCCGCATTGTTTCATCTTTCATCTTTCCGCATTGTTTCATCTTTCATCTTTCCGCATTGTTTCATCTTTCATCTTTCCGCATTTTTTCATCTTTCATCTTTCCGCATTGTTTCATCTTTCATCTTTCCGCATTGTTTCATCTTTCATCTTTCCGCATTGTTTCATCTTTCATCTTTCCGAATTGTTTCATCTTTCATCTTTCCGCATTGTTTCATCTTTCATCTTTCCGCATTGTTTCATCTTTCATCTTTCCGCATTGTTTCATCTTTCATCTTTCCGCATTGTTTCATCTTTCATCTTTCCGCATTGTTTCATCTTTCATCTTTCCGCATTGTTTCATCTTTCATCTTTCCGCATTGTTTCATCTTTCATCTTCCGCATTCTTTCATCTTTCATCTTTCCGCATTGTTTCATCTTTCATCTTTCCGCATTTTTTCATCTTTCATCTTTCCGCATTGTTTCATCTTTCATCTTTCCGCATTTTTTCATCTTTCATCTTTCCGCATTGTTTCATCTTTCATCTTTCCGCATTGTTTCATCTTTCATCTTTCCGCATTGTTTCATCTTTCCGCATTGTTTCATCTTTCCGCATTGTTTCATCTTTCATCTTCCGCATTCTTTCATCTTTCATCTTTCCGCATTGTTTCATCTTTCATCTTTCCGCATTTTTTCATCTTTCATCATTCCGCATTGTTTCATCTTTCATCTCTCCGCATTGTTTCATCTTTCATCTTTCCGCATTGTTTCATCTTTCATCTTTCCGCATTGTTTCATCTTTCATCTTTCCGCATTCTTTCATCTTTCATCTTTTCGCATTGTTTCATCTTTCATCTTTCCGCATTGTTTCATCTTTCATCTTTCCGCATTGTTTCATCTTTCATCTTTCCGCATTGTTTCATCTTTTATCTTCCGCATTCTTTCATCTTTCATCTTTCCGCATTGTTTCATCTTTCATCTTTCCGCATTGTTTCATCTTTTATCTTCCGCATTCTTTCATCTTTCATCTTTCCGCATTGTTTCATCTTTCATCTTTCCGCATTCTTTCATCTTTCATCTTTCCGCATTGTTTCATCTTTCATCTTTCCGCATTTTTTCATCTTTCATCTTTCCGCTTTGTTTCATCTTTCATCTTTCCGCATTGTTTCATCTTTCATCTTTCCGCATTGTTTCATCTTTCATCTTTCCGAATTGTTTCATCTTTCATCTTTCCGCATTGTTTCATCTTTCATCTTTCCGCATTGTTTCATCTTTCATCTTTCCGCATTGTTTCATCTTTCATCTTTCCGCATTGTTTCATCTTTCATCTTTCCGCATTGTTTCATCTTTCATCTTTCCGCATTGTTTCATCTTTCATCTTTCCGCATTGTTTCATCTTTCATCTTTCCGCATTGTTTCATCTTTCATCTTTCCGCATTGTTTCATCTTTCATCTTTCCGCATTCTTTCATCTTTCATCTTCCGCATTCTTTCATCTTTCATCTTTCCGCATTGTTTCATCTTTCATCTTTCCGCATTTTTTCATCTTTCATCTTTCCGGATTGTTTCATCTTTCATCTTTCCGCATTTTTTCATCTTTCATCTTTCCGCATTGTTTCATCTTTCATCTTTCCGCATTGTTTCATCTTTCATCTTTCCGCATTGTTTCATCTTTCATCTTTCCGCATTTTTTCATCTTTCATCTTCCGCATTCTTTCATCTTTCATCTTTCCGCATTGTTTCATCTTTCATCTTTCCGCATTTTTTCATCTTTCATCTTTCCGCATTGTTTCATCTTTCATCTTTTCGAATTGTTTCATCTTTCATCTTTCCGCATTGTTTCATCTTTCATCTTTCCGCATTGTTTCATCTTTCATCTTTCCGCATTGTTTCATCTTTCATCTTTCCGCATTGTTTCATCTTTCATCTTTCCGCATTGTTTCATCTTTCATCTATCCGCATTGTTTCATCTTTCATCTTTCCGCATTGTTTCATCTTTCATCTGTCCGCATTTTTTCATCTTTCATCTTTCCGCATTGTTTCTTCTTTCATCTTTCCGCATTGTTTCATCTTTCATCTTTCCGCATTGTTTCATCTTTCATCTTTCCGCATTGTTTCATCTTTCATCTTTCATCTTTTCGCATTGTTTCATCTTTCATCTTTCCGCATTGTTTCATCTTTCATCTTTCCGCATTGTTTCATCTTTCATCTTTCCGCATTGTTTCATCTTTTATCTTCCGCATTCGTTCATCTTTCATCTTTCCGCATTGTTTCATCTTTCATCTTTCCGCATTCTTTCATCTTTCATCTTTCCGCATTGTTTCATCTTTCATCTTTCCGCATTTTTTCATCTTTCAATTTCCGCATTGTTTCATCTTTCATCTTTCCGCATTGTTTCATCTTTCATCTTTCCGCATTGTTTCATTTTTCATCTTTCCGAATTGTTTCATCTTTCATCTTTCCGCATTGTTTCATCTTTCATCTTTCCGCATTTTTTCATCTTTCATCTTTCCGCATTGTTTCATCTTTCATCTTTCCGCATTGTTTCATCTTTTATCTTCCGCATTCTTTCATCTTTCATCTTTCCGCATTGTTTCATCTTTCATCTTTCCGCATTCTTTCATCTTTCATCTTTCAGCATTGTTTCATCTTTCATCTTTCCGCATTTTTTCATCTTTCATCTTTCCGCATTGTTTCATCTTTCATCTTTCCGCATTGTTTCATCTTTCATCTTTCCGCATTGTTTCATCTTTCATCTTTCCGAATTGTTTCATCTTTCATCTTTCCGCATTGTTTCATCTTTCATCTTTCCGCATTTTTTCATCTTTCATCTTTCCGCATTGTTTCATCTTTCATCTTTCCGCATTGTTTCATCTTTCCGCATTGTTTCATCTTTCATCTTCCGCATTCTTTCATCTTTCATCTTTCCGCATTGTTTCATCTTTCATCTTTCCGCATTGTTTCATCTTTCCGCATTGTTTCATCTTTCCGCATTGTTTCATCTTTCATCTTTCCGCATTGTTTCATCTTTCATCTTTCCGCATTCTTTCATCTTTCATCTTTCCGCATTGTTTCATCTTTCATCTTTCCGCATTGTTTCATCTTTCATCTTTCCGCATTGTTTCATCTTTCATCTTTCCGAATTGTTTCATCTTTCATCTTTCCGCATTGTTTCATCTTTCATCTTTCCGCATTGTTTCATCTTTCCGCATTGTTTCATCTTTCATCTTTCCGCATTGTTTCATCTTTCATCTTTCCGCATTGTTTCATCTTTCATCTTTCCGCATTGTTTCATCTTTCATCTTTCCGCATTGTTTCATCTTTCATCTTCCGCATTCTTTCATCTTTCATCTTTCCGCATTGTTTCATCTTTCATCTTTCCGCATTGTTTCATCTTTCATCTTCCGCATTCTTTCATCTTTCATCTTGCCGCATTGTTTCATATTTCATCTTTCCGCATTGTTTCATCTTTCATCTTTCCGCATTGTTTCATCTTTCATCTTTCCGCATTTTTTCATCTTTCATCTTTCCGCATTGTTTCATCTTTCATCTATCCGCATTGTTTCATCTTTCCGCATTGTTTCATCTTTCCGCATTGTTTCATCTTTCCGCATTGTTTCATCTTTCCGCATTGTTTCATCTTTCCGCATTGTTTCATTTTTCATCTTTCCGCATTGTTTCATCTTTCATCTTTCCGCATTGTTTCATCTTTCATCTTTCCGCATTGTTTCATCTTTCATCTTTCCGCATTGTTTCATCTTTCATCTTTCCGCAATGTTTCATCTTTCATCTTTCCGCATTGTTTCATCTTTCATCTTCCGCATTCTTTCATCTTTCATCTTGCCGCATTGTTTCATCTTTCATCTTTCCGCATTGTTTCATCTTTCATCTTTCCGCATTGTTTCATCTTTCATCTTTCCGCATTGTTTCATCTTTCCGCATTGTTTCATCTTTCATCTTTCCGCATTGTTTCATCTTTCATCTTTCCGCATTGTTTCATCTTTCATCTTTCCGCAATGTTTCATCTTTCATCTTTCCGCATTGTTTCATCTTTCATCTTCCGCATTCTTTCATCTTTCATCTTGCCGCATTGTTTCACCTTTCATCTTTCCGCATTGTTTCATCTTTCATCTTTCCGCATTGTTTCATCTTTCATCTTTCCGCATTTTTTCATCTTTCATCTTTCCGCATTGTTTCATCTTTCATCTATCCGCATTGTTTCATCTTTCCGCATTGTTTCATCTTTCATCTTTCCGCATTGTTTCATCTTTCATCTTTCCGCATTGTTTCATCTTTCATCTTTCCGCATTGTTTCATCTTTCATCTTTCCGCATTTTTTCATCTTTCATCTTTCCGCATTGTTTCATCTTTCATCTTTCCGCATTGTTTCATCTTTCATCTTTCCGCATTGTTTCATCTTTCATCTTTCCGCATTGTTTCATCTTTCATCTTTCCGCATTGTTTCATCTTTCATCTTTCCGCATTGTTTCATCTTTCATCTTTCCGCATTGTTTCATCTTTCATCTTTCCGCATTGTTTCATCTTTCATCTTTCCGCATTGTTTCATCTTTCATCTATCCGCATTGTTTCATCTTTCATCTTTCCGCATTGTTTCATCTTTCATCTTCCGCATTCTTTCATCTTTCATCTTTCCGCATTGTTTCATCTTTCATCTTTCCGCATTTTTTCATCTTTCATCTTTCCGCATTGTTTCAACTTTCATCTTTCCGCATTTTTTCATCTTTCATCTTTCCGCATTGTTTCATCTTTCATCTTTCCGCATTGTTTCATCTTTCATCTTTCCGCATTGTTTCATCTTTTATCTTCCGCATTCTTTCATCTTTCATCTTTCCGCATTGTTTCATCTTTCATCTTTCCGCATTGTTTCATCTTTCATCTTTCCGCAATGTTTCATCTTTCATCTTTCCGCATTGTTTCATCTTTCATCTTCCGCATTCTTTCATCTTTCATCTTGCCGCATTGTTTCATCTTTCATCTTTCCGCATTGTTTCATCTTTCCGCATTGTTTCATCTTTCATCTTCCGCATTCTTTCATCTTTCATCTTTCCGCATTGTTTCATCTTTCATCTTTCCGCATTTTTTCATCTTTCATCTTTCCGCATTGTTTCATCTTTCATCTCTCCGCATTGTTTCATCTTTCATCTTTCCGCATTGTTTCATCTTTCATCTTTCCGCATTGTTTCATCTTTCATCTTTCCGCATTCTTTCATCTTTCATCTTTTCGCATTGTTTCATCTTTCATCTTTCCGCATTGTTTCATCTTTCATCTTTCCGCATTGTTTCATCTTTCATCTTTCCGCAATGTTTCATCTTTCATCTTTCCGCATTGTTTCATCTTTCATCTTCCGCATTCTTTCATCTTTCATCTTGCCGCATTGTTTCATCTTTCATCTTTCCGCATTGTTTCATCTTTCATCTTTCCGCATTGTTTCATCTTTCATCTTTCCGCATTTTTTCATCTTTCATCTTTCATCTATCCGCATTGTTTCATCTTTCCGCATTGTTTCATCTTTCCGCATTGTTTCATCTTTCATCTTCCGCATTCTTTCATCTTTCATCTTTCCGCATTGTTTCATCTTTCATCTTTCCGCATTTTTTCATCTTTCATCTTTCCGCATTGTTTCATCTTTCATCTCTCCGCATTGTTTCATCTTTCATCTTTCCGCATTGTTTCATCTTTCATCTTTCCGAATTGTTTCATCTTTCATCTTTCCGCATTGTTTCATCTTTCATCTTTCCGCATTGTTTCATCTTTCCGCATTGTTTCATCTTTCCGCATTGTTTCATCTTCCGCATTCTTTCATCTTTCATCTTTCCGCATTCTTTCATCTTTCATCTTTCCGCATTGTTTCATCTTTCCGCATTGTTTCATCTTCCGCATTCTTTCATCTTTCATCTTTCCGCATTCTTTCATCTTTCATCTTTCCGCATTGTTTCATCTTTCATCTTTCCGCATTTTTTCATCTTTCATCTTTCCGCATTGTTTCATCTTTCATCTCTCCGCATTGTTTCATCTTTCATCTTTCCGCATTGTTTCATCTTTCATCTTTCCGCATTGTTTCATCTTTCATCTTTCCGCATTCTTTCATCTTTCATCTTTTCGCATTGTTTCATCTTTCATCTTTCCGCATTGTTTCATCTTTCATCTTTCCGCATTGTTTCATCTTTCATCTTTCCGCATTGTTTCATCTTTTATCTTCCGCATTCTTTCATCTTTCATCTTTCCGCATTGTTTCATCTCTCATCTTTCCGCATTCTTTCATCTTTCATCTTTCCGCATTGTTTCATCTTTCATCTTTCCGCATTTTTTCATCTTTCATCTTTCCGCATTGTTTCATCTTTCATCTTTCCGCATTGTTTCATCTTTCATCTTTCCGCATTGTTTCATCTTTCATCTTTCCGAATTGTTTCATCTTTCATCTTTCCGCATTGTTTCATCTTTCATCTTTCCGCATTGTTTCATCTTTCATCTTTCCGCATTGTTTCATCTTTCATCTTTCCGCATTGTTTCATCTTTCATCTTTCCGCATTGTTTCATCTTTCATCTTTCCGCATTGTTTCATCTTTCATCTTTCCGCATTGTTTCATCTTTCATCTTTCCGCATTGTTTCATCTTTCATCTTTCCGCATTGTTTCATCTTTCATCTTTCCGCATTCTTTCATCTTTCATCTTCCGCATTCTTTCATCTTTCATCTTTCCGCATTGTTTCATCTTTCATCTTTCCGCATTTTTTCATCTTTCATCTTTCCGGATTGTTTCATCTTTCATCTTTCCGCATTTTTTCATCTTTCATCTTTCCGCATTGTTTCATCTTTCATCTTTCCGCATTGTTTCATCTTTCATCTTTCCGCATTGTTTCATCTTTCATCTTTCCGCATTGTTTCATCTTTCCGCATTGTTTCATCTTTCCGCATTGTTTCATCTTCCGCATTCTTTCATCTTTCATCTTTCCGAATTGTTTCATCTTTCATCTTTCCGCATTGTTTCATCTTTCATCTTTCCGCATTGTTTCATCTTTCATCTTTCCGCATTGTTTCATCTTTCATCTTTCCGCATTGTTTCATCTTTCATCTTTCCGCATTGTTTCATCTTTCATCTTTCCGCATTGTTTCATCTTTCATCTTTCCGCATTGTTTCATCTTTCATCTTTCCGCATTGTTTCATCTTTCATCTTTCCGCATTGTTTCATCTTTCATCTTTCCGCATTCTTTCATCTTTCATCTTCCGCATTCTTTCATCTTTCATCTTTCCGCATTGTTTCATCTTTCATCTTTCCGCATTTTTTCATCTTTCATCTTTCCGGATTGTTTCATCTTTCATCTTTCCGCATTTTTTCGTCTTTCATCTTTCCGCATTGTTTCATCTTTCATCTTTCCGCATTGTTTCATCTTTCATCTTTCCGCATTGTTTCATCTTTCCGCATTTTTTCATCTTTCATCTTCCGCATTCTTTCATCTTTCATCTTTCCGCATTGTTTCATCTTTCATCTTTCCGCATTTTTTCATCTTTCATCTTTCCGCATTGTTTCATCTTTCATCTTTTCGAATTGTTTCATCTTTCATCTTTCCGCATTGTTTCATCTTTCATCTTTCCGCATTGTTTCATCTTTCATCTTTCCGCATTGTTTCATCTTTCATCTTTCCGCATTGTTTCATCTTTCATCTTTCCGCATTGTTTCATCTTTCATCTATCCGCATTGTTTCATCTTTCATCTTTCCGCATTGTTTCATCTTTCATCTTCCGCATTCTTTCATCTTTCATCTTTCCGCATTGTTTCATCTTTCATCTTTCCGCATTTTTTCATCTTTCCGCATTGTTTCATCTTTCATCTTTCCGCATTTTTTCATCTTTCATCTTTCCGCATTGTTTCATCTTTCATCTTTCCGCATTGTTTCATCTTTCCGCATTGTTTCATCTTTCATCTTCCGCATTCTTTCATCTTTCATCTTTCCGCATTGTTTCATCTTTCATCTTTCCGCATTTTTTCATCTTTCATCTTTCCGCATTGTTTCATCTTTCATCTTTCCGCATTATTTCATCTTTCATCTTTCCGCATTGTTTCATCTTTCATCTTTCCGCATTGTTTCATCTTTCCGCATTGTTTCATCTTTCATCTTCCGCATTCTTTCATCTTTCATCTTTCCGCATTGTTTCATCTTTCATCTTTCCGCGTTGTTTCATCTTTCATCTTTCCGCATTGTTTCATCTTTCCGAATTGTTTCATCTTTCATCTTTCCGCATTGTTTCATCTTTCATCTTTCCGCATTGTTTCATCTTTCATCTTTCCGCATTTTTTCATCTTTCATCTTTCCGCATTGTTTCATCTTTCCGCATTGTTTCATCTTTCCGCATTGTTTCATCTTTCCGCATTGTTTCATCTTTCCGCATTGTTTCATCTTTCATCTTCCGCATTCTTTCATCTTTCATCTTTCCGCATTGTTTCATCTTTCATCTTTCCGCATTGTTTCATCTTTCCGCATTGTTTCATCTTTCCGCATTGTTTTATCTTTCATCTTTCCGCATTTTTTCATCTTTCATCTTTCCGCATTGTTCCATCTTTCCGAATTGTTTCATCTTTCATCTTTCCGCATTGTTTCATCTTTCATCTTTCCGCATTGTTTCATCTTTCATCTTTCCGCATTTTTTCATCTTTCATCTTTCCGCATTGTTTCATCTTTCCGCATTGTTTCATCTTTCCGAATTGTTTCATCTTTCCGCATTGTTTCATCTTTCATCTTTCCGCATTGTTTCATCTTTCATCTTTCCGCATTGTTTCATCTTTCATCTTTCCGCAATGTTTCATCTTTCATCTTTCCGCATTGTTTCATCTTTCATCTTCCGCATTCTTTCATCTTTCATCTTGCCGCATTGTTTCATCTTTCATCTTTCCGCATTGTTTCATCTTTCATCTTTCCGCATTGTTTCATCTTTCATCTTTCCGCATTTTTTCATCTTTCATCTTTCCGCATTGTTTCATCTTTCATCTATCCGCATTGTTTCATCTTTCCGCATTGTTTCATCTTTCATCTTCCGCATTGTTTCATCTTTCATCTTTCCGCATTGTTTCATCTTTCATCTTTCCGCATTGTTTCATCTTTCATCTTTCCGCATTGTTTCATCTTTCATCTTTCCGCATTTTTTCATCTTTCATCTTTCCGCATTGTTTCATCTTTCATCTTTCCGCATTGTTTCATCTTTCATCTTTCCGCATTGTTTCATCTTTCATCTTTCCGAATTGTTTCATCTTTCATCTTTCCGCATTGTTTCATCTTTCATCTTTCCGCATTGTTTCATCTTTCATCTTTCCGCATTGTTTCATCTTTCATCTTTCCGCATTGTTTCATCTTTCATCTTTCCGCATTGTTTCATCTTTCATCTATCCGCATTGTTTCATCTTTCATCTTTCCGCATTGTTTCATCTTTCATCTTTCCGCATTGTTTCATCTTTCATCTTTCCGCATTCTTTCATCTTTCATCTTTCCGCATTGTTTCATCTTTCATCTTTCCGCATTTTTTCATCTTTCAATTTCCGCATTGTTTCATCTTTCATCTTTCCGCATTGTTTCATCTTTCATCTTTCCGCATTGTTTCATCTTTCCGCATTGTTTCATCTTTCATCTTTCCGCATTGTTTCATCTTTCATCTTTCCGCATTGTTTCATCTTTCATCTTTCCGCAATGTTTCATCTTTCATCTTTCCGCATTGTTTCATCTTTCATCTTCCGCATTCTTTCATCTTTCATCTTGCCGCATTGTTTCATCTTTCATCTTTCCGCATTGTTTCATCTTTCATCTTTCCGCATTGTTTCATCTTTCATCTTTCCGCATTTTTTCATCTTTCATCTTTCATCTATCCGCATTGTTTCATCTTTCCGCATTGTTTCATCTTTCCGCATTGTTTCATCTTTCATCTTCCGCATTCTTTCATCTTTCATCTTTCCGCATTGTTTCATCTTTCATCTTTCCGCATTTTTTCATCTTTCATCTTTCCGCATTGTTTCATCTTTCATCTCTCCGCATTGTTTCATCTTTCATCTTTCCGCATTGTTTCATCTTTCATCTTTCCGAATTGTTTCATCTTTCATCTTTCCGCATTGTTTCATCTTTCATCTTTCCGCATTGTTTCATCTTTCATCTTTCCGCATTGTTTCATCTTTCATCTTTCCGCATTGTTTCATCTTTCATCTTTCCGCATTGTTTCATCTTTCATCTTTCCGCATTGTTTCATCTTTCATCTTTCCGCATTGTTTCATCTTTCATCTTCCGCATTCTTTCATCTTTCATCTTTCCGCATTGTTTCATCTTTCATCTTTCCGCATTTTTTCATCTTTCATCTTTCCGCATTGTTTCATCTTTCATCTTTCCGCATTTTTTCATCTTTCATCTTTCCGCATTGTTTCATCTTTCATCTTTCCGCATTGTTTCATCTTTCATCTTTCCGCATTGTTTCATCTTTCCGCATTGTTTCATCTTTCCGCATTGTTTCATCTTTCCGCATTGTTTCATCTTTCATCTTCCGCATTCTTTCATCTTTCATCTTTCCGCATTGTTTCATCTTTCATCTTTCCGCATTTTTTCATCTTTCATCTTTCCGCATTGTTTCATCTTTCATCTCTCCGCATTGTTTCATCTTTCATCTTTCCGCATTGTTTCATCTTTCATCTTTCCGCATTGTTTCATCTTTCATCTTTCCGCATTCTTTCATCTTTCATCTTTTCGCATTGTTTCATCTTTCATCTTTCCGCATTGTTTCATCTTTCATCTTTCCGCATTGTTTCATCTTTCATCTTTCCGCAATGTTTCATCTTTCATCTTTCCGCATTGTTTAATCTTTCATCTTCCGCATTCTTTCATCTTTCATCTTGCCGCATTGTTTCATCTTTCATCTTTCCGCATTGTTTCATCTTTCATCTTTCCGCATTGTTTCATCTTTCATCTTTCCGCATTTTTTCATCTTTCATCTTTCATCTATCCGCATTGTTTCATCTTTCCGCATTGTTTCATCTTTCATCTTCCGCATTCTTTCATCTTTCATCTTTCCGCATTGTTTCATCTTTCATCTTTCCGCATTTTTTCATCTTTCATCTTTCCGCATTGTTTCATCTTTCATCTCTCCGCATTGTTTCATCTTTCATCTTTCCGCATTGTTTCATCTTTCATCTTTCCGAATTGTTTCATCTTTCATCTTTCCGCATTGTTTCATCTTTCATCTTTCCGCATTGTTTCATCTTTCCGCATTGTTTCATCTTTCCGCATTGTTTCATCTTCCGCATTCTTTCATCTTTCATCTTTCCGCATTCTTTCATCTTTCATCTTTCCGCATTGTTTCATCTTTCATCTTTCCGCATTTTTTCATCTTTCATCTTTCCGCATTGTTTCATCTTTCATCTCTCCGCATTGTTTCATCTTTCATCTTTCCGCATTGTTTCATCTTTCATCTTTCCGCATTGTTTCATCTTTCATCTTTCCGCATTCTTTCATCTTTCATCTTTTCGCATTGTTTCATCTTTCATCTTTCCGCATTGTTTCATCTTTCATCTTTCCGCATTGTTTCATCTTTCATCTTTCCGCATTGTTTCATCTTTTATCTTCCGCATTCTTTCATCTTTCATCTTTCCGCATTGTTTCATCTCTCATCTTTCCGCATTCTTTCATCTTTCATCTTTCCGCATTGTTTCATCTTTCATCTTTCCGCATTTTTTCATCTTTCATCTTTCCGCATTGTTTCATCTTTCATCTTTCCGCATTGTTTCATCTTTCATCTTTCCGCATTGTTTCATCTTTCATCTTTCCGAATTGTTTCATCTTTCATCTTTCCGCATTGTTTCATCTTTCATCTTTCCGCATTGTTTCATCTTTCATCTTTCCGCATTGTTTCATCTTTCATCTTTCCGCATTGTTTCATCTTTCATCTTTCCGCATTGTTTCATCTTTCATCTTTCCGCATTGTTTCATCTTTCATCTTTCCGCATTGTTTCATCTTTCATCTTTCCGCATTGTTTCATCTTTCATCTTTCCGCATTGTTTCATCTTTCATCTTTCCGCATTCTTTCATCTTTCATCTTCCGCATTCTTTCATCTTTCATCTTTCCGCATTGTTTCATCTTTCATCTTTCCGCATTTTTTCATCTTTCATCTTTCCGGATTGTTTCATCTTTCATCTTTCCGCATTTTTTCATCTTTCATCTTTCCGCATTGTTTCATCTTTCATCTTTCCGCATTGTTTCATCTTTCATCTTTCCGCATTGTTTCATCTTTCCGCATTTTTTCATCTTTCATCTTCCGCATTCTTTCATCTTTCATCTTTCCGCATTGTTTCATCTTTCATCTTTCCGCATTTTTTCATCTTTCATCTTTCCGCATTGTTTCATCTTTCATCTTTTCGAATTGTTTCATCTTTCATCTTTCCGCATTGTTTCATCTTTCATCTTTCCGCATTGTTTCATCTTTCATCTTTCCGCATTGTTTCATCTTTCATCTTTCCGCATTGTTTCATCTTTCATCTTTCCGCATTGTTTCATCTTTCATCTATTCGCATTGTTTCATCTTTCATCTTTCCGCATTGTTTCATCTTTCATCTTCCGCATTCTTTCATCTTTCATCTTTCCGCATTGTTTCATCTTTCATCTTTCCGCATTTTTTCATCTTTCATCTTTCCGCATTGTTTCATCTTTCATCTTTCCGCATTTTTTCATCTTTCATCTTTCCGCATTGTTTCATCTTTCATCTTTCCGCATTGTTTCATCTTTCCGCATTGTTTCATCTTTCATCTTCCGCATTCTTTCATCTTTCATCTTTCCGCATTGTTTCATCTTTCATCTTTCCGCATTTTTTCATCTTTCATCTTTCCGCATTGTTTCATCTTTCATCTTTCCGCATTGTTTCATCTTTCATCTTTCCGCATTGTTTCATCTTTCATCTTTCCGCATTGTTTCTTCTTTCATCTTTCATCTTTTCGCATTGTTTCATCTTTCATCTTTCCGCATTGTTTCATCTTTCATCTTTCCGCATTGTTTCATCTTTCATCTTTCCGCATTGTTTCATCTTTTATCTTCCGCATTCTTTCATCTTTCATCTTTCCGCATTGTTTCATCTTTCATCTTTCCGCATTCTTTCATCTTTCATCTTTCCGCATTGTTTCATCTTTCATCTTTCCGCATTTTTTCATCTTTCAATTTCCGCATTGTTTCATCTTTCATCTTTCCGCATTGTTTCATCTTTCATCTTTCCGCATTGTTTCATTTTTCATCTTTCCGAATTGTTTCATCTTTCATCTTTCCGCATTGTTTCATCTTTCATCTTTCCGCATTTTTTCATCTTTCATCTTTCCGCATTGTTTCATCTTTCATCTTTCCGCATTGTTTCATCTTTCATCTTTCCGCATTGTTTCATCTTTCATCTTTCCGCATTGTTTCATCTTTCCGCATTGTTTCATCTTTCATCTTCCGCATTCTTTCATCTTTCATCTTTCCGCATTGTTTCATCTTTCATCTTTCCGCGTTGTTTCATCTTTCATCTTTCCGCATTGTTTCATCTTTCCGAATTGTTTCATCTTTCATCTTTCCGCATTGTTTCATCTTTCATCTTTCCGCATTGTTTCATCTTTCATCTTTCCGCATTTTTTCATCTTTCATCTTTCCGCATTGTTTCATCTTTCTGCATTGTTTCATCTTTCCGCATTGTTTCATCTTTCCGCATTGTTTCATCTTTCCGCATTGTTTCATCTTTCCGCATTGTTTCATCTTTCCGCATTGTTTCATCTTTCCGCATTGTTTCATCTTTCCGCATTGTTTCATCTTTCATCTTCCGCATTCTTTCATCTTTCATCTTTCCGCATTGTTTCATCTTTCATCTTTCCGCATTGTTTCATCTTTCCGCATTGTTTTATCTTTCATCTTTCCGCATTGTTTCATCTTTCATCTTTCCGCATTGTTCCATCTTTCCGAATTGTTTCATCTTTCATCTTTCCGCATTGTTTCATCTTTCATCTTTCCGCATTGTTTCATCTTTCATCTTTCCGCATTTTTTCATCTTTCATCTTTCCGCATTGTTTCATCTTTCCGCATTGTTTCATCTTTCCGCATTGTTTCATCTTTCCGCATTGTTTCATCTTTCCGCATTGTTTCATCTTTCCGCATTGTTTCATCTTTCCGCATTGTTTCATCTTTCCGCATTGTTTCATCTTTCCGCATTGTTTCATCTTTCATCTTTCCGCATTGTTTCATCTTTCATCTTTCCGCATTGTTTCATCTTTCATCTTTCCGCATTGTTTCATCTTTCATCTTTCCGCATTGTTTCATCTTTCATCTTTCCGCATTTTTTCATCTTTCATCTTTCCGCATTGTTTCATCTTTCATCTTTCCGCATTGTTTCATCTTTCATCTTTCCGCATTGTTTCATCTTTCATCTTTCCGCATTGTTTCATCTTTCATCTTTCCGCATTGTTTCATCTTTCATCTTTCCGCATTGTTTCATCTTTCATCTTTCCGCATTGTTTCATCTTTCATCTTTCCGCATTGTTTCATCTTTCATCTTTCCGCATTGTTTCATCTTTCATCTTTCCGCATTGTTTCATCTTTCATCTTTCCGCATTGTTTCATCTTTCATCTTTCCGCATTGTTTCATCTTTCATCTTTCCGCATTGTTTCATCTTTCATCTTCCGCATTCTTTCATCTTTCATCTTTCCGCATTATTTCATCTTTCATCTTTCCGCATTTTTTCATCTTTCATCTTTCCGCATTGTTTCATCTTTCATCTTTCCGCATTTTTTCATCTTTCATCTTTCCGCATTGTTTCATCTTTCATCTTCCGCATTCTTTCATCTTTCATCTTTCCGCATTGTTTCATCTTTCATCTTTCCGCATTTTTTCATCTTTCATCTTTCCGCATTGTTTCATCTTTCATCTTTCCGCATTGTTTCATCTTTCATCTTTCCGCATTGTTTCATCTTTCATCTTTCCGCATTGTTTCATCTTTCATCTTTCCGCATTCTTTCATCTTTCATCTTTTCGCATTGTTTCATCTTTCATCTTTCCGCATTGTTTCATCTTTCATCTTTCCGCATTGTTTCATCTTTCATCTTTCCGCATTGTTTCATCTTTTATCTTCCGCATTGTTTCATCTTTTATCTTCCGCATTCTTTCATCTTTCATCTTTCCGCATTGTTTCATCTTTCATCTTTCCGCATTGTTTCATCTTTCATCTTTCCGCATTGTTTCATCTTTCATCTTTCCGAATTGTTTCATCTTTCATCTTTCCGCATTGTTTCATCTTTCATCTTTCCGCATTTTTTCATCTTTCATCTTTCCGCATTGTTTCATCTTTCATCTTTCCGCATTGTTTCATCTTTCCGCATTGTTTCATCTTTCATCTTTCCGCATTGTTTCATCTTTCCGCATTGTTTCATCTTTCATCTTCCGCATTCTTTCATCTTTCATCTTTCCGCATTGTTTCATCTTTCATCTTTCCGCATTGTTTCATCTTTCCGCATTGTTTCATCTTTCATCTTTCCGCATTGTTTCATCTTTCATCTTTCCGCATTCTTTCATCTTTCATCTTTCCGCATTGTTTCATCTTTCATCTTTCCGCATTCTTTCATCTTTCATCTTTCCGCATTGTTTCATCTTTCATCTTTCCGAATTGTTTCATCTTTCATCTTTCCGCATTGTTTCATCTTTCATCTTTCCGCATTGTTTCATCTTTCATCTTTCCGCATTGTTTCATCTTTCATCTTTCATCTTTCCGCATTGTTTCATCTTTCATCTTTCCGCATTTTTTCATCTTTCATCTTTCCGCATTGTTTCATCTTTCATCTTTCCGCATTTATTCATCTTTCATCTTTCCGCATTGTTTCATCTTTCATCTTTCCGCATTGTTTCATCTTTCATCTTCCGCATTCTTTCATCTTTCATCTTGCCGCATTGTTTCATCTTTCATCTTTCCGCATTGTTTCATCTTTCATCTTTCCGCATTGTTTCATCTTTCATCTTTCCGCATTTTTTCATCTTTCATCTTTCCGCATTGTTTCATCTTTCATCTATCCGCATTGTTTCATCTTTCATCTTTCCGCATTGTTTCATCTTTCATCTTTCCGCATTGTTTCATCTTTCATCTATCCGCATTGTTTCATCTTTCATCTTTCCGCATTGTTTCATCTTTCATCTTCCGCATTCTTTCATCTTTCATCTTTCCGCATTGTTTCATCTTTCATCTTTCCGCATTTTTTCATCTTTCATCTTTCCGCATTGTTTCATCTTTCATCTTTCCGCATTTTTTCATCTTTCATCTTTCCGCATTGTTTCATCTTTCATCTTTCCGCATTGTTTCATCTTTCCGCATTGTTTCATCTTTCATCTTCCGCATTCTTTCATCTTTCATCTTTCCGCATTGTTTCATCTTTCATCTTTCCGCATTTTTTCATCTTTCATCTTTCCGCATTGTTTCATCTTTCATCTTTCCGCATTGTTTCATCTTTCATCTTTCCGCATTGTTTCATCTTTCATCTTTCCGCATTGTTTCATCTTTCATCTTTCCGCATTCTTTCATCTTTCATCTTTTCGCATTGTTTCATCTTTCATCTTTCCGCATTGTTTCATCTTTCATCTTTCCGCATTGTTTCATCTTTCATCTTTCCGCATTGTTTCATCTTTTATCTTCCGCATTCTTTCATCTTTCATCTTTCCGCATTGTTTCATCTTTCATCTTTCCGCATTCTTTCATCTTTCATCTTTCCGCATTGTTTCATCTTTCATCTTTCCGCATTTTTTCATCTTTCAATTTCCGCATTGTTTCATCTTTCATCTTTCCGCATTGTTTCATCTTTCATCTTTCCGCATTGTTTCATTTTTCATCTTTCCGAATTGTTTCATCTTTCATCTTTCCGCATTGTTTCATCTTTCATCTTTCCGCATTTTTTCATCTTTCATCTTTCCGCATTGTTTCATCTTTCATCTTTCCGCATTGTTTCATCTTTCATCTTTCCGCATTGTTTCATCTTTCATCTTTCCGCATTGTTTCATCTTTCATCTTTCCGCATTGTTTCATCTTTCCGCATTGTTTCATCTTTCATCTTCCGCATTCTTTCATCTTTCATCTTTCCGCATTGTTTCATCTTTCATCTTTCCGCATTGTTTCATCTTTCATCTTTCCGCATTGTTTCATCTTTCATCTTTCCGCATTGTTTCATCTTTCATCTTTCCGCATTGTTTCATCTTTCCGCATTGTTTCATCTTTCCGCATTGTTTCATCTTTCCGCATTGTTTCATCTTTCCGCATTGTTTCATCTTTCCGCATTGTTTCATCTTTCATCTTTCCGCATTGTTTCATCTTTCATCTTTCCGCATTGTTTCATCTTTCATCTTTCCGCATTGTTTCATCTTTCCGCATTGTTTCATCTTTCATCTTTCCGCATTGTTTCATCTTTCATCTTTCCGCATTGTTGCATCTTTCATCTTTCCGCAATGTTTCATCTTTCATCTTTCCGCATTGTTTCATCTTTCATCTTCCGCATTCTTTCATCTTTCATCTTGCCGCATTGTTTCATCTTTCATCTTTCCGCATTGTTTCATCTTTCATCTTTCCGCATTGTTTCATCTTTCATCTTTCCGCATTTTTTCATCTTTCATCTTTCATCTATCCGCATTGTTTCATCTTTCCGCATTGTTTCATCTTTCCGCATTGTTTCATCTTTCATCTTTCCGCATTGTTTCATCTTTCATCTTTCCGCATTGTTTCATCTTTCATCTTTCCGCATTGTTTCATCTTTCATCTTTCCGCATTTTTTCATCTTTCATCTTTCATCTATCCGCATTGTTTCATCTTTCCGCATTGTTTCATCTTTCCGCATTGTTTCATCTTTCATCTTTCCGCATTGTTTCATCTTTCATCTTTCCGCAGTGTTTCATCTTTCATCTTTCCGCATTTTTTCATCTTTCATCTTTCCGCATTGTTTCATCTTTCATCTTTCCGCATTGTTTCATCTTTCATCTTTCCGCATTGTTTCATCTTTCATCTTTCCGAATTGTTTCATCTTTCATCTTTCCGCATTGTTTCATCTTTCATCTTTCCGCATTGTTTCATCTTTCATCTTTCCGCATTGTTTCATCTTTCATCTTTCCGCATTGTTTCATCTTTCATCTTTCCGCATTGTTTCATCTTTCATCTTTCCGCATTGTTTCATCTTTCATCTTTCCGCATTGTTTCATCTTTCATCTTCCGCATTCTTTCATCTTTCATCTTTCCGCATTGTTTCATCTTTCATCTTTCCGCATTTTTTCATCTTTCATCTTTCCGCATTTTTTCATCTTTCATCTTTCCGCATTTTTTCATCTTTCATCTTTCCGCATTGTTTCATCTTTCATCTTTCCGCATTGTTTCATCTTTCATCTTTCCGCATTGTTTCATCTTTCCGCATTGTTTCATCTTTCCGCATTGTTTCATCTTTCATCTTCCGCATTCTTTCATCTTTCATCTTTCCGCATTGTTTCATCTTTCATCTTTCCGCATTTTTTCATCTTTCATCATTCCGCATTGTTTCATCTTTCATCTCTCCGCATTGTTTCATCTTTCATCTTTCCGCATTGTTTCATCTTTCATCTTTCCGCATTGTTTCATCTTTCATCTTTCCGCATTCTTTCATCTTTCATCTTTTCGCATTGTTTCATCTTTCATCTTTCCGCATTGTTTCATCTTTCATCTTTCCGCATTGTTTCATCTTTCATCTTTCCGCATTGTTTCATCTTTTATCTTCCGCATTCTTTCATCTTTCATCTTTCCGCATTGTTTCATCTTTCATCTTTCCGCATTCTTTCATCTTTCATCTTTCCGCATTGTTTCATCTTTCATCTTTCCGCATTTTTTCATCTTTCATCTTTCCGCTTTGTTTCATCTTTCATCTTTCCGCATTGTTTCATCTTTCATCTTTCCGCATTGTTTCATCTTTCATCTTTCCGAATTGTTTCATCTTTCATCTTTCCGCATTGTTTCATCTTTCATCTTTCCGCATTGTTTCATCTTTCATCTTTCCGCATTGTTTCATCTTTCATCTTTCCGCATTGTTTCATCTTTCATCTTTCCGCATTGTTTCATCTTTCATCTTTCCGCATTGTTTCATCTTTCATCTTTCCGCATTGTTTCATCTTTCATCTTTCCGCATTGTTTCATCTTTCATCTTTCCGCATTGTTTCATCTTTCATCTTTCCGCATTCTTTCATCTTTCATCTTCCGCATTCTTTCATCTTTCATCTTTCCGCATTGTTTCATCTTTCATCTTTCCGCATTTTTTCATCTTTCATCTTTCCGGATTGTTTCATCTTTCATCTTTCCGCATTTTTTCATCTTTCATCTTTCAGCATTGTTTCATCTTTCATCTTTCCGCATTGTTTCATCTTTCATCTTTCCGCATTGTTTCATCTTTCATCTTTCCGCATTTTTTCATCTTTCATCTTCCGCATTCTTTCATCTTTCATCTTTCCGCATTGTTTCATCTTTCATCTTTCCGCATTTTTTCATCTTTCATCTTTCCGCATTGTTTCATCTTTCATCTTTTCGAATTGTTTCATCTTTCATCTTTCCGCATTGTTTCATCTTTCATCTTTCCGCATTGTTTCATCTTTCATCTTTCCGCATTGTTTCATCTTTCATCTTTCCGCATTGTTTCATCTTTCATCTTTCCGCATTGTTTCATCTTTCATCTATCCGCATTGTTTCATCTTTCATCTTTCCGCATTTTTTCATCTTTCATCTTTCCGCATTGTTTCATCTTTCATCTTTCCGCATTTTTTCATCTTTCATCTTTCCGCATTGTTTCATCTTTCATCTTTCCGCATTGTTTCATCTTTCCGCATTGTTTCATCTTTCATCTTCCGCATTCTTTCATCTTTCATCTTTCCGCATTGTTTCATCTTTCATCTGTCCGCATTTTTTCATCTTTCATCTTTCCGCATTGTTTCTTCTTTCATCTTTCCGCATTGTTTCATCTTTCATCTTTCCGCATTGTTTCATCTTTCATCTTTCCGCATTGTTTCATCTTTCATCTTTCATCTTTTCGCATTGTTTCATCTTTCATCTTTCCGCATTGTTTCATCTTTCATCTTTCCGCATTGTTTCATCTTTCATCTTTCCGCATTGTTTCATCTTTTATCTTCCGCATTCGTTCATCTTTCATCTTTCCGCATTGTTTCATCTTTCATCTTTCCGCATTCTTTCATCTTTCATCTTTCCGCATTGTTTCATCTTTCATCTTTCCGCATTTTTTCATCTTTCAATTTCCGCATTGTTTCATCTTTCATCTTTCCGCATTGTTTCATCTTTCATCTTTCCGCATTGTTTCATTTTTCATCTTTCCGAATTGTTTCATCTTTCATCTTTCCGCATTGTTTCATCTTTCATCTTTCCGCATTTTTTCATCTTTCATCTTTCCGCATTGTTTCATCTTTCATCTTTCCGCATTGTTTCATCTTTTATCTTCCGCATTCTTTCATCTTTCATCTTTCCGCATTGTTTCATCTTTCATCTTTCCGCATTCTTTCATCTTTCATCTTTCAGCATTGTTTCATCTTTCATCTTTCCGCATTTTTTCATCTTTCATCTTTCCGCATTGTTTCATCTTTCATCTTTCCGCATTGTTTCATCTTTCATCTTTCCGCATTGTTTCATCTTTCATCTTTCCGAATTGTTTCATCTTTCATCTTTCCGCATTGTTTCATCTTTCATCTTTCCGCATTTTTTCATCTTTCATCTTTCCGCATTGTTTCATCTTTCATCTTTCCGCATTGTTTCATCTTTCCGCATTGTTTCATCTTTCATCTTCCGCATTCTTTCATCTTTCATCTTTCCGCATTGTTTCATCTTTCATCTTTCCGCATTGTTTCATCTTTCCGCATTGTTTCATCTTTCATCTTTCCGCATTGTTTCATCTTTCATCTTTCCGCATTCTTTCATCTTTCATCTTTCCGCATTGTTTCATCTTTCATCTTTCCGCATTGTTTCATCTTTCATCTTTCCGCATTGTTTCATCTTTCATCTTTCCGAATTGTTTCATCTTTCATCTTTCCGCATTGTTTCATCTTTCATCTTTCCGCATTGTTTCATCTTTCCGCATTGTTTCATCTTTCATCTTTCCGCATTGTTTCATCTTTCATCTTTCCGCATTGTTTCATCTTTCATCTTTCCGCATTGTTTCATCTTTCATCTTTCCGCATTGTTTCATCTTTCATCTTCCGCATTCTTTCATCTTTCATCTTTCCGCATTGTTTCATCTTTCATCTTTCCGCATTGTTTCATCTTTCATCTTCCGCATTCTTTCATCTTTCATCTTGCCGCATTGTTTCATCTTTCATCTTTGCGCATTGTTTCATCTTTCATCTTTCCGCATTGTTTCATCTTTCATCTTTCCGCATTTTTTCATCTTTCATCTTTCCGCATTGTTTCATCTTTCATCTATCCGCATTGTTTCATCTTTCCGCATTGTTTCATCTTTCCGCATTGTTTCATCTTTCCGCATTGTTTCATCTTTCCGCATTGTTTCATCTTTCCGCATTGTTTCATCTTTCATCTTTCCGCATTGTTTCATCTTTCATCTTTCCGCATTGTTTCATCTTTCATCTTTCCGCATTGTTTCATCTTTCATCTTTCCGCATTGTTTCATCTTTCATCTTTCCGCAATGTTTCATCTTTCATCTTTCCGCATTGTTTCATCTTTCATCTTCCGCATTCTTTCATCTTTCATCTTGCCGCATTGTTTTATCTTTCATCTTTCCGCATTGTTTCATCTTTCATCTTTCCGCATTGTTTCATCTTTCATCTTTCCGCATTGTTTCATCTTTCCGCATTGTTTCATCTTTCATCTTTCCGCATTGTTTCATCTTTCATCTTTCCGCATTGTTTCATCTTTCATCTTTCCGCAATGTTTCATCTTTCATCTTTCCGCATTGTTTCATCTTTCATCTTCCGCATTCTTTCATCTTTCATCTTGCCGCATTGTTTCATCTTTCATCTTTCCGCATTGTTTCATCTTTCATCTTTCCGCATTGTTTCATCTTTCATCTTTCCGCATTTTTTCATCTTTCATCTTTCATCTATCCGCATTGTTTCATCTTTCCGCATTGTTTCATCTTTCCGCATTGTTTCATCTTTCATCTTTCCGCATTGTTTCATCTTTCATCTTTCCGCATTGTTTCATCTTTCATCTTTCCGCATTTTTTCATCTTTCATCTTTCCGCATTGTTTCATCTTTCATCTTTCCGCATTGTTTCATCTTTCATCTTTCCGCATTGTTTCATCTTTCATCTTTCCGCATTGTTTCATCTTTCATCTTTCCGCATTTTTTCATCTTTCATCTTTCCGCATTGTTTCATCTTTCATCTTTCCGAATTGTTTCATCCTTTCCGCATTGTTTCATCTTTCATCTTCCGCATTCTTTCATCTTTCATCGTTCCGCATTGTTTCATCTTTCATCTTTCCGCATTTTTTCATCTTTCATCTTTCCGCATTGTTTCATCTTTCATCTCTCCGCATTGTTTCATCTTTCATCTTTCCGCATTGTTTCATCTTTCATCTTTCCGCATTGTTTCATCTTTCATCTTTCCGCATTCTTTCATCTTTCATCTTTTCGCATTGTTTCATCTTTCATCTTTCCGCATTGTTTCATCTTTCATCTTTCCGCATTGTTTCATCTTTCATCTTTCCGCATTTTTTCATCTTTTATCTTCCGCATTCTTTCATCTTTCATCTTTCCGCATTGTTTCATCTTTCATCTTTCCGCATTCTTTCATCTTTCATCTTTCCGCATTGTTTCATCTTTCATCTTTCCGCATTTTTTCATCTTTCATCTTTCCGCATTGTTTCATCTTTCATCTTTCCGCATTGTTTCATCTTTCATCTTTCCGCATTGTTTCATCTTTCATCTTTCCGAATTGTTTCATCTTTCATCTTTCCGCATTGTTTCATCTTTCATCTTTCCGCATTGTTTCATCTTTCATCTTTCCGCATTGTTTCATCTTTCATCTTTCCGCATTGTTTCATCTTTCATCTTTCCTCATTGTTTCATCTTTCATCTTTCCGCATTGTTTCATCTTTCATCTTTCCGCATTGTTTCATCTTTCATCTTTCCGCATTGTTTCATCTTTCATCTTTCCGCATTGTTTCATCTTTCATCTTTCCGCATTCTTTCATCTTTCATCTTCCGCATTCTTTCATCTTTCATCTTTCCGCATTGTTTCATCTTTCATCTTTCCGCATTTTTTCATCTTTCATCTTTCCGGATTGTTTCATCTTTCATCTTTCCGCATTTTTTCATCTTTCATCTTTCCGCATTGTTTCATCTTTCATCTTTCCGCATTGTTTCATCTTTCATCTTTCCGCATTGTTTCATCTTTCCGCATTTTTTCATCTTTCATCTTCCGCATTCTTTCATCTTTCATCTTTCCGCATTGTTTCATCTTTCATCTTTCCGCATTTTTTCATCTTTCATCTTTCCGCAATGTTTCATCTTTCATCTTTCCGCATTGTTTCATCTTTCATCTTTCCGCATTGTTTCATCTTTCATCTTCCGCATTCTTTCATCTTTCATCTTTCCGCATTGTTTCATCTTTCATCTTTCTGCATTTTTTCATCTTTCATCTTTCCGCATTGTTTCATCTTTCATCTTTCCGCATTTTTTCATCTTTCATCTTTCCGCATTGTTTCATCTTTCATCTATCCGCATTGTTTCATCTTTCATCTTTCCGCATTGTTTCATCTTTCATCTTTCCGCATTGTTTCATCTTTCATCTTTCCGCATTGTTTCATCTTTCATCTTTCCGCATTGTTTCATCTTTCATCTTTCCGCATTGTTTCATCTTTCATCTTTCCGCATTGTTTCATCTTTCATTTTTCCGCATTGTTTCATCTTTCATCTTTCCGCATTGTTTCATCTTTCATCTTTCCGCATTGTTTCATCTTTCATCTTTCCGCATTGTTTCATCTTTCATCTTTCCGCATTGTTTCACCTATCCGCATTGTTTCGTCTTTCATCTTTATGCATTGTTTCATCTTTCATCTTTCCGCATTGTTTCATCTTTCATCTTTCCGCATTGTTTCATCTTTCATCTTTCCGCATTGTTTCATCTTTCATCTTTCCGCATTGTTTCATCTTTCATCTTTCCGCATTGTTTCATCTTTCATCTTTCCGCATTGTTTCATCTTTCATCTTTCCGCATTGTTTCATCTTTCATCTTTCCGCATTGTTTCATCTTTCATCTTTCCGCATTGTTTCATCTTTCCGCATTGTTTCATCTTTCATCTTTCCTCATTGTTTCATCTTTCATCTTTCCGCATTGTTTCATCTTTCATCTTTCCGCATTGTTTCATCTTTCATCTTTCCGCATTGTTTCATCTTTCATATTTCCGCATTGTTTCATCTTTCATCTTTCCGCATTGTTTCATCTTTCATCTTTCCGCATTGTTTCATCTTTCCGCATTGTTTCATCTTTCATCTTTCCGCATTGTTTCATCTTTCATCTTTCCGCATTCTTTCATCTTTCATCTTTCCGCATTGTTTCATCTTTCATCTTTCCGATTTGTTTCATCTTTCCGCATTGTTTCATCTTTCCGCATTGTTTCATCTTTCCGCATTGTTTCATCTTTCCGCATTGTTTCATGTTTCCGCATTGTTTCATCTTTCCGCATGGTTTCATCTTTCCGCATTGTTTCATCTTTCCGCATTGTTTCATCTTTCCGCATTGTTTCATCTTTCCGCATTGTTTCATCTTTCCGCATTGTTTCATCTTTCCGCATTGTTTCATCTTTCCGCATTGTTTCATCTTTCCGCATTGTTTCATCTTTCCGCATTGTTTCATCTTTCCGCATTGTTTCATCTTTCCGCATTGTTTCATCTTTCCGCATTGTTTCATCTTTCATCTTTCCGCATTGTTTCATCATTCATCTTTCCGCATTGTTTCATCTTTCATCTTTCCGCATTGTTTCATCTTTCATCTTTCCGCATTTTTTCATCTTTCATCTTTCCGCATTATTTCATCTTTCATCTTTCCGCATTGTTTCATCTTTCATCTTTCCGCATTGTTTCATCTTTAATCTTTCCGCATTGTTTCATCTTTCATCTTTCCGCATTGTTTCATCTTTCATCTTCCGCATTCTTTCATCTTTCATCTTTCCGCATTGTTTCATCTTTCATCTTTCCGCATTTTTTCATCTTTCATCTTTCCGCATTGTTTCATCTTTCATCTTTCCGCATTTTTTCATCTTTCATCTTTCCGCATTGTTTCATCTTTCATCTTTCCGCATTGTTTCATCTTTCATCTTTCCGCATTGTTTCATCTTTCCGCATTGTTTCATCTTTCCGCATTGTTTGATCTTTCCGCATTGTTTCATCTTTCCGCATTGTTTCATCTTTCCGCATTGTTTCATCTTTCATCTTTCCGCATTGTTTCATCTTTCATCTTTCCGCATTGTTTCATCTTTCATCTTTCCTCATTGTTTCATCTTTCATCTTTCCGCATTGTTTCATCTTTCATCTTTCCGCATTGTTTCATCTTTCATCTTTCCGCATTGTTTCATCTTTCATCTTTCCGCATTGTTTCATCTTTCATCTTTCCGCATTCTTTCATCTTTCATCTTTCGCATTCTTTCATCTTTCATCTTTCCGCATTGTTTCATCTTTCATCTTTCCGCATTTTTTCATCTTTCATCTTTCCGGATTGTTTCATCTTTCATCTTTCCGCATTTTTTCATCTTTCATCTTTCCGCATTGTTTCATCTTTCATCTTTCCGCATTGTTTCATCTTTCATCTTTCCGCATTGTTTCATCTTTCCGCATTTTTTCATCTTTCATCTTCCGCATTCTTTCATCTTTCATCTTTCCGCATTGTTTCATCTTTCATCTTTCCGCATTTTTTCATCTTTCATCTTTCCGCAATGTTTCATCTTTCATCTTTCCGCATTGTTTCATCTTTCATCTTTCCGCATTGTTTCATCTTTCATCTTCCGCATTCTTTCATCTTTCATCTTTCCGCATTGTTTCATCTTTCATCTTTCTGCATTTTTTCATCTTTCATCTTTCCGCATTGTTTCATCTTTCATCTTTCCGCATTTTTTCATCTTTCATCTTTCCGCATTGTTTCATCTTTCATCTATCCGCATTGTTTCATCTTTCATCTTTCCGCATTGTTTCATCTTTCATCTTTCCGCATTGTTTCATCTTTCATCTTTCCGCATTGTTTCATCTTTCATCTTTCCGCATTGTTTCATCTTTCATCTTTCCGCATTGTTTCATCTTTCATCTTTCCGCATTGTTTCATCTTTCATTTTTCCGCATTGTTTCATCTTTCATCTTTCCGCATTGTTTCATCTTTCATCTTTCCGCATTGTTTCATCTTTCATCTTTCCGCATTGTTTCATCTTTCATCTTTCCGCATTGTTTCACCTATCCGCATTGTTTCGTCTTTCATCTTTATGCATTGTTTCATCTTTCATCTTTCCGCATTGTTTCATCTTTCATCTTTCCGCATTGTTTCATCTTTCATCTTTCCGCATTGTTTCATCTTTCATCTTTCCGCATTGTTTCATCTTTCATCTTTCCGCATTGTTTCATCTTTCATCTTTCCGCATTGTTTCATCTTTCATCTTTCCGCATTGTTTCATCTTTCATCTTTCCGCATTGTTTCATCTTTCATCTTTCCGCATTGTTTCATCTTTCATCTTTCCGCATTGTTTCATCTTTCCGCATTGTTTCATCTTTCATCTTTCCTCATTGTTTCATCTTTCATCTTTCCGCATTGTTTCATCTTTCATCTTTCCGCATTGTTTCATCTTTCATCTTTCCGCATTGTTTCATCTTTCATATTTCCGCATTGTTTCATCTTTCATCTTTCCGCATTGTTTCATCTTTCATCTTTCCGCATTGTTTCATCTTTCCGCATTGTTTCATCTTTCATCTTTCCGCATTGTTTCATCTTTCATCTTTCCGCATTCTTTCATCTTTCATCTTTCCGCATTGTTTCATCTTTCATGTTTCCGATTTGTTTCATCTTTCCGCATTGTTTCATCTTTCCGCATTGTTTCATCTTTCCGCATTGTTTCATCTTTCCGCATTGTTTCATGTTTCCGCATTGTTTCATCTTTCCGCATGGTTTCATCTTTCCGCATTGTTTCATCTTTCCGCATTGTTTCATCTTTCCGCATTGTTTCATCTTTCCGCATTGTTTCATCTTTCCGCATTGTTTCATCTTTCCGCATTGTTTCATCTTTCCGCATTGTTTCATCTTTCCGCATTGTTTCATCTTTCCGCATTGTTTCATCTTTCCGCATTGTTTCATCTTTCCGCATTGTTTCATCTTTCATCTTTCCGCATTGTTTCATCATTCATCTTTCCGCATTGTTTCATCTTTCATCTTTCCGCATTGTTTCATCTTTCATCTTTCCGCATTTTTTCATCTTTCATCTTTCCGCATTATTTCATCTTTCATCTTTCCGCATTGTTTCATCTTTCATCTTTCCGCATTGTTTCATCTTTAATCTTTCCGCATTGTTTCATCTTTCATCTTTCCGCATTGTTTCATCTTTCATCTTCCGCATTCTTTCATCTTTCATCTTTCCGCATTGTTTCATCTTTCATCTTTCCGCATTTTTTCATCTTTCATCTTTCCGCATTGTTTCATCTTTCATCTTTCCGCATTTTTTCATCTTTCATCTTTCCGCATTGTTTCATCTTTCATCTTTCCGCATTGTTTCATCTTTCATCTTTCCGCATTGTTTCATCTTTCCGCATTGTTTCATCTTTCCGCATTGTTTGATCTTTCCGCATTGTTTCATCTTTCCGCATTGTTTCATCTTTCCGCATTGTTTCATCTTTCCGCATTGTTTCATCTTTCATCTTTCCGCATTGTTTCATCTTTCATCTTTCCGCATTGTTTCATCTTTCCGCATTGTTTCATCTTTCATCTTTCCGCATTGTTTCATCTTTCATCTTTCCGCATTGTTTCATCTTTCATCTTTCCGCATTGTTTCATCTTTCATCTTTCCGCATTGTTTCATCTTTCATCTTTCCGCATTGTTTCATCTTTCATCTTTCCGCATTGTTTCATCTTTCCGCATTGTTTCATCTTTCATCTTTCCGCATTGTTTCATCTTTCATCTTTCCGCATTGTTTCATCTTTCCGCATTGTTTCATCTTTCATCTTTCCTCATTGTTTCATCTTTCATCTTTCCGCATTGTTTCATCTTTCATCTTTCCGCATTGTTTCATCTTTCATCTTTCCGCATTGTTTCATCTTTCATATTTCCGCATTGTTTCATCTTTCATCTTTCCGCATTGTTTCATCTTTCATCTTTCCGCATTGTTTCATCTTTCCGCATTGTTTCATCTTTCATCTTTCCGCATTGTTTCATCTTTCATCTTTCCGCATTCTTTCATCTTTCATCTTTCCGCATTGTTTCATCTTTCATCTTTCCGCATTGTTTCATCTTTCCGCATTGTTTCATCTTTCCGCATTGTTTCATCTTTCCGCATTGTTTCATCTTTCCGCATTGTTTCATCTTTCCGCATGGTTTCATCTTTCCGCATTGTTTCATCTTTCCGCATTGTTTCATCTTTCCGCATTGTTTCATCTTTCCGCATTGTTTCATCTTTCCGCATTGTTTCATCTTTCCGCATTGTTTCATCTTTCCGCATTGTTTCATCTTTCCGCATTGTTTCATCTTTCCGCATTGTTTCATCTTTCCGCATTGTTTCATCTTTCCGCATTGTTTCATCTTTCCGCATTGTTTCATCTTTCCGCATTGTTTCATCTTTCCGCATTGTTTCATCTTTCCGCATTGTTTCATCTTTCCGCATTGTTTCATCTTTCCGCATTGTTTCATCTTTCCGCATTGTTTCATCTTTCCGCATTGTTTCATCTTTCATCTTTCCGCATTGTTTCATCATTCATCTTTCCGCATTGTTTCATCTTTCATCTTTCCGCATTGTTTCATCTTTCATCTTTCCGCATTTTTTCATCTTTCATCTTTCCGCATTATTTCATCTTTCATCTTTCCGCATTGTTTCATCTTTCATCTTTCCGCATTGTTTCATCTTTAATCTTTCCGCATTGTTTCATCTTTCATCTTTCCGCATTGTTTCATCTTTCATCTTCCGCATTCTTTCATCTTTCATCTTTCCGCATTGTTTCATCTTTCATCTTTCCGCATTTTTTCATCTTTCATCTTTCCGCATTGTTTCATCTTTCATCTTTCCGCATTTTTTCATCTTTCATCTTTCCGCATTGTTTCATCTTTCATCTTTCCGCATTGTTTCATCTTTCATCTTTCCGCATTGTTTCATCTTTCCGCATTGTTTCATCTTTCCGCATTGTTTGATCTTTCCGCATTGTTTCATCTTTCCGCATTGTTTCATCTTTCCGCATTGTTTCATCTTTCCGCATTGTTTCATCTTTCATCTTTCCGCATTGTTTCATCTTTCATCTTTCCGCATTGTTTCATCTTTCCGCATTGTTTCATCTTTCATCTTTCCGCATTGTTTCATCTTTCATCTTTCCGCATTGTTTCATCTTTCATCTTTCCGCATTGTTTCATCTTTCATCTTCCGCATTCTTTCATCTTTCATCTTTCCGCATTGTTTCATCTTTCATCTTTCCGCATTGTTTCATCTTTCCGCATTGTTTCATCTTTCCGCATTGTTTCATCTTTCCGCATTGTTTCATCTTTCCGCATTGTTTCATCTTTCCGCATTGTTTCATCTTTCCGCATTGTTTCATCTTTCATCTTTCCGCATTGTTTCATCTTTCATCTTTCCGCATTGTTTCATCTTTCATCTTTCCCCATTGTTTCATCTTTCATCTTTCCGCATTGTTTCATCTTTCATCTTTCCGCATTGTTTCATCTTTCATCTTTCCGCATTTTTTCATCTTTCATCTTTCCGCATTGTTTCATCTTTCATCTTTCCGCATTGTTTCATCTTTCATCTTTCCGCATTGTTTCATCTTTCATCTTTCCGCATTGTTTCATCTTTCATCTTTCCGCATTGTTTCATCTTTCATCTTTCCGCATTGTTTCATCTTTCATCTTTCCGCATTGTTTCATCTTTCATCTTTCCGCATTGTTTCATCTTTCATCTTTCCGCATTGTTTCATCTTTCATCTTTCCGCATTCTTTCATCTTTCATCTTCCGCATTCTTTCATCTTTCATCTTTCCGCATTGTTTCATCTTTCATCTTTCCGCATTTTTTCATCTTTCATCTTTCCGGATTGTTTCATCTTTCATCTTTCCGCATTTTTTCATCTTTCATCTTTCCGCATTGTTTCATCTTTCATCTTTCCGCATTGTTTCATCTTTCATCTTTCCGCATTGTTTCATCTTTCCGCATTTTTTCATCTTTCATCTTCCGCATTCTTTCATCTTTCATCTTTCCGCATTGTTTCATCTTTCATCTTTCCGCATTTTTTCATCTTTCATCTTTCCGCATTGTTTCATCTTTCATCTTTCCGCATTGTTTCATCTTTCATCTTTACGCATTGTTTCATCTTTCATCTTCCGCATTCTTTCATCTTTCATCTTTCCGCATTGTTTCATCTTTCATCTTTCCGCATTTTTTCATCTTTCATCTTTCCGCATTGTTTCATCTTTCATCTTTCCGCATTTTTTCATCTTTCATCTTTCCGCATTGTTTCATCTTTCATCTTTCCGCATTGTTTCATCTTTCATCTTTCCGCATTGTTTCATCTTTCCGCATTGTTCATCTTTCATCTTTCCGCATTGTTTCATCTTTCATCTTTCCGCATTGTTTCATCTTTCATCTTTCCGCATTGTTTCATCTTTCATCTTTCCGCATTGTTTCATCTTTCATCTTTCCGCATTGTTTCATCTTTCATCTTTCCGCATTGTTTCATCTTTCATCTTTCCGCATTGTTTCATCTTTCATCTTTCCGCATTGTTTCATCTTTCATCTTCCGCATTCTTTCATCTTTCATCTTTCCGCATTGTTTCATCTTTCATCTTTCTGCATTTTTTCATCTTTCATCTTTCCGCATTGTTTCATCTTTCATCTTTCCGCATTGTTTCATCTTTCATCTTTCCGCATTGTTTCATCTTTCATCTATCCGCATTGTTTCATCTTTCATTTTTCCGCATTGTTTCATCTTTCATCTTTCCGCATTGTTTCATCTTTCATCTTTCCGCATTGTTTCATCTTTCATCTTTCCGCATTGTTTCATCTTTCATCTTTCCGCAATGTTTCATCTTTCATCTTTCCGCATTGTTTCATCTTTCATCTTTCCGCATTGTTTCATCTTTCATCTTTCCGCATTGTTTCATCTTTCATCTTTCCGCAATGTTTCATCTTTCATCTTTCCGCATTGTTTCATCTTTCATCTTCCGCATTGTTTCATCTTTCATCTTGCCGCATTGTTTCATCTTTCATCTTTCCGCATTGTTTCATCTTTCATCTTTCCGCATTGTTTCATCTTTCATGTTTCCGCATTTTTTCATCTTTCATCTTTCCGCATTGTTTCATCTTTCATCTATCCGCATTGTTTCATCTTTCCGCATTGTTTCATCTTTCCGCATTGTTTCATCTTTCATCTTTCCGCATTGTTTCATCTTTCATCTTTCCGCATTGTTTCATCTTTCATCTTTCCGCATTGTTTCATCTTTCATCTTTCCGCATTGTTTCATCTTTCATCTTTCCGCATTTTTTCATCTTTCATCTTTCCGCATTGTTTCATCTTTCATCTTTCCGCATTGTTTCATCTTTCATCTTTCCGCATTGTTTCATCTTTCATCTTTCCGAATTGTTTCATCTTTCATCTTTCCGCATTGTTTCATCTTTCATCTTTCCGCATTGTTTCATCTTTCATCTTTCCGCATTGTTTCATCTTTCATCTTTCCGCATTGTTTCATCTTTCATCTTTCCGCATTGTTTCATCTTTCATCTTTCCGCATTGTTTCATCTTTCATCTTTCCGCATTGTTTCATCTTTCATCTTTCCGCATTGTTTCATCTTTCCGCATTATTTCATCTTTCATCTTCCGCATTGTTTCATCTTTCCGCATTGTTTCATCTTTCCGCATTGTTTCATCTTTCCGCATTGTTTCATCTTTCATCTTTCCGCATTGTTTCATCTTTCATCTTTCCGCATTGTTTCATCTTTCATCTTTCCGCATTGTTTCATCTTTCATCTTTCCGCATTGTTTCATCTTTCATCTTTCCGCATTGTTTCATCTTTCATCTTTCCGCATTTTTTCATCTTTCATCTTTCCGCATTGTTTCATCTTTCCGCATTGTTTCATCTTTCATCTTTCCGCATTGTTTCATCTTTCATCTTTCCGCATTTTTTCATCTTTCATCTTTCCGCATTATTTCATCTTTCATCTTTCCGCATTGTTTCATCTTTCATCTTTCCGCATTGTTTCATCTTTCCGCATTGTTTCATCTTTCCGCATTGTTTCATCTTTCCGCATTGTTTCATCTTTCATCTTTCCGCATTGTTTCATCTTTCATCTTTCCGCATTGTTTCATCTTTCATCTTTCCGCATTGTTTCATCATTCATCTTTCCGCATTGTTTCATCTTTCATCTTTCCGCATTGTTTCATCTTTCATCTTTCCGCATTTTTTCATCTTTCATCTTTCCGCATTATTTCATCTTTCATCTTTCCGCATTGTTTCATCTTTCATCTTTCCGCATTGTTTCATCTTTAATCTTTCCGCATTGTTTCATCTTTCATCTTTCCGCATTGTTTCATCTTTCATCTTCCGCATTCTTTCATCTTTCATCTTTCCGCATTGTTTCATCTTTCATCTTTCCGCATTTTTTCATCTTTCATCTTTCCGCATTGTTTCATCTTTCATCTTTCCGCATTTTTTCATCTTTCATCTTTCCGCATTGTTTCATCTTTCATCTTTCCGCATTGTTTCATCTTTCATCTTTCCGCATTGTTTCATCTTTCCGCATTGTTTCATCTTTCAGCATTGTTTGATCTTTCCGCATTGTTTCATCTTTCCGCATTGTTTCATCTTTCCGCATTGTTTCATCTTTCCGCATTGTTTCATCTTTCATCTTTCCGCATTGTTTCATCTTTCATCTTTCCGCATTGTTTCATCTTTCCGCATTGTTTCATCTTTCATCTTTCCGCATTGTTTCATCTTTCATCTTTCCGCATTGTTTCATCTTTCATCTTTCCGCATTGTTTCATCTTTCATCTTCCGCATTCTTTCATCTTTCATCTTTCCGCATTGTTTCATCTTTCATCTTTCCGCATTGTTTCATCTTTCCGCATTGTTTCATCTTTCATCTTCCGCATTGTTTCATCTTTCCGCATTGTTTCATCTTTCCGCATTGTTTCATCTTTCCGCATTGTTTCATCTTTCCGCATTGTTTCATCTTTCCGCATTGTTTCATCTTTCATCTTTCCGCATTGTTTCATCTTTCATCTTTCCGCATTGTTTCATCTTTCATCTTTCCGCATTGTTTCATCTTTCATCTTTCCGCATTGTTTCATCTTTCATCTTTCCGCATTGTTTCATCTTTCATCTTTCCGCATTTTTTCATCTTTCATCTTTCCGCATTGTTTCATCTTTCCGCATTGTTTCATCTTTCATCTTTCCGCATTGTTTCATCTTTCATCTTTCCGCATTTTTTCATCTTTCATCTTTCCGCATTATTTCATCTTTCATCTTTCCGCATTGTTTCATCTTTCATCTTTCCGCATTGTTTCATCTTTCCGCATTGTTTCATCTTTCCGCATTGTTTCATCTTTCCGCATTGTTTCATCTTTCCGCATTGTTTCATCTTTCCGCATTGTTTCATCTTTCATCTTTCCGCATTGTTTCATCTTTCATCTTTCCGCATTGTTTCATCTTTCATCTTTCCGCATTGTTTCATCATTCATCTTTCCGCATTGTTTCATCTTTCATCTTTCCGCATTGTTTCATCTTTCATCTTTCCGCATTTTTTCATCTTTCATCTTTCCGCATTATTTCATCTTTCATCTTTCCGCATTGTTTCATCTTTCATCTTTCCGCATTGTTTCATCTTTAATCTTTCCGCATTGTTTCATCTTTCATCTTTCCGCATTGTTTCATCTTTCATCTTCCGCATTCTTTCATCTTTCATCTTTCCGCATTGTTTCATCTTTCATCTTTCCGCATTTTTTCATCTTTCATCTTTCCGCATTGTTTCATCTTTCATCTTTCCGCATTTTTTCATCTTTCATCTTTCCGCATTGTTTCATCTTTCATCTTTCCGCATTGTTTCATCTTTCATCTTTCCGCATTGTTTCATCTTTCCGCATTGTTTCATCTTTCCGCATTGTTTGATCTTTCCGCATTGTTTCATCTTTCCGCATTGTTTCATCTTTCCGCATTGTTTCATCTTTCCGCATTGTTTCATCTTTCATCTTTCCGCATTGTTTCATCTTTCATCTTTCCGCATTGTTTCATCTTTCCGCATTGTTTCATCTTTCATCTTTCCGCATTGTTTCATCTTTCATCTTTCCGCATTGTTTCATCTTTCATCTTTCCGCATTGTTTCATCTTTCATCTTCCGCATTCTTTCATCTTTCATCTTTCCGCATTGTTTCATCTTTCATCTTTCCGCATTGTTTCATCTTTCCGCATTGTTTCATCTTTCCGCATTGTTTCATCTTTCCGCATTGTTTCATCTTTCCGCATTGTTTCATCTTTCATCTTTCCGCATTGTTTCATCTTTCATCTTTCCGCATTGTTTCATCTTTCATCTTTCCCCATTGTTTCATCTTTCATCTTTCCGCATTGTTTCATCTTTCATCTTTCCGCATTGTTTCATCTTTCATCTTTCCGCATTTTTTCATCTTTCATCTTTCCGCATTGTTTCATCTTTCATCTTTCCGAATTGTTTCATCTTTCATCTTTCCGCATTGTTTCATCTTTCATCTTTCCGCATTGTTTCATCTTTCATCTTTCCGCATTGTTTCATCTTTCATCTTTCCGCATTGTTTCATCTTTCATCTTTCCGCATTGTTTCATCTTTCATCTTTCCGCATTGTTTCATCTTTCATCTTTCCGCATTGTTTCATCTTTCATCTTTCCGCATTGTTTCATCTTTCCGCATTGTTTCATCTTTCATCTTCCGCATTGTTTCATCTTTCCGCATTGTTTCATCTTTCCGCATTGTTTCATCTTTCCGCATTGTTTCATCTTTCCGCATTGTTTCATCTTTCCGCATTGTTTCATCTTTCATCTTTCCGCATTGTTTCATCTTTCATCTTTCCGCATTGTTTCATCTTTCATCTTTCCGCATTGTTTCATCTTTCATCTTTCCGCATTGTTTCATCTTTCATCTTTCCGCATTGTTTCATCTTTCATCTTTCCGCATTTTTTCATCTTTCATCTTTCCGCATTGTTTCATCTTTCCGCATTGTTTCATCTTTCATCTTTCCGCATTGTTTCATCTTTCATCTTTCCGCATTGTTTCATCTTTCATCTTTCCGCATTGTTTCATCTTTCATCTTCCGCATTCTTTCATCTTTCATCTTTCCGCATTGTTTCATCTTTCATCTTTCCGCATTGTTTCATCTTTCCGCATTGTTTCATCTTTCCGCATTGTTTCATCTTTCCGCATTGTTTCATCTTTCATCTTTCCGCATTGTTTCATCTTTCATCTTTCCGCATTGTTTCATCTTTCATCTTTCCGCATTGTTTCATCTTTCATCTTTCCGCATTGTTTCATCTTTCATCTTTCCGCATTGTTTCATCTTTCATCTTTCCGCATTTTTTCATCTTTCATCTTTCCGCATTATTTCATCTTTCATCTTTCCGCATTGTTTCATCTTTCATCTTTCCGCATTGTTTCATCTTTCCGCATTGTTTCATCTTTCCGCATTGTTTCATCTTTCCGCATTGTTTCATCTTTCATCTTTCCGCATTGTTTCATCTTTCATCTTTCCGCATTGTTTCATCTTTCATCTTTCCGCATTGTTTCATCATTCATCTTTCCGCATTGTTTCATCTTTCATCTTTCCGCATTGTTTCATCTTTCATCTTTCCGCATTTTTTCATCTTTCATCTTTCCGCATTATTTCATCTTTCATCTTTCCGCATTGTTTCATCTTTCATCTTTCCGCATTGTTTCATCTTTAATCTTTCCGCATTGTTTCATCTTTCATCTTTCCGCATTGTTTCATCTTTCATCTTCCGCATTCTTTCATCTTTCATCTTTCCGCATTGTTTCATCTTTCATCTTTCCGCATTTTTTCATCTTTCATCTTTCCGCATTGTTTCATCTTTCATCTTTCCGCATTTTTTCATCTTTCATCTTTCCGCATTGTTTCATCTTTCATCTTTCCGCATTGTTTCATCTTTCATCTTTCCGCATTGTTTCATCTTTCCGCATTGTTTCATCTTTCCGCATTGTTTGATCTTTCCGCATTGTTTCATCTTTCCGCATTGTTTCATCTTTCCGCATTGTTTCATCTTTCCGCATTGTTTCATCTTTCATCTTTCCGCATTGTTTCATCTTTCATCTTTCCGCATTGTTTCATCTTTCCGCATTGTTTCATCTTTCATCTTTCCGCATTGTTTCATCTTTCATCTTTCCGCATTGTTTCATCTTTCATCTTTCCGCATTGTTTCATCTTTCATATTTCCGCATTTTTTCATCTTTCATCTTCCGCATTCTTTCATCTTTCATCTTTCCGCATTGTTTCATCTTTCATCTTTCCGCATTATTTCATCTTTCATCTTTCCGCATTGTTTCATCTTTCATCTTTCCGCATTGTTTCATCTTTAATCTTTCCGCATTGTTTCATCTTTCATCTTTCCGCATTGTTTCATCTTTCATCTTCCGCATTCTTTCATCTTTCATCTTTCCGCATTGTTTCATCTTTCATCTTTCCGCATTGTTTCATCTTTCCGCATTGTTTCATCTTTCCGCATTGTTTCATGTTTCCGCATTGTTTCATCTTTCCGCATGGTTTCATCTTTCCGCATTGTTTCATCTTTCCGCATTGTTTCATCTTTCCGCATTGTTTCATCTTTCCGCATTGTTTCATCTTTCCGCATTGTTTCATCTTTCCGCATTGTTTCATCTTTCCGCATTGTTTCATCTTTCCGCATTGTTTCATCTTTCCGCATTGTTTCATCTTTCCGCATTGTTTCATCTTTCCACATTGTTTCATCTTTCATCTTTCCGCATTGTTTCATCATTCATCTTTCCGCATTGTTTCATCTTTCATCTTTCCGCATTGTTTCATCTTTCATCTTTCCGCATTTTTTCATCTTTCATCTTTCCGCATTATTTCATCTTTCATCTTTCCGCATTGTTTCATCTTTCATCTTTCCGCATTGTTTCATCTTTAATCTTTCCGCATTGTTTCATCTTTCATCTTTCCGCATTGTTTCATCTTTCATCTTCCGCATTCTTTCATCTTTCATCTTTCCGCATTGTTTCATCTTTCATCTTTCCGCATTTTTTCATCTTTCATCTTTCCGCATTGTTTCATCTTTCATCTTTCCGCATTTTTTCATCTTTCATCTTTCCGCATTGTTTCATCTTTCATCTTTCCGCATTGTTTCATCTTTCCGCATTGTTTCATCTTTCCGCATTGTTTGATCTTTCCGCATTGTTTCATCTTTCCGCATTGTTTCATCTTTCCGCATTGTTTCATCTTTCCGCATTGTTTCATCTTTCATCTTTCCGCATTGTTTCATCTTTCATCTTTCCGCATTGTTTCATCTTTCCGCATTGTTTCATCTTTCATCTTTCCGCATTGTTTCATCTTTCATCTTTCCGCATTGTTTCATCTTTCATCTTTCCGCATTGTTTCATCTTTCATCTTTCCGCATTGTTTCATCTTTCATCTTTCCGCATTGTTTCATCTTTCATCTTTCCGCATTGTTTCATCTTTCCGCATTGTTTCATCTTTCATCTTTCCGCATTGTTTCATCTTTCATCTTTCCGCATTGTTTCATCTTTCATCTTTCCGCATTGTTTCATCTTTCCGCATTGTTTCATCTTTCATCTTTCCTCATTGTTTCATCTTTCATCTTTCCGCATTGTTTCATCTTTCATCTTTCCGCATTGTTTCATCTTTCATCTTTCCGCATTGTTTCATCTTTCATATTTCCGCATTGTTTCATCTTTCATCTTTCCGCATTGTTTCATCTTTCATCTTTCCGCATTGTTTCATCTTTCCGCATTGTTTCATCTTTCATCTTTCCGCATTGTTTCATCTTTCATCTTTCCGCATTCTTTCATCTTTCATCTTTCCGCATTGTTTCATCTTTCATCTTTCCGCATTGTTTCATCTTTCCGCATTGTTTCATCTTTCCGCATTGTTTCATCTTTCCGCATTGTTTCATCTTTCCGCATTGTTTCATCTTTCCGCATGGTTTCATCTTTCCGCATTGTTTCATCTTTCCGCATTGTTTCATCTTTCCGCATTGTTTCATCTTTCCGCATTGTTTCATCTTTCCGCATTGTTTCATCTTTCCGCATTGTTTCATCTTTCCGCATTGTTTCATCTTTCCGCATTGTTTCATCTTTCCGCATTGTTTCATCTTTCCGCATTGTTTCATCTTTCCGCATTGTTTCATCTTTCCGCATTGTTTCATCTTTCCGCATTGTTTCATCTTTCCGCATTGTTTCATCTTTCCGCATTGTTTCATCTTTCCGCATTGTTTCATCTTTCCGCATTGTTTCATCTTTCCGCATTGTTTCATCTTTCCGCATTGTTTCATCTTTCATCTTTCCGCATTGTTTCATCATTCATCTTTCCGCATTGTTTCATCTTTCATCTTTCCGCATTGTTTCATCTTTCATCTTTCCGCATTTTTTCATCTTTCATCTTTCCGCATTATTTCATCTTTCATCTTTCCGCATTGTTTCATCTTTCATCTTTCCGCATTGTTTCATCTTTAATCTTTCCGCATTGTTTCATCTTTCATCTTTCCGCATTGTTTCATCTTTCATCTTCCGCATTCTTTCATCTTTCATCTTTCCGCATTGTTTCATCTTTCATCTTTCCGCATTTTTTCATCTTTCATCTTTCCGCATTGTTTCATCTTTCATCTTTCCGCATTTTTTCATCTTTCATCTTTCCGCATTGTTTCATCTTTCATCTTTCCGCATTGTTTCATCTTTCATCTTTCCGCATTGTTTCATCTTTCCGCATTGTTTCATCTTTCCGCATTGTTTGATCTTTCCGCATTGTTTCATCTTTCCGCATTGTTTCATCTTTCCGCATTGTTTCATCTTTCCGCATTGTTTCATCTTTCATCTTTCCGCATTGTTTCATCTTTCATCTTTCCGCATTGTTTCATCTTTCCGCATTGTTTCATCTTTCATCTTTCCGCATTGTTTCATCTTTCATCTTTCCGCATTGTTTCATCTTTCATCTTTCCGCATTGTTTCATCTTTCATCTTCCGCATTCTTTCATCTTTCATCTTTCCGCATTGTTTCATCTTTCATCTTTCCGCATTGTTTCATCTTTCCGCATTGTTTCATCTTTCCGCATTGTTTCATCTTTCCGCATTGTTTCATCTTTCCGCATTGTTTCATCTTTCCGCATTGTTTCATCTTTCCGCATTGTTTCATCTTTCCGCATTGTTTCATCTTTCCGCATTGTTTCATCTTTCATCTTTCCGCATTGTTTCATCTTTCATCTTTCCGCATTGTTTCATCTTTCATCTTTCCCCATTGTTTCATCTTTCATCTTTCCGCATTGTTTCATCTTTCATCTTTCCGCATTGTTTCATCTTTCATCTTTCCGCATTTTTTCATCTTTCATCTTTCCGCATTGTTTCATCTTTCATCTTTCCGCATTGTTTCATCTTTCATCTTTCCGCATTGTTTCATCTTTCATCTTTCCGCATTGTTTCATCTTTCATCTTTCCGCATTGTTTCATCTTTCATCTTTCCGCATTGTTTCATCTTTCATCTTTCCGCATTGTTTCATCTTTCATCTTTCCGCATTGTTTCATCTTTCATCTTTCCGCATTGTTTCATCTTTCATCTTTCCGCATTCTTTCATCTTTCATCTTCCGCATTCTTTCATCTTTCATCTTTCCGCATTGTTTCATCTTTCATCTTTCCGCATTTTTTCATCTTTCATCTTTCCGGATTGTTTCATCTTTCATCTTTCCGCATTGTTTCATCTTTCCGCATTTTTTCATCTTTCATCTTCCGCATTCTTTCATCTTTCATCTTTCCGCATTGTTTCATCTTTCATCTTTCCGCATTTTTTCATCTTTCATCTTTCCGCATTGTTTCATCTTTCATCTTTCCGCATTGTTTCATCTTTCATCTTTACGCATTGTTTCATCTTTCATCTTCCGCATTCTTTCATCTTTCATCTTTCCGCATTGTTTCATCTTTCATCTTTCCGCATTTTTTCATCTTTCATCTTTCCGCATTGTTTCATCTTTCATCTTTCCGCATTTTTTCATCTTTCATCTTTCCGCATTGTTTCATCTTTCATCTTTCCGCATTGTTTCATCTTTCATCTTTCCGCATTGTTTCATCTTTCCGCATTGTTCATCTTTCATCTTTCCGCATTGTTTCATCTTTCATCTTTCCGCATTGTTTCATCTTTCATCTTTCCGCATTGTTTCATCTTTCATCTTTCCGCATTGTTTCATCTTTCATCTTTCCGCATTGTTTCATCTTTCATCTTTCCGCATTGTTTCATCTTTCATCTTTCCGCATTGTTTCATCTTTCATCTTTCCGCATTGTTTCATCTTTCATCTTCCGCATTCTTTCATCTTTCATCTTTCCGCATTGTTTCATCTTTCATCTTTCTGCATTTTTTCATCTTTCATCTTTCCGCATTGTTTCATCTTTCATCTTTCCGCATTGTTTCATCTTTCATCTTTCCGCATTGTTTCATCTTTCATCTATCCGCATTGTTTCATCTTTCATTTTTCCGCATTGTTTCATCTTTCATCTTTCCGCATTGTTTCATCTTTCATCTTTCCGCATTGTTTCATCTTTCATCTTTCCGCATTGTTTCATCTTTCATCTTTCCGCATTGTTTCACCTATCCGCATTGTTTCGTCTTTCATCTTTATGCATTGTTTCATCTTTCATCTTTCCGCATTGTTTCATCTTTCATCTTTCCGCATTGTTTCATCTTTCATCATTCCGCATTGTTTCATCTTTCATCTTTCCGCATTGTTTCATCTTTCATCTTTCCGCATTGTTTCATCTTTCATCTTTCCGCATTGTTTCATCTTTCATCTTTCCGCATTGTTTCATCTTTCATCTTTCCGCATTGTTTCATCTTTCATCTTTCCGCATTGTTTCATCTTTCCGCATTGTTTCATCTTTCCGCATTGTTTCATCTTTCCGCATTGTTTCATCTTTCCGCATTGTTTCATCTTTCATCTTTCCTCATTGTTTCATCTTTCATCTTTCCGCATTGTTTCATCTTTCATCTTTCCGCATTGTTTCATCTTTCATCTTTCCGCATTGTTTCATCTTTCATATTTCCGCATTGTTTCATCTTTCATCTTTCCGCATTGTTTCATCTTTCATCTTTCCGCATTGTTTCATCTTTCCGCATTGTTTCATCTTTCATCTTTCCGCATTGTTTCATCTTTCATCTTTCCGCATTCTTTCATCTTTCATCTTTCCGCATTGTTTCATCTTTCATCTTTCCGCATTGTTTCATCTTTCCGCATTGTTTCATCTTTCCGCATTGTTTCAACTTTCCGCATTGTTTCATCTTTCCGCATTGTTTCATCTTTCCGCATTGTTTCATCTTTCCGCATGGTTTCATCTTTCCGCATTGTTTCATCTTTCCGCATTGTTTCATCTTTCCGCATTGTTTCATCTTTCCGCATTGTTTCATCTTTCCGCATTGTTTCATCTTTCCGCATTGTTTCATCTTTCCGCATTGTTTCATCTTTCCGCATTGTTTCATCTTTCCGCATTGTTTCATCTTTCATCTTTCCGCATTGTTTCATCATTCATCTTTCCGCATTGTTTCATCTTTCATCTTTCCGCATTGTTTCATCTTTCATCTTTCCGCATTTTTTCATCTTTCATCTTTCCGCATTATTTCATCTTTCATCTTTCCGCATTGTTTCATCTTTCATCTTTCCGCATTGTTTCATCTTTAATCTTTCCGCATTGTTTCATCTTTCATCTTTCCGCATTGTTTCATCTTTCATCTTCCGCATTCTTTCATCTTTCATCTTTCCGCATTGTTTCATCTTTCATCTTTTCGCATTTTTTCATCTTTCATCTTTCCGCATTGTTTCATCTTTCATCTTTCCGCATTGTTTCATCTTTCATCTTTCCGCATTGTTTCATCTTTCATCTTTCCGAATTGTTTCATCTTTCATCTTTCCGCATTGTTTCATCTTTCATCTTTCCGCATTTTTTCATCTTTCATCTTTCCGCATTGTTTCATCTTTCATCTTTCCGCATTGTTTCATCTTTCATCTTTTCGCATTGTTTCATCTTTCATCTTTCCGCATTGTTTCATCTTTCCGCATTGTTTCATCTTTCATCTTCCGCATTCTTTCATCTTTCATCTTTCCGCATTGTTTCATCTTTCATCTTTCCGCAATGTTTCATCTTTCATCTTTCCGCATTGTTTCATCTTTCATCTTCCGCATTCTTTCATCTTTCATCTTGCCGCATTGTTTCATCTTTCATCTTTCCGCATTGTTTCATCTTTCATCTTTCCGCATTGTTTCATCTTTCATCTTTCCGCATTGTTTCATCTTTCATCTTTCCGCATTGTTTCATCTTTCATCTTTCCGCATTGTTTCATCTTTCCGCATTGTTTGATCTTTCCGCATTGTTTCATCTTTCATCTTTCCGCATTGTTTCATCTTTCATCTTTCCGCATTGTTTCATCTTTCATCTTTCCGCATTGTTTCATCTTTCATCTTTCCGCATTGTTTCATCTTTCATCTTTCCGCATTGTTTCATCTTTCATCTTTCCGCAATGTTTCATCTTTCATCTTTCCGCATTGTTTCATCTTTCATCTTCCGCATTCTTTCATCTTTCATCTTGCCGCATTGTTTCATCTTTCATCTTTCCGCATTGTTTCATCTTTCATCTTTCCGCATTGTTTCATCTTTCATCTTTCCGCATTGTTTCATCTTTCCGCATTGTTTCATCTTTCATCTTTCCGCATTGTTTCATCTTTCATCTTTCCGCATTGTTTCATCTTTCATCTTTCCGCAATGTTTCATCTTTCATCTTTCCGCATTGTTTCATCTTTCATCTTCCGCATTGTTTCATCTTTCATCTTGCCGCATTGTTTCATCTTTCATCTTTCCGCATTGTTTCATCTTTCATCTTTCCGCATTGTTTCATCTTTCATGTTTCCGCATTTTTTCATCTTTCATCTTTCCGCATTGTTTCATCTTTCATCTATCCGCATTGTTTCATCTTTCCGCATTGTTTCATCTTTCCGCATTGTTTCATCTTTCATCTTTCCGCATTGTTTCATCTTTCATCTTTCCGCATTGTTTCATCTTTCATCTTTCCGCATTGTTTCATCTTTCATCTTTCCGCATTGTTTCATCTTTCATCTTTCCGCATTTTTTCATCTTTCATCTTTCCGCATTGTTTCATCTTTCATCTTTCCGCATTGTTTCATCTTTCATCTTTCCGCATTGTTTCATCTTTCATCTTTCCGAATTGTTTCATCTTTCATCTTTCCGCATTGTTTCATCTTTCATCTTTCCGCATTGTTTCATCTTTCATCTTTCCGCATTGTTTCATCTTTCATCTTTCCGCATTGTTTCATCTTTCATCTTTCCGCATTGTTTCATCTTTCATCTTTCCGCATTGTTTCATCTTTCATCTTTCCGCATTGTTTCATCTTTCATCTTTCCGCATTGTTTCATCTTTCCGCATTATTTCATCTTTCATCTTCCGCATTGTTTCATCTTTCCGCATTGTTTCATCTTTCCGCATTGTTTCATCTTTCCGCATTGTTTCATCTTTCATCTTTCCGCATTGTTTCATCTTTCGTCTTTCCGCATTGTTTCATCTTTCATCTTTCCGCATTGTTTCATCTTTCATCTTTCCGCATTGTTTCATCTTTCATCTTTCCGCATTGTTTCATCTTTCATCTTTCCGCATTTTTTCATCTTTCATCTTTCCGCATTGTTTCATCTTTCCGCATTGTTTCATCTTTCATCTTTCCGCATTATTTCATCTTTCATCTTTCCGCATTGTTTCATCTTTCATCTTTCCGCATTGTTTCATCTTTCCGCATTGTTTCATCTTTCCGCATTGTTTCATCTTTCCGCATTGTTTCATCTTTCATCTTTCCGCATTGTTTCATCTTTCATCTTTCCGCATTGTTTCATCTTTCATCTTTCCGCATTGTTTCATCATTCATCTTTCCGCATTGTTTCATCTTTCATCTTTCCGCATTGTTTCATCTTTCATCTTTCCGCATTTTTTCATCTTTCATCTTTCCGCATTATTTCATCTTTCATCTTTCCGCATTGTTTCATCTTTCATCTTTCCGCATTGTTTCATCTTTAATCTTTCCGCATTGTTTCATCTTTCATCTTTCCGCATTGTTTCATCTTTCATCTTCCGCATTCTTTCATCTTTCATCTTTCCGCATTGTTTCATCTTTCATCTTTCCGCATTTTTTCATCTTTCATCTTTCCGCATTGTTTCATCTTTCATCTTTCCGCATTTTTTCATCTTTCATCTTTCCGCATTGTTTCATCTTTCATCTTTCCGCATTGTTTCATCTTTCATCTTTCCGCATTGTTTCATCTTTCCGCATTGTTTCATCTTTCCGCATTGTTTGATCTTTCCGCATTGTTTCATCTTTCCGCATTGTTTCATCTTTCCGCATTGTTTCATCTTTCCGCATTGTTTCATCTTTCATCTTTCCGCATTGTTTCATCTTTCATCTTTCCGCATTGTTTCATCTTTCCGCATTGTTTCATCTTTCATCTTTCCGCATTGTTTCATCTTTCATCTTTCCGCATTGTTTCATCTTTCATCTTTCCGCATTGTTTCATCTTTCATCTTCCGCATTCTTTCATCTTTCATCTTTCCGCATTGTTTCATCTTTCATCTTTCCGCATTGTTTCATCTTTCCGCATTGTTTCATCTTTCATCTTCCGCATTGTTTCATCTTTCCGCATTGTTTCATCTTTCCGCATTGTTTCATCTTTCCGCATTGTTTCATCTTTCCGCATTGTTTCATCTTTCCGCATTGTTTCATCTTTCATCTTTCCGCATTGTTTCATCTTTCATCTTTCCGCATTGTTTCATCTTTCATCTTTCCGCATTGTTTCATCTTTCATCTTTCCGCATTGTTTCATCTTTCATCTTTCCGCATTGTTTCATCTTTCATCTTTCCGCATTTTTTCATCTTTCATCTTTCCGCATTGTTTCATCTTTCCGCATTGTTTCATCTTTCATCTTTCCGCATTGTTTCATCTTTCATCTTTCCGCATTTTTTCATCTTTCATCTTTCCGCATTATTTCATCTTTCATCTTTCCGCATTGTTTCATCTTTCATCTTTCCGCATTGTTTCATCTTTCCGCATTGTTTCATCTTTCCGCATTGTTTCATCTTTCCGCATTGTTTCATCTTTCCGCATTGTTTCATCTTTCATCTTTCCGCATTGTTTCATCTTTCATCTTTCCGCATTGTTTCATCTTTCATCTTTCCGCATTGTTTCATCATTCATCTTTCCGCATTGTTTCATCTTTCATCTTTCCGCATTGTTTCATCTTTCATCTTTCCGCATTTTTTCATCTTTCATCTTTCCGCATTATTTCATCTTTCATCTTTCCGCATTGTTTCATCTTTCATCTTTCCGCATTGTTTCATCTTTAATCTTTCCGCATTGTTTCATCTTTCATCTTTCCGCATTGTTTCATCTTTCATCTTCCGCATTCTTTCATCTTTCATCTTTCCGCATTGTTTCATCTTTCATCTTTCCGCATTTTTTCATCTTTCATCTTTCCGCATTGTTTCATCTTTCATCTTTCCGCATTTTTTCATCTTTCATCTTTCCGCATTGTTTCATCTTTCATCTTTCCGCATTGTTTCATCTTTCATCTTTCCGCATTGTTTCATCTTTCCGCATTGTTTCATCTTTCCGCATTGTTTGATCTTTCCGCATTGTTTCATCTTTCCGCATTGTTTCATCTTTCCGCATTGTTTCATCTTTCCGCATTGTTTCATCTTTCATCTTTCCGCATTGTTTCATCTTTCATCTTTCCGCATTGTTTCATCTTTCCGCATTGTTTCATCTTTCATCTTTCCGCATTGTTTCATCTTTCATCTTTCCGCATTGTTTCATCTTTCATCTTTCCGCATTGTTTCATCTTTCATCTTCCGCATTCTTTCATCTTTCATCTTTCCGCATTGTTTCATCTTTCATCTTTCCGCATTGTTTCATCTTTCCGCATTGTTTCATCTTTCCGCATTGTTTCATCTTTCCGCATTGTTTCATCTTTCCGCATTGTTTCATCTTTCATCTTTCCGCATTGTTTCATCTTTCATCTTTCCGCATTGTTTCATCTTTCATCTTTCCCCATTGTTTCATCTTTCATCTTTCCGCATTGTTTCATCTTTCATCTTTCCGCATTGTTTCATCTTTCATCTTTCCGCATTTTTTCATCTTTCATCTTTCCGCATTGTTTCATCTTTCATCTTTCCGAATTGTTTCATCTTTCATCTTTCCGCATTGTTTCATCTTTCATCTTTCCGCATTGTTTCATCTTTCATCTTTCCGCATTGTTTCATCTTTCATCTTTCCGCATTGTTTCATCTTTCATCTTTCCGCATTGTTTCATCTTTCATCTTTCCGCATTGTTTCATCTTTCATCTTTCCGCATTGTTTCATCTTTCATCTTTCCGCATTGTTTCATCTTTCCGCATTGTTTCATCTTTCATCTTCCGCATTGTTTCATCTTTCCGCATTGTTTCATCTTTCCGCATTGTTTCATCTTTCCGCATTGTTTCATCTTTCCGCATTGTTTCATCTTTCATCTTTCCGCATTGTTTCATCTTTCATCTTTCCGCATTGTTTCATCTTTCATCTTTCCGCATTGTTTCATCTTTCATCTTTCCGCATTGTTTCATCTTTCATCTTTCCGCATTGTTTCATCTTTCATCTTTCCGCATTTTTTCATCTTTCATCTTTCCGCATTGTTTCATCTTTCCGCATTGTTTCATCTTTCATCTTTCCGCATTGTTTCATCTTTCATCTTTCCGCATTGTTTCATCTTTCATCTTTCCGCATTGTTTCATCTTTCATCTTCCGCATTCTTTCATCTTTCATCTTTCCGCATTGTTTCATCTTTCATCTTTCCGCATTGTTTCATCTTTCCGCATTGTTTCATCTTTCCGCATTGTTTCATCTTTCATCTTTCCGCATTGTTTCATCTTTCATCTTTCCGCATTGTTTCATCTTTCATCTTTCCGCATTGTTTCATCTTTCATCTTTCCGCATTGTTTCATCTTTCATCTTTCCGCATTGTTTCATCTTTCATCTTTCCGCATTTTTTCATCTTTCATCTTTCCGCATTATTTCATCTTTCATCTTTCCGCATTGTTTCATCTTTCATCTTTCCGCATTGTTTCATCTTTCCGCATTGTTTCATCTTTCCGCATTGTTTCATCTTTCCGCATTGTTTCATCTTTCATCTTTCCGCATTGTTTCATCTTTCATCTTTCCGCATTGTTTCATCTTTCATCTTTCCGCATTGTTTCATCATTCATCTTTCCGCATTGTTTCATCTTTCATCTTTCCGCATTGTTTCATCTTTCATCTTTCCGCATTTTTTCATCTTTCATCTTTCCGCATTATTTCATCTTTCATCTTTCCGCATTGTTTCATCTTTCATCTTTCCGCATTGTTTCATCTTTAATCTTTCCGCATTGTTTCATCTTTCATCTTTCCGCATTGTTTCATCTTTCATCTTCCGCATTCTTTCATCTTTCATCTTTCCGCATTGTTTCATCTTTCATCTTTCCGCATTTTTTCATCTTTCATCTTTCCGCATTGTTTCATCTTTCATCTTTCCGCATTTTTTCATCTTTCATCTTTCCGCATTGTTTCATCTTTCATCTTTCCGCATTGTTTCATCTTTCATCTTTCCGCATTGTTTCATCTTTCCGCATTGTTTCATCTTTCCGCATTGTTTGATCTTTCCGCATTGTTTCATCTTTCCGCATTGTTTCATCTTTCCGCATTGTTTCATCTTTCCGCATTGTTTCATCTTTCATCTTTCCGCATTGTTTCATCTTTCATCTTTCCGCATTGTTTCATCTTTCCGCATTGTTTCATCTTTCATCTTTCCGCATTGTTTCATCTTTCATCTTTCCGCATTGTTTCATCTTTCATCTTTCCGCATTGTTTCATCTTTCATCTTTCCGCATTGTTTCATCTTTCATCTTTCCGCATTGTTTCATCTTTCATCTTTCCGCATTGTTTCATCTTTCATCTTTCCGCATTGTTTCATCTTTCATCTTTCCGCATTGTTTCATCTTTCATATTTCCGCATTTTTTCATCTTTCATCTTCCGCATTCTTTCATCTTTCATCTTTCCGCATTGTTTCATCTTTCATCTTTCCGCATTTTTTCATCTTTCATCTTTCCGCATTGTTTCATCTTTCATCTTTTCGAATTGTTTCATCTTTCATCTTTCCGCATTGTTTCATCTTTCATCTTTCCGCATTGTTTCATCTTTCATCTTTCCGCAATGTTTCATCTTTCATCTTTCCGCATTGTTTCATCTTTCATCTTTCCGCATTGTTTCATCTTTCATCTATCCGCATTGTTTCATCTTTCATCTTTCCGCATTTTTTCATCTTTCATCTTTCCGCATTGTTTCATCTTTCATCTTTCCGCATTTTTTCATCTTTCATCTTTCCGCATTGTTTCATCTTTCATCTTTCCGCATTGTTTCATCTTTCCGCATTGTTTCATCTTTCATCTTCCGCATTCTTTCATCTTTCATCTTTCCGCATTGTTTCATCTTTCATCTTTCCGCATTTTTTCATCTTTCATCTTTCCGCATTGTTTCATCTTTCATCTTTCCGCATTGTTTCATCTTTCATCTTTCCGCATTGTTTCATCTTTCATCTTTCCGCATTGTTTCATCTTTCATCTTTCATCTTTTCGCATTGTTTCATCTTTCATCTTTCCGCATTGTTTCATCTTTCATCTTTCCGCATTGTTTCATCTTTCATCTTTCCGCATTGTTTCATCTTTTATCTTCCGCATTCGTTCATCTTTCATCTTTCCGCATTGTTTCATCTTTCATCTTTCCGCATTCTTTCATCTTTCATCTTTCCGCATTGTTTCATCTTTCATATTTCCGCATTTTTTCATCTTTCAATTTCCGCATTGTTTCATCTTTCATCTTTCCGCATTGTTTCATCTTTCATCTTTCCGCATTGTTTCATTTTTCATCTTTCCGAATTGTTTCATCTTTCATCTTTCCGCATTGTTTCATCTTTCATCTTTCCGCATTTTTTCATCTTTCATCTTTCCGCATTGTTTCATCTTTCATCTTTCCGCATTGTTTCATCTTTTATCTTCCGCATTCTTTCATCTTTCATCTTTCCGCATTGTTTCATCTTTCATCTTTCCGCATTCTTTCATCTTTCATCTTTCCGCATTGTTTCATCTTTCATCTTTCCGCATTTTTTCATCTTTCATCTTTCCGCATTGTTTCATCTTTCATCTTTCCGCATTGTTTCATCTTTCATCTTTCCGCATTGTTTCATCTTTCATCTTTCCGAATTGTTTCATCTTTCATCTTTCCGAATTGTTTCATCTTTCATCTTTCCGCATTTTTTCATCTTTCATCTTTCCGCATTGTCTCATCTTTCATCTTTCCGCATTGTTTCATCTTTCCGCATTGTTTCATCTTTCATCTTCCGCATTCTTTCATCTTTCATCTTTCCGCATTGTTTCATCTTTCATCTTTCCGCATTGTTTCATCTTTCATCTTTCCGCATTGTTTCATCTTTCCGCATTGTTTCATCTTTCATCTTTCCGCATTGTTTCATCTTTCATCTTTCCGCATTCTTTCATCTTTCATCTTTCCGCATTGTTTCATCTTTCATCTTTCCGCATTGTTTCATCTTTCATCTTTCCGCATTGTTTCATCTTTCATCTTTCCGAATTGTTTCATCTTTCATCTTTCCGCATTGTTTCATCTTTCATCTTTCCGCATTGTTTCATCTTTCCGCATTGTTTCATCTTTCCGCATTGTTTCATCTTTCATCTTTCCGCATTGTTTCATCTTTCATCTTTCCGCATTGTTTCATCTTTCATCTTTCCGCATTGTTTCATCTTTCATCTTTTCGCATTGTTTCATCTTTCATCTTCCGCATTCTTTCATCTTTCATCTTTCCGCATTGTTTCATCTTTCATCTTTCCGCATTGTTTCATCTTTCATCTTCCGCATTCTTTCATCTTTCATCTTGCCGCATTGTTTCATCTTTCATCTTTCCGCATTGTTTCATCTTTCCGCATTGTTTCATCTTTCATCTTTCCGCATTTTTTCATCTTTCATCTTTCCGCATTGTTTCATCTTTCATCTTTCCGCATTGTTTCATCTTTCATCTTTCCGCATTGTTTCATCTTTCATCTTTCCGCATTGTTTCATCTTTCATCTTTCCGCGTTGTTTCATCTTTCATCTTTCCGCATTGTTTCATCTTTCATCTTTCCGCATTGTTTCATCTTTCATCTTTCCGCATTGTTTCATCTTTCATCTTTCCGCATTGTTTCATCTTTCATCTTTCCGCATTGTTTCATCTTTCATATTTCCGCATTTTTTCATCTTTCATCTTCCGCATTCTTTCATCTTTCATCTTTCCGCATTGTTTCATCTTTCATCTTTCCGCATTTTTTCATCTTTCATCTTTCCGCATTGTTTCATCTTTCATCTTTTCGAATTGTTTCATCTTTCATCTTTCCGCATTGTTTCATCTTTCATCTTTCCGCATTGTTTCATCTTTCATCTTTCCGCAATGTTTCATCTTTCATCTTTCCGCATTGTTTCATCTTTCATCTTTCCGCATTGTTTCATCTTTCATCTATCCGCATTGTTTCATCTTTCATCTTTCCGCATTTTTTCATCTTTCATCTTTCCGCATTGTTTCATCTTTCATCTTTCCGCATTTTTTCATCTTTCATCTTTCCGCATTGTTTCATCTTTCATCTTTCCGCATTGTTTCATCTTTCCGCATTGTTTCATCTTTCATCTTCCGCATTCTTTCATCTTTCATCTTTCCGCATTGTTTCATCTTTCATCTTTCCGCATTTTTTCATCTTTCATCTTTCCGCATTGTTTCATCTTTCATCTTTCCGCATTGTTTCATCTTTCATCTTTCCGCATTGTTTCATCTTTCATCTTTCCGCATTGTTTCATCTTTCATCTTTCATCTTTTCGCATTGTTTCATCTTTCATCTTTCCGCATTGTTTCATCTTTCATCTTTCCGCATTGTTTCATCTTTCATCTTTCCGCATTGTTTCATCTTTTATCTTCCGCATTCGTTCATCTTTCATCTTTCCGCATTGTTTCATCTTTCATCTTTCCGCATTCTTTCATCTTTCATCTTTCCGCATTGTTTCATCTTTCATATTTCCGCATTTTTTCATCTTTCAATTTCCGCATTGTTTCATCTTTCATCTTTCCGCATTGTTTCATCTTTCATCTTTCCGCATTGTTTCATTTTTCATCTTTCCGAATTGTTTCATCTTTCATCTTTCCGCATTGTTTCATCTTTCATCTTTCCGCATTTTTTCATCTTTCATCTTTCCGCATTGTTTCATCTTTCATCTTTCCGCATTGTTTCATCTTTTATCTTCCGCATTCTTTCATCTTTCATCTTTCCGCATTGTTTCATCTTTCATCTTTCCGCATTCTTTCATCTTTCATCTTTCCGCATTGTTTCATCTTTCATCTTTCCGCATTTTTTCATCTTTCATCTTTCCGCATTGTTTCATCTTTCATCTTTCCGCATTGTTTCATCTTTCATCTTTCCGCATTGTTTCATCTTTCATCTTTCCGAATTGTTTCATCTTTCATCTTTCCGAATTGTTTCATCTTTCATCTTTCCGCATTTTTTCATCTTTCATCTTTCCGCATTGTCTCATCTTTCATCTTTCCGCATTGTTTCATCTTTCCGCATTGTTTCATCTTTCATCTTCCGCATTCTTTCATCTTTCATCTTTCCGCATTGTTTCATCTTTCATCTTTCCGCATTGTTTCATCTTTCATCTTTCCGCATTGTTTCATCTTTCCGCATTGTTTCATCTTTCATCTTTCCGCATTGTTTCATCTTTCATCTTTCCGCATTCTTTCATCTTTCATCTTTCCGCATTGTTTCATCTTTCATCTTTCCGCATTGTTTCATCTTTCATCTTTCCGCATTGTTTCATCTTTCATCTTTCCGAATTGTTTCATCTTTCATCTTTCCGCATTGTTTCATCTTTCATCTTTCCGCATTGTTTCATCTTTCCGCATTGTTTCATCTTTCCGCATTGTTTCATCTTTCATCTTTCCGCATTGTTTCATCTTTCATCTTTCCGCATTGTTTCATCTTTCATCTTTCCGCATTGTTTCATCTTTCATCTTTTCGCATTGTTTCATCTTTCATCTTCCGCATTCTTTCATCTTTCATCTTTCCGCATTGTTTCATCTTTCATCTTTCCGCATTGTTTCATCTTTCATCTTCCGCATTCTTTCATCTTTCATCTTGCCGCATTGTTTCATCTTTCATCTTTCCGCATTGTTTCATCTTTCATCTTTCCGCATTGTTTCATCTTTCATCTTTCCGCATTTTTTCATCTTTCATCTTTCCGCATTGTTTCATCTTTCATCTATCCGCATTGTTTCATCTTTCCGCATTGTTTCATCTTTCCGCATTGTTTCATCTTTCCGCATTGTTTCATCTTTCCGCATTGTTTCATCTTTCCGCATTGTTTCATCTTTCCGCATTGTTTCATCTTTCATCTTTCCGCATTGTTTCATCTTTCATCTTTCCGCATTGTTTCATCTTTCATCTTTCCGCATTGTTTCATCTTTCATCTTTCCGCATTGTTTCATCTTTCATCTTTCCGCAATGTTTCATCTTTCATCTTTCCGCATTGTTTCATCTTTCATCTTCCGCATTCTTTCATCTTTCATCTCGCCGCATTGTTTCATCTTTCATCTTTCCGCATTGTTTCATCTTTCATCTTTCCGCATTGTTTCATCTTTCATCTTTCCGCATTGTTTCATCTTTCCGCATTGTTTCATCTTTCATCTTTCCGCATTGTTTCATCTTTCATCTTTCCGCATTGTTTCATCTTTCATCTTTCCGCAATGTTTCATCTTTCATCTTTCCGCATTGTTTCATCTTTCATCTTCCGCATTCTTTCATCTTTCATCTTGCCGCATTGTTTCATCTTTCATCTTTCCGCATTGTTTCATCTTTCATCTTTCCGCATTGTTTCATCTTTCATCTTTCCGCATTTTTTCATCTTTCATCTTTCCGCATTGTTTCATCTTTCATCTATCCGCATTGTTTCATCTTTCCGCATTGTTTCATCTTTCATCTTTCCGCATTGTTTCATCTTTCATCTTTCCGCATTGTTTCATCTTTCATCTTTCCGCATTGTTTCATCTTTCATCTTTCCGCTTTGTTTCATCTTTCATCTTTCCGCATTTTTTCATCTTTCATCTTTCCGCATTGTTTCATCTTTCATCTTTCCGCATTGTTTCATCTTTCATCTTTCCGCATTGTTTCATCTTTCATCTTTCCGAATTGTTTCATCTTTCATCTTTCCGCATTGTTTCATCTTTCATCTTTCCGCATTGTTTCATCTTTCATCTTTCCGCATTGTTTCATCTTTCATCTTTCCGCATTGTTTCATCTTTCATCTTTCCGCATTGTTTCATCTTTCATCTATCCGCATTGTTTCATCTTTCATCTTTCCGCATTGTTTCATCTTTCATCTTCCGCATTCTTTCATCTTTCATCTTTCCGCATTGTTTCATCTTTCATCTTTCCGCATTTTTTCATCTTTCATCTTTCCGCATTGTTTCATCTTTCATCTTTCCGCATTTTTTCATCTTTCATCTTTCCGCATTGTTTCATCTTTCATCTTTCCGCATTGTTTCATCTTTCCGCATTGTTTCATCTTTCATCTTCCGCATTCTTTCATCTTTCATCTTTCCGCATTGTTTCATCTTTCATCTTTCCGCATTTTTTCATCTTTCATCTTTCCGCATTGTTTCATCTTTCATCTTTCCGCATTGTTTCATCTTTCATCTTTCCGCATTGTTTCATCTTTCATCTTTCCGCATTGTTTCATCTTTCATCTTTCCGCATTCTTTCATCTTTCATCTTTTCGCATTGTTTCATCTTTCATCTTTCCGCATTGTTTCATCTTTCATCTTTCCGCATTGTTTCATCTTTCATCTTTCCGCATTGTTTCATCTTTTATCTTCCGCATTCTTTCATCTTTCATCTTTCCGCATTGTTTCATCTTTCATCTTTCCGCATTCTTTCATCTTTCATCTTTCCGCATTGTTTCATCTTTCATCTTTCCGCATTTTTTCATCTTTCAATTTCCGCATTGTTTCATCTTTCATCTTTCCGCATTGTTTCATCTTTCATCTTTCCGCATTGTTTCATTTTTCATCTTTCCGAATTGTTTCATCTTTCATCTTTCCGCATTGTTTCATCTTTCATCTTTCCGCATTTTTTCATCTTTCATCTTTCCGCATTGTTTCATCTTTCATCTTTCCGCATTGTTTCATCTTTCATCTTTCCGCATTGTTTCATCTTTCATCTTTCCGCATTGTTTCATCTTTCATCTTCCGCATTCTTTCATCTTTCATCTTTCCGCATTGTTTCATCTTTCATCTTTCCGCATTTTTGCCTCTTTCATCTTTCCGCATTGTTTCATCTTTCATCTTTCCGCATTGTTTCATCTTTCATCTTTCCGCATTGTTTCATCTTTCATCTTTCCGCATTGTTTCATCTTTCCGCATTGTTTCATCTTTCCGCATTGTTTCATCTTTCCGCATTGTTTCATCTTTCATCTTTCCGCATTGTTTCATCTTTCATCTTTCCGCATTGTTTCATCTTTCATCTTTCCGCATTGTTTCATCTTTCCGCATTGTTTCATCTTTCATCTTTCCGCATTGTTTCATCTTTCATCTTTCCGCATTGTTTCATCTTTCATCTTTCCGCATTGTTTCATCTTTCATCTTTCCGCATTGTTTCATCTTTCATCTTTCCGCAATGTTTCATCTTTCATCTTTCCGCATTGTTTCATCTTTCATCTTCCGCATTCTTTCATCTTTCATCTTGCCGCATTGTTTCATCTTTCATCTTTCCGCATTGTTTCATCTTTCATCTTTCCGCATTGTTTCATCTTTCATCTTTCCGCATTTTTTCATCTTTCATCTTTCATCTATCCGCATTGTTTCATCTTTCCGCATTGTTTCATCTTTCCGCATTGTTTCATCTTTCATCTTCCGCATTCTTTCATCTTTCATCTTTCCGCATTGTTTCATCTTTCATCTTTCCGCATTTTTTCATCTTTCATCTTTCCGCATTGTTTCATCTTTCATCTCTCCGCATTGTTTCATCTTTCATCTTTCCGCATTGTTTCATCTTTCATCTTTCCGAATTGTTTCATCTTTCATCTTTCCGCATTGTTTCATCTTTCATCTTTCCGCATTGTTTCATCTTTCCGCATTGTTTCATCTTTCCGCATTGTTTCATCTTTCATCTTTCCGCATTGTTTCATCTTTCATCTTTCCGCATTGTTTCATCTTTCATCTTTCCGCATTGTTTCATCTTTCATCTTTTCGCATTGTTTCATCTTTCATCTTCCGCATTCTTTCATCTTTCATCTTTCCGCATTGTTTCATCTTTCATCTTTCCGCATTGTTTCATCTTTCATCTTCCGCATTCTTTCATCTTTCATCTTGCCGCATTGTTTCATCTTTCATCTTTCCGCATTGTTTCATCTTTCATCTTTCCGCATTGTTTCATCTTTCATCTTTCCGCATTTTTTCATCTTTCATCTTTCCGCATTGTTTCATCTTTCATCTATCCGCATTGTTTCATCTTTCCGCATTGTTTCATCTTTCCGCATTGTTTCATCTTTCCGCATTGTTTCATCTTTCCGCATTGTTTCATCTTTCCGCATTGTTTCATCTTTCATCTTTCCGCATTGTTTCATCTTTCATCTTTCCGCATTGTTTCATCTTTCATCTTTCCGCATTGTTTCATCTTTCATCTTTCCGCATTGTTTCATCTTTCATCTTTCCGCAATGTTTCATCTTTCATCTTTCCGCATTGTTTCATCTTTCATCTTCCGCATTCTTTCATCTTTCATCTTGCCGCATTGTTTCATCTTTCATCTTTCCGCATTGTTTCATCTTTCATCTTTCCGCATTGTTTCATCTTTCATCTTTCCGCATTGTTTCATCTTTCCGCATTGTTTCATCTTTCATCTTTCCGCATTGTTTCATCTTTCATCTTTCCGCATTGTTTCATCTTTCATCTTTCCGCAATGTTTCATCTTTCATCTTTCCGCATTGTTTCATCTTTCATCTTCCGCATTCTTTCATCTTTCATCTTGCCGCATTGTTTCATCTTTCATCTTTCCGCATTGTTTCATCTTTCATCTTTCCGCATTGTTTCATCTTTCATCTTTCCGCATTTTTTCATCTTTCATCTTTCCGCATTGTTTCATCTTTCATCTATCCGCATTGTTTCATCTTTCCGCATTGTTTCATCTTTCATCTTTCCGCATTGTTTCATCTTTCATCTTTCCGCATTGTTTCATCTTTCATCTTTCCGCATTGTTTCATCTTTCATCTTTCCGCTTTGTTTCATCTTTCATCTTTCCGCATTTTTTCATCTTTCATCTTTCCGCATTGTTTCATCTTTCATCTTTCCGCATTGTTTCATCTTTCATCTTTCCGCATTGTTTCATCTTTCATCTTTCCGAATTGTTTCATCTTTCATCTTTCCGCATTGTTTCATCTTTCATCTTTCCGCATTGTTTCATCTTTCATCTTTCCGCATTGTTTCATCTTTCATCTTTCCGCATTGTTTCATCTTTCATCTTTCCGCATTGTTTCATCTTTCATCTATCCGCATTGTTTCATCTTTCATCTTTCCGCATTGTTTCATCTTTCATCTTCCGCATTCTTTCATCTTTCATCTTTCCGCATTGTTTCATCTTTCATCTTTCCGCATTTTTTCATCTTTCATCTTTCCGCATTGTTTCATCTTTCATCTTTCCGCATTTTTTCATCTTTCATCTTTCCGCATTGTTTCATCTTTCATCTTTCCGCATTGTTTCATCTTTCCGCATTGTTTCATCTTTCATCTTCCGCATTCTTTCATCTTTCATCTTTCCGCATTGTTTCATCTTTCATCTTTCCGCATTTTTTCATCTTTCATCTTTCCGCATTGTTTCATCTTTCATCTTTCCGCATTGTTTCATCTTTCATCTTTCCGCATTGTTTCATCTTTCATCTTTCCGCATTGTTTCATCTTTCATCTTTCCGCATTCTTTCATCTTTCATCTTTTCGCATTGTTTCATCTTTCATCTTTCCGCATTGTTTCATCTTTCATCTTTCCGCATTGTTTCATCTTTCATCTTTCCGCATTGTTTCATCTTTTATCTTCCGCATTCTTTCATCTTTCATCTTTCCGCATTGTTTCATCTTTCATCTTTCCGCATTCTTTCATCTTTCATCTTTCCGCATTGTTTCATCTTTCATCTTTCCGCATTTTTTCATCTTTCAATTTCCGCATTGTTTCATCTTTCATCTTTCCGCATTGTTTCATCTTTCATCTTTCCGCATTGTTTCATTTTTCATCTTTCCGAATTGTTTCATCTTTCATCTTTCCGCATTGTTTCATCTTTCATCTTTCCGCATTTTTTCATCTTTCATCTTTCCGCATTGTTTCATCTTTCATCTTTCCGCATTGTTTCATCTTTCATCTTTCCGCATTGTTTCATCTTTCATCTTTCCGCATTGTTTCATCTTTCATCTTCCGCATTCTTTCATCTTTCATCTTTCCGCATTGTTTCATCTTTCATCTTTCCGCATTTTTGCCTCTTTCATCTTTCCGCATTGTTTCATCTTTCATCTTTCCGCATTGTTTCATCTTTCATCTTTCCGCATTGTTTCATCTTTCATCTTTCCGCATTGTTTCATCTTTCCGCATTGTTTCATCTTTCCGCATTGTTTCATCTTTCCGCATTGTTTCATCTTTCATCTTTCCGCATTGTTTCATCTTTCATCTTTCCGCATTGTTTCATCTTTCATCTTTCCGCATTGTTTCATCTTTCCGCATTGTTTCATCTTTCATCTTTCCGCATTGTTTCATCTTTCATCTTTCCGCATTGTTTCATCTTTCATCTTTCCGCATTGTTTCATCTTTCATCTTTCCGCATTGTTTCATCTTTCATCTTTCCGCAATGTTTCATCTTTCATCTTTCCGCATTGTTTCATCTTTCATCTTCCGCATTCTTTCATCTTTCATCTTGCCGCATTGTTTCATCTTTCATCTTTCCGCATTGTTTCATCTTTCATCTTTCCGCATTGTTTCATCTATCATCTTTCCGCATTTTTTCATCTTTCATCTTTCATCTATCCGCATTGTTTCATCTTTCCGCATTGTTTCATCTTTCCGCATTGTTTCATCTTTCATCTTCCGCATTCTTTCATCTTTCATCTTTCCGCATTGTTTCATCTTTCATCTTTCCGCATTTTTTCATCTTTCATCTTTCCGCATTGTTTCATCTTTCATCTCTCCGCATTGTTTCATCTTTCATCTTTCCGCATTGTTTCATCTTTCATCTTTCCGAATTGTTTCATCTTTCATCTTTCCGCATTGTTTCATCTTTCATCTTTCCGCATTGTTTCATCTTTCCGCATTGTTTCATCTTTCCGCATTGTTTCATCTTCCGCATTCTTTCATCTTTCATCTTTCCGCATTCTTTCATCTTTCATCTTTCCGCATTGTTTCATCTTTCATCTTTCCGCATTTTTTCATCTTTCATCTTTCCGCATTGTTTCATCTTTCATCTCTCCGCATTGTTTCATCTTTCATCTTTCCGCATTGTTTCATCTTTCATCTTTCCGCATTGTTTCATCTTTCATCTTTCCGCATTCTTTCATCTTTCATCTTTCCGCATTGTTTCATCTTTCATCTTTCCGAATTGTTTCATCTTTCATCTTTCCGCATTGTTTCATCTTTCATCTTTCCGCATTGTTTCATCTTTCATCTTTCCGCATTGTTTCATCTTTCATCTTTCCGCATTGTTTCATCTTTCATCTTTCCGCATTGTTTCATCTTTCATCTTTCCGCATTGTTTCATCTTTCATCTTTCCGCATTGTTTCATCTTTCATCTTTCCGCATTGTTTCATCTTTCATCTTTCCGCATTGTTTCATCTTTCATCTTTCCGCATTCTTTCATCTTTCATCTTCCGCATTCTTTCATCTTTCATCTTTCCGCATTGTTTCATCTTTCATCTTTCCGCATTTTTTCATCTTTCATCTTTCCGGATTGTTTCATCTTTCATCTTTCCGCATTTTTTCATCTTTCATCTTTCCGCATTGTTTCATCTTTCATCTTTCCGCATTGTTTCATCTTTCATCTTTCCGCATTGTTTCATCTTTCCGCATTTTTTCATCTTTCATCTTCCGCATTCTTTCATCTTTCATCTTTCCGCATTGTTTCATCTTTCATCTTTCCGCATTTTTTCATCTTTCATCTTTCCGCATTGTTTCATCTTTCATCTATCCGCATTGTTTCATCTTTCCGCATTGTTTCATCTTTCCGCATTGTTTCATCTTTCCGCATTGTTTCATCTTTCATCTTCCGCATTCTTTCATCTTTCATCTTTCCGCATTGTTTCATCTTTCATCTTTCCGCATTTTTTCATCTTTCATCTTTCCGCATTGTTTCATCTTTCATCTATCCGCATTGTTTCATCTTTCCGCATTGTTTCATCTTTCATCTTTCCGCATTGTTTCATCTTTCATCTTTCCGCATTGTTTCATCTTTCATCTTTCCGCATTGTTTCATCTTTCATCTTTCCGCATTGTTTCATCTTTCATCTTTCCGAATTGTTTCATCTTTCATCTTTCCGCATTGTTTCATCTTTCATCTTTCCGCATTGTTTCATCTTTCATCTTTCCGCATTGTTTCATCTTTCATCTTTCCGCAATGTTTCATCTTTCATCTTTCCGCATTGTTTCATCTTTCATCTTCCGCATTCTTTCATCTTTCATCTTGCCGCATTGTTTCATCTTTCATCTTTCCGCATTGTTTCATCTTTCATCTTTCCGCATTGTTTCATCTTTCATCTTTCCGCATTTTTTCATCTTTCATCTTTCCGCATTGTTTCATCTTTCATCTATCCGCATTGTTTCATCTTTCCGCATTGTTTCATCTTTCATCTTTCCGCATTGTTTCATCTTTCATCTTTCCGCATTGTTTCATCTTTCATCTTTCCGCATTGTTTCATCTTTCATCTTTCCGCATTGTTTCATCTTTCATCTTTCCGCATTTTTTCATCTTTCATCTTTCCGCATTGTTTCATCTTTCATCTTTCCGCATTGTTTCATCTTTCATCTTTCCGCATTGTTTCATCTTTCATCTTTCCGAATTGTTTCATCTTTCATCTTTCCGCATTGTTTCATCTTTCATCTTTCCGCATTGTTTCATCTTTCATCTTTCCGCATTGTTTCATCTTTCATCTTTCCGCATTGTTTCATCTTTCATCTTTCCGCATTGTTTCATCTTTCATCTATCCGCATTGTTTCATCTTTCATCTTTCCGCATTGTTTCATCTTTCATCTTCCGCATTCTTTCATCTTTCATCTTTCCGCATTGTTTCATCTTTCATCTTTCCGCATTTTTTCATCTTTCATCTTTCCGCATTGTTTCATCTTTCATCTTTCCGCATTTTTTCGTCTTTCATCTTTCCGCATTGTTTCATCTTTCATCTTTCCGCATTGTTTCATCTTTCCGCATTGTTTCATCTTTCATCTTCCGCATTCTTTCATCTTTCATCTTTCCGCATTGTTTCATCTTTCATCTTTCCGCATTTTTTCATCTTTCATCTTTCCGCATTGTTTCATCTTTCATCTTTCCGCATTGTTTCATCTTTCATCTTTCCGCATTGTTTCATCTTTCATCTTTCCGCATTGTTTCATCTTTCATCTTTCCGCATTCTTTCATCTTTCATCTTTTCGCATTGTTTCATCTTTCATCTTTCCGCATTGTTTCATCTTTCATCTTTCCGCATTGTTTCATCTTTCATCTTTCCGCATTGTTTCATCTTTTATCTTCCGCATTCTTTCATCTTTCATCTTTCCGCATTGTTTCATCTTTCATCTTTCCGCATTCTTTCATCTTTCATCTTTCCGCATTGTTTCATCTTTCATCTTTCCGCATTTTTTCATCTTTCAATTTCCGCATTGTTTCATCTTTCATCTTTCCGCATTGTTTCATCTTTCATCTTTCCGCATTGTTTCATTTTTCATCTTTCCGAATTGTTTCATCTTTCATCTTTCCGCATTGTTTCATCTTTCACCTTTCCGCATTTTTTCATCTTTCATCTTTCCGCATTGTTTCATCTTTCATCTTTCCGCATTGTTTCATCTTTCATCTTTCCGCATTGTTTCATCTTTCATCTTTCCGCATTGTTTCATCTTTCCGCATTGTTTCATCTTTCATCTTCCGCATTCTTTCATCTTTCATCTTTCCGCATTGTTTCATCTTTCATCTTTCCGCATTTTTGCCTCTTTCATCTTTCCGCATTGTTTCATCTTTCATCTTTCCGCATTGTTTCATCTTTCATCTTTCCGCATTGTTTCATCTTTCATCTTTCCGCATTGTTTCATCTTTCCGCATTGTTTCATCTTTCCGCATTGTTTCATCTTTCCGCATTGTTTCATCTTTCCGCATTGTTTCATCTTTCATCTTTCCGCATTGTTTCATCTTTCATCTTTCCGCATTGTTTCATCTTTCATCTTTCCGCATTGTTTCATCTTTCATCTTTCCGCATTGTTTCATCTTTCCGCATTGTTTCATCTTTCATCTTTCCGCATTGTTTCATCTTTCATCTTTCCGCATTGTTTCATCTTTCATCTTTCCGCAATGTTTCATCTTTCATCTTTCCGCATTGTTTCATCTTTCATCTTCCGCATTCTTTCATCTTTCATCTTGCCGCATTGTTTCATCTTTCATCTTTCCGCATTGTTTCATCTTTCATCTTTCCGCATTGTTTCATCTTTCATCTTTCCGCATTTTTTCATCTTTCATCTTTCATCTATCCGCATTGTTTCATCTTTCCGCATTGTTTCATCTTTCCGCATTGTTTCATCTTTCATCTTCCGCATTCTTTCATCTTTCATCTTTCCGCATTGTTTCATCTTTCATCTTTCCGCATTTTTTCATCTTTCATCTTTCCGCATTGTTTCATCTTTCATCTCTCCGCATTGTTTCATCTTTCATCTTTCCGCATTGTTTCATCTTTCATCTTTCCGAATTGTTTCATCTTTCATCTTTCCGCATTGTTTCATCTTTCCGCATTGTTTCATCTTTCATCTTCCGCATTCTTTCATCTTTCATCTTTCCGCATTGTTTCATCTTTCATCTTTCCGCATTTTTGCCTCTTTCATCTTTCCGCATTGTTTCATCTTTCATCTTTCCGCATTGTTTCATCTTTCATCTTTCCGCATTGTTTCATCTTTCATCTTTCCGCATTGTTTCATCTTTCCGCATTGTTTCATCTTTCCGCATTGTTTCATCTTTCCGCATTGTTTCATCTTTCCGCATTGTTTCATCTTTCATCTTTCCGCATTGTTTCATCTTTCATCTTTCCGCATTGTTTCATCTTTCATCTTTCCGCATTGTTTCATCTTTCATCTTTCCGCATTGTTTCATCTTTCCGCATTGTTTCATCTTTCATCTTTCCGCATTGTTTCATCTTTCATCTTTCCGCATTGTTTCATCTTTCATCTTTCCGCAATGTTTCATCTTTCATCTTTCCGCATTGTTTCATCTTTCATCTTCCGCATTCTTTCATCTTTCATCTTGCCGCATTGTTTCATCTTTCATCTTTCCGCATTGTTTCATCTTTCATCTTTCCGCATTGTTTCATCTTTCATCTTTCCGCATTTTTTCATCTTTCATCTTTCATCTATCCGCATTGTTTCATCTTTCCGCATTGTTTCATCTTTCCGCATTGTTTCATCTTTCATCTTCCGCATTCTTTCATCTTTCATCTTTCCGCATTGTTTCATCTTTCATCTTTCCGCATTTTTTCATCTTTCATCTTTCCGCATTGTTTCATCTTTCATCTCTCCGCATTGTTTCATCTTTCATCTTTCCGCATTGTTTCATCTTTCATCTTTCCGAATTGTTTCATCTTTCATCTTTCCGCATTGTTTCATCTTTCATCTTTCCGCATTGTTTCATCTTTCATCTTTCCGCATTGTTTCATCTTTCATCTTTCCGCATTGTTTCATCTTTCATCTTGCCGCATTGTTTCATCTTTCATCTTCCGCATTCTTTCATCTTTCATCTTTCCGCATTGTTTCATCTTTCATCTTTCCGCATTTTTTCATCTTTCATCTTTCCGCATTGTTTCATCTTTCATCTTTCCGCATTTTTTCATCTTTCATCTTTCCGCATTGTTTCATCTTTCATCTTTCCGCATTGTTTCATCTTTCATCTTTCCGCATTGTTTCATCTTTCCGCATTGTTTCATCTTTCCGCATTGTTTCATCTTTCATCTTCCGCATTCTTTCATCTTTCATCTTTCCGCATTGTTTCATCTTTCATCTTTCCGCATTTTTTCATCTTTCATCTTTCCGCATTGTTTCATCTTTCATCTCTCCGCATTGTTTCATCTTTCATCTTTCCGCATTGTTTCATCTTTCATCTTTCCGCATTGTTTCATCTTTCATCTTTCCGCATTCTTTCATCTTTCATCTTTTCGCATTGTTTCATCTTTCATCTTTCCGCATTGTTTCATCTTTCATCTTTCCGCATTGTTTCATCTTTCATCTTTCCGCAATGTTTCATCTTTCATCTTTCCGCATTGTTTCATCTTTCATCTTCCGCATTCTTTCATCTTTCATCTTGCCGCATTGTTTCATCTTTCATCTTTCCGCATTGTTTCATCTTTCATCTTTCCGCATTGTTTCATCTTTCATCTTTCCGCATTTTTTCATCTTTCATCTTTCATCTATCCGCATTGTTTCATCTTTCCGCATTGTTTCATCTTTCCGCATTGTTTCATCTTTCATCTTCCGCATTCTTTCATCTTTCATCTTTCCGCATTGTTTCATCTTTCATCTTTCCGCATTTTTTCATCTTTCATCTTTCCGCATTGTTTCATCTTTCATCTCTCCGCATTGTTTCATCTTTCATCTTTCCGCATTGTTTCATCTTTCATCTTTCCGAATTGTTTCATCTTTCATCTTTCCGCATTGTTTCATCTTTCATCTTTCCGCATTGTTTCATCTTTCCGCATTGTTTCATCTTTCCGCATTGTTTCATCTTCCGCATTCTTTCATCTTTCATCTTTCCGCATTCTTTCATCTTTCATCTTTCCGCATTGTTTCATCTTTCATCTTTCCGCATTTTTTCATCTTTCATCTTTCCGCATTGTTTCATCTTTCATCTCTCCGCATTGTTTCATCTTTCATCTTTCCGCATTGTTTCATCTTTCATCTTTCCGCATTGTTTCATCTTTCATCTTTCCGCATTCTTTCATCTTTCATCTTTCCGCATTGTTTCATCTTTCCGCATTGTTTCATCTTTCATCTTTCCGCATTGTTTCATCTTTCATCTTTCCGCATTGTTTCATCTTTTATCTTCCGCATTCTTTCATCTTTCATCTTTCCGCATTGTTTCATCTCTCATCTTTCCGCATTCTTTCATCTTTCATCTTTCCGCATTGTTTCATCTTTCATCTTTCCGCATTTTTTCATCTTTCATCTTTCCGCATTGTTTCATCTTTCATCTTTCCGCATTGTTTCATCTTTCATCTTTCCGCATTGTTTCATCTTTCATCTTTCCGAATTGTTTCATCTTTCATCTTTCCGCATTGTTTCATCTTTCATCTTTCCGCATTGTTTCATCTTTCATCTTTCCGCATTGTTTCATCTTTCATCTTTCCGCATTGTTTCATCTTTCATCTTTCCGCATTGTTTCATCTTTCATCTTTCCGCATTGTTTCATCTTTCATCTTTCCGCATTGTTTCATCTTTCATCTTTCCGCATTGTTTCATCTTTCATCTTTCCGCATTGTTTCATCTTTCATCTTTCCGCATTCTTTCATCTTTCATCTTCCGCATTCTTTCATCTTTCATCTTTCCGCATTGTTTCATCTTTCATCTTTCCGCATTTTTTCATCTTTCATCTTTCCGGATTGTTTCATCTTTCATCTTTCCGCATTGTTTCATCTTTCATCTTTCCGCATTGTTTCATCTTTCCGCATTGTTTCATCTTTCATCTTTCCGCATTGTTTCATCTTTCCGCATTGTTTCATCTTTCATCTTCCGCATTCTTTCATCTTTCATCTTTCCGCATTGTTTCATCTTTCATCTTTCCGCATTGTTTCATCTTTCCGCATTGTTTCATCTTTCATCTTTCCGCATTGTTTCATCTTTCATCTTTCCGCATTCTTTCATCTTTCATCTTTCCGCATTGTTTCATCTTTCATCTTTCCGCATTCTTTCATCTTTCATCTTTCCGCATTGTTTCATCTTTCATCTTTCCGAATTGTTTCATCTTTCATCTTTCCGCATTGTTTCATCTTTCATCTTTCCGCATTGTTTCATCTTTCATCTTTCCGCATTGTTTCATCTTTCATCTTTCATCTTTCCGCATTGTTTCATCTTTCATCTTTCCGCATTTTTTCATCTTTCATCTTTCCGCATTGTTTCATCTTTCATCTTTCCGCATTTATTCATCTTTCATCTTTCCGCATTGTTTCATCTTTCATCTTTCCGCATTGTTTCATCTTTCATCTTTCCGCATTGTTTCATCTTTCCGCATTGTTTCATCTTTCCGCATTGTTTCATCTTTCCGCATTGTTTCATCTTTCCGCATTGTTTCATCTTTCCGCATTGTTTCATCTTTCCGCATTGTTTCATCTTTCCGCATTGTTTCATCTTTCCGCATTGTTTCATCTTTCCGCATTGTTTCATCTTTCCGCATTGTTTCATCTTTCCGCATTGTTTCATCTTTCATCTTTCCGCATTGTTTCATCTTTCATCTTTCCGCATTGTTTCATCTTTCATCTTTCCGCATTGTTTCATCTTTCCGCATTGTTTCATCTTTCATCTTTCCGCATTGTTTCATCTTTCATCTATCCGCATTGTTGCATCTTTCATCTTTCCGCAATGTTTCATCTTTCATCTTTCCGCATTGTTTCATCTTTCATCTTCCGCATTCTTTCATCTTTCATCTTGCCGCATTGTTTCATCTTTCATCTTTCCGCATTGTTTCATCTTTCATCTTTCCGCATTGTTTCATCTTTCATCTTTCCGCATTTTTTCATCTTTCATCTTTCATCTATCCGCATTGTTTCATCTTTCCGCATTGTTTCATCTTTCCGCATTGTTTCATCTTTCATCTTTCCGCATTGTTTCATCTTTCATCTTTCCGCATTGTTTCATCTTTCATCTTTCCGCATTGTTTCATCTTTCATCTTTCCGCATTTTTTCATCTTTCATCTTTCATCTATCCGCATTGTTTCATCTTTCCGCATTGTTTCATCTTTCCGCATTGTTTCATCTTTCATCTTTCCGCATTGTTTCATCTTTCATCTTTCCGCATTGTTTCATCTTTCATCTTTCCGCATTTTTTCATCTTTCATCTTTCCGCATTGTTTCATCTTTCATCTTTCCGCATTGTTTCATCTTTCATCTTTCCGCATTGTTTCATCTTTCATCTTTCCGAATTGTTTCATCTTTCATCTTTCCGCATTGTTTCATCTTTCATCTTTCCGCATTGTTTCATCTTTCATCTTTCCGCATTGTTTCATCTTTCATCTTTCCGCATTGTTTCATCTTTCATCTTTCCGCATTGTTTCATCTTTCATCTTTCCGCATTGTTTCATCTTTCATCTTTCCGCATTGTTTCATCTTTCATCTTCCGCATTCTTTCATCTTTCATCTTTCCGCATTGTTTCATCTTTCATCTTTCCGCATTTTTTCATCTTTCATCTTTCCGCATTGTTTCATCTTTCATCTTTCCGCATTTTTTCATCTTTCATCTTTCCGCATTGTTTCATCTTTCATCTTTCCGCATTGTTTCATCTTTCATCTTTCCGCATTGTTTCATCTTTCCGCATTGTTTCATCTTTCCGCATTGTTTCATCTTTCCGCATTGTTTCATCTTTCATCTTCCGCATTCTTTCATCTTTCATCTTTCCGCATTGTTTCATCTTTCATCTTTCCGCATTTTTTCATCTTTCATCATTCCGCATTGTTTCATCTTTCATCTCTCCGCATTGTTTCATCTTTCATCTTTCCGCATTGTTTCATCTTTCATCTTTCCGCATTGTTTCATCTTTCATCTTTCCGCATTCTTTCATCTTTCATCTTTTCGCATTGTTTCATCTTTCATCTTTCCGCATTGTTTCATCTTTCATCTTTCCGCATTGTTTCATCTTTCATCTTTCCGCATTGTTTCATCTTTTATCTTCCGCATTCTTTCATCTTTCATCTTTCCGCATTGTTTCATCTTTCATCTTTCCGCATTGTTTCATCTTTTATCTTCCGCATTCTTTCATCTTTCATCTTTCCGCATTGTTTCATCTTTCATCTTTCCGCATTCTTTCATCTTTCATCTTTCCGCATTGTTTCATCTTTCATCTTTCCGCATTTTTTCATCTTTCATCTTTCCGCTTTGTTTCATCTTTCATCTTTCCGCATTGTTTCATCTTTCATCTTTCCGCATTGTTTCATCTTTCATCTTTCCGAATTGTTTCATCTTTCATCTTTCCGCATTGTTTCATCTTTCATCTTTCCGCATTGTTTCATCTTTCATCTTTCCGCATTGTTTCATCTTTCATCTTTCCGCATTGTTTCATCTTTCATCTTTCCGCATTGTTTCATCTTTCATCTTTCCGCATTGTTTCATCTTTCATCTTTCCGCATTGTTTCATCTTTCATCTTTCCGCATTGTTTCATCTTTCATCTTTCCGCATTGTTTCATCTTTCATCTTTCCGCATTCTTTCATCTTTCATCTTCCGCATTCTTTCATCTTTCATCTTTCCGCATTGTTTCATCTTTCATCTTTTCGCATTTTTTCATCTTTCATCTTTCCGGATTGTTTCATCTTTCATCTTTCCGCATTTTTTCATCTTTCATCTTTCCGCATTGTTTCATCTTTCATCTTTCCGCATTGTTTCATCTTTCATCTTTCCGCATTGTTTCATCTTTCATCTTTCCGCATTTTTTCATCTTTCATCTTCCGCATTCTTTCATCTTTCATCTTTCCGCATTGTTTCATCTTTCATCTTTCCGCATTTTTTCATCTTTCATCTTTCCGCATTGTTTCATCTTTCATCTTTTCGAATTGTTTCATCTTTCATCTTTCCGCATTGTTTCATCTTTCATCTTTCCGCATTGTTTCATCTTTCATCTTTTCGCATTGTTTCATCTTTCATCTTTCCGCATTGTTTCATCTTTCATCTTTCCGCATTGTTTCATCTTTCATCTATCCGCATTGTTTCATCTTTCATCTTTCCGCATTTTTTCATCTTTCATCTTTCCGCATTGTTTCATCTTTCATCTTTCCGCATTTTTTCATCTTTCATCTTTCCGCATTGTTTCATCTTTCATCTTTCCGCATTGTTTCATCTTTCCGAATTGTTTCATCTTTCATCTTCCGCATTCTTTCATCTTTCATCTTTCCGCATTGTTTCATCTTTCATCTGTCCGCATTTTTTCATCTTTCATCTTTCCGCATTGTTTCTTCTTTCATCTTTCCGCATTGTTTCATCTTTCATCTTTCCGCATTGTTTCATCTTTCATCTTTCCGCATTGTTTCATCTTTCATCTTTCATCTTTTCGCATTGTTTCATCTTTCATCTTTCCGCATTGTTTCATCTTTCATCTTTCCGCATTGTTTCATCTTTCATCTTTCCGCATTGTTTCATCTTTTATCTTCCGCATTCGTTCATCTTTCATCTTTCCGCATTGTTTCATCTTTCATCTTTCCGCATTCTTTCATCTTTCATCTTTCCGCATTGTTTCATCTTTCATCTTTCCGCATTTTTTCATCTTTCAATTTCCGCATTGTTTCATCTTTCATCTTTCCGCATTGTTTCATCTTTCATCTTTCCGCATTGTTTCATTTTTCATCTTTCCGAATTGTTTCATCTTTCATCTTTCCGCATTGTTTCATCTTTTATCTTTCCGCATTTTTTCATCTTTCATCTTTCCGCATTGTTTCATCTTTCATCTTTCCGCATTGTTTCATCTTTTATCTTCCGCATTCTTTCATCTTTCATCTTTCCGCATTGTTTCATCTTTCATCTTTCCGCATTCTTTCATCTTTCATCTTTCAGCATTGTTTCATCTTTCATCTTTCCGCATTTTTTCATCTTTCATCTTTCCGCATTGTTTCATCTTTCATCTTTCCGCATTGTTTCATCTTTCATCTTTCCGCATTGTTTCATCTTTCATCTTTCCGAATTGTTTCATCTTTCATCTTTCCGCATTGTTTCATCTTTCATCTTTCCGCATTTTTTCATCTTTCATCTTTCCGCATTGTTTCATCTTTCATCTTTCCGCATTGTTTCATCTTTCCGCATTGTTTCATCTTTCATCTTCCGCATTCTTTCATCTTTCATCTTTCCGCATTGTTTCATCTTTCATCTTTCCGCATTGTTTCATCTTTCCGCATTGTTTCATCTTTCATCTTTCCGCATTGTTTCATCTTTCATCTTTCCGCATTCTTTCATCTTTCATCTTTCCGCATTGTTTCATCTTTCATCTTTCCGCATTGTTTCATCTTTCATCTTTCCGCATTGTTTCATCTTTCATCTTTCCGAATTGTTTCATCTTTCATCTTTCCGCATTGTTTCATCTTTCATCTTTCCGCATTGTTTCATCTTTCCGCATTGTTTCATCTTTCATCTTTCCGCATTGTTTCATCTTTCATCTTTCCGCATTGTTTCATCTTTCATCTTTCCGCATTGTTTCATCTTTCATCTTTCCGCATTGTTTCATCTTTCATCTTCCGCATTCTTTCATCTTTCATCTTTCCGCATTGTTTCATCTTTCATCTTTCCGCATTGTTTCATCTTTCATCTTCCGCATTCTTTCATCTTTCATCTTGCCGCATTGTTTCATCTTTCATCTTTCCGCATTGTTTCATCTTTCATCTTTCCGCATTGTTTCATCTTTCATCTTTCCGCATTTTTTCATCTTTCATCTTTCCGCATTGTTTCATCTTTCATCTATCCGCATTGTTTCATCTTTCCGCATTGTTTCATCTTTCCGCATTGTTTCATCTTTCCGCATTGTTTCATCTTTCCGCATTGTTTCATCTTTCCGCATTGTTTCATCTTTCCGCATTGTTTCATCTTTCCGCATTGTTTCATCTTTCATCTTTCCGCATTGTTTCATCTTTCATCTTTCCGCATTGTTTCATCTTTCATCTTTCCGCATTGTTTCATCTTTCATCTTTCCGCATTGTTTCATCTTTCATCTTTCCGCAATGTTTCATCTTTCATCTTTCCGCATTGTTTCATCTTTCATCTTCCGCATTCTTTCATCTTTCATCTTGCCGCATTGTTTCATCTTTCATCTTTCCGCATTGTTTCATCTTTCATCTTTCCGCATTGTTTCATCTTTCATCTTTCCGCATTGTTTCATCTTTCCGCATTGTTTCATCTTTCATCTTTCCGCATTGTTTCATCTTTCATCTTTCCGCATTGTTTCATCTTTCATCTTTCCGCAATGTTTCATCTTTCATCTTTCCGCATTGTTTCATCTTTCATCTTCCGCATTCTTTCATCTTTCATCTTGCCGCATTGTTTCATCTTTCATCTTTCCGCATTGTTTCATCTTTCATCTTTCCGCATTGTTTCATCTTTCATCTTTCCGCATTTTTTCATCTTTCATCTTTCCGCATTGTTTCATCTTTCATCTATCCGCATTGTTTCATCTTTCCGCATTGTTTCATCTTTCATCTTTCCGCATTGTTTCATCTTTCATCTTTCCGCATTGTTTCATCTTTCATCTTTCCGCATTGTTTCATCTTTCATCTTTCCGCATTTTTTCATCTTTCATCTTTCCGCATTGTTTCATCTTTCATCTTTCCGCATTGTTTCATCTTTCATCTTTCCGCATTGTTTCATCTTTCATCTTTCCGCATTGTTTCATCTTTCATCTTTCCGCATTGTTTCATCTTTCATCTTTCCGCATTGTTTCATCTTTCATCTTTCCGCATTGTTTCATCTTTCATCTTTCCGCATTGTTTCATCTTTCATCTTTCCGCATTGTTTCATCTTTCATCTATCCGCATTGTTTCATCTTTCATCTTTCCGCATTGTTTCATCTTTCATCTTCCGCATTCTTTCATCTTTCATCTTTCCGCATTGTTTCATCTTTCATCTTTCCGCATTTTTTCATCTTTCATCTTTCCGCATTGTTTCATCTTTCATCTTTCCGCATTTTTTCATCTTTCATCTTTCCGCATTGTTTCATCTTTCATCTTTCCGCATTGTTTCATCTTTCATCTTTCCGCATTGTTTCATCTTTTATCTTCCGCATTCTTTCATCTTTCATCTTTCCGCATTGTTTCATCTTTCATCTTTCCGCATTCTTTCATCTTTCATCTTTCCGCATTGTTTCATCTTTCATCTTTCCGCATTTTTTCATCTTTCAATTTCCGCATTGTTTCATCTTTCATCTTTCCGCATTGTTTCATCTTTCATCTTTCCGCATTGTTTCATTTTTCATCTTTCCGAATTGTTTCATCTTTCATCTTTCCGCATTGTTTCATCTTTCATCTTTCCGCATTTTTTCATCTTTCATCTTTCCGCATTGTTTCATCTTTCATCTTTCCGCATTGTTTCATCTTTCATCTTTCCGCATTGTTTCATCTTTCATCTTTCCGCATTGTTTCATCTTTCCGCATTGTTTCATCTTTCATCTTCCGCATTCTTTCATCTTTCATCTTTCCGCATTGTTTCATCTTTCATCTTTCCGCATTTTTGCCTCTTTCATCTTTCCGCATTGTTTCATCTTTCATCTTTCCGCATTGTTTCATCTTTCATCTTTCCGCATTGTTTCATCTTTCATCTTTCCGCATTGTTTCATCTTTCCGCATTGTTTCATCTTTCCGCATTGTTTCATCTTTCCGCATTGTTTCATCTTTCCGCATTGTTTCATCTTTCATCTTTCCGCATTGTTTCATCTTTCATCTTTCCGCATTGTTTCATCTTTCATCTTTCCGCATTGTTTCATCTTTCCGCATTGTTTCATCTTTCATCTTTCCGCATTGTTTCATCTTTCATCTTTCCGCATTGTTTCATCTTTCATCTTTCCGCAATGTTTCATCTTTCATCTTTCCGCATTGTTTCATCTTTCATCTTCCGCATTCTTTCATCTTTCATCTTGCCGCATTGTTTCATCTTTCATCTTTCCGCATTGTTTCATCTTTCATCTTTCCGCATTGTTTCATCTTTCATCTTTCCGCATTTTTTCATCTTTCATCTTTCATCTATCCGCATTGTTTCATCTTTCCGCATTGTTTCATCTTTCCGCATTGTTTCATCTTTCATCTTCCGCATTCTTTCATCTTTCATCTTTCCGCATTGTTTCATCTTTCATCTTTCCGCATTTTTTCATCTTTCATCTTTCCGCATTGTTTCATCTTTCATCTCTCCGCATTGTTTCATCTTTCATCTTTCCGCATTGTTTCATCTTTCATCTTTCCGAATTGTTTCATCTTTCATCTTTCCGCATTGTTTCATCTTTCATCTTTCCGCATTGTTTCATCTTTCATCTTTCCGCATTGTTTCATCTTTCATCTTTCCGCATTGTTTCATCTTTCATCTTTCCGCATTGTTTCATCTTTCATCTTTCCGCATTGTTTCATCTTTCATCTTTCCGCATTGTTTCATCTTTCATCTTCCGCATTCTTTCATCTTTCATCTTTCCGCATTGTTTCATCTTTCATCTTTCCGCATTTTTTCATCTTTCATCTTTCCGCATTGTTTCATCTTTCATCTTTCCGCATTTTTTCATCTTTCATCTTTCCGCATTGTTTCATCTTTCATCTTTCCGCATTGTTTCATCTTTCATCTTTCCGCATTGTTTCATCTTTCCGCATTGTTTCATCTTTCCGCATTGTTTCATCTTTCCGCATTGTTTCATCTTTCATCTTCCGCATTCTTTCATCTTTCATCTTTCCGCATTGTTTCATCTTTCATCTTTCCGCATTTTTTCATCTTTCATCTTTCCGCATTGTTTCATCTTTCATCTCTCCGCATTGTTTCATCTTTCATCTTTCCGCATTGTTTCATCTTTCATCTTTCCGCATTGTTTCATCTTTCATCTTTCCGCATTCTTTCATCTTTCATCTTTTCGCATTGTTTCATCTTTCATCTTTCCGCATTGTTTCATCTTTCATCTTTCCGCATTGTTTCATCTTTCATCTTTCCGCAATGTTTCATCTTTCATCTTTCCGCATTGTTTCATCTTTCATCTTCCGCATTCTTTCATCTTTCATCTTGCCGCATTGTTTCATCTTTCATCTTTCCGCATTGTTTCATCTTTCATCTTTCCGCATTGTTTCATCTTTCATCTTTCCGCATTTTTTCATCTTTCATCTTTCATCTATCCGCATTGTTTCATCTTTCCGCATTGTTTCATCTTTCCGCATTGTTTCATCTTTCATCTTCCGCATTCTTTCATCTTTCATCTTTCCGCATTGTTTCATCTTTCATCTTTCCGCATTTTTTCATCTTTCATCTTTCCGCATTGTTTCATCTTTCATCTCTCCGCATTGTTTCATCTTTCATCTTTCCGCATTGTTTCATCTTTCATCTTTCCGAATTGTTTCATCTTTCATCTTTCCGCATTGTTTCATCTTTCATCTTTCCGCATTGTTTCATCTTTCCGCATTGTTTCATCTTTCCGCATTGTTTCATCTTCCGCATTCTTTCATCTTTCATCTTTCCGCATTCTTTCATCTTTCATCTTTCCGCATTGTTTCATCTTTCCGCATTGTTTCATCTTCCGCATTCTTTCATCTTTCATCTTTCCGCATTCTTTCATCTTTCATCTTTCCGCATTGTTTCATCTTTCATCTTTCCGCATTTTTTCATCTTTCATCTTTCCGCATTGTTTCATCTTTCATCTCTCCGCATTGTTTCATCTTTCATCTTTCCGCATTGTTTCATCTTTCATCTTTCCGCATTGTTTCATCTTTCATCTTTCCGCATTCTTTCATCTTTCATCTTTTCGCATTGTTTCATCTTTCATCTTTCCGCATTGTTTCATCTTTCATCTTTCCGCATTGTTTCATCTTTCATCTTTCCGCATTGTTTCATCTTTTATCTTCCGCATTCTTTCATCTTTCATCTTTCCGCATTGTTTCATCTCTCATCTTTCCGCATTCTTTCATCTTTCATCTTTCCGCATTGTTTCATCTTTCATCTTTCCGCATTTTTTCATCTTTCATCTTTCCGCATTGTTTCATCTTTCATCTTTCCGCATTGTTTCATCTTTCATCTTTCCGCATTGTTTCATCTTTCATCTTTCCGAATTGTTTCATCTTTCATCTTTCCGCATTGTTTCATCTTTCATCTTTCCGCATTGTTTCATCTTTCATCTTTCCGCATTGTTTCATCTTTCATCTTTCCGCATTGTTTCATCTTTCATCTTTCCGCATTGTTTCATCTTTCATCTTTCCGCATTGTTTCATCTTTCATCTTTCCGCATTGTTTCATCTTTCATCTTTCCGCATTATTTCATCTTTCATCTTTCCGCATTGTTTCATCTTTCATCTTTCCGCATTCTTTCATCTTTCATCTTCCGCATTCTTTCATCTTTCATCTTTCCGCATTGTTTCATCTTTCATCTTTCCGCATTTTTTCATCTTTCATCTTTCCGGATTGTTTCATCTTTCATCTTTCCGCATTTTTTCATCTTTCATCTTTCCGCATTGTTTCATCTTTCATCTTTCCGCATTGTTTCATCTTTCATCTTTCCGCATTGTTTCATCTTTCATCTTTCCGCATTGTTTCATCTTTCCGCATTGTTTCATCTTTCCGCATTGTTTCATCTTCCGCATTCTTTCATCTTTCATCTTTCCGCATTCTTTCATCTTTCATCTTTCCGCATTGTTTCATCTTTCATCTTTCCGCATTTTTTCATCTTTCATCTTTCCGCATTGTTTCATCTTTCATCTCTCCGCATTGTTTCATCTTTCATCTTTCCGCATTGTTTCATCTTTCATCTTTCCGCATTGTTTCATCTTTCATCTTTCCGCATTCTTTCATCTTTCATCTTTCCGCATTGTTTCATCTTTCATCTTTCCGAATTGTTTCATCTTTCATCTTTCCGCATTGTTTCATCTTTCATCTTTCCGCATTGTTTCATCTTTCATCTTTCCGCATTGTTTCATCTTTCATCTTTCCGCATTGTTTCATCTTTCATCTTTCCGCATTGTTTCATCTTTCATCTTTCCGCATTGTTTCATCTTTCATCTTTCCGCATTGTTTCATCTTTCATCTTTCCGCATTGTTTCATCTTTCATCTTTCCGCATTGTTTCATCTTTCATCTTTCCGCATTCTTTCATCTTTCATCTTCCGCATTCTTTCATCTTTCATCTTTCCGCATTGTTTCATCTTTCATCTTTCCGCATTTTTTCATCTTTCATCTTTCCGGATTGTTTCATCTTTCATCTTTCCGCATTTTTTCATCTTTCATCTTTCCGCATTGTTTCATCTTTCATCTTTCCGCATTGTTTCATCTTTCATCTTTCCGCATTGTTTCATCTTTCCGCATTTTTTCATCTTTCATCTTCCGCATTCTTTCATCTTTCATCTTTCCGCATTGTTTCATCTTTCATCTTTCCGCATTTTTTCATCTTTCATCTTTCCGCATTGTTTCATCTTTCATCTTTTCGAATTGTTTCATCTTTCATCTTTCCGCATTGTTTCATCTTTCATCTTTCCGCATTGTTTCATCTTTCATCTTTCCGCATTGTTTCATCTTTCATCTTTCCGCATTGTTTCATCTTTCATCTTTCCGCATTGTTTCATCTTTCATCTATCCGCATTGTTTCATCTTTCATCTTTCCGCATTGTTTCATCTTTCATCTTCCGCATTCTTTCATCTTTCATCTTTCCGCATTGTTTCATCTTTCATCTTTCCGCATTTTTTCATCTTTCCGCATTGTTTCATCTTTCATCTTTCCGCATTTTTTCATCTTTCATCTTTCCGCATTGTTTCATCTTTCATCTTTCCGCATTGTTTCATCTTTCCGCATTGTTTCATCTTTCATCTTCCGCATTCTTTCATCTTTCATCTTTCCGCATTGTTTCATCTTTCATCTTTCCGCATTTTTTCATCTTTCATCTTTCCGCATTGTTTCATCTTTCATCTTTCCGCATTGTTTCATCTTTCATCTTTCCGCATTGTTTCATCTTTCATCTTTCCGCATTGTTTCATCTTTCCGCATTGTTTCATCTTTCATCTTCCGCATTCTTTCATCTTTCATCTTTCCGCATTGTTTCATCTTTCATCTTTCCGCGTTGTTTCATCTTTCATCTTTCCGCATTGTTTCATCTTTCCGAATTGTTTCATCTTTCATCTTTCCGCATTGTTTCATCTTTCATCTTTCCGCATTGTTTCATCTTTCATCTTTCCGCATTTTTTCATCTTTCATCTTTCCGCATTGTTTCATCTTTCCGCATTGTTTCATCTTTCCGCATTGTTTCATCTTTCCGCATTGTTTCATCTTTCCGCATTGTTTCATCTTTCCGCATTGTTTCATCTTTCCGCATTGTTTCATCTTTCCGCATTGTTTCATCTTTCATCTTCCGCATTCTTTCATCTTTCATCTTTCCGCATTGTTTCATCTTTCATCTTTCCGCATTGTTTCATCTTTCCGCATTGTTTCATCTTTCCGCATTGTTTTATCTTTCATCTTTCCGCATTTTTTCATCTTTCATCTTTCCGCATTGTTCCATCTTTCCGAATTGTTTCATCTTTCATCTTTCCGCATTGTTTCATCTTTCATCTTTCCGCATTGTTTCATCTTTCATCTTTCCGCATTTTTTCATCTTTCATCTTTCCGCATTGTTTCATCTTTCCGCATTGTTTCATCTTTCCGCATTGTTTCATCTTTCCGCATTGTTTCATCTTTCATCTTTCCGCATTGTTTCATCTTTCATCTTTCCGCATTGTTTCATCTTTCATCTTTCCGCAATGTTTCATCTTTCATCTTTCCGCATTGTTTCATCTTTCATCTTCCGCATTCTTTCATCTTTCATCTTGCCGCATTGTTTCATCTTTCATCTTTCCGCATTGTTTCATCTTTCATCTTTCCGCATTGTTTCATCTTTCATCTTTCCGCATTTTTTCATCTTTCATCTTTCCGCATTGTTTCATCTTTCATCTATCCGCATTGTTTCATCTTTCCGCATTGTTTCATCTTTCATCTTTCCGCATTGTTTCATCTTTCATCTTTCCGCATTGTTTCATCTTTCATCTTTCCGCATTGTTTCATCTTTCATCTTTCCGCATTGTTTCATCTTTCATCTTTCCGCATTTTTTCATCTTTCATCTTTCCGCATTGTTTCATCTTTCATCTTTCCGCATTGTTTCATCTTTCATCTTTCCGCATTGTTTCATCTTTCATCTTTCCGAATTGTTTCATCTTTCATCTTTCCGCATTGTTTCATCTTTCATCTTTCCGCATTGTTTCATCTTTCATCTTTCCGCATTGTTTCATCTTTCATCTTTCCGCATTGTTTCATCTTTCATCTTTCCGCATTGTTTCATCTTTCATCTATCCGCATTGTTTCATCTTTCATCTTTCCGCATTGTTTCATCTTTCATCTTCCGCATTCTTTCATCTTTCATCTTTCCGCATTGTTTCATCTTTCATCTTTCCGCATTTTTTCATCTTTCATCTTTCCGCATTGTTTCATCTTTCATCTTTCCGCATTTTTTCGTCTTTCATCTTTCCGCATTGTTTCATCTTTCATCTTTCCGCATTGTTTCATCTTTCCGCATTGTTTCATCTTTCATCTTCCGCATTCTTTCATCTTTCATCTTTCCGCATTGTTTCATCTTTCATCTTTCCGCATTTTTTCATCTTTCATCTTTCCGCATTGTTTCATCTTTCATCTTTCCGCATTGTTTCATCTTTCATCTTTCCGCATTGTTTCATCTTTCATCTTTCCGCATTGTTTCATCTTTCATCTTTCCGCATTCTTTCATCTTTCATCTTTTCGCATTGTTTCATCTTTCATCTTTCCGCATTGTTTCATCTTTCATCTTTCCGCATTGTTTCATCTTTCATCTTTCCGCATTGTTTCATCTTTTATCTTCCGCATTCTTTCATCTTTCATCTTTCCGCATTGTTTCATCTTTCATCTTTCCGCATTCTTTCATCTTTCATCTTTCCGCATTGTTTCATCTTTCATCTTTCCGCATTTTTTCATCTTTCAATTTCCGCATTGTTTCATCTTTCATCTTTCCGCATTGTTTCATCTTTCATCTTTCCGCATTGTTTCATTTTTCATCTTTCCGAATTGTTTCATCTTTCATCTTTCCGCATTGTTTCATCTTTCATCTTTCCGCATTTTTTCATCTTTCATCTTTCCGCATTGTTTCATCTTTCATCTTTCCGCATTGTTTCATCTTTCATCTTTCCGCATTGTTTCATCTTTCATCTTTCCGCATTGTTTCATCTTTCCGCATTGTTTCATCTTTCATCTTCCGCATTCTTTCATCTTTCATCTTTCCGCATTGTTTCATCTTTCATCTTTCCGCATTTTTGCCTCTTTCATCTTTCCGCATTGTTTCATCTTTCATCTTTCCGCATTGTTTCATCTTTCATCTTTCCGCATTGTTTCATCTTTCATCTTTCCGCATTGTTTCATCTTTCCGCATTGTTTCATCTTTCCGCATTGTTTCATCTTTCCGCATTGTTTCATCTTTCATCTTTCCGCATTGTTTCATCTTTCATCTTTCCGCATTGTTTCATCTTTCATCTTTCCGCATTGTTTCATCTTTCCGCATTGTTTCATCTTTCATCTTTCCGCATTGTTTCATCTTTCATCTTTCCGCATTGTTTCATCTTTCATCTTTCCGCAATGTTTCATCTTTCATCTTTCCGCATTGTTTCATCTTTCATCTTCCGCATTCTTTCATCTTTCATCTTGCCGCATTGTTTCATCTTTCATCTTTCCGCATTGTTTCATCTTTCATCTTTCCGCATTGTTTCATCTTTCATCTTTCCGCATTTTTTCATCTTTCATCTTTCATCTATCCGCATTGTTTCATCTTTCCGCATTGTTTCATCTTTCCGCATTGTTTCATCTTTCATCTTCCGCATTCTTTCATCTTTCATCTTTCCGCATTGTTTCATCTTTCATCTTTCCGCATTTTTTCATCTTTCATCTTTCCGCATTGTTTCATCTTTCATCTCTCCGCATTGTTTCATCTTTCATCTTTCCGCATTGTTTCATCTTTCATCTTTCCGAATTGTTTCATCTTTCATCTTTCCGCATTGTTTCATCTTTCATCTTTCCGCATTGTTTCATCTTTCATCTTTCCGCATTGTTTCATCTTTCATCTTTCCGCATTGTTTCATCTTTCATCTTTCCGCATTGTTTCATCTTTCATCTTTCCGCATTGTTTCATCTTTCATCTTTCCGCATTGTTTCATCTTTCATCTTCCGCATTCTTTCATCTTTCATCTTTCCGCATTGTTTCATCTTTCATCTTTCCGCATTTTTTCATCTTTCATCTTTCCGCATTGTTTCATCTTTCATCTTTCCGCATTTTTTCATCTTTCATCTTTCCGCATTGTTTCATCTTTCATCTTTCCGCATTGTTTCATCTTTCATCTTTCCGCATTGTTTCATCTTTCCGCATTGTTTCATCTTTCCGCATTGTTTCATCTTTCCGCATTGTTTCATCTTTCATCTTCCGCATTCTTTCATCTTTCATCTTTCCGCATTGTTTCATCTTTCATCTTTCCGCATTTTTTCATCTTTCATCTTTCCGCATTGTTTCATCTTTCATCTCTCCGCATTGTTTCATCTTTCATCTTTCCGCATTGTTTCATCTTTCATCTTTCCGCATTGTTTCATCTTTCATCTTTCCGCATTCTTTCATCTTTCATCTTTTCGCATTGTTTCATCTTTCATCTTTCCGCATTGTTTCATCTTTCATCTTTCCGCATTGTTTCATCTTTCATCTTTCCGCAATGTTTCATCTTTCATCTTTCCGCATTGTTTCATCTTTCATCTTCCGCATTCTTTCATCTTTCATCTTGCCGCATTGTTTCATCTTTCATCTTTCCGCATTGTTTCATCTTTCATCTTTCCGCATTGTTTCATCTTTCATCTTTCCGCATTTTTTCATCTTTCATCTTTCATCTATCCGCATTGTTTCATCTTTCCGCATTGTTTCATCTTTCATCTTCCGCATTCTTTCATCTTTCATCTTTCCGCATTGTTTCATCTTTCATCTTTCCGCATTTTTTCATCTTTCATCTTTCCGCATTGTTTCATCTTTCATCTCTCCGCATTGTTTCATCTTTCATCTTTCCGCATTGTTTCATCTTTCATCTTTCCGAATTGTTTCATCTTTCATCTTTCCGCATTGTTTCATCTTTCATCTTTCCGCATTGTTTCATCTTTCCGCATTGTTTCATCTTTCCGCATTGTTTCATCTTCCGCATTCTTTCATCTTTCATCTTTCCGCATTCTTTCATCTTTCATCTTTCCGCATTGTTTCATCTTTCATCTTTCCGCATTTTTTCATCTTTCATCTTTCCGCATTGTTTCATCTTTCATCTCTCCGCATTGTTTCATCTTTCATCTTTCCGCATTGTTTCATCTTTCATCTTTCCGCATTGTTTCATCTTTCATCTTTCCGCATTCTTTCATCTTTCATCTTTTCGCATTGTTTCATCTTTCATCTTTCCGCATTGTTTCATCTTTCATCTTTCCGCATTGTTTCATCTTTCATCTTTCCGCATTGTTTCATCTTTTATCTTCCGCATTCTTTCATCTTTCATCTTTCCGCATTGTTTCATCTCTCATCTTTCCGCATTCTTTCATCTTTCATCTTTCCGCATTGTTTCATCTTTCATCTTTCCGCATTTTTTCATCTTTCATCTTTCCGCATTGTTTCATCTTTCATCTTTCCGCATTGTTTCATCTTTCATCTTTCCGCATTGTTTCATCTTTCATCTTTCCGAATTGTTTCATCTTTCATCTTTCCGCATTGTTTCATCTTTCATCTTTCCGCATTGTTTCATCTTTCATCTTTCCGCATTGTTTCATCTTTCATCTTTCCGCATTGTTTCATCTTTCATCTTTCCGCATTGTTTCATCTTTCATCTTTCCGCATTGTTTCATCTTTCATCTTTCCGCATTGTTTCATCTTTCATCTTTCCGCATTGTTTCATCTTTCATCTTTCCGCATTGTTTCATCTTTCATCTTTCCGCATTCTTTCATCTTTCATCTTCCGCATTCTTTCATCTTTCATCTTTCCGCATTGTTTCATCTTTCATCTTTCCGCATTTTTTCATCTTTCATCTTTCCGGATTGTTTCATCTTTCATCTTTCCGCATTTTTTCATCTTTCATCTTTCCGCATTGTTTCATCTTTCATCTTTCCGCATTGTTTCATCTTTCATCTTTCCGCATTGTTTCATCTTTCCGCATTTTTTCATCTTTCATCTTCCGCATTCTTTCATCTTTCATCTTTCCGCATTGTTTCATCTTTCATCTTTCCGCATTTTTTCATCTTTCATCTTTCCGCATTGTTTCATCTTTCATCTTTTCGAATTGTTTCATCTTTCATCTTTCCGCATTGTTTCATCTTTCATCTTTCCGCATTGTTTCATCTTTCATCTTTCCGCATTGTTTCATCTTTCATCTTTCCGCATTGTTTCATCTTTCATCTTTCCGCATTGTTTCATCTTTCATCTATTCGCATTGTTTCATCTTTCATCTTTCCGCATTGTTTCATCTTTCATCTTCCGCATTCTTTCATCTTTCATCTTTCCGCATTGTTTCATCTTTCATCTTTCCGCATTTTTTCATCTTTCATCTTTCCGCATTGTTTCATCTTTCATCTTTCCGCATTTTTTCATCTTTCATCTTTCCGCATTGTTTCATCTTTCATCTTTCCGCATTGTTTCATCTTTCCGCATTGTTTCATCTTTCATCTTCCGCATTCTTTCATCTTTCATCTTTCCGCATTGTTTCATCTTTCATCTTTCCGCATTTTTTCATCTTTCATCTTTCCGCATTGTTTCATCTTTCATCTTTCCGCATTGTTTCATCTTTCATCTTTCCGCATTGTTTCATCTTTCATCTTTCCGCATTGTTTCTTCTTTCATCTTTCATCTTTTCGCATTGTTTCATCTTTCATCTTTCCGCATTGTTTCATCTTTCATCTTTCCGCATTGTTTCATCTTTCATCTTTCCGCATTGTTTCATCTTTTATCTTCCGCATTCTTTCATCTTTCATCTTTCCGCATTGTTTCATCTTTCATCTTTCCGCATTCTTTCATCTTTCATCTTTCCGCATTGTTTCATCTTTCATCTTTCCGCATTTTTTCATCTTTCAATTTCCGCATTGTTTCATCTTTCATCTTTCCGCATTGTTTCATCTTTCATCTTTCCGCATTGTTTCATTTTTCATCTTTCCGAATTGTTTCATCTTTCATCTTTCCGCATTGTTTCATCTTTCATCTTTCCGCATTTTTTCATCTTTCATCTTTCCGCATTGTTTCATCTTTCATCTTTCCGCATTGTTTCATCTTTCATCTTTCCGCATTGTTTCATCTTTCATCTTTCCGCATTGTTTCATCTTTCCGCATTGTTTCATCTTTCATCTTCCGCATTCTTTCATCTTTCATCTTTCCGCATTGTTTCATCTTTCATCTTTCCGCGTTGTTTCATCTTTCATCTTTCCGCATTGTTTCATCTTTCCGAATTGTTTCATCTTTCATCTTTCCGCATTGTTTCATCTTTCATCTTTCCGCATTGTTTCATCTTTCATCTTTCCGCATTTTTTCATCTTTCATCTTTCCGCATTGTTTCATCTTTCTGCATTGTTTCATCTTTCCGCATTGTTTCATCTTTCCGCATTGTTTCATCTTTCCGCATTGTTTCATCTTTCCGCATTGTTTCATCTTTCCGCATTGTTTCATCTTTCCGCATTGTTTCATCTTTCCGCATTGTTTCATCTTTCATCTTCCGCATTCTTTCATCTTTCATCTTTCCGCATTGTTTCATCTTTCATCTTTCCGCATTGTTTCATCTTTCCGCATTGTTTTATCTTTCATCTTTCCGCATTGTTTCATCTTTCATCTTTCCGCATTGTTCCATCTTTCCGAATTGTTTCATCTTTCATCTTTCCGCATTGTTTCATCTTTCATCTTTCCGCATTGTTTCATCTTTCATCTTTCCGCATTTTTTCATCTTTCATCTTTCCGCATTGTTTCATCTTTCCGCATTGTTTCATCTTTCCGCATTGTTTCATCTTTCCGCATTGTTTCATCTTTCCGCATTGTTTCATCTTTCCGCATTGTTTCATCTTTCCGCATTGTTTCATCTTTCCGCATTGTTTCATCTTTCCGCATTGTTTCATCTTTCCGCATTGTTTCATCTTTCCGCATTGTTTCATCTTTCCGCATTGTTTCATCTTTCCGCATTGTTTCATCTTTCCGCATTGTTTCATCTTTCATCTTTCCGCATTGTTTCATCTTTCATCTTTCCGCATTGTTTCATCTTTCATCTTTCCGCATTGTTTCATCTTTCATCTTTCCGCATTGTTTCATCTTTCATCTTTCCGCATTTTTTCATCTTTCATCTTTCCGCATTGTTTCATCTTTCATCTTTCCGCATTGTTTCATCTTTCATCTTTCCGCATTGTTTCATCTTTCATCTTTCCGAATTGTTTCATCTTTCATCTTTCCGCATTGTTTCATCTTTCATCTTTCCGCATTGTTTCATCTTTCATCTTTCCGCATTGTTTCATCTTTCATCTTTCCGCATTGTTTCATCTTTCATCTTTCCGCATTGTTTCATCTTTCATCTTTCCGCATTGTTTCATCTTTCATCTTCCGCATTCTTTCATCTTTCATCTTTCCGCATTATTTCATCTTTCATCTTTCCGCATTTTTTCATCTTTCATCTTTCCGCATTGTTTCATCTTTCATCTTTCCGCATTTTTTCATCTTTCATCTTTCCGCATTGTTTCATCTTTCATCTTCCGCATTCTTTCATCTTTCATCTTTCCGCATTGTTTCATCTTTCATCTTTCCGCATTTTTTCATCTTTCATCTTTCCGCATTGTTTCATCTTTCATCTTTCCGCATTGTTTCATCTTTCATCTTTCCGCATTGTTTCATCTTTCATCTTTCCGCATTGTTTCATCTTTCATCTTTCCGCATTCTTTCATCTTTCATCTTTTCGCATTGTTTCATCTTTCATCTTTCCGCATTGTTTCATCTTTCATCTTTCCGCATTGTTTCATCTTTCATCTTTCCGCATTGTTTCATCTTTTATCTTCCGCATTGTTTCATCTTTTATCTTCCGCATTCTTTCATCTTTCATCTTTCCGCATTGTTTCATCTTTCATCTTTCCGCATTGTTTCATCTTTCATCTTTCCGCATTGTTTCATCTTTCATCTTTCCGAATTGTTTCATCTTTCATCTTTCCGCATTGTTTCATCTGTCATCTTTCCGCATTTTTTCATCTTTCATCTTTCCGCATTGTTTCATCTTTCATCTTTCCGCATTGTTTCATCTTTCCGCATTGTTTCATCTTTCATCTTTCCGCATTGTTTCATCTTTCCGCATTGTTTCATCTTTCATCTTCCGCATTCTTTCATCTTTCATCTTTCCGCATTGTTTCATCTTTCATCTTTCCGCATTGTTTCATCTTTCCGCATTGTTTCATCTTTCATCTTTCCGCATTGTTTCATCTTTCATCTTTCCGCATTCTTTCATCTTTCATCTTTCCGCATTGTTTCATCTTTCATCTTTCCGCATTCTTTCATCTTTCATCTTTCCGCATTGTTTCATCTTTCATCTTTCCGAATTGTTTCATCTTTCATCTTTCCGCATTGTTTCATCTTTCATCTTTCCGCATTGTTTCATCTTTCATCTTTCCGCATTGTTTCATCTTTCATCTTTCATCTTTCCGCATTGTTTCATCTTTCATCTTTCCGCATTTTTTCATCTTTCATCTTTCCGCATTGTTTCATCTTTCATCTTTCCGCATTTATTCATCTTTCATCTTTCCGCATTGTTTCATCTTTCATCTTTCCGCATTGTTTCATCTTTCATCTTCCGCATTCTTTCATCTTTCATCTTGCCGCATTGTTTCATCTTTCATCTTTCCGCATTGTTTCATCTTTCATCTTTCCGCATTGTTTCATCTTTCATCTTTCCGCATTTTTTCATCTTTCATCTTTCCGCATTGTTTCATCTTTCATCTATCCGCATTGTTTCATCTTTCATCTTTCCGCATTGTTTCATCTTTCATCTTTCCGCATTGTTTCATCTTTCATCTATCCGCATTGTTTCATCTTTCATCTTTCCGCATTGTTTCATCTTTCATCTTCCGCATTCTTTCATCTTTCATCTTTCCGCATTGTTTCATCTTTCATCTTTCCGCATTTTTTCATCTTTCATCTTTCCGCATTGTTTCATCTTTCATCTTTCCGCATTTTTTCATCTTTCATCTTTCCGCATTGTTTCATCTTTCATCTTTCCGCATTGTTTCATCTTTCCGCATTGTTTCATCTTTCATCTTCCGCATTCTTTCATCTTTCATCTTTCCGCATTGTTTCATCTTTCATCTTTCCGCATTTTTTCATCTTTCATCTTTCCGCATTGTTTCATCTTTCATCTTTCCGCATTGTTTCATCTTTCATCTTTCCGCATTGTTTCATCTTTCATCTTTCCGCATTGTTTCATCTTTCATCTTTCCGCATTCTTTCATCTTTCATCTTTTCGCATTGTTTCATCTTTCATCTTTCCGCATTGTTTCATCTTTCATCTTTCCGCATTGTTTCATCTTTCATCTTTCCGCATTGTTTCATCTTTTATCTTCCGCATTCTTTCATCTTTCATCTTTCCGCATTGTTTCATCTTTCATCTTTCCGCATTCTTTCATCTTTCATCTTTCCGCATTGTTTCATCTTTCATCTTTCCGCATTTTTTCATCTTTCAATTTCCGCATTGTTTCATCTTTCATCTTTCCGCATTGTTTCATCTTTCATCTTTCCGCATTGTTTCATTTTTCATCTTTCCGAATTGTTTCATCTTTCATCTTTCCGCATTGTTTCATCTTTCATCTTTCCGCATTTTTTCATCTTTCATCTTTCCGCATTGTTTCATCTTTCATCTTTCCGCATTGTTTCATCTTTCATCTTTCCGCATTGTTTCATCTTTCATCTTTCCGCATTGTTTCATCTTTCATCTTTCCGCATTGTTTCATCTTTCCGCATTGTTTCATCTTTCATCTTCCGCATTCTTTCATCTTTCATCTTTCCGCATTGTTTCATCTTTCATCTTTCCGCATTGTTTCATCTTTCATCTTTCCGCATTGTTTCATCTTTCATCTTTCCGCATTGTTTCATCTTTCATCTTTCCGCATTGTTTCATCTTTCCGCATTGTTTCATCTTTCCGCATTGTTTCATCTTTCCGCATTGTTTCATCTTTCCGCATTGTTTCATCTTTCCGCATTGTTTCATCTTTCCGCATTGTTTCATCTTTCCGCATTGTTTCATCTTTCATCTTTCCGCATTGTTTCATCTTTCATCTTTCCGCATTGTTTCATCTTTCATCTTTCCGCATTGTTTCATCTTTCCGCATTGTTTCATCTTTCATCTTTCCGCATTGTTTCATCTTTCATCTTTCCGCATTGTTGCATCTTTCATCTTTCCGCAATGTTTCATCTTTCATCTTTCCGCATTGTTTCATCTTTCATCTTCCGCATTCTTTCATCTTTCATCTTGCCGCATTGTTTCATCTTTCATCTTTCCGCATTGTTTCATCTTTCATCTTTCCGCATTGTTTCATCTTTCATCTTTCCGCATTTTTTCATCTTTCATCTTTCATCTATCCGCATTGTTTCATCTTTCCGCATTGTTTCATCTTTCCGCATTGTTTCATCTTTCATCTTTCCGCATTGTTTCATCTTTCATCTTTCCGCATTGTTTCATCTTTCATCTTTCCGCATTGTTTCATCTTTCATCTTTCCGCATTTTTTCATCTTTCATCTTTCATCTATCCGCATTGTTTCATCTTTCCGCATTGTTTCATCTTTCCGCATTGTTTCATCTTTCATCTTTCCGCATTGTTTCATCTTTCATCTTTCCGCATTGTTTCATCTTTCATCTTTCCGCATTTTTTCATCTTTCATCTTTCCGCATTGTTTCATCTTTCATCTTTCCGCATTGTTTCATCTTTCATCTTTCCGCATTGTTTCATCTTTCATCTTTCCGAATTGTTTCATCTTTCATCTTTCCGCATTGTTTCATCTTTCATCTTTCCGCATTGTTTCATCTTTCATCTTTCCGCATTGTTTCATCTTTCATCTTTCCGCATTGTTTCATCTTTCATCTTTCCGCATTGTTTCATCTTTCATCTTTCCGCATTGTTTCATCTTTCATCTTTCCGCATTGTTTCATCTTTCATCTTCCGCATTCTTTCATCTTTCATCTTTCCGCATTGTTTCATCTTTCATCTTTCCGCATTTTTTCATCTTTCATCTTTCCGCATTTTTTCATCTTTCATCTTTCCGCATTTTTTCATCTTTCATCTTTCCGCATTGTTTCATCTTTCATCTTTCCGCATTGTTTCATCTTTCATCTTTCCGCATTGTTTCATCTTTCCGCATTGTTTCATCTTTCATCTTCCGCATTCTTTCATCTTTCATCTTTCCGCATTGTTTCATCTTTCATCTTTCCGCATTTTTTCATCTTTCATCATTCCGCATTGTTTCATCTTTCATCTCTCCGCATTGTTTCATCTTTCATCTTTCCGCATTGTTTCATCTTTCATCTTTCCGCATTGTTTCATCTTTCATCTTTCCGCATTCTTTCATCTTTCATCTTTTCGCATTGTTTCATCTTTCATCTTTCCGCATTGTTTCATCTTTCATCTTTCCGCATTGTTTCATCTTTCATCTTTCCGCATTGTTTCATCTTTTATCTTCCGCATTCTTTCATCTTTCATCTTTCCGCATTGTTTCATCTTTCATCTTTCCGCATTCTTTCATCTTTCATCTTTCCGCATTGTTTCATCTTTCATCTTTCCGCATTTTTTCATCTTTCATCTTTCCGCTTTGTTTCATCTTTCATCTTTCCGCATTGTTTCATCTTTCATCTTTCCGCATTGTTTCATCTTTCATCTTTCCGAATTGTTTCATCTTTCATCTTTCCGCATTGTTTCATCTTTCATCTTTCCGCATTGTTTCATCTTTCATCTTTCCGCATTGTTTCATCTTTCATCTTTCCGCATTGTTTCATCTTTCATCTTTCCGCATTGTTTCATCTTTCATCTTTCCGCATTGTTTCATCTTTCATCTTTCCGCATTGTTTCATCTTTCATCTTTCCGCATTGTTTCATCTTTCATCTTTCCGCATTGTTTCATCTTTCATCTTTCCGCATTCTTTCATCTTTCATCTTCCGCATTCTTTCATCTTTCATCTTTCCGCATTGTTTCATCTTTCATCTTTCCGCATTTTTTCATCTTTCATCTTTCCGGATTGTTTCATCTTTCATCTTTCCGCATTTTTTCATCTTTCATCTTTCCGCATTGTTTCATCTTTCATCTTTCCGCATTGTTTCATCTTTCATCTTTCCGCATTGTTTCATCTTTCATCTTTCCGCATTTTTTCATCTTTCATCTTCCGCATTCTTTCATCTTTCATCTTTCCGCATTGTTTCATCTTTCATCTTTCCGCAATTTTTCATCTTTCATCTTTCCGCATTGTTTCATCTTTCATCTTTTCGAATTGTTTCATCTTTCATCTTTCCGCATTGTTTCATCTTTCATCTTTCCGCATTGTTTCATCTTTCATCTTTCCGCATTGTTTCATCTTTCATCTTTCCGCATTGTTTCATCTTTCATCTTTCCGCATTGTTTCATCTTTCATCTATCCGCATTGTTTCATCTTTCATCTTTCCGCATTTTTTCATCTTTCATCTTTCCGCATTGTTTCATCTTTCATCTTTCCGCATTTTTTCATCTTTCATCTTTCCGCATTGTTTCATCTTTCATCTTTCCGCATTGTTTCATCTTTCCGCATTGTTTCATCTTTCATCTTCCGCATTCTTTCATCTTTCATCTTTCCGCATTGTTTCATCTTTCATCTGTCCGCATTTTTTCATCTTTCATCTTTCCGCATTGTTTCTTCTTTCATCTTTCCGCATTGTTTCATCTTTCATCTTTCCGCATTGTTTCATCTTTCATCTTTCCGCATTGTTTCATCTTTCATCTTTCATCTTTTCGCATTGTTTCATCTTTCATCTTTCCGCATTGTTTCATCTTTCATCTTTCCGCATTGTTTCATCTTTCATCTTTCCGCATTGTTTCATCTTTTATCTTCCGCATTCGTTCATCTTTCATCTTTCCGCATTGTTTCATCTTTCATCTTTCCGCATTCTTTCATCTTTCATCTTTCCGCATTGTTTCATCTTTCATCTTTCCGCATTTTTTCATCTTTCAATTTCCGCATTGTTTCATCTTTCATCTTTCCGCATTGTTTCATCTTTCATCTTTCCGCATTGTTTCATTTTTCATCTTTCCGAATTGTTTCATCTTTCATCTTTCCGCATTGTTTCATCTTTCATCTTTCCGCATTTTTTCATCTTTCATCTTTCCGCATTGTTTCATCTTTCATCTTTCCGCATTGTTTCATCTTTTATCTTCCGCATTCTTTCATCTTTCATCTTTCCGCATTGTTTCATCTTTCATCTTTCCGCATTCTTTCATCTTTCATCTTTCAGCATTGTTTCATCTTTCATCTTTCCGCATTTTTTCATCTTTCATCTTTCCGCATTGTTTCATCTTTCATCTTTCCGCATTGTTTCATCTTTCATCTTTCCGCATTGTTTCATCTTTCATCTTTCCGAATTGTTTCATCTTTCATCTTTCCGCATTGTTTCATCTTTCATCTTTCCGCATTTTTTCATCTTTCATCTTTCCGCATTGTTTCATCTTTCATCTTTCCGCATTGTTTCATCTTTCCGCATTGTTTCATCTTTCATCTTCCGCATTCTTTCATCTTTCATCTTTCCGCATTGTTTCATCTTTCATCTTTCCGCATTGTTTCATCTTTCCGCATTGTTTCATCTTTCATCTTTCCGCATTGTTTCATCTTTCATCTTTCCGCATTCTTTCATCTTTCATCTTTCCGCATTGTTTCATCTTTCATCTTTCCGCATTGTTTCATCTTTCATCTTTCCGCATTGTTTCATCTTTCATCTTTCCGAATTGTTTCATCTTTCATCTTTCCGCATTGTTTCATCTTTCATCTTTCCGCATTGTTTCATCTTTCCGCATTGTTTCATCTTTCATCTTTCCGCATTGTTTCATCTTTCATCTTTCCGCATTGTTTCATCTTTCATCTTTCCGCATTGTTTCATCTTTCATCTTTCCGCATTGTTTCATCTTTCATCTTCCGCATTCTTTCATCTTTCATCTTTCCGCATTGTTTCATCTTTCATCTTTCCGCATTGTTTCATCTTTCATCTTCCGCATTCTTTCATCTTTCATCTTGCCGCATTGTTTCATCTTTCATCTTTGCGCATTGTTTCATCTTTCATCTTTCCGCATTGTTTCATCTTTCATCTTTCCGCATTTTTTCATCTTTCATCTTTCCGCATTGTTTCATCTTTCATCTATCCGCATTGTTTCATCTTTCCGCATTGTTTCATCTTTCCGCATTGTTTCATCTTTCCGCATTGTTTCATCTTTCCGCATTGTTTCATCTTTCCGCATTGTTTCATCTTTCATCTTTCCGCATTGTTTCATCTTTCATCTTTCCGCATTGTTTCATCTTTCATCTTTCCGCATTGTTTCATCTTTCATCTTTCCGCATTGTTTCATCTTTCATCTTTCCGCAATGTTTCATCTTTCATCTTTCCGCATTGTTTCATCTTTCATCTTCCGCATTCTTTCATCTTTCATCTTGCCGCATTGTTTTATCTTTCATCTTTCCGCATTGTTTCATCTTTCATCTTTCCGCATTGTTTCATCTTTCATCTTTCCGCATTGTTTCATCTTTCCGCATTGTTTCATCTTTCATCTTTCCGCATTGTTTCATCTTTCATCTTTCCGCATTGTTTCATCTTTCATCTTTCCGCAATGTTTCATCTTTCATCTTTCCGCATTGTTTCATCTTTCATCTTCCGCATTCTTTCATCTTTCATCTTGCCGCATTGTTTCATCTTTCATCTTTCCGCATTGTTTCATCTTTCATCTTTCCGCATTGTTTCATCTTTCATCTTTCCGCATTTTTTCATCTTTCATCTTTCATCTATCCGCATTGTTTCATCTTTCCGCATTGTTTCATCTTTCCGCATTGTTTCATCTTTCCGCATTGTTTCATCTTTCCGCATTGTTTCATCTTTCATCTTTCCGCATTGTTTCATCTTTCATCTTTCCGCATTGTTTCATCTTTCATCTTTCCGCATTTTTTCATCTTTCATCTTTCCGCATTGTTTCATCTTTCATCTTTCCGCATTGTTTCATCTTTCATCTTTCCGCATTGTTTCATCTTTCATCTTTCCGAATTGTTTCATCTTTCATCTTTCCGCATTGTTTCATCTTTCATCTTTCCGCATTGTTTCATCTTTCATCTTTCCGCATTGTTTCATCTTTCATCTTTCCGCATTGTTTCATCTTTCATCGTTCCGCATTGTTCCATCTTTCATCTTTCCGCATTGTTTCATCTTTCATCTTTCCGCATTGTTTCATCTTTCATCTTTCCGCATTGTTTCATCTTTCATCGTTCCGCATTGTTCCATCTTTCATCTTTCCGCATTGTTTCATCTTTCATCTTTCCGCATTGTTTCATCTTTCATCTTCCGCATTCTTTCATCTTTCATCTTTCCGCATTGTTTCATCTTTCATCTTTCCGCATTTTTTCATCTTTCATCTTTCCGCATTGTTTCATCTTTCATCTTTCCGCATTTTTTCATCTTTCATCTTTCCGCATTGTTTCATCTTTCATCTTTCCGCATTGTTTCATCTTTCATCTTTCCGAATTGTTTCATCCTTTCCGCATTGTTTCATCTTTCATCTTCCGCATTCTTTCATCTTTCATCGTTCCGCATTGTTTCATCTTTCATCTTTCCGCATTTTTTCATCTTTCATCTTTCCGCATTGTTTCATCTTTCATCTCTCCGCATTGTTTCATCTTTCATCTTTCCGCATTGTTTCATCTTTCATCTTTCCGCATTGTTTCATCTTTCATCTTTCCGCATTCTTTCATCTTTCATCTTTTCGCATTGTTTCATCTTTCATCTTTCCGCATTGTTTCATCTTTCATCTTTCCGCATTGTTTCATCTTTCATCTTTCCGCATTTTTTCATCTTTTATCTTCCGCATTCTTTCATCTTTCATCTTTCCGCATTGTTTCATCTTTCATCTTTCCGCATTCTTTCATCTTTCATCTTTCCGCATTGTTTCATCTTTCATCTTTCCGCATTTTTTCATCTTTCATCTTTCCGCATTGTTTCATCTTTCATCTTTCCGCATTGTTTCATCTTTCATCTTTCCGCATTGTTTCATCTTTCATCTTTCCGAATTGTTTCATCTTTCATCTTTCCGCATTGTTTCATCTTTCATCTTTCCGCATTGTTTCATCTTTCATCTTTCCGCATTGTTTCATCTTTCATCTTTCCGCATTGTTTCATCTTTCATCTTTCCTCATTGTTTCATCTTTCATCTTTCCGCATTGTTTCATCTTTCATCTTTCCGCATTGTTTCATCTTTCATCTTTCCGCATTGTTTCATCTTTCATCTTTCCGCATTGTTTCATCTTTCATCTTTCCGCATTCTTTCATCTTTCATCTTCCGCATTCTTTCATCTTTCATCTTTCCGCATTGTTTCATCTTTCATCTTTCCGCATTTTTTCATCTTTCATCTTTCCGGATTGTTTCATCTTTCATCTTTCCGCATTTTTTCATCTTTCATCTTTCCGCATTGTTTCATCTTTCATCTTTCCGCATTGTTTCATCTTTCATCTTTCCGCATTGTTTCATCTTTCCGCATTTTTTCATCTTTCATCTTCCGCATTCTTTCATCTTTCATCTTTCCGCATTGTTTCATCTTTCATCTTTCCGCATTTTTTCATCTTTCATCTTTCCGCAATGTTTCATCTTTCATCTTTCCGCATTGTTTCATCTTTCATCTTTCCGCATTGTTTCATCTTTCATCTTCCGCATTCTTTCATCTTTCATCTTTCCGCATTGTTTCATCTTTCATCTTTCTGCATTTTTTCATCTTTCATCTTTCCGCATTGTTTCATCTTTCATCTTTCCGCATTTTTTCATCTTTCATCTTTCCGCATTGTTTCATCTTTCATCTATCCGCATTGTTTCATCTTTCATCTTTCCGCATTGTTTCATCTTTCATCTTTCCGCATTGTTTCATCTTTCATCTTTCCGCATTGTTTCATCTTTCATCTTTCCGCATTGTTTCATCTTTCATCTTTCCGCATTGTTTCATCTTTCATCTTTCCGCATTGTTTCATCTTTCATTTTTCCGCATTGTTTCATCTTTCATCTTTCCGCATTGTTTCATCTTTCATCTTTCCGCATTGTTTCATCTTTCATCTTTCCGCATTGTTTCATCTTTCATCTTTCCGCATTGTTTCACCTATCCGCATTGTTTCGTCTTTCATCTTTATGCATTGTTTCATCTTTCATCTTTCCGCATTGTTTCATCTTTCATCTTTCCGCATTGTTTCATCTTTCATCTTTCCGCATTGTTTCATCTTTCATCTTTCCGCATTGTTTCATCTTTCATCTTTCCGCATTGTTTCATCTTTCATCTTTCCGCATTGTTTCATCTTTCATCTTTCCGCATTGTTTCATCTTTCATCTTTCCGCATTGTTTCATCTTTCCGCATTGTTTCATCTTTCATCTTTCCTCATTGTTTCATCTTTCATCTTTCCGCATTGTTTCATCTTTCATCTTTCCGCATTGTTTCATCTTTCATCTTTCCGCATTGTTTCATCTTTCATATTTCCGCATTGTTTCATCTTTCATCTTTCCGCATTGTTTCATCTTTCATCTTTCCGCATTGTTTCATCTTTCCGCATTGTTTCATCTTTCATCTTTCCGCATTGTTTCATCTTTCATCTTTCCGCATTCTTTCATCTTTCATCTTTCCGCATTGTTTCATCTTTCATCTTTCCGATTTGTTTCATCTTTCCGCATTGTTTCATCTTTCCGCATTGTTTCATCTTTCCGCATTGTTTCATCTTTCCGCATTGTTTCATGTTTCCGCATTGTTTCATCTTTCCGCATGGTTTCATCTTTCCGCATTGTTTCATCTTTCCGCATTGTTTCATCTTTCCGCATTGTTTCATCTTTCCGCATTGTTTCATCTTTCCGCATTGTTTCATCTTTCCGCATTGTTTCATCTTTCCGCATTGTTTCATCTTTCCGCATTGTTTCATCTTTCCGCATTGTTTCATCTTTCCGCATTGTTTCATCTTTCCGCATTGTTTCATCTTTCCGCATTGTTTCATCTTTCCGCATTGTTTCATCTTTCCGCATTGTTTCATCTTTCATCTTTCCGCATTGTTTCATCATTCATCTTTCCGCATTGTTTCATCTTTCATCTTTCCGCATTGTTTCATCTTTCATCTTTCCGCATTTTTTCATCTTTCATCTTTCCGCATTATTTCATCTTTCATCTTTCCGCATTGTTTCATCTTTCATCTTTCCGCATTGTTTCATCTTTAATCTTTCCGCATTGTTTCATCTTTCATCTTTCCGCATTGTTTCATCTTTCATCTTCCGCATTCTTTCATCTTTCATCTTTCCGCATTGTTTCATCTTTCATCTTTCCGCATTTTTTCATCTTTCATCTTTCCGCATTGTTTCATCTTTCATCTTTCCGCATTTTTTCATCTTTCATCTTTCCGCATTGTTTCATCTTTCATCTTTCCGCATTGTTTCATCTTTCATCTTTCCGCATTGTTTCATCTTTCCGCATTGTTTCATCTTTCCGCATTGTTTGATCTTTCCGCATTGTTTCATCTTTCCGCATTGTTTCATCTTTCCGCATTGTTTCATCTTTCCGCATTGTTTCATCTTTCATCTTTCCGCATTGTTTCATCTTTCATCTTTCCGCATTGTTTCATCTTTCCGCATTGTTTCATCTTTCATCTTTCCGCATTGTTTCATCTTTCATCTTTCCGCATTGTTTCATCTTTCATCTTTCCGCATTGTTTCATCTTTCATCTTTCCGCATTGTTTCATCTTTCATCTTTCCGCATTGTTTCATCTTTCATCTTTCCGCATTGTTTCATCTTTCCACATTGTTTCATCTTTCATCTTTCCGCATTGTTTCATCTTTCATCTTTCCGCATTGTTTCATCTTTCATCTTTCCGCATTGTTTCATCTTTCCGCATTGTTTCATCTTTCATCTTTCCTCATTGTTTCATCTTTCATCTTTCCGCATTGTTTCATCTTTCATCTTTCCGCATTGTTTCATCTTTCATCTTTCCGCATTGTTTCATCTTTCATATTTCCGCATTGTTTCATCTTTCATCTTTCCGCATTGTTTCATCTTTCATCTTTCCGCATTGTTTCATCTTTCCGCATTGTTTCATCTTTCATCTTTCCGCATTGTTTCATCTTTCATCTTTCCGCATTCTTTCATCTTTCATCTTTCCGCATTGTTTCATCTTTCATCTTTCCGCATTGTTTCATCTTTCCGCATTGTTTCATCTTTCCGCATTGTTTCATCTTTCCGCATTGTTTCATCTTTCCGCATTGTTTCATCTTTCCGCATGGTTTCATCTTTCCGCATTGTTTCATCTTTCCGCATTGTTTCATCTTTCCGCATTGTTTCATCTTTCCGCATTGTTTCATCTTTCCGCATTGTTTCATCTTTCCGCATTGTTTCATCTTTCCGCATTGTTTCATCTTTCCGCATTGTTTCATCTTTCCGCATTGTTTCATCTTTCCGCATTGTTTCATCTTTCCGCATTGTTTCATCTTTCCGCATTGTTTCATCTTTCCGCATTGTTTCATCTTTCCGCATTGTTTCATCTTTCCGCATTGTTTCATCTTTCCGCATTGTTTCATCTTTCCGCATTGTTTCATCTTTCCGCATTGTTTCATCTTTCATCTTTCCGCATTGTTTCATCATTCATCTTTCCGCATTGTTTCATCTTTCATCTTTCCGCATTGTTTCATCTTTCATCTTTCCGCATTTTTTCATCTTTCATCTTTCCGCATTATTTCATCTTTCATCTTTCCGCATTGTTTCATCTTTCATCTTTCCGCATTGTTTCATCTTTAATCTTTCCGCATTGTTTCATCTTTCATCTTTCCGCATTGTTTCATCTTTCATCTTCCGCATTCTTTCATCTTTCATCTTTCCGCATTGTTTCATCTTTCATCTTTCCGCATTTTTTCATCTTTCATCTTTCCGCATTGTTTCATCTTTCATCTTTCCGCATTTTTTCATCTTTCATCTTTCCGCATTGTTTCATCTTTCATCTTTCCGCATTGTTTCATCTTTCATCTTTCCGCATTGTTTCATCTTTCCGCATTGTTTCATCTTTCCGCATTGTTTGATCTTTCCGCATTGTTTCATCTTTCCGCATTGTTTCATCTTTCCGCATTGTTTCATCTTTCCGCATTGTTTCATCTTTCATCTTTCCGCATTGTTTCATCTTTCATCTTTCCGCATTGTTTCATCTTTCCGCATTGTTTCATCTTTCATCTTTCCGCATTGTTTCATCTTTCATCTTTCCGCATTGTTTCATCTTTCATCTTTCCGCATTGTTTCATCTTTCATCTTCCGCATTCTTTCATCTTTCATCTTTCCGCATTGTTTCATCTTTCATCTTTCCGCATTGTTTCATCTTTCCGCATTGTTTCATCTTTCCGCATTGTTTCATCTTTCCGCATTGTTTCATCTTTCCGCATTGTTTCATCTTTCCGCATTGTTTCATCTTTCCGCATTGTTTCATCTTTCCGCATTGTTTCATCTTTCATCTTTCCGCATTGTTTCATCTTTCATCTTTCCGCATTGTTTCATCTTTCATCTTTCCCCATTGTTTCATCTTTCATCTTTCCGCATTGTTTCATCTTTCATCTTTCCGCATTGTTTCATCTTTCATCTTTCCGCATTTTTTCATCTTTCATCTTTCCGCATTGTTTCATCTTTCATCTTTCCGCATTGTTTCATCTTTCATCTTTCCGCATTGTTTCATCTTTCATCTTTCCGCATTGTTTCATCTTTCATCTTTCCGCATTGTTTCATCTTTCATCTTTCCGCATTGTTTCATCTTTCATCTTTCCGCATTGTTTCATCTTTCATCTTTCCGCATTGTTTCATCTTTCATCTTTCCGCATTGTTTCATCTTTCATCTTTCCGCATTCTTTCATCTTTCATCTTCCGCATTCTTTCATCTTTCATCTTTCCGCATTGTTTCATCTTTCATCTTTCCGCATTTTTTCATCTTTCATCTTTCCGGATTGTTTCATCTTTCATCTTTCCGCATTTTTTCATCTTTCATCTTTCCGCATTGTTTCATCTTTCATCTTTCCGCATTGTTTCATCTTTCATCTTTCCGCATTGTTTCATCTTTCCGCATTTTTTCATCTTTCATCTTCCGCATTCTTTCATCTTTCATCTTTCCGCATTGTTTCATCTTTCATCTTTCCGCATTTTTTCATCTTTCATCTTTCCGCATTGTTTCATCTTTCATCTTTCCGCATTGTTTCATCTTTCATCTTTACGCATTGTTTCATCTTTCATCTTCCGCATTCTTTCATCTTTCATCTTTCCGCATTGTTTCATCTTTCATCTTTCCGCATTTTTTCATCTTTCATCTTTCCGCATTGTTTCATCTTTCATCTTTCCGCATTTTTTCATCTTTCATCTTTCCGCATTGTTTCATCTTTCATCTTTCCGCATTGTTTCATCTTTCATCTTTCCGCATTGTTTCATCTTTCCGCATTGTTCATCTTTCATCTTTCCGCATTGTTTCATCTTTCATCTTTCCGCATTGTTTCATCTTTCATCTTTCCGCATTGTTTCATCTTTCATCTTTCCGCATTGTTTCATCTTTCATCTTTCCGCATTGTTTCATCTTTCATCTTTCCGCATTGTTTCATCTTTCATCTTTCCGCATTGTTTCATCTTTCATCTTTCCGCATTGTTTCATCTTTCATCTTCCGCATTCTTTCATCTTTCATCTTTCCGCATTGTTTCATCTTTCATCTTTCTGCATTTTTTCATCTTTCATCTTTCCGCATTGTTTCATCTTTCATCTTTCCGCATTGTTTCATCTTTCATCTTTCCGCATTGTTTCATCTTTCATCTATCCGCATTGTTTCATCTTTCATTTTTCCGCATTGTTTCATCTTTCATCTTTCCGCATTGTTTCATCTTTCATCTTTCCGCATTGTTTCATCTTTCATCTTTCCGCATTGTTTCATCTTTCATCTTTCCGCATTGTTTCACCTATCCGCATTGTTTCGTCTTTCATCTTTATGCATTGTTTCATCTTTCATCTTTCCGCATTGTTTCATCTTTCATCTTTCCGCATTGTTTCATCTTTCATCTTTCCGCATTGTTTCATCTTTCATCTTTCCGCATTGTTTCATCTTTCATCTTTCCGCATTGTTTCATCTTTCCGCATTGTTTCATCTTTCCGCATTGTTTCATCTTTCCGCATTGTTTCATCTTTCATCTTTCCTCATTGTTTCATCTTTCATCTTTCCGCATTGTTTCATCTTTCATCTTTCCGCATTGTTTCATCTTTCATCTTTCCGCATTGTTTCATCTTTCATATTTCCGCATTGTTTCATCTTTCATCTTTCCGCATTGTTTCATCTTTCATCTTTCCGCATTGTTTCATCTTTCCGCATTGTTTCATCTTTCATCTTTCCGCATTGTTTCATCTTTCATCTTTCCGCATTCTTTCATCTTTCATCTTTCCGCATTGTTTCATCTTTCATCTTTCCGCATTGTTTCATCTTTCCGCATTGTTTCATCTTTCCGCATTGTTTCAACTTTCCGCATTGTTTCATCTTTCCGCATTGTTTCATCTTTCCGCATTGTTTCATCTTTCCGCATGGTTTCATCTTTCCGCATTGTTTCATCTTTCCGCATTGTTTCATCTTTCCGCATTGTTTCATCTTTCCGCATTGTTTCATCTTTCCGCATTGTTTCATCTTTCCGCATTGTTTCATCTTTCCGCATTGTTTCATCTTTCCGCATTGTTTCATCTTTCCGCATTGTTTCATCTTTCCGCATTGTTTCATCTTTCCGCATTGTTTCATCTTTCATCTTTCCGCATTGTTTCATCATTCATCTTTCCGCATTGTTTCATCTTTCATCTTTCCGCATTGTTTCATCTTTCATCTTTCCGCATTTTTTCATCTTTCATCTTTCCGCATTATTTCATCTTTCATCTTTCCGCATTGTTTCATCTTTCATCTTTCCGCATTGTTTCATCTTTAATCTTTCCGCATTGTTTCATCTTTCATCTTTCCGCATTGTTTCATCTTTCATCTTCCGCATTCTTTCATCTTTCATCTTTCCGCATTGTTTCATCTTTCATCTTTTCGCATTTTTTCATCTTTCATCTTTCCGCATTGTTTCATCTTTCATCTTTCCGCATTGTTTCATCTTTCATCTTTCCGCATTGTTTCATCTTTCATCTTTCCGAATTGTTTCATCTTTCATCTTTCCGCATTGTTTCATCTTTCATCTTTCCGCATTTTTTCATCTTTCATCTTTCCGCATTGTTTCATCTTTCATCTTTCCGCATTGTTTCATCTTTCATCTTTCCGCATTGTTTCATCTTTCATCTTTCCGCATTGTTTCATCTTTCCGCATTGTTTCATCTTTCATCTTCCGCATTCTTTCATCTTTCATCTTTCCGCATTGTTTCATCTTTCATCTTTCCGCAATGTTTCATCTTTCATCTTTCCGCATTGTTTCATCTTTCATCTTCCGCATTCTTTCATCTTTCATCTTGCCGCATTGTTTCATCTTTCATCTTTCCGCATTGTTTCATCTTTCATCTTTCCGCATTGTTTCATCTTTCATCTTTCCGCATTGTTTCATCTTTCATCTTTCCGCATTGTTTCATCTTTCATCTATCCGCATTGTTTCATCTTTCCGCATTGTTTCATCTTTCCGCATTGTTTCATCTTTCCGCATTGTTTCATCTTTCCGCATTGTTTCATCTTTCATCTTTCCGCATTGTTTCATCTTTCATCTTTCCGCATTGTTTCATCTTTCATCTTTCCGCATTGTTTCATCTTTCATCTTTCCGCATTGTTTCATCTTTCATCTTTCCGCAATGTTTCATCTTTCATCTTTCCGCATTGTTTCATCTTTCATCTTCCGCATTCTTTCATCTTTCATCTTGCCGCATTGTTTCATCTTTCATCTTTCCGCATTGTTTCATCTTTCATCTTTCCGCATTGTTTCATCTTTCATCTTTCCGCATTGTTTCATCTTTCCGCATTGTTTCATCTTTCATCTTTCCGCATTGTTTCATCTTTCATCTTTCCGCATTGTTTCATCTTTCATCTTTCCGCAATGTTTCATCTTTCATCTTTCCGCATTGTTTCATCTTTCATCTTCCGCATTGTTTCATCTTTCATCTTGCCGCATTGTTTCATCTTTCATCTTTCCGCATTGTTTCATCTTTCATCTTTCCGCATTGTTTCATCTTTCATGTTTCCGCATTTTTTCATCTTTCATCTTTCCGCATTGTTTCATCTTTCATCTATCCGCATTGTTTCATCTTTCCGCATTGTTTCATCTTTCCGCATTGTTTCATCTTTCCGCATTGTTTCATCTTTCATCTTTCCGCATTGTTTCATCTTTCATCTTTCCGCATTGTTTCATCTTTCATCTTTCCGCATTGTTTCATCTTTCATCTTTCCGCATTGTTTCATCTTTCATCTTTCCGCATTTTTTCATCTTTCATCTTTCCGCATTGTTTCATCTTTCATCTTTCCGCATTGTTTCATCTTTCATCTTTCCGCATTGTTTCATCTTTCATCTTTCCGAATTGTTTCATCTTTCATCTTTCCGCATTGTTTCATCTTTCATCTTTCCGCATTGTTTCATCTTTCATCTTTCCGCATTGTTTCATCTTTCATCTTTCCGCATTGTTTCATCTTTCATCTTTCCGCATTGTTTCATCTTTCATCTTTCCGCATTGTTTCATCTTTCATCTTTCCGCATTGTTTCATCTTTCATCTTTCCGCATTGTTTCATCTTTCCGCATTATTTCATCTTTCATCTTCCGCATTGTTTCATCTTTCCGCATTGTTTCATCTTTCCGCATTGTTTCATCTTTCCGCATTGTTTCATCTTTCATCTTTCCGCATTGTTTCATCTTTCATCTTTCCGCATTGTTTCATCTTTCATCTTTCCGCATTGTTTCATCTTTCATCTTTCCGCATTGTTTCATCTTTCATCTTTCCGCATTGTTTCATCTTTCATCTTTCCGCATTTTTTCATCTTTCATCTTTCCGCATTGTTTCATCTTTCCGCATTGTTTCATCTTTCATCTTTCCGCATTGTTTCATCTTTCATCTTTCCGCATTTTTTCATCTTTCATCTTTCCGCATTATTTCATCTTTCATCTTTCCGCATTGTTTCATCTTTCATCTTTCCGCATTGTTTCATCTTTCCGCATTGTTTCATCTTTCCGCATTGTTTCATCTTTCCGCATTGTTTCATCTTTCCGCATTGTTTCATCTTTCATCTTTCCGCATTGTTTCATCTTTCATCTTTCCGCATTGTTTCATCTTTCATCTTTCCGCATTGTTTCATCATTCATCTTTCCGCATTGTTTCATCTTTCATCTTTCCGCATTGTTTCATCTTTCATCTTTCCGCATTTTTTCATCTTTCATCTTTCCGCATTATTTCATCTTTCATCTTTCCGCATTGTTTCATCTTTCATCTTTCCGCATTGTTTCATCTTTAATCTTTCCGCATTGTTTCATCTTTCATCTTTCCGCATTGTTTCATCTTTCATCTTCCGCATTCTTTCATCTTTCATCTTTCCGCATTGTTTCATCTTTCATCTTTCCGCATTTTTTCATCTTTCATCTTTCCGCATTGTTTCATCTTTCATCTTTCCGCATTTTTTCATCTTTCATCTTTCCGCATTGTTTCATCTTTCATCTTTCCGCATTGTTTCATCTTTCATCTTTCCGCATTGTTTCATCTTTCCGCATTGTTTCATCTTTCCGCATTGTTTGATCTTTCCGCATTGTTTCATCTTTCCGCATTGTTTCATCTTTCCGCATTGTTTCATCTTTCCGCATTGTTTCATCTTTCATCTTTCCGCATTGTTTCATCTTTCATCTTTCCGCATTGTTTCATCTTTCCGCATTGTTTCATCTTTCATCTTTCCGCATTGTTTCATCTTTCATCTTTCCGCATTGTTTCATCTTTCATCTTTCCGCATTGTTTCATCTTTCATCTTCCGCATTCTTTCATCTTTCATCTTTCCGCATTGTTTCATCTTTCATCTTTCCGCATTGTTTCATCTTTCCGCATTGTTTCATCTTTCATCTTCCGCATTGTTTCATCTTTCCGCATTGTTTCATCTTTCCGCATTGTTTCATCTTTCCGCATTGTTTCATCTTTCCGCATTGTTTCATCTTTCCGCATTGTTTCATCTTTCATCTTTCCGCATTTTTTCATCTTTCATCTTTCCGCATTATTTCATCTTTCATCTTTCCGCATTGTTTCATCTTTCATCTTTCCGCATTGTTTCATCTTTCATCTTTCCGCATTGTTTCATCTTTCATCTTTCCGCATTTTTTCATCTTTCATCTTTCCGCATTGTTTCATCTTTCCGCATTGTTTCATCTTTCATCTTTCCGCATTGTTTCATCTTTCATCTTTCCGCATTTTTTCATCTTTCATCTTTCCGCATTATTTCATCTTTCATCTTTCCGCATTGTTTCATCTTTCATCTTTCCGCATTGTTTCATCTTTCCGCATTGTTTCATCTTTCCGCATTGTTTCATCTTTCCGCATTGTTTCATCTTTCCGCATTGTTTCATCTTTCCGCATTGTTTCATCTTTCATCTTTCCGCATTGTTTCATCTTTCATCTTTCCGCATTGTTTCATCTTTCATCTTTCCGCATTGTTTCATCATTCATCTTTCCGCATTGTTTCATCTTTCATCTTTCCGCATTGTTTCATCTTTCATCTTTCCGCATTTTTTCATCTTTCATCTTTCCGCATTATTTCATCTTTCATCTTTCCGCATTGTTTCATCTTTCATCTTTCCGCATTGTTTCATCTTTAATCTTTCCGCATTGTTTCATCTTTCATCTTTCCGCATTGTTTCATCTTTCATCTTCCGCATTCTTTCATCTTTCATCTTTCCGCATTGTTTCATCTTTCATCTTTCCGCATTTTTTCATCTTTCATCTTTCCGCATTGTTTCATCTTTCATCTTTCCGCATTTTTTCATCTTTCATCTTTCCGCATTGTTTCATCTTTCATCTTTCCGCATTGTTTCATCTTTCATCTTTCCGCATTGTTTCATCTTTCCGCATTGTTTCATCTTTCCGCATTGTTTGATCTTTCCGCATTGTTTCATCTTTCCGCATTGTTTCATCTTTCCGCATTGTTTCATCTTTCCGCATTGTTTCATCTTTCATCTTTCCGCATTGTTTCATCTTTCATCTTTCCGCATTGTTTCATCTTTCCGCATTGTTTCATCTTTCATCTTTCCGCATTGTTTCATCTTTCATCTTTCCGCATTGTTTCATCTTTCATCTTTCCGCATTGTTTCATCTTTCATCTTCCGCATTCTTTCATCTTTCATCTTTCCGCATTGTTTCATCTTTCATCTTTCCGCATTGTTTCATCTTTCCGCATTGTTTCATCTTTCCGCATTGTTTCATCTTTCCGCATTGTTTCATCTTTCCGCATTGTTTCATCTTTCATCTTTCCGCATTGTTTCATCTTTCATCTTTCCGCATTGTTTCATCTTTCATCTTTCCCCATTGTTTCATCTTTCATCTTTCCGCATTGTTTCATCTTTCATCTTTCCGCATTGTTTCATCTTTCATCTTTCCGCATTTTTTCATCTTTCATCTTTCCGCATTGTTTCATCTTTCATCTTTCCGAATTGTTTCATCTTTCATCTTTCCGCATTGTTTCATCTTTCATCTTTCCGCATTGTTTCATCTTTCATCTTTCCGCATTGTTTCATCTTTCATCTTTCCGCATTGTTTCATCTTTCATCTTTCCGCATTGTTTCATCTTTCATCTTTCCGCATTGTTTCATCTTTCATCTTTCCGCATTGTTTCATCTTTCATCTTTCCGCATTGTTTCATCTTTCCGCATTGTTTCATCTTTCATCTTCCGCATTGTTTCATCTTTCCGCATTGTTTCATCTTTCCGCATTGTTTCATCTTTCCGCATTGTTTCATCTTTCATCTTTCCGCATTGTTTCATCTTTCATCTTTCCGCATTGTTTCATCTTTCATCTTTCCGCATTGTTTCATCTTTCATCTTTCCGCATTGTTTCATCTTTCATCTTTCCGCATTGTTTCATCTTTCATCTTTCCGCATTTTTTCATCTTTCATCTTTCCGCATTGTTTCATCTTTCCGCATTGTTTCATCTTTCATCTTTCCGCATTGTTTCATCTTTCATCTTTCCGCATTGTTTCATCTTTCATCTTTCCGCATTGTTTCATCTTTCATCTTCCGCATTCTTTCATCTTTCATCTTTCCGCATTGTTTCATCTTTCATCTTTCCGCATTGTTTCATCTTTCCGCATTGTTTCATCTTTCCGCATTGTTTCATCTTTCATCTTTCCGCATTGTTTCATCTTTCATCTTTCCGCATTGTTTCATCTTTCATCTTTCCGCATTGTTTCATCTTTCATCTTTCCGCATTGTTTCATCTTTCATCTTTCCGCATTGTTTCATCTTTCATCTTTCCGCATTTTTTCATCTTTCATCTTTCCGCATTATTTCATCTTTCATCTTTCCGCATTGTTTCATCTTTCATCTTTCCGCATTGTTTCATCTTTCCGCATTGTTTCATCTTTCCGCATTGTTTCATCTTTCCGCATTGTTTCATCTTTCATCTTTCCGCATTGTTTCATCTTTCATCTTTCCGCATTGTTTCATCTTTCATCTTTCCGCATTGTTTCATCATTCATCTTTCCGCATTGTTTCATCTTTCATCTTTCCGCATTGTTTCATCTTTCATCTTTCCGCATTTTTTCATCTTTCATCTTTCCGCATTGTTTCATCTTTCATCTTTCCGCATTGTTTCATCTTTCCGCATTGTTTCATCTTTCCGCATTGTTTCATCTTTCCGCATTGTTTCATCTTTCCGCATTGTTTCATCTTTCCGCATTGTTTCATCTTTCCGCATTGTTTCATCTTTCATCTTTCCGCATTGTTTCATCTTTCATCTTTCCGCATTGTTTCATCTTTCCGCATTGTTTCATCTTTCATCTTTCCGCATTGTTTCATCTTTCATCTTTCCGCATTGTTTCATCTTTCATCTTTCCGCATTGTTTCATCTTTCATCTTTCCGCATTGTTTCATCTTTCATCTTTCCGCATTGTTTCATCTTTCATCTTTCCGCATTGTTTCATCTTTCATCTTTCCGCATTGTTTCATCTTTCATCTTTCCGCATTGTTTCATCTTTCATCTTTCCGCATTGTTTCATCTTTCCGCATTGTTTCATCTTTCCGCATTGTTTCATCTTTCCGCATTGTTTCATCTTTCCGCATTGTTTCATCTTTCCGCATTGTTTCATCTTTCATCTTCCGCATTGTTTCATCTTTCCGCATTGTTTCATCTTTCCGCATTGTTTCATCTTTCCGCATTGTTTCATCTTTCATCTTTCCGCATTGTTTCATCTTTCATCTTTCCGCATTGTTTCATCTTTCATCTTTCCGCATTGTTTCATCTTTCATCTTTCCGCATTGTTTCATCTTTCATCTTTCCGCATTGTTTCATCTTTCATCTTTCCGCATTGTTTCATCTTTCATCTTTCCGCATTTTTTCATCTTTCATCTTTCCGCATTGTTTCATCTTTCCGCATTGTTTCATCTTTCATCTTTCCGCATTGTTTCATCTTTCATCTTTCCGCATTGTTTCATCTTTCATCTTTCCGCATTGTTTCATCTTTCATCTTCCGCATTCTTTCATCTTTCATCTTTCCGCATTGTTTCATCTTTCATCTTTCCGCATTGTTTCATCTTTCCGCATTGTTTCATCTTTCCGCATTGTTTCATCTTTCCGCATTGTTTCATCTTTCCGCATTGTTTCATCTTTCATCTTTCCGCATTGTTTCATCTTTCATCTTTCCGCATTGTTTCATCTTTCATCTTTCCGCATTGTTTCATCTTTCATCTTTCCGCATTGTTTCATCTTTCATCTTTCCGCATTGTTTCATCTTTCATCTTTCCGCATTTTTTCATCTTTCATCTTTCCGCATTATTTCATCTTTCATCTTTCCGCATTGTTTCATCTTTCATCTTTCCGCATTGTTTCATCTTTCCGCATTGTTTCATCTTTCCGCATTGTTTCATCTTTCCGCATTGTTTCATCTTTCCGCATTGTTTCATCTTTCATCTTTCCGCATTGTTTCATCTTTCATCTTTCCGCATTGTTTCATCTTTCATCTTTCCGCATTGTTTCATCATTCATCTTTCCGCATTGTTTCATCTTTCATCTTTCCGCATTGTTTCATCTTTCATCTTTCCGCATTTTTTCATCTTTCATCTTTCCGCATTATTTCATCTTTCATCTTTCCGCATTGTTTCATCTTTCATCTTTCCGCATTGTTTCATCTTTAATCTTCCGCATTCTTTCATCTTTCATCTTTCCGCATTGTTTCATCTTTCATCTTTCCGCATTGTTTCATCTTTCATCTTTCCGCATTGTTTCATCTTTCATCTTTCCGCATTGTTTCATCTTTCATCTTTCCGCATTGTTTCATCTTTCATCTTCCGCATTCTTTCATCTTTCATCTTTCCGCATTGTTTCATCTTTCATCTTTCCGCATTGTTTCATCTTTCCGCATTGTTTCATCTTTCCGCATTGTTTCATCTTTCCGCATTGTTTCATCTTTCATCTTTCCGCATTGTTTCATCTTTCATCTTTCCGCATTTTTTCATCTTTCATCTTTCCGCATTGTTTCATCTTTCATCTTTCCGCATTTTTTCATCTTTCATCTTTCCGCATTGTTTCATCTTTCATCTTTCCGCATTGTTTCATCTTTCATCTTTCCGCATTGTTTCATCTTTCCGCATTGTTTCATCTTTCCGCATTGTTTGATCTTTCCGCATTGTTTCATCTTTCCGCATTGTTTCATCTTTCCGCATTGTTTCATCTTTCCGCATTGTTTCATCTTTCATCTTTCCGCATTGTTTCATCTTTCATCTTTCCGCATTGTTTCATCTTTCCGCATTGTTTCATCTTTCATCTTTCCGCATTGTTTCATCTTTCATCTTTCCGCATTGTTTCATCTTTCATCTTTCCGCATTGTTTCATCTTTCATCTTCCGCATTCTTTCATCTTTCATCTTTCCGCATTGTTTCATCTTTCATCTTTCCGCATTGTTTCATCTTTCCGCATTGTTTCATCTTTCCGCATTGTTTCATCTTTCCGCATTGTTTCATCCTTCCGCATTGTTTCATCTTTCATCTTTCCGCATTGTTTCATCTTTCATCTTTCCGCATTGTTTCATCTTTCATCTTTCCCCATTGTTTCATCTTTCATCTTTCCGCATTGTTTCATCTTTCATCTTTCCGCATTGTTTCATCTTTCATCTTTCCGCATTTTTTCATCTTTCATCTTTCCGCATTGTTTCATCTTTCATCTTTCCGCATTGTTTCATCTTTCATCTTTCCGCATTGTTTCATCTTTCATCTTTCCGCATTCTTTCATCTTTCATCTTTCCGCATTGTTTCATCTTTCATCTTTCCGCATTTTTTCATCTTTCATCTTTCCGCATTGTTTCATCTTTCATCTTTCCGCATTGTTTCATCTTTCATCTTTCCGCATTGTTTCATCTTTCATCTTTCCGCATTTTTTCATCTTCCATCTTTCCGCATTGTTTCATCTTTCATCTTTCCGCATTGTTTCATCTTTCATCTTTCCGCATTGTTTCATCTTTCATCTTTCCGAATTGTTTCATATTTCATCTTTCCGCATTGTTTCATCTTTCATCTTTCCGCATTGTTTCATCTTTCATCTTTCCGCATTGTTTCATCTTTCATCTTTCCGCATTGTTTCATCTTTCATCTTTCCGCATTGTTTCATCTTTCATCTTTCCGCATTGTTTCATCTTTCATCTTTCCGCATTGTTTCATCTTTCATCTTTCCGCATTGTTTCATCTTTCATCTTTCCGCATTGTTTCATCTTTCATCTTTCCGCATTCTTTCATCTTTCATCTTCCGCATTCTTTCATCTTTCATCTTTCCGCATTGTTTCATCTTTCATCTTTCCGCATTTTTTCATCTTTCATCTTTCCGGATTGTTTCATCTTTCATCTTTCCGCATTTTTTCATCTTTCATCTTTCCGCATTGTTTCATCTTTCATCTTTCCGCATTGTTTCATCTTTCATCTTTCCGCATTGTTTCATCTTTCATCTTTCCGCATTGTTTCATCTTTCCGCATTTTTTCATCTTTCATCTTCCGCATTCTTTCATCTTTCATCTTTCCGCATTGTTTCATCTTTCATCTTTCCGCATTTTTTCATCTTTCATCTTTCCGCATTGTTTCATCTTTCCGCATTGTTTCATCTTTCATCTTTCCGCATTGTTTCATCTTTCATCTTTCCGCATTGTTTCATCTTTCATCTTTCCGCATTGTTTCATCTTTCATCTTTCCGCATTGTTTCATCTTTCATCTTTCCGCATTGTTTCATCTTTCATCTTTCCGCATTGTTTCATCTTTCATCTTTCCGCATTGTTTCATCTTTCATCTTCCGCATTCTTTCATCTTTCATCTTTCCGCATTGTTTCATCTTTCATCTTTCTGCATTTTTTCATCTTTCATCTTTCCGCATTGTTTCATCTTTCATCTTTCCGCATTGTTTCATCTTTCATCTTTCCGCATTGTTTCATCTTTCATCTTTCCGCATTGTTTCATCTTTCATTTTTCCGCATTGTTTCATCTTTCATCTTTCCGCATTGTTTCATCTTTCATCTTTCCGCATTGTTTCATCTTTCATCTTTCCGCATTGTTTCATCTTTCATCTTTCCGCATTGTTTCACCTATCCGCATTGTTTCGTCTTTCATCTTTATGCATTGTTTCATCTTTCATCTTTCCGCATTGTTTCATCTTTCATCTTTCCGCATTGTTTCATCTTTCATCTTTCCGCATTGTTTCATCTTTCATCTTTCCGCATTGTTTCATCTTTCATCTTTCCGCATTGTTTCATCTTTCATCTTTCCGCATTGTTTCATCTTTCATCTTTCCGCATTGTTTCATCTTTCATCTTTCCGCATTTTTTCATCTTTCATCTTTCCGCATTGTTTCATCTTTCATCTTTCCGCATTGTTTCATCTTTCCGCATTGTTTCATCTTTCATCTTTCCTCATTGTTTCATCTTTCATCTTTCCGCATTGTTTCATCTTTCATCTTTCCGCATTGTTTCATCTATCATCTTTCCGCATTGTTTCATCTTTCATATTTCCGCATTGTTTCATCTTTCATCTTTCCGCATTGTTTCATCTTTCATCTTTCCGCATTGTTTCATCTTTCCGCATTGTTTCATCTTTCATCTTTCCGCATTGTTTCATCTTTCATCTTTCCGCATTCTTTCATCTTTCATCTTTCCGCATTGTTTCATCTTTCATCTTTCCGCATTGTTTCATCTTTCCGCATTGTTTCATCTTTCCGCATTGTTTCATCTTTCCGCATTGTTTCATCTTTCCGCATTGTTTCATCTTTCCGCATTGTTTCATCTTTCCGCATGGTTTCATCTTTCCGCATTGTTTCATCTTTCCGCATTGTTTCATCTTTCCGCATTGTTTCATCTTTCCGCATTGTTTCATCTTTCCGCATTGTTTCATCTTTCCGCATTGTTTCATCTTTCCGCATTGTTTCATCTTTGTGCACTGTTTCATCTTTCCGCATTGTTTCATCTTTCCGCATTGTTTCATCTTTCATCTTTCCGCATTGTTTCATCATTCATCTTTCCGCATTGTTTCATCTTTCATCTTTCCGCATTGTTTCATCTTTCATCTTTCCGCATTTTTTCATCTTTCATCTTTCCGCATTGTTTCATCTTTCATCTTTCCGCATTGTTTCATCTTTCATCTTTCCGCATTGTTTCATCTTTCATCTTTCCGCATTTTTTCATCTTTCATCTTTCCGCATTGTTTCATCTTTCCGCATTGTTTCATCTTTCATCTTTCCGCATTGTTTCATCTTTCATCTTTCCGCATTGTTTCATCTTTCATCTTTCCGCATTGTTTCATCTTTCCGCATTGTTTCATCTTTCCGCATTGTTTCATCTTTCCGCATTGTTTCATCTTTCCGCATTGTTTCATCTTTGTGCACTGTTTCATCTTTCCGCATTGTTTCATCTTTCCGCAGTGTTTCATCTTTCCGCATTGTTTCATCTTTCCGCATTGTTTCATCTTTCATCTTTCCGCATTGTTTCATCATTCATCTTTCCGCATTGTTTCATCTTTCATCTTTCCGCATTGTTTCATCTTTCATCTTTCCGCATTGTTTCATCTTTCATCTTTCCGCATTGTTTCATCTTTCATCTTTCCGCATTTTTTCATCTTTCATCTTTCCGCATTGTTTCATCTTTCCGCATTGTTTCATCTTTCATCTTTCCGCATTGTTTCATCTTTCATCTTTCCGCATTGTTTCATCTTTCATCTTTCCGCATTGTTTCATCTTTCATCTTCCGCATTCTTTCATCTTTCATCTTTCCGCATTGTTTCATCTTTCATCTTTCCGCATTGTTTCATCTTTCCGCATTGTTTCATCTTTCCGCATTGTTTCATCTTTCCGCATTGTTTCATCTTTCATCTTTCCGCATTGTTTCATCTTTCATCTTTCCGCATTGTTTCATCTTTCATCTTTCCGCATTGTTTCATCTTTCATCTTTCCGCATTGTTTCATCTTTCATCTTTCCGCATTGTTTCATCTTTCATCTTTCCGCATTTTTTCATCTTTCATCTTTCCGCATTATTTCATCTTTCATCTTTCCGCATTGTTTCATCTTTCATCTTTCCGCATTGTTTCATCTTTCCGCATTGTTTCATCTTTCCGCATTGTTTCATCTTTCCGCATTGTTTCATCTTTCCGCATTGTTTCATCTTTCATCTTTCCGCATTGTTTCATCTTTCATCTTTCCGCATTGTTTCATCTTTCATCTTTCCGCATTGTTTCATCATTCATCTTTCCGCATTGTTTCATCTTTCATCTTTCCGCATTGTTTCATCTTTCATCTTTCCGCATTTTTTCATCTTTCATCTTTCCGCATTATTTCATCTTTCATCTTTCCGCATTGTTTCATCTTTCATCTTTCCGCATTGTTTCATCTTTAATCTTCCGCATTCTTTCATCTTTCATCTTTCCGCATTGTTTCATCTTTCATCTTTCCGCATTGTTTCATCTTTCATCTTTCCGCATTGTTTCATCTTTCATCTTTCCGCATTGTTTCATCTTTCATCTTTCCGCATTTTTTCATCTTTCATCTTCCGCATTCTTTCATCTTTCATCTTTCCGCATTGTTTCATCTTTCATCTTTCCGCATTGTTTCATCTTTCCGCATTGTTTCATCTTTCCGCATTGTTTCATCTTTCCGCATTGTTTCATCTTTCCGCATTGTTTCATCTTTCATCTTTCCGCATTGTTTCATCTTTCATCTTTCCGCATTTTTTCATCTTTCATCTTTCCGCATTGTTTCATCTTTCATCTTTCCGCATTTTTTCATCTTTCATCTTTCCGCATTGTTTCATCTTTCATCTTTCCGCATTGTTTCATCTTTCATCTTTCCGCATTGTTTCATCTTTCCGCATTGTTTCATCTTTCCGCATTGTTTGATCTTTCCGCATTGTTTCATCTTTCCGCATTGTTTCATCTTTCCGCATTGTTTCATCTTTCATCTTTCCGCATTGTTTCATCTTTCATCTTTCCGCATTGTTTCATCTTTCCGCATTGTTTCATCTTTCATCTTTCCGCATTGTTTCATCTTTCATCTTTCCGCATTGTTTCATCTTTCATCTTTCCGCATTGTTTCATCTTTCATCTTCCGCATTCTTTCATCTTTCATCTTTCCGCATTGTTTCATCTTTCATCTTTCCGCATTGTTTCATCTTTCCGCATTGTTTCATCTTTCCGCATTGTTTCATCTTTCCGCATTGTTTCATCCTTCCGCATTGTTTCATCTTTCATCTTTCCGCATTGTTTCATCTTTCATCTTTCCGCATTGTTTCATCTTTCATCTTTCCCCATTGTTTCATCTTTCATCTTTCCGCATTGTTTCATCTTTCATCTTTCCGCATTGTTTCATCTTTCATCTTTCCGCATTTTTTCATCTTTCATCTTTCCGCATTGTTTCATCTTTCATCTTTCCGCATTGTTTCATCTTTCATCTTTCCGCATTGTTTCATCTTTCATCTTTCCGCATTCTTTCATCTTTCATCTTTCCGCATTGTTTCATCTTTCATCTTTCCGCATTTTTTCATCTTTCATCTTTCCGCATTGTTTCATCTTTCATCTTTCCGCATTGTTTCATCTTTCATCTTTCCGCATTGTTTCATCTTTCATCTTTCCGCATTTTTTCATCTTCCATCTTTCCGCATTGTTTCATCTTTCATCTTTCCGCATTGTTTCATCTTTCATCTTTCCGCATTGTTTCATCTTTCATCTTTCCGAATTGTTTCATATTTCATCTTTCCGCATTGTTTCATCTTTCATCTTTCCGCATTGTTTCATCTTTCATCTTTCCGCATTGTTTCATCTTTCATCTTTCCGCATTGTTTCATCTTTCATCTTTCCGCATTGTTTCATCTTTCATCTTTCCGCATTGTTTCATCTTTCATCTTTCCGCATTGTTTCATCTTTCATCTTTCCGCATTGTTTCATCTTTCATCTTTCCGCATTGTTTCATCTTTCATCTTTCCGCATTCTTTCATCTTTCATCTTCCGCATTCTTTCATCTTTCATCTTTCCGCATTGTTTCATCTTTCATCTTTCCGCATTTTTTCATCTTTCATCTTTCCGGATTGTTTCATCTTTCATCTTTCCGCATTTTTTCATCTTTCATCTTTCCGCATTGTTTCATCTTTCATCTTTCCGCATTGTTTCATCTTTCATCTTTCCGCATTGTTTCATCTTTCATCTTTCCGCATTGTTTCATCTTTCCGCATTTTTTCATCTTTCATCTTCCGCATTCTTTCATCTTTCATCTTTCCGCATTGTTTCATCTTTCATCTTTCCGCATTTTTTCATCTTTCATCTTTCCGCATTGTTTCATCTTTCCGCATTGTTCATCTTTCATCTTTCCGCATTGTTTCATCTTTCATCTTTCCGCATTGTTTCATCTTTCATCTTTCCGCATTGTTTCATCTTTCATCTTTCCGCATTGTTTCATCTTTCATCTTTCCGCATTGTTTCATCTTTCATCTTTCCGCATTGTTTCATCTTTCATCTTTCCGCATTGTTTCATCTTTCATCTTTCCGCATTGTTTCATCTTTCATCTTCCGCATTCTTTCATCTTTCATCTTTCCGCATTGTTTCATCTTTCATCTTTCTGCATTTTTTCATCTTTCATCTTTCCGCATTGTTTCATCTTTCATCTTTCCGCATTGTTTCATCTTTCATCTTTCCGCATTGTTTCATCTTTCATCTTTCCGCATTGTTTCATCTTTCATTTTTCCGCATTGTTTCATCTTTCATCTTTCCGCATTGTTTCATCTTTCATCTTTCCGCATTGTTTCATCTTTCATCTTTCCGCATTGTTTCATCTTTCATCTTTCCGCATTGTTTCACCTATCCGCATTGTTTCGTCTTTCATCTTTATGCATTGTTTCATCTTTCATCTTTCCGCATTGTTTCATCTTTCATCTTTCCGCATTGTTTCATCTTTCATCTTTCCGCATTGTTTCATCTTTCATCTTTCCGCATTCTTTCATCTTTCATCTTTCCGCATTGTTTCATCTTTCATCTTTCCGCATTGTTTCATCTTTCATCTTTCCGCATTGTTTCATCTTTCATCTTTCCGCATTTTTTCATCTTTCATCTTTCCGCATTGTTTCATCTTTCATCTTTCCGCATTGTTTCATCTTTCCGCATTGTTTCATCTTTCATCTTTCCTCATTGTTTCATCTTTCATCTTTCCGCATTGTTTCATCTTTCATCTTTCCGCATTGTTTCATCTATCATCTTTCCGCATTGTTTCATCTTTCATATTTCCGCATTGTTTCATCTTTCATCTTTCCGCATTGTTTCATCTTTCATCTTTCCGCATTGTTTCATCTTTCCGCATTGTTTCATCTTTCATCTTTCCGCATTGTTTCATCTTTCATCTTTCCGCATTCTTTCATCTTTCATCTTTCCGCATTGTTTCATCTTTCATCTTTCCGCATTGTTTCATCTTTCCGCATTGTTTCATCTTTCCGCATTGTTTCATCTTTCCGCATTGTTTCATCTTTCCGCATTGTTTCATCTTTCCGCATTGTTTCATCTTTCCGCATGGTTTCATCTTTCCGCATTGTTTCATCTTTCCGCATTGTTTCATCTTTCCGCATTGTTTCATCTTTCCGCATTGTTTCATCTTTCCGCATTGTTTCATCTTTCCGCATTGTTTCATCTTTCCGCATTGTTTCATCTTTGTGCACTGTTTCATCTTTCCGCATTGTTTCATCTTTCCGCATTGTTTCATCTTTCCGCATTGTTTCATCTTTCATCTTTCCGCATTGTTTCATCATTCATCTTTCCGCATTGTTTCATCTTTCATCTTTCCGCATTGTTTCATCTTTCATCTTTCCGCATTTTTTCATCTTTCATCTTTCCGCATTATTTCATCTTTCATCTTTCCGCATTGTTTCATCTTTCATCTTTCCGCATTGTTTCATCTTTAATCTTTCCGCATTGTTTCATCTTTCATCTTTCCGCATTGTTTCATCTTTCATCTTCCGCATTCTTTCATCTTTCATCTTTCCGCATTGTTTCATCTTTCATCTTTTCGCATTTTTTCATCTTTCATCTTTCCGCATTGTTTCATCTTTCATCTTTCCGCATTGTTTCATCTTTCATCTTTCCGCATTGTTTCATCTTTCATCTTTCCGAATTGTTTCATCTTTCATCTTTCCGCATTGTTTCATCTTTCATCTTTCCGCATTTTTTCATCTTTCATCTTTCCGCATTGTTTCATCTTTCATCTTTCCGCATTGTTTCATCTTTCATCTTTCCGCATTGTTTCATCTTTCATCTTTCCGCATTGTTTCATCTTTCCGCATTGTTTCATCTTTCATCTTCCGCATTCTTTCATCTTTCATCTTTCCGCATTGTTTCATCTTTCATCTTTCCGCAATGTTTCATCTTTCATCTTTCCGCATTGTTTCATCTTTCATCTTCCGCATTCTTTCATCTTTCATCTTGCCGTATTGTTTCATCTTTCATCTTTCCGCATTGTTTCATCTTTCATCTTTCCGCATTGTTTCATCTTTCATCTTTCCGCATTGTTTCATCTTTCATCTTTCCGCATTGTTTCATCTTTCATCTATCCGCATTGTTTCATCTTTCCGCATTGTTTCATCTTTCCGCATTGTTTCATCTTTCCGCATTGTTTCATCTTTCCGCATTGTTTCATCTTTCCGCATTGTTTCATCTTTCATCTTTCCGCATTGTTTCATCTTTCATCTTTCCGCATTGTTTCATCTTTCATCTTTCCGCATTGTTTCATCTTTCATCTTTCCGCATTGTTTCATCTTTCATCTTTCCGCAATGTTTCATCTTTCATCTTTCCGCATTGTTTCATCTTTCATCTTCCGCATTCTTTCATCTTTCATCTTGCCGCATTGTTTCATCTTTCATCTTTCCGCATTGTTTCATCTTTCATCTTTCCGCATTGTTTCATCTTTCATCTTTCCGCATTGTTTCATCTTTCCGCATTGTTTCATCTTTCATCTTTCCGCATTGTTTCATCTTTCATCTTTCCGCATTGTTTCATCTTTCATCTTTCCGCAATGTTTCATCTTTCATCTTTCCGAATTGTTTCATCTTTCATCTTCCGCATTCTTTCATCTTTCATCTTGCCGCATTGTTTCATCTTTCATCTTTCCGCATTGTTTCATCTTTCATCTTTCCGCATTGTTTCATCTTTCATGTTTCCGCATTTTTTCATCTTTCATCTTTCCGCATTGTTTCATCTTTCATCTATCCGCATTGTTTCATCTTTCCGCATTGTTTCATCTTTCCGCATTGTTTCATCTTTCCGCATTGTTTCATCTTTCATCTTTCCGCATTGTTTCATCTTTCATCTTTCCGCATTGTTTCATCTTTCATCTTTCCGCATTGTTTCATCTTTCATCTTTCCGCATTGTTTCATCTTTCATCTTTCCGCATTTTTTCATCTTTCATCTTTCCGCATTGTTTCATCTTTCATCTTTCCGCATTTTTTCATCTTTCATCTTTCCGCATTGTTTCATCTTTCATCTTTCCGAATTGTTTCATCTTTCATCTTTCCGCATTGTTTCATCTTTCATCTTTCCGCATTGTTTCATCTTTCATCTTTCCGCATTGTTTCATCTTTCATCTTTCCGCATTGTTTCATCTTTCATCTTTCCGCATTGTTTCATCTTTCATCTTTCCGCATTGTTTCATCTTTCATCTTTCCGCATTGTTTCATCTTTCATCTTTCCGCATTGTTTCATCTTTCCGCATTGTTTCATCTTTCATCTTCCGCATTGTTTCATCTTTCCGCATTGTTTCATCTTTCCGCATTGTTTCATCTTTCCGCATTGTTTCATCTTTCCGCATTGTTTCATCTTTCCGCATTGTTTCATCTTTCATCTTTCCGCATTGTTTCATCTTTCATCTTTCCGCATTGTTTCATCTTTCATCTTTCCGCATTGTTTCATCTTTCATCTTTCCGCATTGTTTCATCTTTCATCTTTCCGCATTGTTTCATTTTTCATCTTTCCGCATTTTTTCATCTTTCATCTTTCCGCATTGTTTCATCTTTCCGCATTGTTTCATCTTTCATCTTTCCGCATTGTTTCATCTTTCATCTTTCCGCATTGTTTCATCTTTCATCTTTCCGCATTGTTTCATCTTTCATCTTCCGCATTCTTTCATCTTTCATCTTTCCGCATTGTTTCATCTTTCATCTTTCCGCATTGTTTCATCTTTCCGCATTGTTTCATCTTTCCGCATTGTTTCATCTTTCATCTTTCCGCATTGTTTCATCTTTCATCTTTCCGCATTGTTTCATCTTTCATCTTTCCGCATTGTTTCATCTTTCATCTTTCCGCATTGTTTCATCTTTCATCTTTCCGCATTGTTTCATCTTTCATCTTTCCGCATTTTTTCATCTTTCATCTTTCCGCATTGTTTCATCTTTCATCTTTCCGCATTGTTTCATCTTTCATCTTTCCGCATTGTTTCATCTTTCATCTTTCCGAATTGTTTCATCTTTCATCTTTCCGCATTGTTTCATCTTTCATCTTTCCGCATTTTTTCATCTTTCATCTTTCCGCATTGTTTCATCTTTCATCTTTCCGCATTGTTTCATCTTTCATCTTTCCGCATTCTTTCATCTTTCATCTTTCCGCATTGTTTCATCTTTCATCTTTCCGCATTTTTTCATCTTTCATCTTTCCGCATTGTTTCATCTTTCATCTTTCCGCATTGTTTCATCTTTCATCTTTCCGCATTGTTTCATCTTTCATCTTTCCGAATTGTTTCATCTTTCATCTTTCCGCATTGTTTCATCTTTCATCTTTCCGCATTTTTTCATCTTTCATCTTTCCGCATTGTTTCATCTTTCATCTTTCCGCATTGTTTCATCTTTCATCTTTCCGCATTGTTTCATCTTTCCGCATTGTTTCATCTTTCATCTTCCGCATTCTTTCATCTTTCATCTTTCCGCATTGTTTCATCTTTCATCTTTCCGCAATGTTTCATCTTTCATCTTTCCGCATTGTTTCATCTTTCATCTTCCGCATTCTTTCATCTTTCATCTTGCCGCATTGTTTCATCTTTCATCTTTCCGCATTGTTTCATCTTTCATCTTTCCGCATTGTTTCATCTTTCATCTTTCCGCATTGTTTCATCTTTCATCTTTCCGCATTGTTTCATCTTTCATCTATCCGCATTGTTTCATCTTTCCGCATTGTTTCATCTTTCCGCATTGTTTCATCTTTCCGCATTGTTTCATCTTTCATCTTTCCGCATTGTTTCATCTTTCATCTTTCCGCATTGTTTCATCTTTCATCTTTCCGCATTGTTTCATCTTTCATCTTTCCGCATTGTTTCATCTTTCATCTTTCCGCAATGTTTCATCTTTCATCTTTCCGCATTGTTTCATCTTTCATCTTCCGCATTCTTTCATCTTTCATCTTGCCGCATTGTTTCATCTTTCATCTTTCCGCATTGTTTCATCTTTCATCTTTCCGCATTGTTTCATCTTTCATCTTTCCGCATTGTTTCATCTTTCCGCATTGTTTCATCTTTCATCTTTCCGCATTGTTTCATCTTTCATCTTTCCGCATTGTTTCATCTTTCATCTTTCCGCAATGTTTCATCTTTCATCTTTCCGCATTGTTTCATCATTCATCTTCCGCATTCTTTCATCTTTCATCTTGCCGCATTGTTTCATCTTTCATCTTTCCGCATTGTTTCATCTTTCATCTTTCCGCATTGTTTCATCTTTCATGTTTCCGCATTTTTTCATCTTTCATCTTTCCGCATTGTTTCATCTTTCATCTATCCGCATTGTTTCATCTTTCCGCATTGTTTCATCTTTCCGCATTGTTTCATCTTTCCGCATTGTTTCATCTTTCATCTTTCCGCATTGTTTCATCTTTCATCTTTCCGCATTGTTTCATCTTTCATCTTTCCGCATTGTTTCATCTTTCATCTTTCCGCATTGTTTCATCTTTCATCTTTCCGCATTTTTTCATCTTTCATCTTTCCGCATTGTTTCATCTTTCATCTTTCCGCATTGTTTCATCTTTCATCTTTCCGCATTGTTTCATCTTTCATCTTTCCGAATTGTTTCATCTTTCATCTTTCCGCATTGTTTCATCTTTCATCTTTCCGCATTGTTTCATCTTTCATCTTTCCGCATTGTTTCATCTTTCATCTTTCCGCATTGTTTCATCTTTCATCTTTCCGCATTGTTTCATCTTTCATCTTTCCGCATTGTTTCATCTTTCATCTTTCCGCATTGTTTCATCTTTCATCTTCCGCATTCTTTCATCTTTCATCTTTCCGCATTGTTTCATCTTTCATCTTTCCGCATTTTTTCATCTTTCATCTTTCCGCATTGTTTCATCTTTCATCTTTCCGCATTTTTTCATCTTTCATCTTTCCGCATTGTTTCATCTTTCATCTTTCCGCATTGTTTCATCTTTCATCTTTCCGCATTGTTTCATCTTTCCGCATTGTTTCATCTTTCCGCATTGTTTCATCTTTCATCTTCCGCATTCTTTCATCTTTCATCTTTCCGCATTGTTTCATCTTTCATCTTTCCGCATTTTTTCATCTTTCATCTTTCTGCATTGTTTCATCTTTCATCTTTCCGCATTTTTTCATCTTTCATCTTTCCGCATTGTTTCATCTTTCATCTTTCCGCATTGTTTCATCTTTCCGCATTGTTTCATCTTTCATCTTCCGCATTCTTTCATCTTTCATCTTTCCGCATTGTTTCATCTTTCATCTTTCCGCATTTTTTCATCTTTCATCTTTCCGCATTGTTTCATCTTTCATCTTTCCGCATTGTTTCATCTTTCATCTTTCCGCATTGTTTCATCTTTCATCTTTCCGCATTGTTTCTTCTTTCATCTTTCATCTTTTCGCATTGTTTCATCTTTCATCTTTCCGCATTGTTTCATCTTTCATCTTTCCGCATTGTTTCATCTTTCATCTTTCCGCATTGTTTCATCTTTTATCTTCCGCATTCTTTCATCTTTCATCTTTCCGCATTGTTTCATCTTTCATCTTTCCGCATTCTTTCATCTTTCATCTTTCCGCATTGTTTCATCTTTCATCTTTCCGCATTTTTTCATCTTTCAATTTCCGCATTGTTTCATCTTTCATCTTTCCGCATTGTTTCATCTTTCATCTTTCCGCATTGTTTCATTTTTCATCTTTCCGAATTGTTTCATCTTTCATCTTTCCGCATTGTTTCATCTTTCATCTTTCCGCATTTTTTCATCTTTCATCTTTCCGCATTGTTTCATCTTTCATCTTTCCGCATTGTTTCATCTTTCATCTTTCCGCATTGTTTCATCTTTCATCTTTCCGCATTGTTTCATCTTTCATCTTTCCGCATTGTTTCATCTTTCCGCATTGTTTCATCTTTCATCTTCCGCATTCTTTCATCTTTCATCTTTCCGCATTGTTTCATCTTTCATCTTTCCGCATTGTTTCATCTTTCATCTTTCCGCATTTTATCATCTTTCATCTTTCCGCATTGTTTCATCTTTCATCTTTCCGCATTGTTTCATCTTTCATCTTTCCGCATTGTTTCATCTTTCATCTTTCCGCATTGTTTCATCTTTCCGCATTGTTTCATCTTTCATCTTTCCGCATTGTTTCATCTTTCATCTTTCCGCATTGTTTCATCATTCATCTTTCCGCATTGTTTCATCTTTCATCTTTCCGCATTGTTTCATCTTTCATCTTTCCGCATTTTTTCATCTTTCATCTTTCCGCATTGTTTCATCTTTCATCTTTCCGCATTGTTTCATCTTTCATCTTTCCGCATTCTTTCATCTTTCATCTTTCCGCATTGTTTCATCTTTCATCTTTCCGCATTGTTTCATCTTTCCGCATTGTTTCATCTTTCCGCATTGTTTCATCTTTCATCTTTCCGCATTGTTTCATCTTTCCGCATTGTTTCATCTTTCCGCATTGTTTCATCTTTCCGCATTGTTTCATCTTTCCGCATTGTTTCATCTTTCCGCATTGTTTCATCTTTCATCTTTCCGCATTGTTTCATCTTTCATCTTTCCGCATTGTTTCATCTTTCCGAATTGTTTCATCTTTCATCTTTCCGCATTGTTTCATCTTTCATCTTTCCGCATTGTTTCATCTTTCATCTTCCCGCATTTTTTCATCTTTCATCTTTTCGCATTGTTTCATCTTTCATCTTTCCGCATTGTTTCATCTTTCATCTTTCCGCATTTTTTCATCTTTCATCTTTCCGCATTGTTTCATCTTTCCGCATTGTTTCATCTTTCCGCATTGTTTCATCCTTCCGCATTGTTTCATCTTTCCGCATTGTTTCATCTTTCCGCATTGTTTCATCTTTCCGCATTGTTTCATCTTTCATCTTTCCGCATTGTTTCATCTTTCATCTTTCCGCATTGTTTCATCTTTCATCTTTCCGCATTGTTTGATCTTTCATCTTCCGCATTCTTTCATCTTTCATCTTTCCGCATTGTTTCATCTTTCATCTTTCCGCATTCTTTCATCTTTCATCTTTCCGCATTGTTTCATCTTTCATCTTTCCGCATTTTTTCATCTTTCATCTTTCCGCATTGTTTCCTCTTTCATCTTTCCGCATTGTTTCATCTTTCATCTTTCCGCATTGTTTCATCTTTCATCTTTCCGAATTGTTTCATCTTTCATCTTTCCGCATTGTATCATCTTTCATCTTTCCGCATTGTTTCATCTTTCATCTTTCCGCATTGTTTCATCTTTCATCTTTCCGCATTGTTTCATCTTTCATCTTTCCGCATTGTTTCATCTTTCATCTTTCCGCATTGTTTCATCTTTCATCTTTCCGCATTGTTTCATCTTTCCGCATTGTTTCATCTTTCATCTTCCGCATTCTTTCATCTTTCATCTTTCCGCATTGTTTCATCTTTCATCTTTCCGCATTTTTTCATCTTTCATCTTTCCGCATTGTTTCATCTTTCATCTTTCCGCATTTTTTCATCTTTCATCTTTCCGCATTGTTTTATCTTTCATCTTTCCGCATTGTTTCATCTTTCATCTTTCCGCATTGTTTCATCTTTCATCTTTCCGCATTGTTTCATCTTTCCGCATTGTTTCATCTTTCATCTTCCGCATTCTTTCATCTTCCGCATTCTTTCATCTTTCATCTTTCCGCATTGTTTCATCTTTCATCTTTCCGCATTTTTTCATCTTTCATCTTTCCGCATTGTTTCATCTTTCATCTTTCCGCATTGTTTCATCTTTCATCTTTCCGCATTGTTTCATCTTTCATCTTTACGCATTGTTTCATCTTTCCGCATTGTTTCATCTTTCATCTTTCCGCATTGTTTCATCTTTCATCTTTCCGCATTGTTTCATCTTTCATCTTTCCGCATTGTTTCATCTTTCCGCATTGTTTCATCTTTCATCTTTCCGCATTGTTTCATCTTTCATCTTTCCGCATTGTTTCATCTTTCATCTTTCCGCAATGTTTCATCTTTCATCTTTCCGCATTGTTATATCTTTCATCTTCCGCATTCTTTCATCTTTCATCTTGCCGCATTGTTTCATCTTTCATCTTTCCGCATTGTTTCATCTTTCATCTTTCCGCATTGTTTCATCTTTCATCTTTCCGCATTTTTTCATCTTTCATCTTTCCGCATTGTTTCATCTTTCATCTATCCGCATTGTTTCATCTTTCCGCATTGTTTCATCTTTCCGCATTGTTTCATCTTTCCGCATTGTTTCATCTTTCATCTTTCCGCATTGTTTCATCTTTCATCTTTCCGCATTGTTTCATCTTTCATCTTTCCGCATTGTTTCATCTTTCATCTTTCCGCATTGTTTCATCTTTCATCTTTCCGCATTTTTTCATCTTTCATCTTTCCGCATTGTTTCATCTTTCATCTTTCCGCATTGTTTCATCTTTCATCTTTCCGCATTGTTTCATCTTTCATCTTTCCGAATTGTTTCATCTTTCATCTTTCCGCATTGTTTCATCATTCATCTTTCCGCATTGTTTCATCTTTCATCTTTCCGCATTGTTTCATCTTTCATCTTTCCGCATTGTTTCATCTTTCATCTTTCCGCATTGTTTCATCTTTCATCTTTCCGCATTGTTTCATCTTTCATCTTTCCGCATTGTTTCATCTTTCATCTTCCGCATTCTTTCATCTTTCATCTTTCCGCATTGTTTCATCTTTCATCTTTCCGCATTTTTTCATCTTTCATCTTTCCGCATTGTTTCATCTTTCATCTTTCCGCATTTTTTCATCTTTCATCTTTCCGCATTGTTTCATCTTTCATCTTCCGCATTCTTTCATCTTTCATCTTTCCGCATTGTTTCATCTTTCATCTTTCCGCATTTTTTCATCTTTCATCTTTCCGCATTGTTTCATCTTTCATCTTTCCGCATTGTTTCATCTTTCATCTTTCCGCATTGTTTCATCTTTCATCTTTCCGCATTGTTTCATCTTTCATCTTTCCGCATTCTTTCATCTTTCATCTTTTCGCATTGTTTCATCTTTCATCTTTCCGCATTGTTTCATCTTTCATCTTTCCGCATTGTTTCATCTTTCATCTTTCCGCATTGTTTCATCTTTTATCTTCCGCATTGTTTCATCTTTTATCTTCCGCATTCTTTCATCTTTCATCTTTCCGCATTGTTTCATCTTTCATCTTTCCGCATTGTTTCATCTTTCATCTTTCCGCATTGTTTCATCTTTCATCTTTCCGAATTGTTTCATCTTTCATCTTTCCGCATTGTTTCATCTTTCATCTTTCCGCATTTTTTCATCTTTCATCTTTCCGCATTGTTTCATCTTTCATCTTTCCGCATTGTTTCATCTTTCCGCATTGTTTCATCTTTCCGCATTGTTTCATCTTTCCGCATTGTTTCATCTTTCATCTTTCCGCATTGTTTCATCTTTCATCTTTCCGCATTGTTTCATCTTTCATCTTTCCGCATTGTTTCATCTTTCATCTTTCCGCAATGTTTCATCTTTCATCTTTCCGCATTGTTTCATCTTTCATCTTCCGCATTCTTTCATCTTTCATCTTGCCGCATTGTTTCATCTTTCATCTTTCCGCATTGTTTCATCTTTCATCTTTCCGCATTGTTTCATCTTTCATCTTTCCGCATTGTTTCATCTTTCCGCATTGTTTCATCTTTCATCTTTCCGCATTGTTTCATCTTTCATCTTTCCGCATTGTTTCATCTTTCATCTTTCCGCAATGTTTCATCTTTCATCTTTCCGCATTGTTTCATCATTCATCTTCCGCATTCTTTCATCTTTCATCTTGCCGCATTGTTTCATCTTTCATCTTTCCGCATTGTTTCATCTTTCATCTTTCCGCATTGTTTCATCTTTCATGTTTCCGCATTTTTTCATCTTTCATCTTTCCGCATTGTTTCATCTTTCATCTATCCGCATTGTTTCATCTTTCCGCATTGTTTCATCTTTCCGCATTGTTTCATCTTTCCGCATTGTTTCATCTTTCATCTTTCCGCATTGTTTCATCTTTCATCTTTCCGCATTGTTTCATCTTTCATCTTTCCGCATTGTTTCATCTTTCATCTTTCCGCATTGTTTCATCTTTCATCTTTCCGCATTTTTTCATCTTTCATCTTTCCGCATTGTTTCATCTTTCATCTTTCCGCATTGTTTCATCTTTCATCTTTCCGCATTGTTTCATCTTTCATCTTTCCGAATTGTTTCATCTTTCATCTTTCCGCATTGTTTCATCTTTCATCTTTCCGCATTGTTTCATCTTTCATCTTTCCGCATTGTTTCATCTTTCATCTTTCCGCATTGTTTCATCTTTCATCTTTCCGCATTGTTTCATCTTTCATCTTTCCGCATTGTTTCATCTTTCATCTTTCCGCATTGTTTCATCTTTCATCTTCCGCATTCTTTCATCTTTCATCTTTCCGCATTGTTTCATCTTTCATCTTTCCGCATTTTTTCATCTTTCATCTTTCCGCATTGTTTCATCTTTCATCTTTCCGCATTTTTTCATCTTTCATCTTTCCGCATTGTTTCATCTTTCATCTTTCCGCATTGTTTCATCTTTCATCTTTCCGCATTGTTTCATCTTTCCGCATTGTTTCATCTTTCCGCATTGTTTCATCTTTCATCTTCCGCATTCTTTCATCTTTCATCTTTCCGCATTGTTTCATCTTTCATCTTTCCGCATTTTTTCATCTTTCATCTTTCTGCATTGTTTCATCTTTCATCTTTCCGCATTTTTTCATCTTTCATCTTTCCGCATTGTTTCATCTTTCATCTTTCCGCATTGTTTCATCTTTCCGCATTGTTTCATCTTTCATCTTCCGCATTCTTTCATCTTTCATCTTTCCGCATTGTTTCATCTTTCATCTTTCCGCATTTTTTCATCTTTCATCTTTCCGCATTGTTTCATCTTTCATCTTTCCGCATTGTTTCATCTTTCATCTTTCCGCATTGTTTCATCTTTCATCTTTCCGCATTGTTTCTTCTTTCATCTTTCATCTTTTCGCATTGTTTCATCTTTCATCTTTCCGCATTGTTTCATCTTTCATCTTTCCGCATTGTTTCATCTTTCATCTTTCCGCATTGTTTCATCTTTTATCTTCCGCATTCTTTCATCTTTCATCTTTCCGCATTGTTTCATCTTTCATCTTTCCGCATTCTTTCATCTTTCATCTTTCCGCATTGTTTCATCTTTCATCTTTCCGCATTTTTTCATCTTTCAATTTCCGCATTGTTTCATCTTTCATCTTTCCGCATTGTTTCATCTTTCATCTTTCCGCATTGTTTCATTTTTCATCTTTCCGAATTGTTTCATCTTTCATCTTTCCGCATTGTTTCATCTTTCATCTTTCCGCATTTTTTCATCTTTCATCTTTCCGCATTGTTTCATCTTTCATCTTTCCGCATTGTTTCATCTTTCATCTTTCCGCATTGTTTCATCTTTCATCTTTCTGCATTGTTTCATCTTTCATCTTTCCGCATTGTTTCATCTTTCCGCATTGTTTCATCTTTCCGCATTGTTTCATCTTTCATCTTCCGCATTCTTTCATCTTTCATCTTTCCGCATTGTTTCATCTTTCATCTTTCCGCATTGTTTCATCTTTCATCTTTCCGCATTTTATCATCTTTCATCTTTCCGCATTGTTTCATCTTTCATCTTTCCGCATTGTTTCATCTTTCATCTTTCCGCATTGTTTCATCTTTCATCTTTCCGCATTGTTTCATCTTTCCGCATTGTTTCATCTTTCATCTTTCCGCATTGTTTCATCTTTCATCTTTCCGCATTGTTTCATCATTCATCTTTCCGCATTGTTTCATCTTTCATCTTTCCGCATTGTTTCATCTTTCATCTTTCCGCATTTTTTCATCTTTCATCTTTCCGCATTGTTTCATCTTTCATCTTTCCGCATTGTTTCATCTTTCATCTTTCCGCATTCTTTCATCTTTCATCTTTCCGCATTGTTTCATCTTTCATCTTTCCGCATTGTTTCATCTTTCCGCATTGTTTCATCTTTCCGCATTGTTTCATCTTTCATCTTTCCGCATTGTTTCATCTTTCCGCATTGTTTCATCTTTCCGCATTGTTTCATCTTTCCGCATTGTTTCATCTTTCCGCATTGTTTCATCTTTCCGCATTGTTTCATCTTTCATCTTTCCGCATTGTTTCATCTTTCATCTTTCCGCATTGTTTCATCTTTCCGAATTGTTTCATCTTTCATCTTTCCGCATTGTTTCATCTTTCATCTTTCCGCATTGTTTCATCTTTCATCTTCCCGCATTTTTTCATCTTTCATCTTTTCGCATTGTTTCATCTTTCATCTTTCCGCATTGTTTCATCTTTCATCTTTCCGCATTTTTTCATCTTTCATCTTTCCGCATTGTTTCATCTTTCCGCATTGTTTCATCTTTCCGCATTGTTTCATCCTTCCGCATTGTTTCATCTTTCCGCATTGTTTCATCTTTCCGCATTGTTTCATCTTTCCGCATTGTTTCATCTTTCATCTTTCCGCATTGTTTCATCTTTCATCTTTCCGCATTGTTTCATCTTTCATCTTTCCGCATTGTTTGATCTTTCATCTTCCGCATTCTTTCATCTTTCATCTTTCCGCATTGTTTCATCTTTCATCTTTCCGCATTCTTTCATCTTTCATCTTTCCGCATTGTTTCATCTTTCATCTTTCCGCATTTTTTCATCTTTCATCTTTCCGCATTGTTTCCTCTTTCATCTTTCCGCATTGTTTCATCTTTCATCTTTCCGCATTGTTTCATCTTTCATCTTTCCGAATTGTTTCATCTTTCATCTTTCCGCATTGTATCATCTTTCATCTTTCCGCATTGTTTCATCTTTCATCTTTCCGCATTGTTTCATCTTTCATCTTTCCGCATTGTTTCATCTTTCATCTTTCCGCATTGTTTCATCTTTCATCTTTCCGCATTGTTTCATCTTTCATCTTTCCGCATTGTTTCATCTTTCCGCATTGTTTCATCTTTCCGCATTGTTTCATCTTTCATCTTCCGCATTCTTTCATCTTTCATCTTTCCGCATTCTTTCATCTTTCATCTTTCCGCATTTTTTCATCTTTCATCTTTCCGCATTGTTTCATCTTTCATCTTTCCGCATTTTTTCATCTTTCATCTTTCCGCATTGTTTTATCTTTCATCTTTCCGCATTGTTTCATCTTTCATCTTTCCGCATTGTTTCATCTTTCATCTTTCCGCATTGTTTCATCTTTCCGCATTGTTTCATCTTTCATCTTCCGCATTCTTTCATCTTCCGCATTCTTTCATCTTTCATCTTTCCGCATTGTTTCATCTTTCATCTTTCCGCATTTTTTCATCTTTCATCTTTCCGCATTGTTTCATCTTTCATCTTTCCGCATTGTTTCATCTTTCATCTTTCCGCATTGTTTCATCTTTCATCTTTACGCATTGTTTCATCTTTCCGCATTGTTTCATCTTTCATCTTTCCGCATTGTTTCATCTTTCATCTTTCCGCATTGTTTCATCTTTCATCTTTCCGCATTGTTTCATCTTTCCGCATTGTTTCATCTTTCATCTTTCCGCATTGTTTCATCTTTCATCTTTCCGCATTGTTTCATCTTTCATCTTTCCGCAATGTTTCATCTTTCATCTTTCCGCATTGTTATATCTTTCATCTTCCGCATTCTTTCATCTTTCATCTTGCCGCATTGTTTCATCTTTCATCTTTCCGCATTGTTTCATCTTTCATCTTTCCGCATTGTTTCATCTTTCATCTTTCCGCATTTTTTCATCTTTCATCTTTCCGCATTGTTTCATCTTTCATCTATCCGCATTGTTTCATCTTTCCGCATTGTTTCATCTTTCCGCATTGTTTCATCTTTCCGCATTGTTTCATCTTTCCGCATTGTTTCATCTTTCATCTTTCCGCATTGTTTCATCTTTCATCTTTCCGCATTGTTTCATCTTTCATCTTTCCGCATTGTTTCATCTTTCATCTTTCCGCATTGTTTCATCTTTCATCTTTCCGCATTTTTTCATCTTTCATCTTTCCGCATTGTTTCATCTTTCATCTTTCCGCATTGTTTCATCTTTCATCTTTCCGCATTGTTTCATCTTTCATCTTTCCGAATTGTTTCATCTTTCATCTTTCCGCATTGTTTCATCTTTCATCTTTCCGCATTGTTTCATCTTTCATCTTTCCGCATTGTTTCATCTTTCATCTTTCCGCATTGTTTCATCTTTCATCTTTCCGCATTGTTTCATCTTTCATCTTTCCGCATTGTTTCATCTTTCATCTTTCCGCATTGTTTCATCTTTCATCTTCCGCATTCTTTCATCTTTCATCTTTCCGCATTGTTTCATCTTTCATCTTTCCGCATTTTTTCATCTTTCATCTTTCCGCATTGTTTCATCTTTCATCTTTCCGCATTTTTTCATCTTTCATCTTTCCGCATTGTTTCATCTTTCATCTTCCGCATTCTTTCATCTTTCATCTTTCCGCATTGTTTCATCTTTCATCTTTCCGCATTTTTTCATCTTTCATCTTTCCGCATTGTTTCATCTTTCATCTTTCCGCATTGTTTCATCTTTCATCTTTCCGCATTGTTTCATCTTTCATCTTTCCGCATTGTTTCATCTTTCATCTTTCCGCATTCTTTCATCTTTCATCTTTTCGCATTGTTTCATCTTTCATCTTTCCGCATTGTTTCATCTTTCATCTTTCCGCATTGTTTCATCTTTCATCTTTCCGCATTGTTTCATCTTTTATCTTCCGCATTGTTTCATCTTTTATCTTCCGCATTCTTTCATCTTTCATCTTTCCGCATTGTTTCATCTTTCATCTTTCCGCATTGTTTCATCTTTCATCTTTCCGCATTGTTTCATCTTTCATCTTTCCGAATTGTTTCATCTTTCATCTTTCCGCATTGTTTCATCTTTCATCTTTCCGCATTTTTTCATCTTTCATCTTTCCGCATTGTTTCATCTTTCATCTTTCCGCATTGTTTCATCTTTCCGCATTGTTTCATCTTTCCGCATTGTTTCATCTTTCATCTTTCCGCATTGTTTCATCTTTCCGCATTGTTTCATCTTTCATCTTCCGCATTCTTTCATCTTTCATCTTTCCGCATTGTTTCATCTTTCATCTTTCCGCATTGTTTCATCTTTCCGCATTGTTTCATCTTTCATCTTTCCGCATTGTTTCATCTTTCATCTTTCCGCATTCTTTCATCTTTCATCTTTCCGCATTGTTTCATCTTTCATCTTTCCGCATTGTTTCATCTTTCATCTTTCCGCATTGTTTCATCTTTCATCTTTCCGAATTGTTTCATCTTTCATCTTTCCGCATTGTTTCATCTTTCATCTTTCCGCATTGTTTCATCTTTCATCTTTCCGCATTGTTTCATCTTGCATCTTTCATCTTTCCGCATTGTTTCATCTTTCATCTTTCCGCATTTTTTCATCTTTCATCTTTCCGCATTGTTTCATCTTTCATCTTTCCGCATTTATTCATCTTTCATCTTTCCGCATTGTTTCATCTTTCATCTTTCCGCATTGTTTCATCTTTCATCTTCCGCATTCTTTCATCTTTCATCTTGCCGCATTGTTTCATCTTTCATCTTTCCGCATTGTTTCATCTTTCATCTTTCCGCATTGTTTCATCTTTCATCTTTCCGCATTTTTTCATCTTTCATCTTTCCGCATTGTTTCATCTTTCATCTATCCGCATTGTTTCATCTTTCATCTTTCCGCATTGTTTCATCTTTCATCTTTCCGCATTGTTTCATCTTTCATCTATCCGCATTGTTTCATCTTTCATCTTTCCGCATTGTTTCATCTTTCATCTTCCGCATTCTTTCATCTTTCATCTTTCCGCATTGTTTCATCTTTCATCTTTCCGCATTTTTTCATCTTTTATCTTTCCGCATTGTTTCATCTTTCATCTTTCCGCATTTTTTCATCTTTCATCTTTCCGCATTGTTTCATCTTTCATCTTTCCGCATTGTTTCATCTTTCCGCATTGTTTCATCTTTCCGCATTGTTTCATCTTTCATCTTCCGCATTCTTTCATCTTTCATCTTTCCGCATTGTTTCATCTTTCATCTTTCCGCATTTTTTCATCTTTCATCTTTCCGCATTGTTTCATCTTTCATCTTTCCGCATTGTTTCATCTTTCATCTTTCCGCATTGTTTCATCTTTCATCTTTCCGCATTGTTTCATCTTTCATCTTTCCGCATTCTTTCATCTTTCATCTTTTCGCATTGTTTCATCTTTCATCTTTCCGCATTGTTTCATCTTTCATCTTTCCGCATTGTTTCATCTTTCATCTTTCCGCATTGTTTCATCTTTTATCTTCCGCATTCTTTCATCTTTCATCTTTCCGCATTGTTTCATCTTTCATCTTTCCGCATTCTTTCATCTTTCATCTTTCCGCATTGTTTCATCTTTCATCTTTCCGCATTTTTTCATCTTTCAATTTCCGCATTGTTTCATCTTTCATCTTTCCGCATTGTTTCATCTTTCATCTTTCCGCATTGTTTCATTTTTCATCTTTCCGAATTGTTTCATCTTTCATCTTTCCGCATTGTTTCATCTTTCATCTTTCCGCATTTTTTCATCTTTCATCTTTCCGCATTGTTTCATCTTTCATCTTTCCGCATTGTTTCATCTTTCATCTTTCCGCATTGTTTCATCTTTCATCTTTCCGCATTGTTTCATCTTTCCGCATTGTTTCATCTTTCATCTTCCGCATTGTTTCATCTTTCATCTTTCCGCATTTTTTCATCTTTCATCTTTCCGCATTGTTTCATCTTTCATCTTTCCGCATTTTTTCATCTTTCATCTTCCGCATTCTTTCATCTTTCATCTTTCCGCATTGTTTCATCTTTCATCTTTCCGCATTTTTTCATCTATCATCTTTCCGCATTGTTTCATCTTTCATCTTTCCGCATTTTTTCATCTTTCATCTTTCCGCATTGTTTCATCTTTCATCTTTCCGCATTGTTTCATCTTTCCGCATTGTTTCATCTTTCATCTTCCGCATTCTTTCATCTTTCATCTTTCCGCATTGTTTCATCTTTCATCTTTCCGCATTTTTTCATCTTTCATCTTTCCGCATTGTTTCATCTTTCATCTTTCCGCATTGTTTCATCTTTCATCTTTCCGCATTTTTGCCTCTTTCATCTTTCCGCATTGTTTCATCTTTCATCTTTCCGCATTGTTTCATCTTTCATCTTTCCGCATTGTTTCATCTTTCATCTTTCCGCATTGTTTCATCTTTCATCTTTCCGCATTGTTTCATCTTTCCGCATTGTTTCATCTTTCCGCATTGTTTCATCTTTCCGCATTGTTTCATCTTTCCGCATTGTTTCATCTTTCCGCATTGTTTCATCTTTCATCTTTCCGCATTGTTTCATCTTTCATCTTTCCGCATTTTTTCATCTTTCATCTTTCCGCATTGTTTCATCTTTCCGCATTGTTTCATCTTTCATCTTTCCGCATTGTTTCATCTTTCATCTTTCCGCATTGTTGCATCTTTCATCTTTCCGCAATGTTTCATCTTTCATCTTTCCGCATTGTTTCATCTTTCATCTTCCGCATTCTTTCATCTTTCATCTTGCCGCATTGTTTCATCTTTCATCTTTCCGCATTGTTTCATCTTTCATCTTTCCGCATTGTTTCATCTTTCATCTTTCCGCATTTTTTCATCTTTCATCTTTCATCTATCCGCATTGTTTCATCTTTCCGCATTGTTTCATCTTTCCGCATTGTTTCATCTTTCATCTTTCCGCATTGTTTCATCTTTCATCTTTCCGCATTGTTTCATCTTTCATCTTTCCGCATTTTTTCATCTTTCATCTTTCATCTATCCGCATTGTTTCATCTTTCCGCATTGTTTCATCTTTCCGCATTGTTTCATCTTTCATCTTTCCGCATTGTTTCATCTTTCATCTTTCCGCATTGTTTCATCTTTCATCTTTCCGCATTTTTTCATCTTTCATCTTTCCGCATTGTTTCATCTTTCATCTTTCCGCATTGTTTCATCTTTCATCTTTCCGCATTGTTTCATCTTTCATCTTTCCGAATTGTTTCATCTTGCATCTTTCCGCATTGTTTCATCTTTCATCTTTCCGCATTGTTTCATCTTTCATCTTTCCGCATTGTTTCATCTTTCATCTTTCCGCATTGTTTCATCTTTCATCTTTCCGCATTGTTTCATCTTTCATCTTTCCGCATTGTTTCATCTTTCATCTTTCCGCATTGTTTCATCTTTCATCTTCCGCATTCTTTCATCTTTCATCTTTCCGCATTGTTTCATCTTTCATCTTTCCGCATTTTTTCATCTTTCATCTTTCCGCATTGTTTCATCTTTCATCTTTCCGCATTTTTTCATCTTTCATCTTTCCGCATTGTTTCATCTTTCATCTTTCCGCATTGTTTCATCTTTCATCTTTCCGCATTGTTTCATCTTTCCGCATTGTTTCATCTTTCCGCATTGTTTCATCTTTCCGCATTGTTTCATCTTTCATCTTCCGCATTCTTTCATCTTTCATCTTTCCGCATTGTTTCATCTTTCATCTTTCCGCATTTTTTCATCTTTCATCTTTCCGCATTGTTTCATCTTTCATCTCTCCGCATTGTTTCATCTTTCATCTTTCCGCATTGTTTCATCTTTCATCTTTCCGCATTGTTTCATCTTTCATCTTTCCGCATTCTTTCATCTTTCATCTTTTCGCATTGTTTCATCTTTCATCTTTCCGCATTGTTTCATCTTTCATCTTTCCGCATTGTTTCATCTTTCATCTTTCCGCATTGTTTCATCTTTTATCTTCCGCATTCTTTCATCTTTCATCTTTCCGCATTGTTTCATCTTTCATCTTTCCGCATTCTTTCATCTTTCATCTTTCCGCATTGTTTCATCTTTCATCTTTCCGCATTTTTTCATCTTTCATCTTTCCGCTTTGTTTCATCTTTCATCTTTCCGCATTGTTTCATCTTTCATCTTTCCGCATTGTTTCATCTTTCATCTTTCCGAATTGTTTCATCTTTCATCTTTCCGCATTGTTTCATCTTTCATCTTTCCGCATTGTTTCATCTTTCATCTTTCCGCATTGTTTCATCTTTCATCTTCCGCATTCTTTCATCTTTCATCTTTCCGCATTGTTTCATCTTTCATCTTTCCGCATTTTTTCATCTTTCATCTTTCCGCATTGTTTCATCTTTCATCTTTCCGCATTTTTTCATCTTTCATCTTTCCGCATTGTTTCATCTTTCATCTTTCCGCATTGTTTCATCTTTCATCTTTCCGCATTGTTTCATCTTTCCGCATTGTTTCATCTTTCCGCATTGTTTCATCTTTCCGCATTGTTTCATCTTTCCGCATTGTTTCATCTTTCCGCATTGTTTCATCTTTCCGCATTGTTTCATCTTTCATCTTCCGCATTCTTTCATCTTTCATCTTTCCGCTTTGTTTCATCTTTCATCTTTCCGCATTGTTTCATCTTTCATCTTTCCGCATTGTTTCATCTTTCATCTTTCCGAATTGTTTCATCTTTCATCTTTCCGCATTGTTTCATCTTTCATCTTTCCGCATTGTTTCATCTTTCATCTTTCCGCATTGTTTCATCTTTCATCTTTCCGCATTGTTTCATCTTTCATCTTTCCGCATTGTTTCATCTTTCATCTTTCCGCATTGTTTCATCTTTCATCTTTCCGCATTGTTTCATCTTTCATCTTTCCGCATTGTTTCATCTTTCATCTTTCCGCATTGTTTCATCTTTCATCTTTCCGCATTCTTTCATCTTTCATCTTCCGCATTCTTTCATCTTTCATCTTTCCGCATTGTTTCATCTTTCATCTTTCCGCATTGTTTCATCTTTCATCTTTCCGCATTGATTCATCTTTCATCTTTCCGCATTTTTTCATCTTTCATCTTTCATCTATCCGCATTGTTTCATCTTTCCGCATTGTTTCATCTTTCCGCATTGTTTCATCTTTCATCTTTCCGCATTGTTTCATCTTTCATCTTTCCGCATTGTTTCATCTTTCATCTTTCCGCATTTTTTCATCTTTCATCTTTCATCTATCCGCATTGTTTCATCTTTCCGCATTGTTTCATCTTTCCGCATTGTTTCATCTTTCATCTTTCCGCATTGTTTCATCTTTCATCTTTCCGCATTGTTTCATCTTTCATCTTTCCGCATTTTTTCATCTTTCATCTTTCCGCATTGTTTCATCTTTCATCTTTCCGCATTGTTTCATCTTTCATCTTTCCGCATTGTTTCATCTTTCATCTTTCCGAATTGTTTCATCTTTCATCTTTCCGCATTGTTTCATCTTTCATCTTTCCGCATTGTTTCATCTTTCATCTTTCCGCATTGTTTCATCTTTCATCTTTCCGCATTGTTTCATCTTTCATCTTTCCGCATTGTTTCATCTTTCATCTTTACGCATTGTTTCATCTTTCATCTTTCCGCATTGTTTCATCTTTCATCTTCCGCATTCTTTCATCTTTCATCTTTCCGCATTGTTTCATCTTTCATCTTTCCGCATTGTTTCATCTTTCCGCATTGTTTCATCTTTCATCTTCCGCATTCTTTCATCTTTCATCTTTCCGCATTGTTTCATCTTTCATCTTTCCGCATTTTTTCATCTTTCATCTTTCCGCATTGTTTCATCTTTCATCTTTCCGCATTGTTTCATCTTTCATCTTTCCGCATTGTTTCATCTTTCATCTTTCCGCATTGTTTCATCTTTCATCTTTCCGCATTCTTTTATCTTTCATCTTTTCGCATTGTTTCATCTTTCATCTTTCCGCATTGTTTCATCTTTCATCTTTCCGCATTGTTTCATCTTTCATCTTTCCGCATTGTTTCATCTTTTATCTTCCGCATTCTTTCATCTTTCATCTTTCCGCATTGTTTCATCTTTCATCTTTCCGCATTCTTTCATCTTTCATCTTTCCGCATTGTTTCATCTTTCATCTTTCCGCATTTTTTCATCTTTCAATTTCCGCATTGTTTCATCTTTCATCTTTCCGCATTGTTTCATCTTTCATCTTTCCGCATTGTTTCATTTTTCATCTTTCCGAATTGTTTCATCTTTCATCTTTCCGCATTGTTTCATCTTTCATCTTTCCGCATTTTTTCATCTTTCATCTTTCCGCATTGTTTCATCTTTCATCTTTCCGCATTGTTTCATCTTTCATCTTTCCGCATTGTTTCATCTTTCATCTTTCCGCATTGTTTCATCTTTCCGCATTGTTTCATCTTTCATCTTCCGCATTGTTTCATCTTTCATCTTTCCGCATTTTTTCATCTTTCATCTTTCCGCATTGTTTCATCTTTCATCTTTCCGCATTTTTTCATCTTTCATCTTCCGCATTCTTTCATCTTTCATCTTTCCGCATTGTTTCATCTTTCATCTTTCCGCATTTTTTCATCTATCATCTTTCCGCATTGTTTCATCTTTCATCTTTCCGCATTTTTTCATCTTTCATCTTTCCGCATTGTTTCATCTTTCATCTTTCCGCATTGTTTCATCTTTCCGCATTGTTTCATCTTTCATCTTCCGCATTCTTTCATCTTTCATCTTTCCGCATTGTTTCATCTTTCATCTTTCCGCATTTTTTCATCTTTCATCTTTCCGCATTGTTTCATCTTTCATCTTTCCGCATTGTTTCATCTTTCATCTTTCCGCATTGTTTCATCTTTTATCTTCCGCATTCTTTCATCTTTCATCTTTCCGCATTGTTTCATCTTTCATCTTTCCGCATTCTTTCATCTTTCATCTTTCCGCATTGTTTCATCTTTCATCTTTCCGCATTTTTTCATCTTTCAATTTCCGCATTGTTTCATCTTTCATCTTTCCGCATTGTTTCATCTTTCATCTTTCCGCATTGTTTCATTTTTCATCTTTCCGAATTGTTTCATCTTTCATCTTTCCGCATTGTTTCATCTTTCATCTTTCCGCATTTTTTCATCTTTCATCTTTCCGCATTGTTTCATCTTTCATCTTTCCGCATTGTTTCATCTTTCATCTTTCCGCATTGTTTCATCTTTCATCTTTCCGCATTGTTTCATCTTTCCGCATTGTTTCATCTTTCATCTTCCGCATTGTTTCATCTTTCATCTTTCCGCATTTTTTCATCTTTCATCTTTCCGCATTGTTTCATCTTTCATCTTTCCGCATTTTTTCATCTTTCATCTTCCGCATTCTTTCATCTTTCATCTTTCCGCATTGTTTCATCTTTCATCTTTCCGCATTTTTTCATCTATCATCTTTCCGCATTGTTTCATCTTTCATCTTTCCGCATTTTTTCATCTTTCATCTTTCCGCATTGTTTCATCTTTCATCTTTCCGCATTGTTTCATCTTTCCGCATTGTTTCATCTTTCATCTTCCGCATTCTTTCATCTTTCATCTTTCCGCATTGTTTCATCTTTCATCTTTCCGCATTTTTTCATCTTTCATCTTTCCGCATTGTTTCATCTTTCATCTTTCCGAATTGTTTCATCTTTCATCTTTCCGCATTTTTGCCTCTTTCATCTTTCCGCATTGTTTCATCTTTCATCTTTCCGCATTGTTTCATCTTTCATCTTTCCGCATTGTTTCATCTTTCATCTTTCCGCATTGTTTCATCTTTCATCTTTCCGCATTGTTTCATCTTTCCGCATTGTTTCATCTTTCCGCATTGTTTCATCTTTCCGCATTGTTTCATCTTTCCGCATTGTTTCATCTTTCCGCATTGTTTCATCTTTCATCTTTCCGCATTGTTTCATCTTTCATCTTTCCGCATTTTTTCATCTTTCCGCATTGTTTCATCTTTCATCTTTCCGCATTGTTTCATCTTTCATCTTTCCGCATTGTTGCATCTTTCATCTTTCCGCAATGTTTCATCTTTCATCTTTCCGCATTGTTTCATCTTTCATCTTCCGCATTCTTTCATCTTTCATCTTGCCGCATTGTTTCATCTTTCATCTTTCCGCATTGTTTCATCTTTCATCTTTCCGCATTGTTTCATCTTTCATCTTTCCGCATTTTTTCATCTTTCATCTTTCATCTATCCGCATTGTTTCATCTTTCCGCATTGTTTCATCTTTCCGCATTGTTTCATCTTTCATCTTTCCGCATTGTTTCATCTTTCATCTTTCCGCATTGTTTCATCTTTCATCTTTCCGCATTTTTTCATCTTTCATCTTTCCGCATTGTTTCATCTTTCATCTTTCCGCATTTTTTCATCTTTCATCTTTCCGCATTGTTTCATCTTTCATCTTTCCGCATTGTTTCATCTTTCATCTTTCCGCATTGTTTCATCTTTCATCTTTCCGAATTGTTTCATCTTTCATCTTTCCGCATTGTTTCATCTTTCATCTTTCCGCATTGTTTCATCTTTCATCTTTCCGCATTGTTTCATCTTTCATCTTTCCGCATTGTTTCATCTTTCATCTTTCCGCATTGTTTCATCTTTCATCTTTCCGCATTGTTTCATCTTTCATCTTTCCGCATTGTTTCATCTTTCATCTTCCGCATTCTTTCATCTTTCATCTTTCCGCATTGTTTCATCTTTCATCTTTCCGCATTTTTTCATCTTTCATCTTTCCGCATTGTTTCATCTTTCATCTTTCCGCATTTTTTCATCTTTCATCTTTCCGCATTGTTTCATCTTTCATCTTTCCGCATTGTTTCATCTTTCATCTTTCCGCATTGTTTCATCTTTCCGCATTGTTTCATCTTTCCGCATTGTTTCATCTTTCATCTTCCGCATTCTTTCATCTTTCATCTTTCCGCATTGTTTCATCTTTCATCTTTCCGCATTTTTTCATCTTTCATCTTTCCGCATTGTTTCATCTTTCATCTCTCCGCATTGTTTCATCTTTCATCTTTCCGCATTGTTTCATCTTTCATCTTTCCGCATTGTTTCATCTTTCATCTTTCCGCATTCTTTCATCTTTCATCTTTTCGCATTGTTTCATCTTTCATCTTTCCGCATTGTTTCATCTTTCATCTTTCCGCATTGTTTCATCTTTCATCTTTCCGCATTGTTTCATCTTTTATCTTCCGCATTCTTTCATCTTTCATCTTTCCGCATTGTTTCATCTTTCATCTTTCCGCATTCTTTCATCTTTCATCTTTCCGCATTGTTTCATCTTTCATCTTTCCGCATTTTTTCATCTTTCATCTTTCCGCTTTGTTTCATCTTTCATCTTTCCGCATTGTTTCATCTTTCATCTTTCCGCATTGTTTCATCTTTCATCTTTCCGAATTGTTTCATCTTTCATCTTTCCGCATTGTTTCATCTTTCATCTTTCCGCATTGTTTCATCTTTCATCTTTCCGCATTGTTTCATCTTTCATCTTCCGCATTCTTTCATCTTTCATCTTTCCGCATTGTTTCATCTTTCATCTTTCCGCATTTTTTCATCTTTCATCTTTCCGCATTGTTTCATCTTTCATCTTTCCGCATTTTTTCATCTTTCATCTTTCCGCATTGTTTCATCTTTCATCTTTCCGCATTGTTTCATCTTTCATCTTTCCGCATTGTTTCATCTTTCCGCATTGTTTCATCTTTCCGCATTGTTTCATCTTTCATCTTCCGCATTCTTTCATCTTTCATCTTTCCGCTTTGTTTCATCTTTCATCTTTCCGCATTGTTTCATCTTTCATCTTTCCGCATTGTTTCATCTTTCATCTTTCCGAATTGTTTCATCTTTCATCTTTCCGCATTGTTTCATCTTTCATCTTTCCGCATTGTTTCATCTTTCATCTTTCCGCATTGTTTCATCTTTCATCTTTCCGCATTGTTTCATCTTTCATCTTCCGCATTCTTTCATCTTTCATCTTTCCGCATTGTTTCATCTTTCATCTTTCCGCATTTTTTCATCTTTCATCTTTCCGCATTGTTTCATCTTTCATCTTTCCGCATTTTTTCATCTTTCATCTTTCCGCATTGTTTCATCTTTCATCTTTCCGCATTGTTTCATCTTTCATCTTTCCGCATTGTTTCATCTTTCCGCATTGTTTCATCTTTCCGCATTGTTTCATCTTTCATCTTCCGCATTCTTTCATCTTTCATCTTTCCGCTTTGTTTCATCTTTCATCTTTCCGCATTGTTTCATCTTTCATCTTTCCGCATTGTTTCATCTTTCATCTTTCCGAATTGTTTCATCTTTCATCTTTCCGCATTGTTTCATCTTTCATCTTTCCGCATTGTTTCATCTTTCATCTTTCCGCATTGTTTCATCTTTCATCTTTCCGCATTGTTTCATCTTTCATCTTTCCGCATTGTTTCATCTTTCATCTTTCCGCATTGTTTCATCTTTCATCTTTCCGCATTGTTTCATCTTTCATCTTTCCGCATTGTTTCATCTTTCATCTTTCCGCATTGTTTCATCTTTCATCTTTCCGCATTCTTTCATCTTTCATCTTCCGCATTCTTTCATCTTTCATCTTTCCGCATTGTTTCATCTTTCATCTTTCCGCATTGTTTCATCTTTCATCTTTCCGCATTGATTCATCTTTCATCTTTCCGCATTTTTTCATCTTTCATCTTTCATCTATCCGCATTGTTTCATCTTTCCGCATTGTTTCATCTTTCCGCATTGTTTCATCTTTCATCTTTCCGCATTGTTTCATCTTTCATCTTTCCGCATTGTTTCATCTTTCATCTTTCCGCATTTTTTCATCTTTCATCTTTCATCTATCCGCATTGTTTCATCTTTCCGCATTGTTTCATCTTTCCGCATTCTTTCATCTTTCATCTTTCCGCATTGTTTCATCTTTCATCTTTCCGCATTTTTTCATCTTTCATCTTTCCGCTTTGTTTCATCTTTCATCTTTCCGCATTGTTTCATCTTTCATCTTTCCGCATTGTTTCATCTTTCATCTTTCCGAATTGTTTCATCTTTCATCTTTCCGCATTGTTTCATCTTTCATCTTTCCGCATTGTTTCATCTTTCATCTTTCCGCATTGTTTCATCTTTCATCTTTCCGCATTGTTTCATCTTTCATCTTTCCGCATTGTTTCATCTTTCATCTTTCCGCATTGTTTCATCTTTCATCTTTCCGCATTGTTTCATCTTTCATCTTTCCGCATTGTTTCATCTTTCATCTTTCCGCATTGTTTCATCTTTCATCTTTCCGCATTCTTTCATCTTTCATCTTCCGCATTCTTTCACCTTTCATCTTTCCGCATTGTTTCATCTTTCATCTTTCCGCATTTTTTCATCTTTCATCTTTCCGGATTGTTTCATCTTTCATCTTTCCGCATTTTTTCATCTTTCATCTTTCCGCATTGTTTCATCTTTCATCTTTCCGCATTGTTTCATCTTTCATCTTTCCGCATTGTTTCATCTTTCATCTTTCCGCATTTTTTCATCTTTCATCTTCCGCATTCTTTCATCTTTCATCTTTCCGCATTGTTTCATCTTTCATCTTTCCGCATTTTTTCATCTTTCATCTTTCCGCATTGTTTCATCTTTCATCTTTTCGAATTGTTTCATCTTTCATCTTTCCGCATTGTTTCATCTTTCATCTTTCCGCATTGTTTCATCTTTCATCTTTCCGCATTGTTTCATCTTTCATCTTTCCGCATTGTTTCATCTTTCATCTTTCCGCATTGTTTCATCTTTCATCTATCCGCATTGTTTCATCTTTCATCTTTCCGCATTTTTTCATCTTTCATCTTTCCGCATTGTTTCATCTTTCATCTTTCCGCATTTTTTCATCTTTCATCTTTCCGCATTGTTTCATCTTTCATCTTTCCGCATTGTTTCATCTTTCCGCATTGTTTCATCTTTCATCTTCCGCATTCTTTCATCTTTCATCTTTCCGCATTGTTTCATCTTTCATCTGTCCGCATTTTTTCATCTTTCATCTTTCCGCATTGTTTCATCTTTCATCTTTCCGCATTGTTTCATCTTTCATCTTTCCGCATTGTTTCATCTTTCATCTTTCCGCATTGTTTCATCTTTCATCTTTCATCTTTTCGCATTGTTTCATCTTTCATCTTTCCGCATTGTTTCATCTTTCATCTTTCCGCATTGTTTCATCTTTCATCTTTCCGCATTTTTTCATCTTTCAATTTCCGCATTGTTTCATCTTTCATCTTTCCGCATTGTTTCATCTTTCATCTTTCCGCATTGTTTCATTTTTCATCTTTCCGAATTGTTTCATCTTTCATCTTTCCGCATTGTTTCATCTTTCATCTTTCCGCATTTTTTCATCTTTCATCTTTCCGCATTGTTTCATCTTTCATCTTTCCGCACTGTTTCATCTTTTATCTTCCGCATTCTTTCATCTTTCATCTTTCCGCATTGTTTCATCTTTCATCTTTCCGCATTCTTTCATCTTTCATCTTTCCGCATTGTTTCATCTTTCATCTTTCCGCATTTTTTCATCTTTCATCTTTCCGCATTGTTTCATCTTTCATCTTTCCGCATTGTTTCATCTTTCATCTTTCCGCATTGTTTCATCTTTCATCTTTCCGAATTGTTTCATCTTTCATCTTTCCGCATTGTTTCATCTTTCATCTTTCCGCATTTTTTCATCTTTCATCTTTCCGCATTGTTTCATCTTTCATCTTTCCGCATTGTTTCATCTTTCCGCATTGTTTCATCTTTCATCTTCCGCATTCTTTCATCTTTCATCTTTCCGCATTGTTTCATCTTTCATCTTTCCGCATTGTTTCATCTTTCCGCATTGTTTCATCTTTCCGCATTGTTTCATCTTTCATCTTTCCGCATTGTTTCATCTTTCATCTTTCCGCATTCTTTCATCTTTCATCTTTCCGCATTGTTTCATCTTTTATCTTTCCGCATTGTTTCATCTTTCATCTTTCCGCATTGTTTCATCTTTCATCTTTCCGAATTGTTTCATCTTTCATCTTTCCGCATTGTTTCATCTTTCATCTTTCCGCATTGTTTCATCTTTCCGCATTGTTTCATCTTTCATCTTTCCGCATTGTTTCATCTTTCATCTTTCCGCATTGTTTCATCTTTCATCTTTCCGCATTGTTTCATCTTTCAGCTTTCCGCATTGTTTCATCTTTCATCTTCCGCATTCTTTCATCTTTCATCTTTCCGCATTGTTTCATCTTTCATCTTTCCGCATTGTTTCATCTTTCATCTTCCGCATTCTTTCATCTTTCATCTTGCCGCATTGTTTCATCTTTCATCTTTCCGCATTGTTTCATCTTTCATCTTTCCGCATTGTTTCATCTTTCATCTTTCCGCATTTTTTCATCTTTCATCTTTCCGCATTGTTTCATCTTTCATCTATCCGCATTGTTTCATCTTTCCGCATTGTTTCATCTTTCCGCATTGTTTCATCTTTCCGCATTGTTTCATCTTTCCGCATTGTTTCATCTTTCCGCATTGTTTCATCTTTCCGCATTGTTTCATCTTTCCGCATTGTTTCATCTTTCCGCATTGTTTCATCTTTCCGCATTGTTTCATCTTTCCGCATTGTTTCATCTTTCCGCATTGTTTCATCTTTCATCTTTCCGCATTGTTTCATCTTTCATCTTTCCGCAATGTTTCATCTTTCATCTTTCCGCATTGTTTCATCTTTCATCTTCCGCATTCTTTCATCTTTCATCTTGCCGCATTGTTTCATCTTTCATCTTTCCGCATTGTTTCATCTTTCATCTTTCCGCATTGTTTCATCTTTCATCTTTCCGCATTGTTTCATCTTTCCGCATTGTTTCATCTTTCATCTTTCCGCATTGTTTCATCTTTCATCTTTCCGCATTGTTTCATCTTTCATCTTTCCGCAATGTTTCATCTTTCATCTTTCCGCATTGTTTCATCTTTCATCTTCCGCATTCTTTCATCTTTCATCTTGCCGCATTGTTTCATCTTTCATCTTTCCGCATTGTTTCATCTTTCATCTTTCCGCATTGTTTCATCTTTCATCTTTCCGCATTTTTTCATCTTTCATCTTTCCGCATTGTTTCATCTTTCATCTATCCGCATTGTTTCATCTTTCCGCATTGTTTCATCTTTCATCTTTCCGCATTGTTTCATCTTTCATCTTTCCGCATTGTTTCATCTTTCATCTTTCCGCATTGTTTCATCTTTCATCTTTCCGCATTGTTTCATCTTTCATCTTTCCGCATTTTTTCATCTTTCATCTTTCCGCATTGTTTCATCTTTCATCTTTCCGCATTGTTTCATCTTTCATCTTTCCGCATTGTTTCATCTTTCATCTTTCCGAATTGTTTCATCTTTCATCTTTCCGCATTGTTTCATCTTTCATCTTTCCGCATTGTTTCATCTTTCATCTTTCCGCATTGTTTCATCTTTCATCTTTCCGCATTGTTTCATCTTTCATCTTTCCGCATTGTTTCATCTTTCATCTATCCGCATTGTTTCATCTTTCATCTTTCCGCATTGTTTCATCTTTCATCTTCCGCATTCTTTCATCTTTCATCTTTCCGCATTGTTTCATCTTTCATCTTTCCGCATTTTTTCATCTTTCATCTTTCCGCATTGTTTCATCTTTCATCTTTCCGCATTTTTTCATCTTTCATCTTTCCGCATTGTTTCATCTTTCATCTTTCCGCATTGTTTCATCTTTCATCTTCCGCATTCTTTCATCTTTCATCTTTCCGCATTGTTTCATCTTTCATCTTTCCGCATTTTTTCATCTTTCATCTTTCCGCATTGTTTCATCTTTCATCTTTCCGCATTGTTTCATCTTTCATCTTTCCGCATTGTTTCATCTTTCATCTTTCCGCATTGTTTCATCTTTCATCTTTCCGCATTCTTTCATCTTTCATCTTTTCGCATTGTTTCATCTTTCATCTTTCCGCATTGTTTCATCTTTCATCTTTCCGCATTGTTTCATCTTTCATCTTTCCGCATTGTTTCATCTTTTATCTTCCGCATTCTTTCATCTTTCATCTTTCCGCATTGTTTCATCTTTCATCTTTCCGCATTCTTTCATCTTTCATCTTTCCGCATTGTTTCATCTTTCATCTTTCCGCATTTTTTCATCTTTCAATTTCCGCATTGTTTCATCTTTCATCTTTCCGCATTGTTTCATCTTTCATCTTTCCGCATTGTTTCATTTTTCATCTTTCCGAATTGTTTCATCTTTCATCTTTCCGCATTGTTTCATCTTTCATCTTTCCGCATTTTTTCATCTTTCATCTTTCCGCATTGTTTCATCTTTCATCTTTCCGCATTGTTTCATCTTTCATCTTTCCGCATTGTTTCATCTTTCATCTTTCCGCATTGTTTCATCTTTCCGCATTGTTTCATCTTTCATCTTCCGCATTCTTTCATCTTTCATCTTTCCGCATTGTTTCATCTTTCATCTTTCCGCATTTTTGCCTCTTTCATCTTTCCGCATTGTTTCATCTTTCATCTTTCCGCATTGTTTCATCTTTCATCTTTCCGCATTGTTTCATCTTTCATCTTTCCGCATTGTTTCATCTTTCCGCATTGTTTCATCTTTCCGCATTGTTTCATCTTTCCGCATTGTTTCATCTTTCCGCATTGTTTCATCTTTCCGCATTGTTTCATCTTTCATCTTTCCGCATTTTTTCATCTTTCATCTTTCCGCATTGTTTCATCTTTCATCTTTCCGCATTGTTTCATCTTTCATCTTTCCGCATTGTTTCATCTTTCATCTTTCCGCATTGTTTCATCTTTCATCTTTCCGCATTGTTTCATCTTTCATCTTTCCGCAATGTTTCATCTTTCATCTTTCCGCATTGTTTCATCTTTCATCTTCCGCATTCTTTCATCTTTCATCTTGCCGCATTGTTTCATCTTTCATCTTTCCGCATTGTTTCATCTTTCATCTTTCCGCATTGTTTCATCTTTCATCTTTCCGCATTTTTTCATCTTTCATCTTTCATCTATCCGCATTGTTTCATCTTTCCGCATTGTTTCATCTTTCCGCATTGTTTCATCTTTCATCTTCCGCATTCTTTCATCTTTCATCTTTCCGCATTGTTTCATCTTTCATCTTTCCGCATTTTTTCATCTTTCATCTTTCCGCATTGTTTCATCTTTCATCTCTCCGCATTGTTTCATCTTTCATCTTTCCGCATTGTTTCATCTTTCATCTTTCCGAATTGTTTCATCTTTCATCTTTCCGCATTGTTTCATCTTTCATCTTTCCGCATTGTTTCATCTTTCATCTTTCCGCATTGTTTCATCTTTCATCTTTCCGCATTGTTTCATCTTTCATCTTTCCGCATTGTTTCATCTTTCATCTTTCCGCATTGTTTCATCTTTCATCTTTCCGCATTGTTTCATCTTTCATCTTCCGCATTCCTTCATCTTTCATCTTCCGCATTCCTTCATCTTTCATCTTTCCGCATTGTTTCATCTTTCATCTTTCCGCATTTTTTCATCTTTCATCTTTCCGCATTGTTTCATCTTTCATCTTTCCGCATTTTTTCATCTTTCATCTTTCCGCATTGTTTCATCTTTCATCTTTCCGCATTGTTTCATCTTTCATCTTTCCGCATTGTTTCATCTTTCCGCATTGTTTCATCTTTCCGCATTGTTTCATCTTTCATCTTCCGCATTCTTTCATCTTTCATCTTTCCGCATTGTTTCATCTTTCATCTTTCCGCATTTTTTCATCTTTCATCTTTCCGCATTGTTTCATCTTTCATCTCTCCGCATTGTTTCATCTTTCATCTTTCCGCATTGTTTCATCTTTCATCTTTCCGCATTGTTTCATCTTTCATCTTTCCGCATTCTTTCATCTTTCATCTTTTCGCATTGTTTCATCTTTCATCTTTCCGCATTGTTTCATCTTTCATCTTTCCGCATTGTTTCATCTTTCATCTTTCCGCAATGTTTCATCTTTCATCTTTCCGCATTGTTTCATCTTTCATCTTCCGCATTCTTTCATCTTTCATCTTGCCGCATTGTTTCATCTTTCATCTTTCCGCATTGTTTCATCTTTCATCTTTCCGCATTGTTTCATCTTTCATCTTTCCGCATTTTTTCATCTTTCATCTTTCATCTATCCGCATTGTTTCATCTTTCCGCATTGTTTCATCTTTCCGCATTGTTTCATCTTTCATCTTCCGCATTCTTTCATCTTTCATCTTTCCGCATTGTTTCATCTTTCATCTTTCCGCATTTTTTCATCTTTCATCTTTCCGCATTGTTTCATCTTTCATCTCTCCGCATTGTTTCATCTTTCATCTTTCCGCATTGTTTCATCTTTCATCTTTCCGAATTGTTTCATCTTTCATCTTTCCGCATTGTTTCATCTTTCATCTTTCCGCATTGTTTCATCTTTCCGCATTGTTTCATCTTTCCGCATTGTTTCATCTTCCGCATTCTTTCATCTTTCATCTTTCCGCATTCTTTCATCTTTCATCTTTCCGCATTGTTTCATCTTTCATCTTTCCGCATTGTTTCATCTTTCATCTTTCCGCATTGTTTCATCTTTTATCTTCCGCATTCTTTCATCTTTCATCTTTCCGCATTGTTTCATCTCTCATCTTTCCGCATTCTTTCATCTTTCATCTTTCCGCATTGTTTCATCTTTCATCTTTCCGCATTTTTTCATCTTTCATCTTTCCGCATTGTTTCATCTTTCATCTTTCCGCATTGTTTCATCTTTCATCTTTCCGCATTGTTTCATCTTTCATCTTTCCGAATTGTTTCATCTTTCATCTTTCCGCATTGTTTCATCTTTCATCTTTCCGCATTGTTTCATCTTTCATCTTTCCGCATTCTTTCATCTTTCATCTTTTCGCATTGTTTCATCTTTCATCTTTCCGCATTGTTTCATCTTTCATCTTTCCGCATTGTTTCATCTTTCATCTTTCCGCAATGTTTCATCTTTCATCTTTCCGCATTGTTTCATCTTTCATCTTTCCGCATTGTTTCATCTTTCATCTTTCCGCATTCTTTCATCTTTCATCTTCCGCATTCTTTCATCTTTCATCTTTCCGCATTGTTTCATCTTTCATCTTTCCGCATTTTTTCATCTTTCATCTTTCCGGATTGTTTCATCTTTCATCTTTCCGCATTTTTTCATCTTTCATCTTTCCGCATTGTTTCATCTTTCATCTTTCCGCATTGTTTCATCTTTCATCTTTCCGCATTGTTTCATATTTCCGCATTTTTTCATCTTTCATCTTCCGCATTCTTTCATCTTTCATCTTTCCGCATTGTTTCATCTTTCATCTTTCCGCATTTTTTCATCTTTCATCTTTCCGCATTGTTTCATCTTTCATCTTTTCGAATTGTTTCATCTTTCATCTTTCCGCATTGTTTCATCTTTCATCTTTCCGCATTGTTTCATCTTTCATCTTTCCGCATTTTTTCATCTTTCATCTTTCCGCATTGTTTCATCTTTCATCTTTTCGAATTGTTTCATCTTTCATCTTTCCGCATTGTTTCATCTTTCATCTTTCCGCATTGTTTCATCTTTCATCTTTCCGCATTGTTTCATCTTTCATCTTTCCGCATTGTTTCATCTTTCATCTTTCCGCATTGTTTCATCTTTCATCTATCCGCATTGTTTCATCTTTCATCTTTCCGCATTGTTTCATCTTTCATCTTCCGCATTCTTTCATCTTTCATCTTTCCGCATTGTTTCATCTTTCATCTTTCCGCATTTTTTCATCTTTCATCTTTCCGCATTGTTTCATCTTTCATCTTTCCGCATTTTTTCATCTTTCATCTTTCCGCATTGTTTCATCTTTCATCTTTCCGCATTGTTTCATCTTTCCGCATTGTTTCATCTTTCATCTTCCGCATTCTTTCATCTTTCATCTTTCCGCATTGTTTCATCTTTCATCTTTCCGCATTTTTTCATCTTTCATCTTTCCGCATTGTTTCATCTTTCATCTTTCCGCATTGTTTCATCTTTCATCTTTCCGCATTGTTTCATCTTTCATCTTTCCGCATTGTTTCTTCTTTCATCTTTCATCTTTTCGCATTGTTTCATCTTTCATCTTTCCGCATTGTTTCATCTTTCATCTTTCCGCATTGTTTCATCTTTCATCTTTCCGCATTGTTTCATCTTTTATCTTCCGCATTCTTTCATCTTTCATCTTTCCGCATTGTTTCATCTTTCATCTTTCCGCATTCTTTCATCTTTCATCTTTCCGCATTGTTTCATCTTTCATCTTTCCGCATTTTTTCATCTTTCAATTTCCGCATTGTTTCATCTTTCATCTTTCCGCATTGTTTCATCTTTCATCTTTCCGCATTGTTTCATTTTTCATCTTTCCGAATTGTTTCATCTTTCATCTTTCCGCATTGTTTCATCTTTCATCTTTCCGCATTTTTTCATCTTTCATCTTTCCGCATTGTTTCATCTTTCATCTTTCCGCATTGTTTCATCTTTCATCTTTCCGCATTGTTTCATCTTTCATCTTTCCGCATTGTTTCATCTTTCCGCATTGTTTCATCTTTCATCTTCCGCATTCTTTCATCTTTCATCTTTCCGCATTGTTTCATCTTTCATCTTTCCGCATTTTTTCCTCTTTCATCTTTCCGCATTGTTTCATCTTTCATCTTTCCGCATTGTTTCATCTTTCATCTTTCCGCATTGTTTCATCTTTCATCTTTCCGCATTGTTTCATCTTTCCGCATTGTTTCATCTTTCCGCATTGTTTCATCTTTCCGCATTGTTTCATCTTTCCGCATTGTTTCATCTTTCATCTTTCCGCATTGTTTCATCTTTCATCTTTCCGCATTGTTTCATCTTTCCGCATTGTTTCATCTTTCATCTTTCCGCATTGTTTCATCTTTCATCTTTCCGCATTGTTTCATCTTTCATCTTTCCGCAATGTTTCATCTTTCATCTTTCCGCATTGTTTCATCTTTCATCTTCCGCATTCTTTCATCTTTCATCTTGCCGCATTGTTTCATCTTTCATCTTTCCGCATTGTTTCATCTTTCATCTTTCCGCATTGTTTCATCTTTCATCTTTCCGCATTTTTTCATCTTTCATCTTTCATCTATCCGCATTGTTGCATCTTTCCGCATTGTTTCATCTTTCCGCATTGTTTCATCTTTCCGCATTGTTTCATCTTTCATCTTTCCGCATTGTTTCATCTTTCATCTTTCCGCATTGTTTCATCTTTCATCTTTCCGCATTTTTTCATCTTTCATCTTTCCGCATTGTTTCATCTTTCATCTTTCCGCATTGTTTCATCTTTCATCTTTCCGCATTGTTTCATCTTTCATCTTTCCGAATTGTTTCATCTTTCATCTTTCCGCATTGTTTCATCTTTCATCTTTCCGCATTGTTTCATCTTTCATCTTTCCGCATTGTTTCATCTTTCATCTTTCCGCATTGTTTCATCTTTCATCGTTCCGCATTGTTCCATCTTTCATCTTTCCGCATTGTTTCATCTTTCATCTTTCCGCATTGTTTCATCTTTCATCTTTCATCTTTCCGCATTGTTTCATCTTTCATCTTTCCGCATTTTTTCATCTTTCATCTTTCCGCATTGTTTCATCTTTCATCTTTCCGCATTTTTTCATCTTTCATCTTTCCGCATTGTTTCATCTTTCATCTTTCCGCATTGTTTCATCTTTCATCTTTCCGCATTGTTTCATCCTTTCCGCATTGTTTCATCTTTCATCTTCCGCATTCTTTCATCTTTCATCTTTCCGCATTGTTTCATCTTTCATCTTTCCGCATTTTTTCATCTTTCATCTTTCCGCATTGTTTCATCTTTCATCTCTCCGCATTGTTTCATCTTTCATCTTTCCGCATTGTTTCATCTTTCATCTTTCCGCATTGTTTCATCTTTCATCTTTCCGCATTCTTTCATCTTTCATCTTTTCGCATTGTTTCATCTTTCATCTTTCCGCATTGTTTCATCTTTCATCTTTCCGCATTGTTTCATCTTTCATCTTTCCGCATTGTTTCATCTTTTATCTTCCGCATTCTTTCATCTTTCATCTTTCCGCATTGTTTCATCTTTCATCTTTCCGCATTCTTTCATCTTTCATCTTTCCGCATTGTTTCATCTTTCATCTTTCCGCATTTTTTCATCTTTCATCTTTCCGCATTGTTTCATCTTTCATCTTTCCGCATTGTTTCATCTTTCATCTTTCCGCATTGTTTCATCTTTCATCTTTCCGACTTGTTTCATCTTTCATCTTTCCGCATTGTTTCATCTTTCATCTTTCCGCATTGTTTCATCTTTCATCTTTCCGCATTGTTTCATCTTTCATCTTTCCGCATTGTTTCATCTTTCATCTTTCCGCATTGTTTCATCTTTCATCTTTCCGCATTGTTTCATCTTTCATCTTTCCGCATTGTTTCATCTTTCATCTTTCCGCATTGTTTCATCTTTCATCTTTCCGCATTGTTTCATCTTTCATCTTTCCGCATTCTTTCATCTTTCATCTTCCGCATTCTTTCATCTTTCATCTTTCCGCATTGTTTCATCTTTCATCTTTCCGCATTTTTTCATCTTTCATCTTTCCGGATTGTTTCATCTTTCATCTTTCCGCATTTTTTCATCTTTCATCTTTCCGCATTGTTTCATCTTTCATCTTTCCGCATTGTTTCATCTTTCATCTTTCCGCATTGTTTCATCTTTCCGCATTTTTTCATCTTTCATCTTCCGCATTCTTTCATCTTTCATCTTTCCGCATTGTTTCATCTTTCATCTTTCCGCATTTTTTCATCTTTCATCTTTCCGCAATGTTTCATCTTTCATCTTTCCGCATTGTTTCATCTTTCATCTTTCCGCATTGTTTCATCTTTCATCTTCCGCATTCTTTCATCTTTCATCTTTCCGCATTGTTTCATCTTTCATCTTTCTGCATTTTTTCATCTTTCATCTTTCCGCATTGTTTCATCTTTCATCTTTCCGCATTTTTTGATCTTTCATCTTTCCGCATTGTTTCATCTTTCATCTATCCGCATTGTTTCATCTTTCATCTTTCCGCATTGTTTCATCTTTCATCTTTCCGCATTGTTTCATCTTTCATCTTTCCGCATTGTTTCATCTTTCATCTTTCCGCATTGTTTCATCTTTCATCTTTCCGCATTGTTTCATCTTTCATCTTTCCGCATTGTTTCATCTTTCATTTTTCCGCATTGTTTCATCTTTCATCTTTCCGCATTGTTTCATCTTTCATCTTTCCGCATTGTTTCATCTTTCATCTTTCCGCATTGTTTCATCTTTCATCTTTCCGCATTGTTTCATCTTTCCGCATTGTTTCATCTTTCCGCATTGTTTGATCTTTCCGCATTGTTTCATCTTTCCGCATTGTTTCATCTTTCCGCATTGTTTCATCTTTCCGCATTGTTTCATCTTTCCGCATTGTTTCATCTTTCATCTTTCCGCATTGTTTCATCTTTCATCTTTCCGCATTGTTTCATCTTTCATCTTTCCGCATTGTTTCATCTTTCATCTTTCCGCATTGTTTCATCTTTCATCTTTCCGCATTGTTTCATCTTTCCGCATTGTTTCATCTTTCATCTTTCCTCATTGTTTCATCTTTCATCTTTCCGCATTGTTTCATCTTTCATCTTTCCGCATTGTTTCATCTTTCATCTTTCCGCATTGTTTCATCTTTCATATTTCCGCATTGTTTCATCTTTCATCTTTCCGCATTGTTTCATCTTTCATCTTTCCGCATTGTTTCATCTTTCCGCATTGTTTCATCTTTCATCTTTCCGCATTGTTTCATCTTTCATCTTTCCGCATTCTTTCATCTTTCATCTTTCCGCATTGTTTCATCTTTCATCTTTCCGCATTGTTTCATCTTTCCGCATTGTTTCATCTTTCCGCATTGTTTCATCTTTCCGCATTGTTTCATCTTTCCGCATTGTTTCATCTTTCCGCATGGTTTCATCTTTCCGCATTATTTCATCTTTCCGCATTGTTTCATCTTTCCGCATTGTTTCATCTTTCCGCATTGTTTCATCTTTCCGCATTGTTTCATCTTTCCGCATTGTTTCATCTTTCCGCATTGTTTCATCTTTCCGCATTGTTTCATCTTTCCGCATTGTTTCATCTTTCCGCATTGTTTCATCTTTCCGCATTGTTTCATCTTTCCGCATTGTTTCATCTTTCCGCATTGTTTCATCTTTCCGCATTGTTTCATCTTTCCGCATTGTTTCATCTTTCATCTTTCCGCATTGTTTCATCATTCATCTTTCCGCATTGTTTCATCTTTCATCTTTCCGCATTGTTTCATCTTTCATCTTTCCGCATTTTTTCATCTTTCATCTTTCCGCATTATTTCATCTTTCATCTTTCCGCATTGTTTCATCTTTCATCTTTCCGCATTGTTTCATCTTTAATCTTTCCGCATTGTTTCATCTTTCATCTTTCCGCATTGTTTCATCTTTCATCTTTCCGCATTGTTTCATCTTTCCGCATTGTTTCATCTTTCATCTTCCGCATTCTTTCATCTTTCATCTTTCCGCATTGTTTCATCTTTCATCTTTCCGCAATGTTTCATCTTTCATCTTTCCGCATTGTTTCATCTTTCATCTTCCGCATTCTTTCATCTTTCATCTTGCCGCATTGTTTCATCTTTCATCTTTCCGCATTGTTTCATCTTTCATCTTTCCGCATTGTTTCATCTTTCATCTTTCCGCATTGTTTCATCTTTCATCTTTCCGCATTGTTTCATCTTTCATCTATCCGCATTGTTTCATCTTTCCGCATTGTTTCATCTTTCCGCATTGTTTCATCTTTCCGCATTGTTTCATCTTTCATCTTTCCGCATTGTTTCATCTTTCATCTTTCCGCATTGTTTCATCTTTCATCTTTCCGCATTGTTTCATCTTTCATCTTTCCGCATTGTTTCATCTTTCATCTTTCCGCAATGTTTCATCTTTCATCTTTCCGCATTGTTTCATCTTTCATCTTCCGCATTCTTTCATCTTTCATCTTGCCGCATTGTTTCATCTTTCATCTTTCCGCATTGTTTCATCTTTCATCTTTCCGCATTGTTTCATCTTTCCGCATTGTTTCATCTTTCATCTTTCCGCATTGTTTCATCTTTCATCTTTCCGCATTGTTTCATCTTTCATCTTTCCGAATTGTTTCATCTTTCATCTTTCCGCATTGTTTCATCTTTCATATTTCCGCATTGTTTCATCTTTCATCTTTCCGCATTGTTTCATCTTTCATCTTTCCGCATTGTTTCATCTTTCATCTTTCCGCATTGTTTCATCTTTCATCTTTCCGCATTGTTTCATCTTTCATCTTTCCGCATTGTTTCATCTTTCATCTTTCCGCATTGTTTCATCTTTCATCTATCCGCATTGTTTCATCTTTCCGCATTGTTTCATCTTTCCGCATTGTTTCATCTTTCCGCATTGTTTCATCTTTCATCTTTCCGCATTGTTTCATCTTTCATCTTTCCGCATTGTTTCATCTTTCATCTTTCCGCATTGTTTCATCTTTCATCTTTCCGCATTGTTTCATCTTTCATCTTTCCGCATTTTTTCATCTTTCATCTTTCCGCATTGTTTCATCTTTCATCTTTCCGCATTGTTTCATCTTTCATCTTTCCGCATTGTTTCATCTTTCATCTTTCCGAATTGTTTCATCTTTCATCTTTCCGCATTGTTTCATCTTTCATCTTTCCGCATTGTTTCATCTTTCATCTTTCCGCATTGTTTCATCTTTCATCTTTCCGCATTGTTTCATCTTTCATCTTTCCGCATTGTTTCATCTTTCATCTTTCCGCATTGTTTCATCTTTCATCTTTCCGCATTGTTTCATCTTTCATCTTTCCGCATTGTTTCATCTTTCCGCATTGTTTCATCTTTCATCTTCCGCATTGTTTCATCTTTCCGCATTGTTTCATCTTTCCGCATTGTTTCATCTTTCCGCATTGTTTCATCTTTCCGCATTGTTTCATCTTTCCGCATTGTTTCATCTTTCATCTTTCCGCATTGTTTCATCTTTCATCTTTCCGCATTGTTTCATCTTTCATCTTTCCGCATTGTTTCATCTTTCATCTTTCCGCATTGTTTCATCTTTCATCTTTCCGCATTTTTTCATCTTTCATCTTTCCGCATTGTTTCATCTTTCCGCATTGTTTCATCTTTCATCTTTCCGCATTGTTTCATCTTTCATCTTTCCGCATTGTTTCATCTTTCATCTTTCCGCATTGTTTCATCTTTCATCTTCCGCATTCTTTCATCTTTCATCTTTCCGCATTGTTTCATCTTTCATCTTTCCGCATTGTTTCATCTTTCCGCATTGTTTCATCTTTCCGCATTGTTTCATCTTTCCGCATTGTTTCATCTTTCCGCATTGTTTCATCTTTCCGCATTGTTTCATCTTTCATCTTTCCGCATTGTTTCATCTTTCATCTTTCCGCATTGTTTCATCTTTCATCTTTCCGCATTGTTTCATCTTTCATCTTTCCGCATTGTTTCATCTTTCATCTTTCCGCATTGTTTCATCTTTCATCTTTCCGCATTTTTTCATCTTTCATCTTTCCGCATTGTTTCATCTTTCATCTTTCCGCATTGTTTCATCTTTCATCTTTCCGCATTGTTTCATCTTTCATCTTTCCGAATTGTTTCATCTTTCATCTTTCCGCATTGTTTCATCTTTCATCTTTCCGCATTTTTTCATCTTTCATCTTTCCGCATGGTTTCATCTTTCATCTTTCCGCATTGTTTCATCTTTCATCTTTCCGCATTCTTTCATCTTTCATCTTTCCGCATTGTTTCATCTTTCATCTTTCCGCATTTTTTCATCTTTCATCTTTCCGCATTGTTTCATCTTTCATCTTTCCGCATTGTTTCATCTTTCATCTTTCCGCATTGTTTCATCTTTCATCTTTCCGAATTGTTTCATCTTTCATCTTTCCGCATTGTTTCATCTTTCATCTTTCCGCATTTTTTCATCTTTCATCTTTCCGCATTGTTTCATCTTTCATCTTTCCGCATTGTTTCATCTTTCATCTTTCCGCATTGTTTCATCTTTCATCTTTCCGCATTGTTTCATCTTTCCGCATTGTTTCATCTTTCATCTTCCGCATTCTTTCATCTTTCATCTTTCCGCATTGTTTCATCTTTCATCTTTCCGCAATGTTTCATCTTTCATCTTTCCGCATTGTTTCATCTTTCATCTTCCGCATTCTTTCATCTTTCATCTTGCCGCATTGTTTCATCTTTCATCTTTCCGCATTGTTTCATCTTTCATCTTTCCGCATTGTTTCATCTTTCATCTTTCCGCATTGTTTCATCTTTCATCTTTCCGCATTGTTTCATCTTTCATCTATCCGCATTGTTTCATCTTTCCGCATTGTTTCATCTTTCCGCATTGTTTCATCTTTCATCTTTCCGCATTGTTTCATCTTTCATCTTTCCGCATTGTTTCATCTTTCATCTTTCCGCAATGTTTCATCTTTCATCTTTCCGCATTGTTTCATCTTTCATCTTCCGCATTCTTTCATCTTTCATCTTGCCGCATTGTTTCATCTTTCATCTTTCCGCATTGTTTCATCTTTCATCTTTCCGCATTGTTTCATCTTTCATGTTTCCGCATTTTTTCATCTTTCATCTTTCCGCATTGTTTCATCTTTCATCTATCCGCATTGTTTCATCTTTCCGCATTGTTTCATCTTTCCGCATTGTTTCATCTTTCCGCATTGTTTCATCTTTCCGCATTGTTTCATCTTTCATCTTTCCGCATTGTTTCATCTTTCATCTTTCCGCATTGTTTCATCTTTCATCTTTCCGCATTGTTTCATCTTTCATCTTTCCGCATTGTTTCATCTTTCATCTTTCCGCATTTTTTCATCTTTCATCTTTCCGCATTGTTTCATCTTTCATCTTTCCGCATTGTTTCATCTTTCATCTTTCCGCATTGTTTCATCTTTCATCTTTCCGAATTGTTTCATCTTTCATCTTTCCGCATTGTTTCATCTTTCATCTTTCCGCATTGTTTCATCTTTCATCTTTCCGCATTGTTTCATCTTTCATCTTTCCGCATTGTTTCATCTTTCATCTTTCCGCATTGTTTCATCTTTCATCTTTCCGCATTGTTTCATCTTTCATCTTTCCGCATTGTTTCATCTTTCATCTTTCCGCATTGTTTCATCTTTCATCTTCCGCATTCTTTCATCTTTCATCTTTCCGCATTGTTTCATCTTTCATCTTTCCGCATTTTTTCATCTTTCATCTTTCCGCATTGTTTCATCTTTCATCTTTCCGCATTTTTTCATCTTTCATCTTTCCGCATTGTTTCATCTTTCATCTTTCCGCATTGTTTCATCTTTCATCTTTCCGCATTGTTTCATCTTTCCGCATTGTTTCATCTTTCCGCATTGTTTCATCTTTCATCTTCCGCATTCTTTCATCTTTCATCTTTCCGCATTGTTTCATCTTTCATCTTTCCGCATTTTTTCATCTTTCATCTTTCCGCATTGTTTCATCTTTCATCTTTCCGCATTGTTTCATCTTTCATCTTTCCGCATTGTTTCATCTTTCATCTTTCCGCATTCTTTCATCTTTCATCTTTTCGCATTGTTTCATCTTTCATCTTTCCGCATTGTTTCATCTTTCATCTTTCCGCATTGTTTCATCTTTCATCTTTCCGCATTGTTTCATCTTTTATCTTCCGCATTCTTTCATCTTTCATCTTTCCGCATTGTTTCATCTTTCATCTTTCCGCATTCTTTCATCTTTCATCTTTCCGCATTGTTTCATCTTTCATCTTTCCGCATTTTTTCATCTTTCATCTTTCCGCATTGTTTCATCTTTCATCTTTCCGCATTTTTTCATCTTTCATCTTTCCGCATTGTTTCATCTTTCATCTTTCCGCATTGTTTCATCTTTCATCTTTCCGCATTGTTTCATCTTTCATCTTTCCGCATTTTTTCATCTTTCATCTTTCCGCATTGTTTCATCTTTCATCTTTCCGCATTGTTTCATCTTTCATCTTTCCGCATTGTTTCATCTTTCCGCATTGTTTCATCTTTCCGCATTGTTTCATCTTTCCGCATTGTTTCATCTTTCATCTTCCGCATTCTTTCATCTTTCATCTTTCCGCATTGTTTCATCTTTCATCTTTCCGCAATGTTTCATCTTTCATCTTTCCGCATTGTTTCATCTTTCATCTTCCGCATTCTTTCATCTTTCATCTTGCCGCATTGTTTCATCTTTCATCTTTCCGCGTTGTTTCATCTTTCATCTTTCCGCATTGTTTCATCTTTCATCTTTCCGCATTTTTTCATCTTTCATCTTTCCGCATTGTTTCATCTTTCATCTATCCGCATTGTTTCATCTTTCCGCATTGTTTCATCTTTCCGCATTGTTTCATCTTTCATCTTTCCGCATTGTTTCATCTTTCATCTTTCCGCATTGTTTCATCTTTCATCTTTCCGCATTGTTTCATCTTTCATCTTTCCGCATTGTTTCATCTTTCATCTTTCCGCAATGTTTCATCTTTCATCTTTCCGCATTGTTTCATCTTTCATCTTCCGCATTCTTTCATCTTTCATCTTGCCGCATTGTTTCATCTTTCATCTTTCCGCATTGTTTCATCTTTCATCTTTCCGTATTGTTTCATCTTTCATCTTTCCGCATTGTTTCATCTTTCCGCATTGTTTCATCTTTCATCTTTCCGCATTGTTTCATCTTTCATCTTTCCGCATTGTTTCATCTTTCATCTTTCCGCATTGTTTCATCTTTCATCTTTCCGCAATGTTTCATCTTTCATCTTTCCGCATTGTTTCATCTTTCATCTTCCGCATTCTTTCATCTTTCATCTTGCCGCATTGTTTCATCTTTCATCTTTCCGCATTGTTTCATCTTTCATCTTTTTGCATTGTTTCATCTTTCATCTTTCCGCATTTTTTCATCTTTCATCTTTCCGCATTGTTTCATCTTTCATCTATTCGCATTGTTTCATCTTTCCGCATTGTTTCATCTTTCCGCATTGTTTCATCTTTCATCTTTCCGCATTGTTTCATCTTTCATCTTTCCGCATTGTTTCATCTTTCATCTTTCCGCATTGTTTCATCTTTCATCTTTCCGCATTGTTTCATCTTTCATCTTTCCGCATTTTTTCATCTTTCATCTTTCCGCATTGTTTCATCTTTCATCTTTCCGCATTGTTTCATCTTTCATCTTTCCGCATTGTTTCATCTTTCATCTTTCCGAATTGTTTCATCTTTCATCTTTCCGCATTGTTTCATCTTTCATCTTTCCGCATTGTTTCATCTTTCATCTTTCCGCATTGTTTCATCTTTCATCTTTCCGCATTGTTTCATCTTTCCGCATTGTTTCATCTTTCATCTTCCGCATTCTTTCATCTTTCATCTTTCCGCATTGTTTCATCTTTCATCTTTCCGCATTGTTTCATCTTTCCGCATTGTTTCATCTTTCCGCATTGTTTCATCTTTCATCTTCCGCATTCTTTCATCTTTCATCTTTCCGCATTGTTTCATCTTTCATCTTTCCGCATTGTTTCATCTTTCATCTTTCCGCATTGTTTCATCTTTCATCTTTCCGCATTGTTTCATCTTTCCGCATTGTTTCATCTTTCATCTTTCCGCATTGTTTCATCTTTCATCTTTCCGCATTGTTTCATCTTTCATCTTTCCGCAATGTTTCATCTTTCATCTTTCCGCATTGTTTCATCTTTCGTCTTCCGCATTCTTTCATCTTTCATCTTGCCGCATTGTTTCATCTTTCATCTTTCCGCATTGTTTCATCTTTCATCTTTCCGCATTGTTTCATCTTTCATCTTTCCGCATTTTTTCATCTTTCATCTTTCATCTATCCGCATTGTTTCATCTTTCCGCATTGTTTCATCTTTCATCTTTCCGCATTGTTTCATCTTTCATCTTCCGCATTCTTTCATCTTTCATCTTTCCGCATTGTTTCATCTTTCATCTTTCCGCATTTTTTCATCTTTCATCTTTCCGCATTGTTTCATCTTTCATCTTTCCGCATTTTTTCATCTTTCATCTTTCCGCATTGTTTCATCTTTCATCTTTCCGCATTGTTTCATCTTTCATCTTTCCGCATTGTTTCATCTTTCCGCATTGTTTCATCTTTCATCTTCCGCATTCTTTCATCTTTCATCTTTCCGCATTGTTTCATCTTTCATCTTTCCGCATTTTTTCATCTTTCATCTTTCCGCATTGTTTCATCTTTCATCTCTCCGCATTGTTTCATCTTTCATCTTTCCGCATTGTTTCATCTTTCATCTTTCCGCATTGTTTCATCTTTCATCTTTCCGCATTCTTTCATCTTTCATCTTTTCGCATTGTTTCATCTTTCATGTTTCCGCATTGTTTCATCTTTCATCTTTCCGCATTGTTTCATCTTTCATCTTTCCGCATTGTTTCATCTTTTATCTTCCGCATTCTTTCATCTTTCATCTTTCCGCATTGTTTCATCTTTCATCTTTCCGCATTCTTTCATCTTTCATCTTTCCGAATTGTTTCATCTTTCATCTTTCCGCATTGTTTCATCTTTCATCTATCCGCATTGTCTCATCTTTCATCTTTCCGCATTGTTTCATCTTTCATATTTCCGCATTGTTTCATCTTTCATCTTTCCGCATTGTTTCATCTTTCATCTTTCCACATTGTTTCATCTTTCATCTTTCCGCATCGTTTCATCTTTCATCTTTCCGCATTGTTTCATCTTTCATCTTTCCGCATTGTTTCATCTTTCATCTTTCCGCATTGTTTCATCTTTCATCTTTCCGCATTCTTTCATCTTTCTTCTTCCGCATTCTTTCATCTTTCATCTTTCCGCATTGTTTCATCTTTCATCTTTCCGCATTGTTTCATCTTTCATCTTTCCGCATTGTTTCATCTTTCATCTTTCCGCATTGTTTCATCTTTCATCTTTCCGCATTGTTTCATCTTTCATCTTTCCGCATTGTTTCATCTTTCATCTTTCCGCATTGTTTCATCTTTCATCTTTCCGCATTGTTTCATCTTTCATCTTCCGCATTCTTTCATCTTTCATCTTTCCGCATTGTTTCATCTTTCATCTTTCCGCATTTTTTCATCTTTCATCTTTCCGCATTGTTTCATCTTTCATCTTTCCGCATTGTTTCATCTTTCATCTTTCCGCATTGTTTCATCTTTCATCTTTCCGCATTGTTTCATCTTTCATCTTTCCGCATTGTTTCATCTTTCATCTTTCCGCATTGTTTCATCTTTCCGCATTGTTTCATCTTTCATCTTCCGCATTCTTTCATCTTTCATCTTTCCGCATTGTTTCATCTTTCATCTTTCCGCATTGTTTCATCTTTCATCTTTCCGCATTGTTTCATCTTTTATCTTCCGCATTCTTTCATCTTTCATCTTTCCGCATTGTTTCATCTTTCATCTTTCCGCATTCTTTCATCTTTCATCTTTCCGCATTGTTTCATCTTTCATCTTTCCGCATTGTTTCATCTTTCATCTTTCCGCATTGTTTCATCTTTCATCTTCCGCATTCTTTCATCTTTCATCTTTCCGCATTGTTTCATCTTTCATCTTTCCGCATTTTTTCATCTTTCATCTTTCCGCATTGTTTCATCTTTCATCTTTCCGCATTTTTTCATCTTTCATCTTTCCGCATTGTTTCATCTTTCATCTTTCCGCATTGTTTCATCTTTCCGCATTGTTTCATCTTTCATCTTCCGCATTCTTTCATCTTTCATCTTTCCGCATTGTTTCATCTTTCATCTCTCCGCATTTTTTCATCTTTCATCTTTCCGCATTGTTTCATCTTTCATCATTCCGCATTGTTTCATCTTTCATCTTTCCGCATTGTTTCATCTTTCATCTTTCCGCAATGTTTCATCTTTCATCTTTCCGCATTGTTTCATCTTTCATCTTCCGCATTCTTTCATCTTTCATCTTTCCGCATTGTTTCATCTTTCATCTTTCCGCATTGTTTCATCTTTCATCTTTCCGCATTGTTTCATCTTTCAACTTTCCGCATTGTTTCATCTTTCATCTTTCCGCATTGTTTCATCTTTCATCTTTCCGCATTGTTTCATCTTTCATCTTTCCGCATTGTTTCATCTTTCATCTTTCCGCATTGTTTCATCTTTCCGCATTGTTTCATCTTTCCGCATTGTTTCATCTTTCATCTTTCCGCATTGTTTCATCTTTCATCTTTCCGCATTGTTTCATCTTTCCGCATTGTTTCATCTTTCCGCATTGTTTCATCTTTCCGCATTGTTTCATCTTTCCGCATTGTTTCATCTTTCCGCGTTGTTTCATCTTTCCGCATTGTTTCATCTTTCCGCATTGTTTCATCTTTCCGCATTGTTTCATCTTTCATCTTTCCGCATTGTTTCATCTTTCATCTTTCCGCATTGTTTCATCTTTCCGCATTGTTTCATCTTTCCGCATTGTTTCATCTTTCATCTTTCCGCATTGTTTCATCTTTCATCTTTCCGCATTGTTTTATCTTTCATCTTTCCGCATTGTTTTATCTTTCATCTTTCCGCATTGTTTCATCTTTCATCTTTCCGCATTGTTTCATCTTTCCGCATTGTTTCATCTTTCCGCATTGTTTCATCTTTCATCTTCCGCATTCTTTCATCTTTCATCTTTCCGCATTGTTTCATCTTTCATCTTTCCGCATTCTTTCATCTTTCATCTTTCCGCATTGTTTCATCTTTCATCTTTCCGCATTTCTTCATCTTTCATCTTTCCGCATTGTTTCATCTTTCATCTTTCCGCATTGTTTCATCTTTCATCTTTCCGCATTGTTTCATCTTTCCGCATTGTTTCATCTTTCATCTTCCGCATTCTTTCATCTTTCATCTTTCCGCATTGTTTCATCTTTCATCTTTCCGCATTGTTTCATCTTTCCGCATTGTTTCATCTTTCATCTTTCCGCATTGTTTCATCATTCATCTTTCCGCATTGTTTCATCTTTCCGCATTGTTTCATCTTTCCGCATTGTTTCATCTTTCCGCATTGTTTCATCTTTCCGCATTGTTTCATCTTTCCGCATTGTTTCATCTTTCATCTTTCCGCGTTGTTTCATCTTTCATCTTTCCGCATTGTTTCATCTTTCCGAATTGTTTCATCTTTCATCTTTCCGCATTGTTTCATCTTTCATCTTTCCGCATTGTTTCATCTTTCATCTTTCCGCATTTTTTCATCTTTCATCTTTCCGCATTTTTTCATCTTTCATCTTTCCGCATTGTTTCATCTTTCCGCATTGTTTCATCTTTCCGCATTGTTTCATCTTTCATCTTTCCGCATTGTTTCATCTTTCCGCATTGTTTCATCTTTCCGCATTGTTTCATCTTTCCGCATTGTTTCATCTTTCCGCATTGTTTCATCTTTCATCTTCCGCATTCTTTCATCTTTCATCTTTCCGCATTGTTTCATCTTTCATCTTTCCGCAATGTTTCATCTTTCATCTTTCCGCATTGTTTCATCTTTCATCTTCCGCATTCTTTCATCTTTCATCTTGCCGCATTGTTTCATCTTTCATCTTTCCGCGTTGTTTCATCTTTCATCTTTCCGCATTGTTTCATCTTTCATCTTTCCGCATTTTTTCATCTTTCATCTTTCCGCATTGTTTCATCTTTCATCTATCCGCATTGTTTCATCTTTCCGCATTGTTTCATCTTTCCGCATTGTTTCATCTTTCATCTTTCCGCATTGTTTCATCTTTCATCTTTCCGCATTGTTTCATCTTTCATCTTTCCGCATTGTTTCATCTTTCATCTTTCCGCATTGTTTCATCTTTCATCTTTCCGCAATGTTTCATCTTTCATCTTTCCGCATTGTTTCATCTTTCATCTTCCGCATTCTTTCATCTTTCATCTTGCCGCATTGTTTCATCTTTCATCTTTCCGCATTGTTTCATCTTTCATCTTTCCGTATTGTTTCATCTTTCATCTTTCCGCATTGTTTCATCTTTCCGCATTGTTTCATCTTTCATCTTTCCGCATTGTTTCATCTTTCATCTTTCCGCATTGTTTCATCTTTCATCTTTCCGCATTGTTTCATCTTTCATCTTTCCGCAATGTTTCATCTTTCATCTTTCCGCATTGTTTCATCTTTCATCTTCCGCATTCTTTCATCTTTCATCTTGCCGCATTGTTTCATCTTTCATCTTTCCGCATTGTTTCATCTTTCATCTTTTTGCATTGTTTCATCTTTCATCTTTCCGCATTTTTTCATCTTTCATCTTTCCGCATTGTTTCATCTTTCATCTATTCGCATTGTTTCATCTTTCCGCATTGTTTCATCTTTCCGCATTGTTTCATCTTTCATCTTTCCGCATTGTTTCATCTTTCATCTTTCCGCATTGTTTCATCTTTCATCTTTCCGCATTGTTTCATCTTTCATCTTTCCGCATTGTTTCATCTTTCATCTTTCCGCATTTTTTCATCTTTCATCTTTCCGCATTGTTTCATCTTTCATCTTTCCGCATTGTTTCATCTTTCATCTTTCCGCATTGTTTCATCTTTCATCTTTCCGAATTGTTTCATCTTTCATCTTTCCGCATTGTTTCATCTTTCATCTTTCCGCATTGTTTCATCTTTCATCTTTCCGCATTGTTTCATCTTTCATCTTTCCGCATTGTTTCATCTTTCCGCATTGTTTCATCTTTCATCTTCCGCATTCTTTCATCTTTCATCTTTCCGCATTGTTTCATCTTTCATCTTTCCGCATTGTTTCATCTTTCCGCATTGTTTCATCTTTCCGCATTGTTTCATCTTTCATCTTCCGCATTCTTTCATCTTTCATCTTTCCGCATTGTTTCATCTTTCATCTTTCCGCATTGTTTCATCTTTCATCTTTCCGCATTGTTTCATCTTTCATCTTTCCGCATTGTTTCATCTTTCCGCATTGTTTCATCTTTCATCTTTCCGCATTGTTTCATCTTTCATCTTTCCGCATTGTTTCATCTTTCATCTTTCCGCAATGTTTCAACTTTCATCTTTCCGCATTGTTTCATCTTTCATCTTCCGCATTCTTTCATCTTTCATCTTGCCGCATTGTTTCATCTTTCATCTTTCCGCATTGTTTCATCTTTCATCTTTCCGCATTGTTTCATCTTTCATCTTTCCGCATTTTTTCATCTTTCATCTTTCATCTATCCGCATTGTTTCATCTTTCCGCATTGTTTCATCTTTCATCTTTCCGCATTGTTTCATCTTTCATCTTCCGCATTCTTTCATCTTTCATCTTTCCGCATTGTTTCATCTTTCATCTTTCCGCATTTTTTCATCTTTCATCTTTCCGCATTGTTTCATCTTTCATCTTTCCGCATTTTTTCATCTTTCATCTTTCCGCATTGTTTCATCTTTCATCTTTCCGCATTGTTTCATCTTTCATCTTTCCGCATTGTTTCATCTTTCCGCATTGTTTCATCTTTCATCTTCCGCATTCTTTCATCTTTCATCTTTCCGCATTGTTTCATCTTTCATCTTTCCGCATTTTTTCATCTTTCATCTTTCCGCATTGTTTCATCTTTCATCTCTCCGCATTGTTTCATCTTTCATCTTTCCGCATTGTTTCATCTTTCATCTTTCCGCATTGTTTCATCTTTCATCTTTCCGCATTCTTTCATCTTTCATCTTTTCGCATTGTTTCATCTTTCATGTTTCCGCATTGTTTCATCTTTCATCTTTCCGCATTGTTTCATCTTTCATCTTTCCGCATTGTTTCATCTTTTATCTTCCGCATTCTTTCATCTTTCATCTTTCCGCATTGTTTCATCTTTCATCTTTCCGCATTCTTTCATCTTTCATCTTTCCGAATTGTTTCATCTTTCATCTTTCCGCATTGTTTCATCTTTCATCTATCCGCATTGTCTCATCTTTCATCTTTCCGCATTGTTTCATCTTTCATATTTCCGCATTGTTTCATCTTTCATCTTTCCGCATTGTTTCATCTTTCATCTTTCCGCATTGTTTCATCTTTCATCTTTCCGCATCGTTTCATCTTTCATCTTTCCGCATTGTTTCATCTTTCATCTTTCCGCATTGTTTCATCTTTCATCTTTCCGCATTGTTTCATCTTTCATCTTTCCGCATTCTTTCATCTTTCTTCTTCCGCATTCTTTCATCTTTCATCTTTCCGCATTGTTTCATCTTTCATCTTTCCGCATTGTTTCATCTTTCATCTTTCCGCATTGTTTCATCTTTCATCTTTCCGCATTGTTTCATCTTTCATCTTTCCGCATTGTTTCATCTTTCATCTTTCCGCATTGTTTCATCTTTCATCTTTCCGCATTGTTTCATCTTTCATCTTTCCGCATTGTTTCATCTTTCATCTTCCGCATTCTTTCATCTTTCATCTTTCCGCATTGTTTCATCTTTCATCTTTCCGCATTTTTTCATCTTTCATCTTTCCGCATTGTTTCATCTTTCATCTTTCCGCATTGTTTCATCTTTCATCTTTCCGCATTGTTTCATCTTTCATCTTTCCGCATTGTTTCATCTTTCATCTTTCCGCATTGTTTCATCTTTCATCTTTCCGCATTGTTTCATCTTTCCGCATTGTTTCATCTTTCATCTTCCGCATTCTTTCATCTTTCATCTTTCCGCATTGTTTCATCTTTCATCTTTCCGCATTGTTTCATCTTTCATCTTTCCGCATTGTTTCATCTTTTATCTTCCGCATTCTTTCATCTTTCATCTTTCCGCATTGTTTCATCTTTCATCTTTCCGCATTCTTTCATCTTTCATCTTTCCGCATTGTTTCATCTTTCATCTTTCCGCATTGTTTCATCTTTCATCTTTCCGCATTGTTTCATCTTTCATCTTCCGCATTCTTTCATCTTTCATCTTTCCGCATTGTTTCATCTTTCATCTTTCCGCATTTTTTCATCTTTCATCTTTCCGCATTGTTTCATCTTTCATCTTTCCGCATTTTTTCATCTTTCATCTTTCCGCATTGTTTCATCTTTCATCTTTCCGCATTGTTTCATCTTTCCGCATTGTTTCATCTTTCATCTTCCGCATTCTTTCATCTTTCATCTTTCCGCATTGTTTCATCTTTCATCTCTCCGCATTTTTTCATCTTTCATCTTTCCGCATTGTTTCATCTTTCATCATTCCGCATTGTTTCATCTTTCATCTTTCCGCATTGTTTCATCTTTCATCTTTCCGCAATGTTTCATCTTTCATCTTTCCGCATTGTTTCATCTTTCATCTTCCGCATTCTTTCATCTTTCATCTTTCCGCATTGTTTCATCTTTCATCTTTCCGCATTGTTTCATCTTTCATCTTTCCGCATTGTTTCATCTTTCAACTTTCCGCATTGTTTCATCTTTCATCTTTCCGCATTGTTTCATCTTTCATCTTTCCGCATTGTTTCATCTTTCATCTTTCCGCATTGTTTCATCTTTCATCTTTCCGCATTGTTTCATCTTTCCGCATTGTTTCATCTTTCCGCATTGTTTCATCTTTCATCTTTCCGCATTGTTTCATCTTTCATCTTTCCGCATTGTTTCATCTTTCCGCATTGTTTCATCTTTCCGCATTGTTTCATCTTTCCGCATTGTTTCATCTTTCCGCATTGTTTCATCTTTCCGCGTTGTTTCATCTTTCCGCATTGTTTCATCTTTCCGCATTGTTTCATCTTTCCGCATTGTTTCATCTTTCATCTTTCCGCATTGTTTCATCTTTCATCTTTCCGCATTGTTTCATCTTTCCGCATTGTTTCATCTTTCCGCATTGTTTCATCTTTCCGCATTGTTTCATCTTTCATCTTTCCGCATTGTTTCATCTTTCATCTTTCCGCATTGTTTTATCTTTCATCTTTCCGCATTGTTTTATCTTTCATCTTTCCGCATTGTTTCATCTTTCATCTTTCCGCATTGTTTCATCTTTCCGCATTGTTTCATCTTTCCGCATTGTTTCATCTTTCATCTTCCGCATTCTTTCATCTTTCATCTTTCCGCATTGTTTCATCTTTCATCTTTCCGCATTCTTTCATCTTTCATCTTTCCGCATTGTTTCATCTTTCATCTTTCCGCATTTCTTCATCTTTCATCTTTCCGCATTGTTTCATCTTTCATCTTTCCGCATTGTTTCATCTTTCATCTTTCCGCATTGTTTCATCTTTCCGCATTGTTTCATCTTTCATCTTCCGCATTCTTTCATCTTTCATCTTTCCGCATTGTTTCATCTTTCATCTTTCCGCATTGTTTCATCTTTCCGCATTGTTTCATCTTTCATCTTTCCGCATTGTTTCATCATTCATCTTTCCGCATTGTTTCATCTTTCCGCATTGTTTCATCTTTCCGCATTGTTTCATCTTTCCGCATTGTTTCATCTTTCCGCATTGTTTCATCTTTCCGCATTGTTTCATCTTTCCGCATTGTTTCATCTTTCATCTTTCCGCGTTGTTTCATCTTTCATCTTTCCGCATTGTTTCATCTTTCCGAATTGTTTCATCTTTCATCTTTCCGCATTGTTTCATCTTTCATCTTTCCGCATTGTTTCATCTTTCATCTTTCCGCATTTTTTCATCTTTCATCTTTCCGCATTTTTTCATCTTTCATCTTTCCGCATTGTTTCATCTTTCCGCATTGTTTCATCTTTCCGCATTGTTTCATCTTTCCGCATTGTTTCATCTTTCCGCATTGTTTCATCTTTCCGCATTGTTTCATCTTTCCGCATTGTTTCATCTTTCCGCATTGTTTCATCTTTCATCTTCCGCATTCTTTCATCTTTCATCTTTCCGCATTGTTTCATCTTTCATCTTTCCGCATTGTTTCATCTTTCCGCATTGTTTCATCTTTCATCTTTCCGCATTGTTTCATCTTTCATCTTTCCGCATTGTTTCATCTTTCCGAATTGTTTCATCTTTCATCTTTCCGCATTGTTTCATCTTTCATCTTTCCGCATTGTTTCATCTTTCATCTTTCCGCATTTTTTCATCTTTCATCTTTCCGCATTGTTTCATCTTTCCGCATTGTTTCATCTTTCCGCATTGTTTCATCTTTCCGCATTGTTTCATCTTTCCGCATTGTTTCATCTTTCCGCATTGTTTCATCTTTCCGCATTGTTTCATCTTTCCGCATTGTTTCATCTTTCCGCATTGTTTCATCTTTCCGCATTGTTTCATCTTTCCGCATTGTTTCATCTTTCCGCATTGTTTCATCTTTCCGCATTGTTTCATCTTTCCGCATTGTTTCATCTTTCATCTTTCTGCATTGTTTCATCTTTCATCTTTCCGCATTGTTTCATCTTTCATTTTTCCGCATTGTTTCATCTTTCATCTTTCCGCATTGTTTCATCTTTCCGCATTGTTTCATCTTTCATCTTCCGCATTCTTTCATCTTTCATCTTTCCGCATTGTTTCATCTTTCATCTTTCCACATTCTTTCATCTTTCATCTTTCCGCATTGTTTCATCTTTCATCTTTCCGAATTGTTTCATCTTTCATCTTTCCGCATTGTATCATCTATCATCTTTCCGCATTGTTTCATCTTTCATCTTTCCGCATTGTTTCATCTTTCATCTTTCCGCATTGTTTCATCTTTCATCTTTCCGCATTGTTTCATCTTTCATCTTTCCGCATTGTTTCATCTTTCATCTTTCCGCATTGTTTCATCTTTCATCTTCCCGCATTGTTTCATCTTTCCGCATTGTTTCATCTTTCATCTTCCGCATTCTTTCATCTTTCATCTTTCCGCATTGTTTCATCTTTCATCTTTCCGCATTTTTTCATCTTTCATCTTTCCGCATTGTTTCATCTTTCATCTTTCCGCATTTTTTCAGCTTTCATCTTTCCGCATTGTTTCATCTTTCATCTTTCCGCATTGTTTCATCTTTCATCTTTCCGCATTGTTTCATCTTTCATCTTTCCGCATTGTTTCATCTTTCATCTTCCGCATTCTTTCATCTTTCATCTTTCCGCATTGTTTCATCTTTCATCTTTCCGCATTTTTTCATCTTTCATCTTTCCGCATTGTTTCATCTTTCATCTTTCCGCATTGTTTCATCTTTCATCTTTCCGCATTGTTTCATCTTTCATCTTTCCGCATTGTTTCATCTTTCATCTTTCCGCATTGTTTCATCTTTCCGCATTGTTTCATCTTTCATCTTTCCGCATTGTTTCATCTTTCATCTTTCCGCATTGTTTCATCTTTCATCTTTCCGCATTGTTTCATCTTTCATCTTTCCGCATTGTTTCATCTTTCATCTTTCCGCATTGTTTCATCTTTCATCTTTCCGCAATGTTTCATCTTTCATCTTTCCGCATTGTTTCATCTTTCATCTTCCGCATTCTTTCATCTTTCATCTTTCCGCATTGTTTCATCTTTCATCTTTCCGCATTGTTTCATCTTTCATCTTTCCGCATTGTTTCATCTTTCAACTTTCCGCATTGTTTCATCTTTCATCTTTCCGCATTGTTTCATCTTTCATCTTTCCGCATTGTTTCATCTTTCATCTTTCCGCATTGTTTCATCTTTCATCTTTCCGCATTGTTTCATCTTTCCGCATTGTTTCATCTTTCCGCATTGTTTCATCTTTCATCTTTCCGCATTGTTTCATCTTTCATCTTTCCGCATTGTTTCATCTTTCCGCATTGTTTCATCTTTCCGCATTGTTTCATCTTTCCGCATTGTTTCATCTTTCATCTTCCGCATTCTTTCATCTTTCATCTTTCCGCATTGTTTCATCTTTCATCTTTCCGCATTCTTTCATCTTTCATCTTTCCGCATTGTTTCATCTTTCATCTTTCCGCATTTCTTCATCTTTCATCTTTCCGCATTGTTTCATCTTTCATCTTTCCGCATTGTTTCATCTTTCATCTTTCCGCATTGTTTCATCTTTCCGCATTGTTTCATCTTTCATCTTCCGCATTCTTTCATCTTTCATCTTTCCGCATTGTTTCATCTTTCATCTTTCCGCATTGTTTCATCTTTCCGCATTGTTTCATCTTTCATCTTTCCGCATTGTTTCATCATTCATCTTTCCGCATTGTTTCATCTTTCCGCATTGTTTCATCTTTCCGCATTGTTTCATCTTTCCGCATTGTTTCATCTTTCCGCATTGTTTCATCTTTCCGCATTGTTTCATCTTTCCGCATTGTTTCATCTTTCCGCATTGTTTCCTCTTTCCGCATTGTTTCATCTTTCCGCATTGTTTCATCTTTCATCTTTCCGCGTTGTTTCATCTTTCATCTTTCTGCATTGTTTCATCTTTCCGAATTGTTTCATCTTTCATCTTTCCGCATTGTTTCATCTTTCATCTTTCCGCATTGTTTCATCTTTCATCTTTCCGCATTGTTTCATCTTTCCGAATTGTTTCATCTTTCATCTTTCCGCATTGTTTCATCTTTCATCTTTCCGCATTGTTTCATCTTTCCGCATTGTTTCATCTTTCCGCATTGTTTCATCTTTCCGCATTGTTTCATCTTTCCGCATTGTTTCATCTTTCCGCATTGTTTCATCTTTCCGCATTGTTTCATCTTTCCGCATTGTTTCATCTTTCATCTTTCCGCATTGTTTCATCTTTCATCTTTCCGCATTGTTTCATCTTTCATCTTTCCGCATTGTTTCATCTTTCCGAATTGTTTCATCTTTCATCTTTCCGCATTGTTTCATCTTTCATCTTTCCGCATTGTTTCATCTTTCATCTTTCCGCATTCTTTCATCTTTCATCTTTCCGCATTGTTTCATCTTTCATCTTTCCGCATTGTTTCATCTTTCATCTTTCCGCAATGTTTCATCTTTCATCTTTCCGCATTGTTTCATCTTTCATCTTCCGCATTCTTTCATCTTTCATCTTGCCGCATTGTTTCATCTTTCATCTTTCCGCATTGTTTCATCTTTCATCTTTCCGCATTGTTTCATCTTTCATCTTTCCGCATTTTTTCATCTTTCATCTTTCCGCATTGTTTCATCTTTCATCTATCCGCATTGTTTCATCTTTCCGCATTGTTTCATCTTTCCGCATTGTTTCATCTTTCATCTTTCCGCATTGTTTCATCTTTCATCTTTCCGCATTGTTTCATCTTTCATCTTTCCGCATTGTTTCATCTTTCATCTTTCCGCATTGTTTCATCTTTCATCTTTCCGCATTTTTTCATCTTTCATCTTTCCGCATTGTTTCATCTTTCATCTTTCCGCATTGTTTCATCTTTCATCTTTCCGCATTGTTTCATCTTTCATCTTTCCGAATTGTTTCATCTTTCATCTTTCCGCATTGTTTCATCTTTCATCTTTCCGCATTGTTTCATCTTTCATCTTTCCGCATTGTTTCATCTTTCATCTTTCCGCATTGTTTCATCTTTCATCTTTCCGCATTGTTTCATCTTTCATCTATCCGCATTGTTTCATCTTTCATCTTTCCGCATTGTTTCATCTTTCATCTTCCGCATTCTTTCATCTTTCATCTTTCCGCATTGTTTCATCTTTCATCTTTCCGCATTTTTTCATCTTTCATCTTTCCGCATTGTTTCATCTTTCATCTTTCCGCATTTTTTCATCTTTCATCTTTCCGCATTGTTTCATCTTTCATCTTTCCGCATTGTTTCATCTTTCCGCATTGTTTCATCTTTCATCTTCCGCATTCTTTCATCTTTCATCTTTCCGCATTGTTTCATCTTTCATCTTTCCGCATTTTTTCATCTTTCATCTTTCCGCATTGTTTCATCTTTCATCTTTCCGCATTGTTTCATCTTTCAACTTTCCGCATTGTTTCATCTTTCATCTTTCCGCATTGTTTCATCTTTCATCTTTCCGCATTGTTTCATCTTTCATCTTTCCGCATTGTTTCATCTTTCATCTTTCCGCATTGTTTCATCTTTCCGCATTGTTTCATCTTTCCGCATTGTTTCATCTTTCATCTTTCCGCATTGTTTCATCTTTCATCTTTCCGCATTGTTTCATCTTTCCGCATTGTTTCATCTTTCCGCATTGTTTCATCTTTCCGCATTGTTTCATCTTTCATCTTCCGCATTCTTTCATCTTTCATCTTTCCGCATTGTTTCATCTTTCATCTTTCCGCATTCTTTCATCTTTCATCTTTCCGCATTGTTTCATCTTTCATCTTTCCGCATTTCTTCATCTTTCATCTTTCCGCATTGTTTCATCTTTCATCTTTCCGCATTGTTTCATCTTTCATCTTTCCGCATTGTTTCATCTTTCATCTTCCGCATTCTTTCATCTTTCATCTTTCCGCATTGTTTCATCTTTCATCTTTCCGCATTGTTTCATCTTTCCGCATTGTTTCATCTTTCATCTTTCCGCATTGTTTCATCATTCATCTTTCCGCATTGTTTCATCTTTCCGCATTGTTTCATCTTTCCGCATTGTTTCATCTTTCCGCATTGTTTCATCTTTCCGCATTGTTTCATCTTTCCGCATTGTTTCATCTTTCCGCATTGTTTCATCTTTCCGCATTGTTTCCTCTTTCCGCATTGTTTCATCTTTCCGCATTGTTTCATCTTTCATCTTTCCGCGTTGTTTCATCTTTCATCTTTCCGCATTGTTTCATCTTTCCGAATTGTTTCATCTTTCATCTTTCCGCATTGTTTCATCTTTCATCTTTCCGCATTGTTTCATCTTTCATCTTTCCGCATTTTTTCATCTTTCATCTTTCCGCATTTTTTCATCTTTCATCTTTCCGCATTGTTTCATCTTTCCGCATTGTTTCATCTTTCCGCATTGTTTCATCTTTCCGCATTGTTTCATCTTTCCGCATTGTTTCATCTTTCCGCATTGTTTCATCTTTCCGCATTGTTTCATCTTTCCGCATTGTTTCATCTTTCCGCATTGTTTCATCTTTCCGCATTGTTTCATCTTTCATCTTTCCGCATTGTTTCATCTTTCATCTTTCCGCATTGTTTCATCTTTCATCTTTCCGCATTGTTTCATCTTTCCGAATTGTTTCATCTTTCATCTTTCCGCATTGTTTCATCTTCCATCTTTCCGCATTGTTTCATCTTTCATCTTTCCGCATTCTTTCATCTTTCATCTTTCCGCATTGTTTCATCTTTCATCTTTCCGCATTGTTTCATCTTTCATCTTTCCGCAATGTTTCATCTTTCATCTTTCCGCATTGTTTCATCTTTCATCTTCCGCATTCTTTCATCTTTCATCTTGCCGCATTGTTTCATCTTTCATCTTTCCGCATTGTTTCATCTTTCATCTTTCCGCATTGTTTCATCTTTCATCTTTCCGCATTTTTTCATCTTTCATCTTTCCGCATTGTTTCATCTTTCATCTATCCGCATTGTTTCATCTTTCCGCATTGTTTCATCTTTCCGCATTGTTTCATCTTTCATCTTTCCGCATTGTTTCATCTTTCATCTTTCCGCATTGTTTCATCTTTCATCTTTCCGCATTGTTTCATCTTTCATCTTTCCGCATTGTTTCATCTTTCATCTTTCCGCATTTTTTCATCTTTCATCTTTCCGCATTGTTTCATCTTTCATCTTTCCGCATTGTTTCATCTTTCATCTTTCCGCATTGTTTCATCTTTCATCTTTCCGAATTGTTTCATCTTTCATCTTTCCGCATTGTTTCATCTTTCATCTTTCCGCATTGTTTCATCTTTCATCTTTCCGCATTGTTTCATCTTTCATCTTTCCGCATTGTTTCATCTTTCATCTTTCCGCATTGTTTCATCTTTCATCTATCCGCATTGTTTCATCTTTCATCTTTCCGCATTGTTTCATCTTTCATCTTCCGCATTCTTTCATCTTTCATCTTTCCGCATTGTTTCATCTTTCATCTTTCCGCATTTTTTCATCTTTCATCTTTCCGCATTGTTTCATCTTTCATCTTTCCGCATTTTTTCATCTTTCATCTTTCCGCATTGTTTCATCTTTCATCTTTCCGCATTGTTTCATCTTTCCGCATTGTTTCATCTTTCATCTTCCGCATTCTTTCATCTTTCATCTTTCCGCATTGTTTCATCTTTCATCTTTCCGCATTTTTTCATCTTTCATCTTTCCGCATTGTTTCATCTTTCATCTTTCCGCATTGTTTCATCTTTCATCTTTCCGCATTGTTTCATCTTTCATCTTTCCGCATTGTTTCATCTTTCATCTTTCCGCATTCTTTCATCTTTCATCTTTTCGCATTGTTTCATCTTTCATCTTTCCGCATTGTTTCATCTTTCATCTTTCCGCATTGTTTGATCTTTCATCTTTCCGCATTGTTTCATCTTTTATCTTCCGCATTCTTTCATCTTTCATCTTTCCGCATTGTTTCATCTTTCATCTTTCCGCATTCTTTCATCTTTCATCTTTCCGCATTGTTTCATCTTTCATCTTTCCGCATTTTTTCATCTTTCAATTTCCGCATTGTTTCATCTTTCATCTTTCCGCATTGTTTCATCTTTCATCTTTCCGCATTGTTTCATTTTTCATCTTTCCGAATTGTTTCATCTTTCATCTTTCCGCATTGTTTCATCTTTCATCTTTCCGCATTTTTTCATCTTTCATCTTTCCGCATTGTTTCATCTTTCATCTTTCCGCATTGTTTCATCTTTCATCTTTCCGCATTGTTTCATCTTTCATCTTTCCGCATTGTTTCATCTTTCCGCATTGTTTCATCTTTCATCTTCCGCATTCTTTCATCTTTCATCTTTCCGCATTGTTTCATCTTTCATCTTTCCGCATTTTTGCCTCTTTCATCTTTCCGCATTGTTTCATCTTTCATCTTTCCGCATTGTTTCATCTTTCATCTTTCCGCATTGTTTCATCTTTCATCTTTCCGCATTGTTTCATCTTTCATCTTTCCGCATTGTTTCATCTTTCAGCATTGTTTCATCTTTCCGCATTGTTTCATCTTTCCGCATTGTTTCATCTTTCATCTTTCCGCATTGTTTCATCTTTCATCTTTCCGCATTGTTTCATCTTTCATCTTTCCGCATTGTTTCATCTTTCCGCATTGTTTCATCTTTCATCTTTCCGCATTGTTTCATCTTTTATCTTTCCGCATTGTTGCATCTTTCATCTTTCCGCAATGTTTCATCTTTCATCTTTCCGCATTGTTTCATCTTTCATCTTCCGCATTCTTTCATCTTTCATCTTGCCGCATTGTTTCATCTTTCATCTTTCCGCATTGTTTCATCTTTCATCTTTCCGCATTGTTTCATCTTTCATCTTTCCGCATTTTTTCATCTTTCATCTTTCATCTATCCGCATTGTTTCATCTTTCCGCATTGTTTCATCTTTCCGCATTGTTTCATCTTTCATCTTTCCGCATTGTTTCATCTTTCATCTTTCCGCATTGTTTCATCTTTCATCTTTCCGCATTTTTTCATCTTTCATCTTTCCGCATTGTTTCATCTTTCATCTTTCCGCATTGTTTCATCTTTCATCTTTCCGCATTGTTTCATCTTTCATCTTTCCGAATTGTTTCATCTTTCATCTTTCCGCATTGTTTCATCTTTCATCTTTCCGCATTGTTTCATCTATCATCTTTCCGCATTGTTTCATCTTTCATCTTTCCGCATTGTTTCATCTTTCATCTTTCCGCATTGTTTCATCTTTCATCTTTCCGCATTGTTTCATCTTTCATCTTCCGCATTCTTTCATCTTTCATCTTTCCGCATTGTTTCATCTTTCATCTTTCCGCATTTTTTCATCTTTCATCTTTCCGCATTGTTTCATCTTTCATCTTTCCGCATTTTTTCATCTTTCATCTTTCCGCATTGTTACATCTTTCATCTTTCCGCATTGTTTCATCTTTCATCTTTCCGCATTGTTTCATCTTTCATCTTTCCGCATTGTTTCATCTATCATCTTTCCGCATTGTTTCATCTTTCATCTTTCCGCATTGTTTCATCTATCATCTTTCCGCATTGTTTCATCTTTCATCTTTCCGCATTGTTTCATCTTTCATCTTTCCGCATTGTTTCATCTTTCATCTTTCCGCATTGTTTCATCTTTCATCTTCCGCATTCTTTCATCTTTCATCTTTCCGCATTGTTTCATCTTTCATCTTTCCGCATTTTTTCATCTTTCATCTTTCCGCATTGTTTCATCTTTCATCTCTCCGCATTGTTTCATCTTTCATCTTTCCGCATTGTTTCATCTTTCATCTTTCCGCATTGTTTCATCTTTCATCTTTCCGCATTCTTTCATCTTTCATCTTTTCGCATTGTTTCATCTTTCATCTTTCCGCATTGTTTCATCTTTCATCTTTCCGCATTGTTTCATCTTTCATCTTTCCGCATTGTTTCATCTTTTATCTTCCGCATTCTTTCATCTTTCATCTTTCCGCATTGTTTCATCTTTCATCTTTCCGCATTCTTTCATCTTTCATCTTTCCGAATTGTTTCATCTTTCATCTTTCCGCATTGTTTCATCTTTCATCTTTCCGCATTGTTTCATCTTTCATCTTTCCGCATTGTTTCATCTTTCATCTTTCCGCATTGTTTCATCTTTCATCTTTCCGCATTGTTTCATCTTTCATCTTTCCGCATTGTTTCATCTTTCATCTTTCCGCATTGTTTCATCTTTCATCTTTCCGCATTGTTTCATCTTTCATCTTTCCGCATTGTTTCATCTTTCATCTTTCCGCATTCTTTCATCTTTCATCTTCCGCATTCTTTCATCTTTCATCTTTCCGCATTGTTTCATCTTTCATCTTTCCGCATTTTTTCATCTTTCATCTTTCCGGATTGTTTCATCTTTCATCTTTCCGCATTTTTTCATCTTTCATCTTTCCGCATTGTTTCATCTTTCATCTTTCCGCATTGTTTCATCTTTCATCTTTCCGCATTGTTTCATCTTTCCGCATTTTTTCATCTTTGATCTTCCGCATTCTTTCATCTTTCATCTTTCCGCATTGTTTCATCTTTCATCTTTCCGCATTTTTTCATCTTTCATCTTTCCGCATTGTTTCATCTTTCATCTTTCCGCATTGTTTCATCTTTCATCTTTCCGCATTGTTTCATCTTTCATCTTTCCGCATTGTTTCATCTTTCATCTTTCCGCATTGTTTCATCTTTCATCTATCCGCATTGTTTCATCTTTCATCTTTCCGCATTTTTTCATCTTTCATCTTTCCGCATTGTTTCATCTTTCATCTTTCCGCATTGTTTCATCTTTCATCTTTCCGCATTGTTTCATCTTTCATCTTTCCGCATTGTTTCATCTTTCATCTTTCATCTTTTCGCATTGTTTCATCTTTCATCTTTCCGCATTGTTTCATCTTTCATCTTTCCGCATTGTTTCATCTTTCATCTTTCCGCATTGTTTCATCTTTTATCTTCCGCATTCTTTCATCTTTCATCTTTCCGCATTGTTTCATCTTTCATCTTTCCGCATTCTTTCATCTTTCATCTTTCCGCATTGTTTCATCTTTCATCTTTCCGCATTTTTTCATCTTTCAATTTCCGCATTGTTTCATCTTTCATCTTTCCGCATTGTTTCATCTTTCATCTTTCCGCATTGTTTCATTTTTCATCTTTCCGAATTGTTTCATCTTTCATCTTTCCGCATTGTTTCATCTTTCATCTTTCCGCATTTTTTCATCTTTCATCTTTCCGCATTGTTTCATCTTTCATCTTTCCGCATTGTTTCATCTTTTATCTTCCGCATTCTTTCATCTTTCATCTTTCCGCATTGTTTCATCTTTCATCTTTCCGCATTCTTTCATCTTTCATCTTTCCGCATTGTTTCATCTTTCATCTTTCCGCATTTTTTCATCTTTCATCTTTCCGCATTGTTTCATCTTTCATCTTTCCGCATTGTTTCATCTTTCATCTTTCCGCATTGTTTCATCTTTCATCTTTCCGAATTGTTTCATCTTTCATCTTTCCGTATTGTTTCATCTTTCATCTTTCCGCATTTTTTCATCTTTCATCTTTCCGCATTGTTTCATCTTTCATCTTTCCGCATTGTTTCATCTTTCCGCATTGTTTCATCTTTCATCTTTCCGCATTGTTTCATCTTTCCGCATTGTTTCATCTTTCATCTTCCGCATTCTTTCATCTTTCATCTTTCCGCATTGTTTCATCTTTCATCTTTCCGCATTGTTTCATCTTTCCGCATTGTTTCATCTTTCATCTTTCCGCATTGTTTCATCTTTCATCTTTCCGCATTCTTTCATCTTTCATCTTTCCGCATTGTTTCATCTTTCATCTTTCCGCATTGTTTCATCTTTCATCTTTCCGCATTGTTTCATCTTTCATCTTTCCGAATTGTTTCATCTTTCATCTTTCCGCATTGTTTCATCTTTCATCTTTCCGCATTGTTTCATCTTTCCGCATTGTTTCATCTTTCCGCATTGTTTCATCTTTCATCTTTCCGCATTGTTTCATCTTTCATCTTTCCGCATTGTTTCATCTTTCATCTTTCCGCATTGTTTCATCTTTCATCTTTCCGCATTGTTTCATCTTTCATCTTCCGCATTCTTTCATCTTTCATCTTTCCGCATTGTTTCATCTTTCATCTTTCCGCATTTTTTCATCTTTCATCTTTCCGCATTGTTTCATCTTTCATCTTTCCGCATTTATTCATCTTTCATCTTTCCGCATTGTTTCATCTTTCATCTTTCCGCATTGTTTCATCTTTCATCTTCCGCATTCTTTCATCTTTCATCTTGCCGCATTGTTTCATCTTTCATCTTTCCGCATTGTTTCATCTTTCATCTTTCCGCATTGTTTCATCTTTCATCTTTCCGCATTTTTTCATCTTTCATCTTTCCGCATTGTTTCATCTTTCATCTATCCGCATTGTTTCATCTTTCCGCATTGTTTCATCTTTCCGCATTGTTTCATCTTTCCGCATTGTTTCATCTTTCCGCATTGTTTCATCTTTCCGCATTGTTTCATCTTTCATCTTTCCGCATTGTTTCATCTTTCATCTTTCCGCATTGTTTCATCTTTCATCTTTCCGCATTGTTTCATCTTTCATCTTTCCGCATTGTTTCATCTTTCATCTTTCCGCAATGTTTCATCTTTCATCTTTCCGCATTGTTTCATCTTTCATCTTCCGCATTCTTTCATCTTTCATCTTGCCGCATTGTTTCATCTTTCATCTTTCCGCATTGTTTCATCTTTCATCTTTCCGCATTGTTTCATCTTTCATCTTTCCGCATTGTTTCATCTTTCCGCATTGTTTCATCTTTCATCTTTCCGCATTGTTTCATCTTTCATCTTTCCGCATTGTTTCATCTTTCATCTTTCCGCAATGTTTCATCTTTCATCTTTCCGCATTGTTTCATCTTTCATCTTCCGCATTCTTTCATCTTTCATCTTGCCGCATTGTTTCATCTTTCATCTTTCCGCATTGTTTCATCTTCCATCTTTCCGCATTGTTTCATCTTTCATCTTTCCGCATTTTTTCATCTTTCATCTTTCCGCATTGTTTCATCTTTCATCTATCCGCATTGTTTCATCTTTCCGCATTGTTTCATCTTTCATCTTTCCGCATTGTTTCATCTTTCATCTTTCCGCATTGTTTCATCTTTCATCTTTCCGCATTGTTTCATCTTTCATCTTTCCGCATTGTTTCATCTTTCATCTTTCCGCATTTTTTCATCTTTCATCTTTCCGCATTGTTTCATCTTTCATCTTTCCGCATTGTTTCATCTTTCATCTTTCCGCATTGTTTCATCTTTCATCTTTCCGAATTGTTTCATCTTTCATCTTTCCGCATTGTTTCATCTTTCATCTTTCCGCATTGTTTCATCTTTCATCTTTCCGCATTGTTTCATCTTTCATCTTTCCGCATTGTTTCATCTTTCATCTTTCCGCATTGTTTCATCTTTCATCTATCCGCATTGTTTCATCTTTCATCTTTCCGCATTGTTTCATCTTTCATCTTCCGCATTCTTTCATCTTTCATCTTTCCGCATTGTTTCATCTTTCATCTTTCCGCATTTTTTCATCTTTCATCTTTCCGCATTGTTTCATCTTTCATCTTTCCGCATTTTTTCATCTTTCATCTTTCCGCATTGTTTCATCTTTCATCTTTCCGCATTGTTTCATCTTTCCGCATTGTTTCATCTTTCATCTTCCGCATTCTTTCATCTTTCATCTTTCCGCATTGTTTCATCTTTCATCTTTCCGCATTTTTTCATCTTTCATCTTTCCGCATTGTTTCATCTTTCATCTTTCCGCATTGTTTCATCTTTCATCTTTCCGCATTGTTTCATCTTTCATCTTTCCGCATTGTTTCATCTTTCATCTTTCCGCATTGTTTCATCTTTCATCTTTCCGCATTCTTTCATCTTTCATCTTTTCGCATTGTTTCATCTTTCATCTTTCCGCATTGTTTCATCTTTCATCTTTCCGCATTGTTTCATCTTTTATCTTCCGCATTCTTTCATCTTTCATCTTTCCGCATTGTTTCATCTTTCATCTTTCCGCATTCTTTCATCTTTCATCTTTCCGCATTGTTTCATCTTTCATCTTTCCGCATTTTTTCATCTTTCAATTTCCGCATTGTTTCATCTTTCATCTTTCCGCATTGTTTCATCTTTCATCTTTCCGCATTGTTTCATTTTTCATCTTTCCGAATTGTTTCATCTTTCATCTTTCCGCATTGTTTCATCTTTCATCTTTCCGCATTTTTTCATCTTTCATCTTTCCGCATTGTTTCATCTTTCATCTTTCCGCATTGTTTCATCTTTCATCTTTCCGCATTGTTTCATCTTTCATCTTTCCGCATTGTTTCATCTTTCCGCATTGTTTCATCTTTCATCTTCCGCATTCTTTCATCTTTCATCTTTCCGCATTGTTTCATCTTTCATCTTTCCGCATTTTTGCCTCTTTCATCTTTCCGCATTGTTTCATCTTTCATCTTTCCGCATTGTTTCATCTTTCATCTTTCCGCATTGTTTCATCTTTCATCTTTCCGCATTGTTTCATCTTTCCGCATTGTTTCATCTTTCCGCATTGTTTCATCTTTCCGCATTGTTTCATCTTTCCGCATTGTTTCATCTTTCCGCATTGTTTCATCTTTCATCTTTCCGCATTGTTTCATCTTTCATCTTTCCGCATTGTTTCATCTTTCCGCATTGTTTCATCTTTCCGCATTGTTTCATCTTTCATCTTTCCGCATTGTTTCATCTTTCATCTTTCCGCATTGTTTCATCTTTCATCTTTCCGCAATGTTTCATCTTTCATCTTTCCGCATTGTTTCATCTTTCATCTTCCGCATTCTTTCATCTTTCATCTTGCCGCATTGTTTCATCTTTCATCTTTCCGCATTGCTTCATCTTTCATCTTTCCGCATTGTTTCATCTTTCATCTTTCCGGATTTTTTCATCTTTCATCTTTCATCTATCCGCATTGTTTCATCTTTCCGCATTGTTTCATCTTTCCGCATTGTTTCATCTTTCATCTTCCGCATTCTTTCATCTTTCATCTTTCCGCATTGTTTCATCTTTCATCTTTCCGCATTTTTTCATCTTTCATCTTTCCGCATTGTTTCATCTTTCATCTCTCCGCATTGTTTCATCTTTCATCTTTCCGCATTGTTTCATCTTTCATCTTTCCGAATTGTTTCATCTTTCATCTTTCCGCATTGTTTCATCTTTCATCTTTCCGCATTGTTTCATCTTTCATCTTTCCGCATTGTTTCATCTTTCATCTTTCCGCATTGTTTCATCTTTCATCTTTCCGCATTGTTTCATCTTTCATCTTTCCGCATTGTTTCATCTTTCATCTTTCCGCATTGTTTCATCTTTCATCTTTCCCTATTGTTTCATCTTTCATCTTTCCGCATTGTTTCATCTTTCATCTTTCCGCATTGTTTCATCTTTCATCTTTCCGCATTGTTTCATCTTTCATCTTTCCGCATTGTTTCATCTTTCATCTTTCCGCATTGTTTCATCTTTCATCTTTCCGCATTCTTTCATCTTTCATCTTCCGCATTCTTTCATCTTTCATCTTTCCGCATTGTTTCATCTTTCATCTTTCCGCATTTTTTCATCTTTCATCTTTCCGGATTGTTTCATCTTTCATCTTTCCGCATTTTTTCATCTTTCATCTTTCCGCATTGTTTCATCTTTCATCTTTCCGCATTGTTTCATCTTTCATCTTTCCGCATTGTTTCATCTTTCCGCATTTTTTCATCTTTCATCTTCCGCATTCTTTCATCTTTCATCTTTCCGCATTGTTTCATCTTTCATCTTTCCGCATTTTTTCATCTTTCATCTTTCCGCATTGTTTCATCTTTCATCTTTCCGCATTGTTTCATCTTTCATCTTTACGCATTGTTTCATCTTTCATCTTCCGCATTCTTTCATCTTTCATCTTTCCGCATTGTTTCATCTTTATCTTTCCGCATTTTTTCATCTTTCATCTTTCCGCATTGTTTCATCTTTCATCTTTCCGCATTTTTTCATCTTTCATCTTTCCGCATTGTTTCATCTTTCATCTTTCCGCATTTTTTCATCTTTCATCTTTCCGCATTGTTTCATCTTTCATCTTTCCGCATTGTTTCATCTTTCATCTTTCCGCATTCTTTCATCTTTCATCTTTCCGCATTGTTTCATCTTTCATCTTTCCGCATTGTTTCATCTTTCATCTTTCCGCATTGTTTCATCTTTCATCTTTCCGAATTGTTTCATCTTTCATCTTTCCGCATTGTTTCATCTTTCATCTTTCCGCATTGTTTCATCTTTCATCTTTCCGCATTGTTTCATCTTTCATCTTCCGCATTCTTTCATCTTTCATCTTTCCGCATTGTTTCATCTTTCATCTTTCCGCATTTTTTCATCTTTCATCTTTCCGCATTGTTTCATCTTTCATCTTTCCGCATTTATTCATCTTTCATCTTTCCGCATTGTTTCATCTTTCATCTTTCCGCATTGTTTCATCTTTCATCTTCCGCATTCTTTCATCTTTCATCTTGCCGCATTGTTTCATCTTTCATCTTTCCGCATTGTTTCATCTTTCATCTTTCCGCATTGTTTCATCTTTCATCTTTCCGCATTTTTTCATCTTTCATCTTTCGGCATTGTTTCATCTTTCATCTATCCGCATTGTTTCATCTTTCCGCATTGTTTCATCTTTCCGCATTGTTTCATCTTTCCGCATTGTTTCATCTTTCCGCATTGTTTCATCTTTCCGCATTGTTTCATCTTTCCGCATTGTTTCATCTTTCATCTTTCCGCATTGTTTCATCTTTCATCTTTCAGCAATGTTTCATCTTTCATCTTTCCGCATTGTTTCATCTTTCATCTTCCGCATTCTTTCATCTTTCATCTTGCCGCATTGTTTCATCTTTCATCTTTCCGCATTGTTTCATCTTTCATCTTTCCGCATTGTTTCATCTTTCATCTTTCCGCATTGTTTCATCTTTCCGCATTGTTTCATCTTTCATCTTTCCGCATTGTTTCATCTTTCATCTTTCCGCATTGTTTCATCTTTCATCTTTCCGCAATGTTTCATCTTTCATCTTTCCGCATTGTTTCATCTTTCATCTTCCGCATTCTTTCATCTTTCATCTTGCCGCATTGTTTCATCTTTCATCTTTCCGCATTGTTTCATCTTTCATCTTTCCGCATTGTTTCATCTTTCATCTTTCCGCATTTTTTCATCTTTCATCTTTCCGCATTGTTTCATCTTTCATCTATCCGCATTGTTTCATCTTTCCGCATTGTTTCATCTTTCCGCATTGTTTCATCTTTCATCTTTCCGCATTGTTTCATCTTTCATCTTTCCGCATTGTTTCATCTTTCATCTTTCCGCATTTTTTCATCTTTCATCTTTCCGCATTGTTTCATCTTTCATCTTTCCGCATTGTTTCATCTTTCATCTTTCCGCATTGTTTCATCTTTCATCTTTCCGAATTGTTTCATCTTTCATCTTTCCGCATTGTTTCATCTTTCATCTTTCCGCATTGTTTCATCTTTCATCTTTCCGCATTGTTTCATCTTTCATCTTTCCGCATTGTTTCATCTTTCATCTTTCCGCATTGTTTCATCTTTCATCTATCCGCATTGTTTCATCTTTCATCTTTCCGCATTGTTTCATCTTTCATCTTCCGCATTCTTTCATCTTTCATCTTTCCGCATTGTTTCATCTTTCATCTTTCCGCATTTTTTCATCTTTCATCTTTCCGCATTGTTTCATCTTTCATCTTTCCGCATTTTTTCATCTTTCATCTTTCCGCATTGTTTCATCTTTCATCTTTCCGCATTGTTTCATCTTTCCGCATTGTTTCATCTTTCATCTTCCGCATTCTTTCATCTTTCATCTTTCCGCATTGTTTCATCTTTCATCTTTCCGCATTTTTTCATCTTTCATCTTTCCGCATTGTTTCATCTTTCATCTTTCCGCATTGTTTCATCTTTCATCTTTCCGCATTGTTTCATCTTTCATCTTTCCGCATTGTTTCATCTTTCATCTTTCCGCATTCTTTCATCTTTCATCTTTTCGCATTGTTTCATCTTTCATCTTTCCGCATTGTTTCATCTTTCATCTTTCCGCATTGTTTCATCTTTCATCTTTCCGCATTGTTTCATCTTTTATCTTCCGCATTCTTTCATCTTTCATATTTCCGCATTGTTTCATCTTTCATCTTTCCGCATTCTTTCATCTTTCATCTTTCCGCATTGTTTCATCTTTCATCTTTCCGCATTTTTTCATCTTTCAATTTCCGCATTGTTTCATCTTTCATCTTTCCGCATTGTTTCATCTTTCATCTTTCCGCATTGTTTCATCTTTCATCTTTCCGCATTGTTTCATCTTTCCGCATTGTTTCATCTTTCATCTTCCGCATTCTTTCATCTTTCATCTTTCCGCATTGTTTCATCTTTCATCTTTCCGCATTTTTGCCTCTTTCATCTTTCCGCATTGTTTCATCTTTCATCTTTCCGCATTGTTTCATCTTTCATCTTTCCGCATTGTTTCATCTTTCATCTTTCCGCATTGTTTCATCTTTCATCTTTCCGCATTGTTTCATCTTTCCGCATTGTTTCATCTTTCCGCATTGTTTCATCTTTCCGCATTGTTTCATCTTTCCGCATTGTTTCATCTTTCCGCATTGTTTCATCTTTCCGCATTGTTTCATCTTTCATCTTTCCGCATTGTTTCATCTTTCATCTTTCCGCATTGTTTCATCTTTCATCTTTCCGCATTGTTTCATCTTTCCGCATTGTTTCATCTTTCCGCATTGTTTCATCTTTCATCTTTCCGCATTGTTTCATCTTTCATCTTTCCGAATTGTTTCATCTTTCATCTTTCCGCATTGTTTCATCTTTCATCTTTCCGCATTGTTTCATCTTTCATCTTTCCGCATTGTTTCATCTTTCATCTTTCCGCATTGTTTCATCTTTCATCTTTCCGCATTGTTTCATCTTTCATCTATCCGCATTGTTTCATCTTTCATCTCTCCGCATTGTTTCATCTTTCATCTTCCGCATTCTTTCATCTTTCATCTTTCCGCATTGTTTCATCTTTCATCTTTCCGCATTTTTTCATCTTTCATCTTTCCGCATTGTTTCATCTTTCATCTTTCCGCATTTTTTCATCTTTCATCTTTCCGCATTGTTTCATCTTTCATCTTTCCGCATTGTTTCATCTTTCCGCATTGTTTCATCTTTCATCTTCCGCATTCTTTCATCTTTCATCTTTCCGCATTGTTTCATCTTTCATCTTTCCGCATTTTTTCATCTTTCATCTTTCCGCATTGTTTCATCTTTCATCTTTCCGCATTGTTTCATCTTTCATCTTTCCGCATTGTTTCATCTTTCATCTTTCCGCATTGTTTCATCTTTCATCTTTCCGCATTCTTTCATCTTTCATCTTTTCGCATTGTTTCATCTTTCATCTTTCCGCATTGTTTCATCTTTCATCTTTCCGCATTGTTTCATCTTTCATCTTTCCGCATTGTTTCATCTTTTATCTTCCGCATTCTTTCATCTTTCATATTTCCGCATTGTTTCATCTTTCATCTTTCCGCATTCTTTCATCTTTCATCTTTCCGCATTGTTTCATCTTTCATCTTTCCGCATTTTTTCATCTTTCAATTTCCGCATTGTTTCATCTTTCATCTTTCCGCATTGTTTCATCTTTCATCTTTCCGCATTGTTTCATCTTTCCGCATTGTTTCATCTTTCATCTTCCGCATTCTTTCATCTTTCATCTTTCCGCATTGTTTCATCTTTCATCTTTCCGCATTTTTGCCTCTTTCATCTTTCCGCATTGTTTCATCTTTCATCTTTCCGCATTGTTTCATCTTTCATCTTTCCGCATTGTTTCATCTTTCATCTTTCCGCATTGTTTCATCTTTCATCTTTCCGCATTGTTTCATCTTTCCGCATTGTTTCATCTTTCCGCATTGTTTCATCTTTCCGCATTGTTTCATCTTTCCGCATTGTTTCATCTTTCATCTTTCCGCATTGTTTCAGCCTTCATCTTTCCGCATTGTTTCATCTTTCATCTTTCCGCATTGTTTCATCTTTCCGCATTGTTTCATCTTTCATCTTTCCGCATTGTTTCATCTTTCATCTTTCCGCATTGTTGCATCTTTCATCTTTCCGCAATGTTTCATCTTTCATCTTTCCGCATTGTTTCATCTTTCATCTTCCGCATTCTTTCATCTTTCATCTTGCCGCATTGTTTCATCTTTCATCTTTCCGCATTGTTTCATCTTTCATCTTTCCGCATTGTTTCATCTTTCATCTTTCCGCATTTTTTCATCTTTCATCTTTCATCTATCCGCATTGTTTCATCTTTCCGCATTGTTTCATCTTTCCGCATTGTTTCATCTTTCATCTTTCCGCATTGTTTCATCTTTCATCTTTCCGCATTGTTTCATCTTTCATCTTTCCGCATTTTTTCATCTTTCATCTTTCCGCATTGTTTCATCTTTCATCTTCCGCATTCTTTCATCTTTCATCTTTCCGCATTGTTTCATCTTTCATCTTTCCGCATTTTTTCATCTTTCATCTTTCCGCATTGTTTCATCTTTCATCTCTCCGCATTGTTTCATCTTTCATCTTTCCGCATTGTTTCATCTTTCATCTTTCCGCATTGTTTCATCTTTCATCTTTCCGCATTGTTTCATCTTTCATCTTTCCGCATTGTTTCATCTTTCATCTTCCGCATTCTTTCATCTTTCATCTTTCCGCATTGTTTCATCTTTCATCTTTCCGCATTTTTTCATCTTTCATCTTTCCGCATTGTTTCATCTTTCATCTTTCCGCATTTTTTCATCTTTCATCTTTCCGCATTGTTTCATCTTTCATCTTTCCGCATTGTTTCATCTTTCATCTTTCCGCATTGTTTCATCTTTCCGCATTGTTTCATCTTTCCGCATTGTTTCATCTTTCCGCATTGTTTCATCTTTCATCTTCCGCATTCTTTCATCTTTCATCTTTCCGCATTGTTTCATCTTTCATCTTTCCGCATTTTTTCATCTTTCATCTTTCCGCATTGTTTCATCTTTCATCTCTCCGCATTGTTTCATCTTTCATCTTTCCGCATTGTTTCATCTTTCATCTTTCCGCATTGTTTCATCTTTCATCTTTCCGCATTCTTTCATCTTTCATCTTTTCGCATTGTTTCATCTTTCATCTTTCCGCATTGTTTCATCTTTCATCTTTCCGCATTGTTTCATCTTTCATCTTTCCGCATTGTTTCATCTTTTATCTTCCGCATTCTTTCATCTTTCATCTTTCCGCATTGTTTCATCTTTCATCTTTCCGCATTCTTTCATCTTTCATCTTTCCGCATTGTTTCATCTTTCATCTTTCCGCATTTTTTCATCTTTCATCTTTCCGCTTTGTTTCATCTTTCATCTTTCCGCATTGTTTCATCTTTCATCTTTCCGCATTGTTTCATCTTTCATCTTTCCGAATTGTTTCATCTTTCATCTTTCCGCATTGTTTCATCTTTCATCTTTCCGCATTGTTTCATCTTTCATCTTTCCGCATTGTTTCATCTTTCATCTTTCCGCATTGTTTCATCTTTCATCTTTCCGCATTGTTTCATCTTTCATCTTTCCGCATTGTTTCATCTTTCATCTTTCCGCATTGTTTCATCTTTCATCTTTCCGCATTGTTTCATCTTTCATCTTTCCGCATTCTTTCATCTTTCATCTTCCGCATTCTTTCATCTTTCATCTTTCCGCATTGTTTCATCTTTCATCTTTCCGCATTTTTTCATCTTTCATCTTTCCGGATTGTTTCATCTTTCATCTTTCCGCATTTTTTCATCTTTCATCTTTCCGCATTGTTTCATCTTTCATCTTTCCGCATTGTTTCATCTTTCATCTTTCCGCATTGTTTCATCTTTCCGCATTTTTTCATCTTTCATCTTCCGCATTCTTTCATCTTTCATCTTTCCGCATTGTTTCATCTTTCATCTTTCCGCATTTTTTCATCTTTCATCTTTCCGCATTGTTTCATCTTTCATCTTTCCGCATTGTTTCATCTTTCATCTTTCCGCATTGTTTCATCTTTCATCTTTCCGCATTGTTTCATCTTTCATCTTTCCGCATTGTTTCATCTTTCATCTATCCGCATTGTTTCATCTTTCATCTTTCCGCATTTTTTCATCTTTCATCTTTCCGCATTGTTTCATCTTTCATCTTTCCGCATTTTTTCATCTTTCATCTTTCCGCATTGTTTCATCTTTCATCTTTCCGCATTGTTTCATCTTTCCGCATTGTTTCATCTTTCATCTTCCGCATTCTTTCATCTTTCATCTTTCCGCATTGTTTCATCTTTCATCTATCCGCATTGTTTCATCTTTCCGCATTGTTTCATCTTTCCGCATTGTTTCATCTTTCCGCATTGTTTCATCTTTCCGCATTGTTTCATCTTTCCGCATTGTTTCATCTTTCCGCATTGTTTCATCTTTCCGCATTGTTTCATCTTTCCGCATTGTTTCATCTTTCATCTTTCCGCATTGTTTCATCTTTCATCTTTCCGCATTGTTTCATCTTTCATCTTTCCGCATTGTTTCATCTTTCATCTTTCCGCATTTTTTCATCTTTCATCTTTCCGCATTGTTTCATCTTTCATCTTTCCGCATTCTTTCATCTTTCATCTTTCCGCATTGTTTCATCTTTCATCTTTCCGCATTCTTTCATCTTTCATCTTTCCGCATTGTTTCATCTTTCATCTTTCCGCATTGTTTCATCTTTCATCTTTCCGCATTGTTTCATCTTTCATCTTTCCGCATTGTTTCATCTTTCATCTTTCATCTTTTCGCATTGTTTCATCTTTCATCTTTCCGCATTGTTTCATCTTTCATCTTTCCGCATTGTTTCATCTTTCATCTTTCCGCATTGTTTCATCTTTTATCTTCCGCATTCTTTCATCTTTCATCTTTCCGCATTGTTTCATCTTTCATCTTTCCGCATTCTTTCATCTTTCATCTTTCCGCATTGTTTCATCTTTCATCTTTCCGCATTTTTTCATCTTTCAATTTCCGCATTGTTTCATCTTTCATCTTTCCGCATTGTTTCATCTTTCATCTTTCCGCATTGTTTCATTTTTCATCTTTCCGAATTGTTTCATCTTTCATCTTTCCGCATTGTTTCATCTTTCATCTTTCCGCATTTTTTCATCTTTCATCTTTCCGCATTGTTTCATCTTTCATCTTTCCGCATTGTTTCATCTTTTATCTTCCGCATTCTTTCATCTTTCATCTTTCCGCATAGTTTCATCTTTCATCTTTCCGCATTCTTTCATCTTTCATCTTTCCGCATTGTTTCATCTTTCATCTTTCCGCATTTTTTCATCTTTCATCTTTCCGCATTGTTTCATCTTTCATCTTTCCGCATTGTTTCATCTTTCATCTTTCCGCATTGTTTCATCTTTCATCTTTCCGAATTGTTTCATCTTTCATCTTTCCGCATTGTTTCATCTTTCATCTTTCCGCATTTTTTCATCTTTCATCTTTCCGCATTGTTTCATCTTTCATCTTTCCGCATTGTTTCATCTTTCCGCATTGTTTCATCTTTCATCTTTCCGCATTGTTTCATCTTTCCGCATTGTTTCATCTTTCATCTTCCGCATTCTTTCATCTTTCATCTTTCCGCATTGTTTCATCTTTCATCTTTCCGCATTGTTTCATCTTTCCGCATTGTTTCATCTTTCATCTTTCCGCATTGTTTCATCTTTCATCTTTCCGCATTCTTTCATCTTTCATCTTTCCGCATTGTTTCATCTTTCATCTTTCCGCATTGTTTCATCTTTCATCTTTCCGCATTGTTTCATCTTTCATCTTTCCGAATTGTTTCATCTTTCATCTTTCCGCATTGTTTCATCTTTCATCTTTCCGCATTGTTTCATCTTTCCGCATTGTTTCATCTTTCATCTTTCCGCATTGTTTCATCTTTCATCTTTCCGCATTGTTTCATCTTTCATCTTTCCGCATTGTTTCATCTTTCATCTTTCCGCATTGTTTCATCTTTCATCTTCCGCATTCTTTCATCTTTCATCTTTCCGCATTGTTTCATCTTTCATCTTTCCGCATTTTTTCATCTTTCATCTTTCCGCATTGTTTCATCTTTCATCTTTCCGCATTTATTCATCTTTCATCTTTCCGCATTGTTTCATCTTTCATCTTTCCGCATTGTTTCATCTTTCATCTTCCGCATTTTTTCATCTTTCATCTTGCCGCATTGTTTCATCTTTCATCTTTCCGCATTGTTTCATCTTTCATCTTTCCGCATTGTTTCATCTTTCATCTTTCCGCATTTTTTCATCTTTCATCTTTCCGCATTGTTTCATCTTTCATCTATCCGCATTGTTTCATCTTTCCGCATTGTTTCATCTTTCCGCATTGTTTCATCTTTCCGCATTGTTTCATCTTTCCGCATTGTTTCATCTTTCCGCATTGTTTCATCTTTCATCTTTCCGCATTGTTTCATCTTTCATCTTTCCGCATTGTTTCATCTTTCATCTTTCCGCATTGTTTCATCTTTCATCTTTCCGCATTGTTTCATCTTTCATCTTTCCGCAATGTTTCATCTTTCATCTTTCCGCATTGTTTCATCTTTCATCTTCCGCATTCTTTCATCTTTCATCTTGCCGCATTGTTTCATCTTTCATCTTTCCGCATTGTTTCATCTTTCATCTTTCCGCATTGTTTCATCTTTCATCTTTCCGCATTGTTTCATCTTTCCGCATTGTTTCATCTTTCATCTTTCCGCATTGTTTCATCTTTCATCTTTCCGCATTGTTTCATCTTTCATCTTTCCGCAATGTTTCATCTTTCATCTTTCCGCATTGTTTCATCTTTCATCTTCCGCATTCTTTCATCTTTCATCTTGCCGCATTGTTTCATCTTTCATCTTTCCGCATTGTTTCATCTTTCATCTTTCCGCATTGTTTCATCTTTCATCTTTCCGCATTTTTTCATCTTTCATCTTTCCGCATTGTTTCATCTTTCATCTATCCGCATTGTTTCATCTTTCCGCATTGTTTCATCTTTCATCTTTCCGCATTGTTTCATCTTTCATCTTTCCGCATTGTTTCATCTTTCATCTTTCCGCATTGTTTCATCTTTCATCTTTCCGCATTGTTTCATCTTTCATCTTTCCGCATTTTTTCATCTTTCATCTTTCCGCATTGTTTCATCTTTCATCTTTCCGCATTGTTTCATCTTTCATCTTTCCGCATTGTTTCATCTTTCATCTTTCCGAATTGTTTCATCTTTCATCTTTCCGCATTGTTTCATCTTTCATCTTTCCGCATTGTTTCATCTTTCATCTTTCCGCATTGTTTCATCTTTCATCTTTCCGCATTGTTTCATCTTTCATCTTTCCGCATTGTTTCATCTTTCATCTATCCGCATTGTTTCATCTTTCATCTTTCCGCATTGTTTCATCTTTCATCTTCCGCATTTTTTCATCTTTCATCTTTCCGCATTGTTTCATCTTTCATCTTTCCGCATTGTTTCATCTTTTATCTTCCGCATTCTTTCATCTTTCATCTTTCCGCATAGTTTCATCTTTCATCTTTCCGCATTCTTTCATCTTTCATCTTTCCGCATTGTTTCATCTTTCATCTTTCCGCATTTTTTCATCTTTCATCTTTCCGCATTGTTTCATCTTTCATCTTTCCGCATTGTTTCATCTTTCATCTTTCCGCATTGTTTCATCTTTCATCTTTCCGAATTGTTTCATCTTTCATCTTTCCGCATTGTTTCATCTTTCATCTTTCCGCATTTTTTCATCTTTCATCTTTCCGCATTGTTTCATCTTTCATCTTTCCGCATTGTTTCATCTTTCCGCATTGTTTCATCTTTCATCTTTCCGCATTGTTTCATCTTTCCGCATTGTTTCATCTTTCATCTTCCGCATTCTTTCATCTTTCATCTTTCCGCATTGTTTCATCTTTCATCTTTCCGCATTGTTTCATCTTTCCGCATTGTTTCATCTTTCATCTTTCCGCATTGTTTCATCTTTCATCTTTCCGCATTCTTTCATCTTTCATCTTTCCGCATTGTTTCATCTTTCATCTTTCCGCATTGTTTCATCTTTCATCTTTCCGCATTGTTTCATCTTTCATCTTTCCGAATTGTTTCATCTTTCATCTTTCCGCATTGTTTCATCTTTCATCTTTCCGCATTGTTTCATCTTTCCGCATTGTTTCATCTTTCATCTTTCCGCATTGTTTCATCTTTCATCTTTCCGCATTGTTTCATCTTTCATCTTTCCGCATTGTTTCATCTTTCATCTTTCCGCATTGTTTCATCTTTCATCTTCCGCATTCTTTCATCTTTCATCTTTCCGCATTGTTTCATCTTTCATCTTTCCGCATTTTTTCATCTTTCATCTTTCCGCATTGTTTCATCTTTCATCTTTCCGCATTTATTCATCTTTCATCTTTCCGCATTGTTTCATCTTTCATCTTTCCGCATTGTTTCATCTTTCATCTTCCGCATTTTTTCATCTTTCATCTTGCCGCATTGTTTCATCTTTCATCTTTCCGCATTGTTTCATCTTTCATCTTTCCGCATTGTTTCATCTTTCATCTTTCCGCATTTTTTCATCTTTCATCTTTCCGCATTGTTTCATCTTTCATCTATCCGCATTGTTTCATCTTTCCGCATTGTTTCATCTTTCCGCATTGTTTCATCTTTCCGCATTGTTTCATCTTTCCGCATTGTTTCATCTTTCCGCATTGTTTCATCTTTCCGCATTGTTTCATCTTTCATCTTTCCGCATTGTTTCATCTTTCATCTTTCCGCATTGTTTCATCTTTCATCTTTCCGCATTGTTTCATCTTTCCGCATTGTTTCATCTTTCCGCATTGTTTCATCTTTCCGCATTGTTTCATCTTTCCGCATTGTTTCATCTTTCCGCATTGTTTCATCTTTCATCTTTCCGCATTGTTTCATCTTTCATCTTTCCGCATTGTTTCATCTTTCCGCATTGTTTCATCTTTCCGCATTGTTTCATCTTTCATCTTTCCGCATTGTTTCATCTTTCATCTTTCCGCATTGTTTCATCTTTCATCTTTCCGCAATGTTTCATCTTTCATCTTTCCGCATTGTTTCATCTTTCATCTTCCGCATTCTTTCATCTTTCATCTTGCCGCATTGTTTCATCTTTCATCTTTCCGCATTGCTTCATCTTTCATCTTTCCGCATTGTTTCATCTTTCATCTTTCCGGATTTTTTCATCTTTCATCTTTCATCTATCCGCATTGTTTCATCTTTCCGCATTGTTTCATCTTTCCGCATTGTTTCATCTTTCATCTTCCGCATTCTTTCATCTTTCATCTTTCCGCATTGTTTCATCTTTCATCTTTCCGCATTTTTTCATCTTTCATCTTTCCGCATTGTTTCATCTTTCATCTCTCCGCATTGTTTCATCTTTCATCTTTCCGCATTGTTTCATCTTTCATCTTTCCGAATTGTTTCATCTTTCATCTTTCCGCATTGTTTCATCTTTCATCTTTCCGCATTGTTTCATCTTTCATCTTTCCGCATTGTTTCATCTTTCATCTTTCCGCATTGTTTCATCTTTCATCTTTCCGCATTGTTTCATCTTTCATCTTTCCGCATTGTTTCATCTTTCATCTTTCCGCATTGTTTCATCTTTCATCTTTCCCTATTGTTTCATCTTTCATCTTTCCGCATTGTTTCATCTTTCATCTTTCCGCATTGTTTCATCTTTCATCTTTCCGCATTGTTTCATCTTTCATCTTTCCGCATTGTTTCATCTTTCATCTTTCCGCATTGTTTCATCTTTCATCTTTCCGCATTCTTTCATCTTTCATCTTCCGCATTCTTTCATCTTTCATCTTTCCGCATTGTTTCATCTTTCATCTTTCCGCATTTTTTCATCTTTCATCTTTCCGGATTGTTTCATCTTTCATCTTTCCGCATTTTTTCATCTTTCATCTTTCCGCATTGTTTCATCTTTCATCTTTCCGCATTGTTTCATCTTTCATCTTTCCGCATTGTTTCATCTTTCCGCATTTTTTCATCTTTCATCTTCCGCATTCTTTCATCTTTCATCTTTCCGCATTGTTTCATCTTTCATCTTTCCGCATTTTTTCATCTTTCATCTTTCCGCATTGTTTCATCTTTCATCTTTCCGCATTGTTTCATCTTTCATCTTTACGCATTGTTTCATCTTTCATCTTCCGCATTCTTTCATCTTTCATCTTTCCGCATTGTTTCATCTTTATCTTTCCGCATTTTTTCATCTTTCATCTTTCCGCATTGTTTCATCTTTCATCTTTCCGCATTTTTTCATCTTTCATCTTTCCGCATTGTTTCATCTTTCATCTTTCCGCATTTTTTCATCTTTCATCTTTCCGCATTGTTTCATCTTTCATCTTTCCGCATTGTTTCATCTTTCATCTTTCCGCATTCTTTCATCTTTCATCTTTCCGCATTGTTTCATCTTTCATCTTTCCGCATTGTTTCATCTTTCATCTTTCCGCATTGTTTCATCTTTCATCTTTCCGAATTGTTTCATCTTTCATCTTTCCGCATTGTTTCATCTTTCATCTTTCCGCATTGTTTCATCTTTCATCTTTCCGCATTGTTTCATCTTTCATCTTCCGCATTCTTTCATCTTTCATCTTTCCGCATTGTTTCATCTTTCATCTTTCCGCATTTTTTCATCTTTCATCTTTCCGCATTGTTTCATCTTTCATCTTTCCGCATTTATTCATCTTTCATCTTTCCGCATTGTTTCATCTTTCATCTTTCCGCATTGTTTCATCTTTCATCTTCCGCATTCTTTCATCTTTCATCTTGCCGCATTGTTTCATCTTTCATCTTTCCGCATTGTTTCATCTTTCATCTTTCCGCATTGTTTCATCTTTCATCTTTCCGCATTTTTTCATCTTTCATCTTTCGGCATTGTTTCATCTTTCATCTATCCGCATTGTTTCATCTTTCCGCATTGTTTCATCTTTCCGCATTGTTTCATCTTTCCGCATTGTTTCATCTTTCCGCATTGTTTCATCTTTCCGCATTGTTTCATCTTTCCGCATTGTTTCATCTTTCATCTTTCCGCATTGTTTCATCTTTCATCTTTCAGCAATGTTTCATCTTTCATCTTTCCGCATTGTTTCATCTTTCATCTTCCGCATTCTTTCATCTTTCATCTTGCCGCATTGTTTCATCTTTCATCTTTCCGCATTGTTTCATCTTTCATCTTTCCGCATTGTTTCATCTTTCATCTTTCCGCATTGTTTCATCTTTCCGCATTGTTTCATCTTTCATCTTTCCGCATTGTTTCATCTTTCATCTTTCCGCATTGTTTCATCTTTCATCTTTCCGCAATGTTTCATCTTTCATCTTTCCGCATTGTTTCATCTTTCATCTTCCGCATTCTTTCATCTTTCATCTTGCCGCATTGTTTCATCTTTCATCTTTCCGCATTGTTTCATCTTTCATCTTTCCGCATTGTTTCATCTTTCATCTTTCCGCATTTTTTCATCTTTCATCTTTCCGCATTGTTTCATCTTTCATCTATCCGCATTGTTTCATCTTTCCGCATTGTTTCATCTTTCCGCATTGTTTCATCTTTCATCTTTCCGCATTGTTTCATCTTTCATCTTTCCGCATTGTTTCATCTTTCATCTTTCCGCATTTTTTCATCTTTCATCTTTCCGCATTGTTTCATCTTTCATCTTTCCGCATTGTTTCATCTTTCATCTTTCCGCATTGTTTCATCTTTCATCTTTCCGAATTGTTTCATCTTTCATCTTTCCGCATTGTTTCATCTTTCATCTTTCCGCATTGTTTCATCTTTCATCTTTCCGCATTGTTTCATCTTTCATCTTTCCGCATTGTTTCATCTTTCATCTTTCCGCATTGTTTCATCTTTCATCTATCCGCATTGTTTCATCTTTCATCTTTCCGCATTGTTTCATCTTTCATCTTCCGCATTCTTTCATCTTTCATCTTTCCGCATTGTTTCATCTTTCATCTTTCCGCATTTTTTCATCTTTCATCTTTCCGCATTGTTTCATCTTTCATCTTTCCGCATTTTTTCATCTTTCATCTTTCCGCATTGTTTCATCTTTCATCTTTCCGCATTGTTTCATCTTTCCGCATTGTTTCATCTTTCATCTTCCGCATTCTTTCATCTTTCATCTTTCCGCATTGTTTCATCTTTCATCTTTCCGCATTTTTTCATCTTTCATCTTTCCGCATTGTTTCATCTTTCATCTTTCCGCATTGTTTCATCTTTCATCTTTCCGCATTGTTTCATCTTTCATCTTTCCGCATTGTTTCATCTTTCATCTTTCCGCATTCTTTCATCTTTCATCTTTTCGCATTGTTTCATCTTTCATCTTTCCGCATTGTTTCATCTTTCATCTTTCCGCATTGTTTCATCTTTCATCTATCCGCATTGTTTCATCTTTCCGCATTGTTTCATCTTTCCGCATTGTTTCATCTTTCATCTTTCCGCATTGTTTCATCTTTCATCTTTCCGCATTGTTTCATCTTTCATCTTTCCGCATTTTTTCATCTTTCATCTTTCCGCATTGTTTCATCTTTCATCTTTCCGCATTGTTTCATCTTTCATCTTCCGCATTCTTTCATCTTTCATCTTTCCGCATTGTTTCATCTTTCATCTTTCCGCATTTTTTCATCTTTCATCTTTCCGCATTGTTTCATCTTTCCGCATTGTTTCATCTTTCCGCATTGTTTCATCTTTCATCTTTCCGCATTGTTTCATCTTTCATCTTTCCGAATTGTTTCATCTTTCATCTTTCCGCATTGTTTCATCTTTCATCTTTCCGCATTGTTTCATCTTTTATCTTCCGCATTCTTTCATCTTTCATATTTCCGCATTGTTTCATCTTTCATCTTTCCGCATTGTTTCATCTTTCATCTATCCGCATTGTTTCATCTTTCCGCATTGTTTCATCTTTCCGCATTGTTTCATCTTTCATCTTTCCGCATTGTTTCATCTTTCATCTTTCCGAATTGTTTCATCTTTCATCTTTCCGCATTGTTTCATCTTTCATCTTTCCGCATTGTTTCATCTTTCATCTTTCCGCATTGTTTCATCTTTCATCTTTCCGCATTGTTTCATCTTTCATCTTTCCGCATTGTTTCATCTTTCATCTATCCGCATTGTTTCATCTTTCATCTTTCCGCATTGTTTCATCTTTCATCTTCCGCATTCTTTCATCTTTCATCTTTCCGCATTGTTTCATCTTTCATCTTTCCGCATTTTTTCATCTTTCATCTTTCCGCATTGTTTCATCTTTCATCTTTCCGCATTTTTTCATCTTTCATCTTTCCGCATTGTTTCATCTTTCATCTTTCCGCATTGTTTCATCTTTCCGCATTGTTTCATCTTTCATCTTCCGCATTCTTTCATCTTTCATCTTTCCGCATTGTTTCATCTTTCATCTTTCCGCATTTTTTCATCTTTCATCTTTCCGCATTGTTTCATCTTTCATCTTTCCGCATTGTTTCATCTTTCATCTTTCCGCATTGTTTCATCTTTCATCTTTCCGCATTGTTTCATCTTTCATCTTTCCGCATTCTTTCATCTTTCATCTTTTCGCATTGTTTCATCTTTCATCTTTCCGCATTGTTTCATCTTTCATCTTTCCGCATTGTTTCATCTTTCATCTTTCCGCATTGTTTCATCTTTTATCTTCCGCATTCTTTCATCTTTCATATTTCCGCATTGTTTCATCTTTCATCTTTCCGCATTCTTTCATCTTTCATCTTTCCGCATTGTTTCATCTTTCATCTTTCCGCATTTTTTCATCTTTCAATTTCCGCATTGTTTCATCTTTCATCTTTCCGCATTGTTTCATCTTTCATCTTTCCGCATTGTTTCATCTTTCATCTTTCCGCATTGTTTCATCTTTCCGCATTGTTTCATCTTTCATCTTCCGCATTCTTTCATCTTTCATCTTTCCGCATTGTTTCATCTTTCATCTTTCCGCATTTTTGCCTCTTTCATCTTTCCGCATTGTTTCATCTTTCATCTTTCCGCATTGTTTCATCTTTCATCTTTCCGCATTGTTTCATCTTTCATCTTTCCGCATTGTTTCATCTTTCATCTTTCCGCATTGTTTCATCTTTCCGCATTGTTTCATCTTTCCGCATTGTTTCATCTTTCCGCATTGTTTCATCTTTCCGCATTGTTTCATCTTTCCGCATTGTTTCATCTTTCCGCATTGTTTCATCTTTCATCTTTCCGCATTGTTTCATCTTTCATCTTTCCGCATTGTTTCATCTTTCATCTTTCCGCATTGTTTCATCTTTCCGCATTGTTTCATCTTTCCGCATTGTTTCATCTTTCATCTTTCCGCATTGTTTCATCTTTCATCTTTCCGAATTGTTTCATCTTTCATCTTTCCGCATTGTTTCATCTTTCATCTTTCCGCATTGTTTCATCTTTCATCTTTCCGCATTGTTTCATCTTTCATCTTTCCGCATTGTTTCATCTTTCATCTTTCCGCATTGTTTCATCTTTCATCTATCCGCATTGTTTCATCTTTCATCTCTCCGCATTGTTTCATCTTTCATCTTCCGCATTCTTTCATCTTTCATCTTTCCGCATTGTTTCATCTTTCATCTTTCCGCATTTTTTCATCTTTCATCTTTCCGCATTGTTTCATCTTTCATCTTTCCGCATTTTTTCATCTTTCATCTTTCCGCATTGTTTCATCTTTCATCTTTCCGCATTGTTTCATCTTTCCGCATTGTTTCATCTTTCATCTTCCGCATTCTTTCATCTTTCATCTTTCCGCATTGTTTCATCTTTCATCTTTCCGCATTTTTTCATCTTTCATCTTTCCGCATTGTTTCATCTTTCATCTTTCCGCATTGTTTCATCTTTCATCTTTCCGCATTGTTTCATCTTTCATCTTTCCGCATTGTTTCATCTTTCATCTTTCCGCATTCTTTCATCTTTCATCTTTTCGCATTGTTTCATCTTTCATCTTTCCGCATTGTTTCATCTTTCATCTTTCCGCATTGTTTCATCTTTCATCTTTCCGCATTGTTTCATCTTTTATCTTCCGCATTCTTTCATCTTTCATATTTCCGCATTGTTTCATCTTTCATCTTTCCGCATTCTTTCATCTTTCATCTTTCCGCATTGTTTCATCTTTCATCTTTCCGCATTTTTTCATCTTTCAATTTCCGCATTGTTTCATCTTTCATCTTTCCGCATTGTTTCATCTTTCATCTTTCCGCATTGTTTCATCTTTCATCTTCCGCATTCTTTCATCTTTCATCTTTCCGCATTGTTTCATCTTTCATCTTTCCGCATTTTTGCCTCTTTCATCTTTCCGCATTGTTTCATCTTTCATCTTTCCGCATTGTTTCATCTTTCATCTTTCCGCATTGTTTCATCTTTCATCTTTCCGCATTGTTTCATCTTTCATCTTTCCGCATTGTTTCATCTTTCCGCATTGTTTCATCTTTCCGCATTGTTTCATCTTTCCGCATTGTTTCATCTTTCCGCATTGTTTCATCTTTCATCTTTCCGCATTGTTTCAGCCTTCATCTTTCCGCATTGTTTCATCTTTCATCTTTCCGCATTGTTTCATCTTTCCGCATTGTTTCATCTTTCATCTTTCCGCATTGTTTCATCTTTCATCTTTCCGCATTGTTGCATCTTTCATCTTTCCGCAATGTTTCATCTTTCATCTTTCCGCATTGTTTCATCTTTCATCTTCCGCATTCTTTCATCTTTCATCTTGCCGCATTGTTTCATCTTTCATCTTTCCGCATTGTTTCATCTTTCATCTTTCCGCATTGTTTCATCTTTCATCTTTCCGCATTTTTTCATCTTTCATCTTTCATCTATCCGCATTGTTTCATCTTTCCGCATTGTTTCATCTTTCCGCATTGTTTCATCTTTCATCTTTCCGCATTGTTTCATCTTTCATCTTTCCGCATTGTTTCATCTTTCATCTTTCCGCATTTTTTCATCTTTCATCTTTCCGCATTGTTTCATCTTTCATCTTCCGCATTCTTTCATCTTTCATCTTTCCGCATTGTTTCATCTTTCATCTTTCCGCATTTTTTCATCTTTCATCTTTCCGCATTGTTTCATCTTTCATCTCTCCGCATTGTTTCATCTTTCATCTTTCCGCATTGTTTCATCTTTCATCTTTCCGCATTGTTTCATCTTTCATCTTTCCGCATTGTTTCATCTTTCATCTTTCCGCATTGTTTCATCTTTCATCTTCCGCATTCTTTCATCTTTCATCTTTCCGCATTGTTTCATCTTTCATCTTTCCGCATTTTTTCATCTTTCATCTTTCCGCATTGTTTCATCTTTCATCTTTCCGCATTTTTTCATCTTTCATCTTTCCGCATTGTTTCATCTTTCATCTTTCCGCATTGTTTCATCTTTCATCTTTCCGCATTGTTTCATCTTTCCGCATTGTTTCATCTTTCCGCATTGTTTCATCTTTCCGCATTGTTTCATCTTTCATCTTCCGCATTGTTTCATCTTTCATCTTTCCGCATTGTTTCATCTTTCATCTTTCCGCATTTTTTCATCTTTCATCTTTCCGCATTGTTTCATCTTTCATCTCTCCGCATTGTTTCATCTTTCATCTTTCCGCATTGTTTCATCTTTCATCTTTCCGCATTGTTTCATCTTTCATCTTTCCGCATTCTTTCATCTTTCATCTTTTCGCATTGTTTCATCTTTCATCTTTCCGCATTGTTTCATCTTTCATCTTTCCGCATTGTTTCATCTTTCATCTTTCCGCATTGTTTCATCTTTTATCTTCCGCATTCTTTCATCTTTCATCTTTCCGCATTGTTTCATCTTTCATCTTTCCGCATTCTTTCATCTTTCATCTTTCCGCATTGTTTCATCTTTCATCTTTCCGCATTTTTTCATCTTTCATCTTTCCGCTTTGTTTCATCTTTCATCTTTCCGCATTGTTTCATCTTTCATCTTTCCGCATTGTTTCATCTTTCATCTTTCCGAATTGTTTCATCTTTCATCTTTCCGCATTGTTTCATCTTTCATCTTTCCGCATTGTTTCATCTTTCATCTTTCCGCATTGTTTCATCTTTCATCTTTCCGCATTGTTTCATCTTTCATCTTTCCGCATTGTTTCATCTTTCATCTTTCCGCATTGTTTCATCTTTCATCTTTCCGCATTGTTTCATCTTTCATCTTTCCGCATTGTTTCATCTTTCATCTTTCCGCATTCTTTCATCTTTCATCTTCCGCATTCTTTCATCTTTCATCTTTCCGCATTGTTTCATCTTTCATCTTTCCGCATTTTTTCATCTTTCATCTTTCCGGATTGTTTCATCTTTCATCTTTCCGCATTTTTTCATCTTTCATCTTTCCGCATTGTTTCATCTTTCATCTTTCCGCATTGTTTCATCTTTCATCTTTCCGCATTGTTTCATCTTTCCGCATTTTTTCATCTTTCATCTTCCGCATTCTTTCATCTTTCATCTTTCCGCATTGTTTCATCTTTCATCTTTCCGCATTTTTTCATCTTTCATCTTTCCGCATTGTTTCATCTTTCATCTTTCCGCATTGTTTCATCTTTCATCTTTCCGCATTGTTTCATCTTTCATCTTTCCGCATTGTTTCATCTTTCATCTTTCCGCATTGTTTCATCTTTCATCTATCCGCATTGTTTCATCTTTCATCTTTCCGCATTTTTTCATCTTTCATCTTTCCGCATTGTTTCATCTTTCATCTTTCCGCATTTTTTCATCTTTCATCTTTCCGCATTGTTTCATCTTTCATCTTTCCGCATTGTTTCATCTTTCCGCATTGTTTCATCTTTCATCTTCCGCATTCTTTCATCTTTCATCTTTCCGCATTGTTTCATCTTTCATCTATCCGCATTGTTTCATCTTTCCGCATTGTTTCATCTTTCCGCATTGTTTCATCTTTCCGCATTGTTTCATCTTTCCGCATTGTTTCATCTTTCCGCATTGTTTCATCTTTCCGCATTGTTTCATCTTTCCGCATTGTTTCATCTTTCCGCATTGTTTCATCTTTCATCTTTCCGCATTGTTTCATCTTTCATCTTTCCGCATTGTTTCATCTTTCATCTTTCCGCATTGTTTCATCTTTCATCTTTCCGCATTTTTTCATCTTTCATCTTTCCGCATTGTTTCATCTTTCATCTTTCCGCATTCTTTCATCTTTCATCTTTCCGCATTGTTTCATCTTTCATCTTTCCGCATTCTTTCATCTTTCATCTTTCCGCATTGTTTCATCTTTCATCTTTCCGCATTGTTTCATCTTTCATCTTTCCGCATTGTTTCATCTTTCATCTTTCCGCATTGTTTCATCTTTCATCTTTCATCTTTTCGCATTGTTTCATCTTTCATCTTTCCGCATTGTTTCATCTTTCATCTTTCCGCATTGTTTCATCTTTCATCTTTCCGCATTGTTTCATCTTTTATCTTCCGCATTCTTTCATCTTTCATCTTTCCGCATTGTTTCATCTTTCATCTTTCCGCATTCTTTCATCTTTCATCTTTCCGCATTGTTTCATCTTTCATCTTTCCGCATTTTTTCATCTTTCAATTTCCGCATTGTTTCATCTTTCATCTTTCCGCATTGTTTCATCTTTCATCTTTCCGCATTGTTTCATTTTTCATCTTTCCGAATTGTTTCATCTTTCATCTTTCCGCATTGTTTCATCTTTCATCTTTCCGCATTTTTTCATCTTTCATCTTTCCGCATTGTTTCATCTTTCATCTTTCCGCATTGTTTCATCTTTTATCTTCCGCATTCTTTCATCTTTCATCTTTCCGCATAGTTTCATCTTTCATCTTTCCGCATTCTTTCATCTTTCATCTTTCCGCATTGTTTCATCTTTCATCTTTCCGCATTTTTTCATCTTTCATCTTTCCGCATTGTTTCATCTTTCATCTTTCCGCATTGTTTCATCTTTCATCTTTCCGCATTGTTTCATCTTTCATCTTTCCGAATTGTTTCATCTTTCATCTTTCCGCATTGTTTCATCTTTCATCTTTCCGCATTTTTTCATCTTTCATCTTTCCGCATTGTTTCATCTTTCATCTTTCCGCATTGTTTCATCTTTCATCTTTCCGCATTGTTTCATCTTTCCGCATTGTTTCATCTTTCATCTTCCGCATTCTTTCATCTTTCATCTTTCCGCATTGTTTCATCTTTCATCTTTCCGCATTGTTTCATCTTTCCGCATTGTTTCATCTTTCATCTTTCCGCATTGTTTCATCTTTCATCTTTCCGCATTCTTTCATCTTTCATCTTTCCGCATTGTTTCATCTTTCATCTTTCCGCATTGTTTCATCTTTCATCTTTCCGCATTGTTTCATCTTTCATCTTTCCGAATTGTTTCATCTTTCATCTTTCCGCATTGTTTCATCTTTCATCTTTCCGCATTGTTTCATCTTTCCGCATTGTTTCATCTTTCATCTTTCCGCATTGTTTCATCTTTCATCTTTCCGCATTGTTTCATCTTTCATCTTTCCGCATTGTTTCATCTTTCATCTTTCCGCATTGTTTCATCTTTCATCTTCCGCATTCTTTCATCTTTCATCTTTCCGCATTGTTTCATCTTTCATCTTTCCGCATTTTTTCATCTTTCATCTTTCCGCATTGTTTCATCTTTCATCTTTCCGCATTTATTCATCTTTCATCTTTCCGCATTGTTTCATCTTTCATCTTTCCGCATTGTTTCATCTTTCATCTTCCGCATTTTTTCATCTTTCATCTTGCCGCATTGTTTCATCTTTCATCTTTCCGCATTGTTTCATCTTTCATCTTTCCGCATTGTTTCATCTTTCATCTTTCCGCATTTTTTCATCTTTCATCTTTCCGCATTGTTTCATCTTTCATCTATCCGCATTGTTTCATCTTTCCGCATTGTTTCATCTTTCCGCATTGTTTCATCTTTCCGCATTGTTTCATCTTTCCGCATTGTTTCATCTTTCCGCATTGTTTCATCTTTCCGCATTGTTTCATCTTTCATCTTTCCGCATTGTTTCATCTTTCATCTTTCCGCATTGTTTCATCTTTCATCTTTCCGCATTGTTTCATCTTTCATCTTTCCGCATTGTTTCATCTTTCATCTTTCCGCAATGTTTCATCTTTCATCTTTCCGCATTGTTTCATCTTTCATCTTCCGCATTCTTTCATCTTTCATCTTGCCGCATTGTTTCATCTTTCATCTTTCCGCATTGTTTCATCTTTCATCTTTCCGCATTGTTTCATCTTTCATCTTTCCGCATTGTTTCATCTTTCCGCATTGTTTCATCTTTCATCTTTCCGCATTGTTTCATCTTTCATCTTTCCGCATTGTTTCATCTTTCATCTTTCCGCAATGTTTCATCTTTCATCTTTCCGCATTGTTTCATCTTTCATCTTCCGCATTCTTTCATCTTTCATCTTGCCGCATTGTTTCATCTTTCATCTTTCCGCATTGTTTCATCTTTCATCTTTCAGCATTGTTTCATCTTTCATCTTTCCGCATTTTTTCATCTTTCATCTTTCCGCATTGTTTCATCTTTCATCTATCCGCATTGTTTCATCTTTCCGCATTGTTTCATCTTTCATCTTTCCGCATTGTTTCATCTTTCATCTTTCCGCATTGTTTCATCTTTCATCTTTCCGCATTGTTTCATCTTTCATCTTTCCGCATTGTTTCATCTTTCATCTTTCCGCATTTTTTCATCTTTCATCTTTCCGCATTGTTTCATCTTTCATCTTTCCGCATTGTTTCATCTTTCATCTTTCCGCATTGTTTCATCTTTCATCTTTCCGAATTGTTTCATCTTTCATCTTTCCGCATTGTTTCATCTTTCATCTTTCCGCATTGTTTCATCTTTCATCTTTCCGCATTGTTTCATCTTTCATCTTTCCGCATTGTTTCATCTTTCATCTTTCCGCATTGTTTCATCTTTCATCTATCCGCATTGTTTCATCTTTCATCTTTCCGCATTGTTTCATCTTTCATCTTCCGCATTTTTTCATCTTTCATCTTTCCGCATTGTTTCATCTTTCATCTTTCCGCATTGTTTCATCTTTTATCTTCCGCATTCTTTCATCTTTCATCTTTCCGCATAGTTTCATCTTTCATCTTTCCGCATTCTTTCATCTTTCATCTTTCCGCATTGTTTCATCTTTCATCTTTCCGCATTTTTTCATCTTTCATCTTTCCGCATTGTTTCATCTTTCATCTTTCCGCATTGTTTCATCTTTCATCTTTCCGCATTGTTTCATCTTTCATCTTTCCGAATTGTTTCATCTTTCATCTTTCCGCATTGTTTCATCTTTCATCTTTCCGCATTTTTTCATCTTTCATCTTTCCGCATTGTTTCATCTTTCATCTTTCCGCATTGTTTCATCTTTCCGCATTGTTTCATCTTTCATCTTTCCGCATTGTTTCATCTTTCCGCATTGTTTCATCTTTCCGCATTGTTTCATCTTTCATCTTCCGCATTCTTTCATCTTTCATCTTTCCGCATTGTTTCATCTTTCATCTTTCCGCATTGTTTCATCTTTCCGCATTGTTTCATCTTTCATCTTTCCGCATTGTTTCATCTTTCATCTTTCCGCATTCTTTCATCTTTCATCTTTCCGCATTGTTTCATCTTTCATCTTTCCGCATTGTTTCATCTTTCATCTTTCCGCATTGTTTCATCTTTCATCTTTCCGAATTGTTTCATCTTTCATCTTTCCGCATTGTTTCATCTTTCATCTTTCCGCATTGTTTCATCTTTCCGCATTGTTTCATCTTTCATCTTTCCGCATTGTTTCATCTTTCATCTTTCCGCATTGTTTCATCTTTCATCTTTCCGCATTGTTTCATCTTTCATCTTTCCGCATTGTTTCATCTTTCATCTTCCGCATTCTTTCATCTTTCATCTTTCCGCATTGTTTCATCTTTCATCTTTCCGCATTTTTTCATCTTTCATCTTTCCGCATTGTTTCATCTTTCATCTTTCCGCATTTATTCATCTTTCATCTTTCCGCATTGTTTCATCTTTCATCTTTCCGCATTGTTTCATCTTTCATCTTCCGCATTTTTTCATCTTTCATCTTGCCGCATTGTTTCATCTTTCATCTTTCCGCATTGTTTCATCTTTCATCTTTCCGCATTGTTTCATCTTTCATCTTTCCGCATTTTTTCATCTTTCATCTTTCCGCATTGTTTCATCTTTCATCTATCCGCATTGTTTCATCTTTCCGCATTGTTTCATCTTTCCGCATTGTTTCATCTTTCCGCATTGTTTCATCTTTCCGCATTGTTTCATCTTTCCGCATTGTTTCATCTTTCATCTTTCCGCATTGTTTCATCTTTCATCTTTCCGCATTGTTTCATCTTTCATCTTTCCGCATTGTTTCATCTTTCATCTTTCCGCATTGTTTCATCTTTCATCTTTCCGCAATGTTTCATCTTTCATCTTTCCGCATTGTTTCATCTTTCATCTTCCGCATTCTTTCATCTTTCATCTTGCCGCATTGTTTCATCTTTCATCTTTCCGCATTGTTTCATCTTTCATCTTTCCGCATTGTTTCATCTTTCATCTTTCCGCATTGTTTCATCTTTCCGCATTGTTTCATCTTTCATCTTTCCGCATTGTTTCATCTTTCATCTTTCCGCATTGTTTCATCTTTCATCTTTCCGCAATGTTTCATCTTTCATCTTTCCGCATTGTTTCATCTTTCATCTTCCGCATTCTTTCATCTTTCATCTTGCCGCATTGTTTCATCTTTCATCTTTCCGCATTGTTTCATCTTTCATCTTTCCGCATTGTTTCATCTTTCATCTTTCCGCATTTTTTCATCTTTCATCTTTCCGCATTGTTTCATCTTTCATCTATCCGCATTGTTTCATCTTTCCGCATTGTTTCATCTTTCATCTTTCCGCATTGTTTCATCTTTCATCTTTCCGCATTGTTTCATCTTTCATCTTTCCGCATTGTTTCATCTTTCATCTTTCCGCATTGTTTCATCTTTCATCTTTCCGCATTTTTTCATCTTTCATCTTTCCGCATTGTTTCATCTTTCATCTTTCCGCATTGTTTCATCTTTCATCTTTCCGCATTGTTTCATCTTTCATCTTTCCGAATTGTTTCATCTTTCATCTTTCCGCATTGTTTCATCTTTCATCTTTCCGCATTGTTTCATCTTTCATCTTTCCGCATTGTTTCATCTTTCATCTTTCCGCATTGTTTCATCTTTCATCTTTCCGCATTGTTTCATCTTTCATCTATCCGCATTGTTTCATCTTTCATCTTTCCGCATTGTTTCATCTTTCATCTTCCGCATTCTTTCATCTTTCATCTTTCCGCATTGTTTCATCTTTCATCTTTCCGCATTTTTTCATCTTTCATCTTTCCGCATTGTTTCATGTTTCATCTTTCCGCATTTTTTCATCTTTCATCTTTCCGCATTGTTTCATCTTTCATCTTTCCGCATTGTTTCATCTTTCCGCATTGTTTCATCTTTCATCTTCCGCATTCTTTCATCTTTCATCTTTCCGCATTGTTTCATCTTTCATCTTTCCGCATTTTTTCATCTTTCATCTTTCCGCATTGTTTCATCTTTCATCTTTCCGCATTGTTTCATCTTTCATCTTTCCGCATTGTTTCATCTTTCATCTTTCCGCATTGTTTCATCTTTCATCTTTCCGCATTCTTTCATCTTTCATCTTTTCGCATTGTTTCATCTTTCATCTTTCCGCATTGTTTCATCTTTCATCTTTCCGCATTGTTTCATCTTTCATCTTTCCGCATTGTTTCATCTTTTATCTTCCGCATTCTTTCATCTTTCATCTTTCCGCATTGTTTCATCTTTCATCTTTCCGCATTCTTTCATCTTTCATCTTTCCGCATTGTTTCATCTTTCATCTTTCCGCATTTTTTCATCTTTCAATTTCCGCATTGTTTCATCTTTCATCTTTCCGCATTGTTTCATCTTTCATCTTTCCGCATTGTTTCATTTTTCATCTTTCCGAATTGTTTCATCTTTCATCTTTCCGCATTGTTTCATCTTTCATCTTTCCGCATTTTTTCATCTTTCATCTTTCCGCATTGTTTCATCTTTCATCTTTCCGCATTGTTTCATCTTTCATCTTTCCGCATTGTTTCATCTTTCATCTTTCCGCATTGTTTCATCTTTCCGAATTGTTTCATCTTTCATCTTCCGCATTCTTTCATCTTTCATCTTTCCGCATTGTTTCATCTTTCATCTTTCCGCATTTTTGCCTCTTTCATCTTTCCGCATTGTTTCATCTTTCATCTATCCTCATTGTTGCATCTTTCATCTTTCCGCATTGTTTCATCTTTCATCTTTCCGCATTGTTTCATCTTTCCGCATTGTTTCATCTTTCCGCATTGTTTCATCTTTCCGCATTGTTTCATCTTTCATCTTTCCGCATTGTTTCATCTTTCATCTTTCCGCATTGTTTCATCTTTCATCTTTCCGCATTGTTTCATCTTTCCGCATTGTTTCATCTTTCATCTTTCCGCATTGTTTCATCTTTCATCTTTCCGCAATGTTTCATCTTTCATCTTTCCGCATTGTTTCATCTTTCATCTTCCGCATTCTTTCATCTTTCATCTTGCCGCATTGTTTCATCTTTCATCTTTCCGCATTGTTTCATCTTTCATCTTTCCGCATTGTTTCATCTTTCATCTTTCCGCATTTTTTCATCTTTCATCTTTCATCTATCCGCATTGTTTCATCTTTCCGCATTGTTTCATCTTTCCGCATTGTTTCATCTTTCATCTTCCGCATTCTTTCATCTTTCATCTTTCCGCATTGTTTCATCTTTCATCTTTCCGCATTTTTTCATCTTTCATCTTTCCGCATTGTTTCATCTTTCATCTCTCCGCATTGTTTCATCTTTCATCTTTCCGCATTGTTTCATCTTTCATCTTTCCGAATTGTTTCATCTTTCATCTTTCCGCATTGTTTCATCTTTCATCTTTCCGCATTGTTTCATCTTTCATCTTTCCGCATTGTTTCATCTTTCATCTTTCCGCATTGTTTTATCTTTCATCTTTCCGCATTGTTTCATCTTTCATCTTTCCGCATTGTTTCATCTTTCATCTTTCCGCATTGTTTCATCTTTCATCTTCCGCATTCTTTCATCTTTCATCTTTCCGCATTGTTTCATCTTTCATCTTTCCGCATTTTTTCATCTTTCATCTTTCCGCATTGTTTCATCTTTCATCTTTCCGCATTTTTTCATCTTTCATCTTTCCGCATTGTTTCATCTTTCATCTTTCCGCATTGTTTCATCTTTCATCTTTCCGCATTGTTTCATCTTTCCGCATTGTTTCATCTTTCCGCATTGTTTCATCTTTCATCTTCCGCATTCTTTCATCTTTCATCTTTCCGCATTGTTTCATCTTTCATCTTTCCGCATTTTTTCATCTTTCATCTTTCCGCATTGTTTCATCTTTCATCTCTCCGCATTGTTTCATCTTTCATCTTTCCGCATTGTTTCATCTTTCATCTTTCCGCATTGTTTCATCTTTCATCTTTCCGCATTCTTTCATCTTTCATCTTTTCGCATTGTTTCATCTTTCATCTTTCCGCATTGTTTCATCTTTCATCTTTCCGCATTGTTTCATCTTTCATCTTTCCGCATTGTTTCATCTTTTATCTTCCGCATTCTTTCATCTTTCATCTTTCCGCATTGTTTCATCTCTCATCTTTCCGCATTCTTTCATCTTTCATCTTTCCGCATTGTTTCATCTTTCATCTTTCCGCATTTTTTCATCTTTGATCTTTCCGCATTGTTTCATCTTTCATCTTTCCGCATTGTTTCATCTTTCATCTTTCCGCATTGTTTCATCTTTCATCTTTCCGAATTGTTTCATCTTTCATCTTTCCGCATTGTTTCATCTTTCATCTTTCCGCATTGTTTCATCTTTCATCTTTCCGCATTGTTTCATCTTTCATCTTTCCGCATTGTTTCATCTTTCATCTTTCCGCATTGTTTCATCTTTCATCTTTCCGCATTGTTTCATCTTTCATCTTTCCGCATTGTTTCATCTTTCATCTTTCCGCATTGTTTTATCTTTCATCTTTCCGCATTGTTTCATCTTTCATCTTTCCGCATTGTTTCATCTTTCATCTTTCCGCATTGTTTCATCTTTCATCTTCCGCATTCTTTCATCTTTCATCTTTCCGCATTGTTTCATCTTTCATCTTTCCGCATTTTTTCATCTTTCATCTTTCCGCATTGTTTCATCTTTCATCTTTCCGCATTTTTTCATCTTTCATCTTTCCGCATTGTTTCATCTTTCATCTTTCCGCATTGTTTCATCTTTCATCTTTCCGCATTGTTTCATCTTTCCGCATTGTTTCATCTTTCCGCATTGTTTCATCTTTCATCTTCCGCATTCTTTCATCTTTCATCTTTCCGCATTGTTTCATCTTTCATCTTTCCGCATTTTTTCATCTTTCATCTTTCCGCATTGTTTCATCTTTCATCTCTCCGCATTGTTTCATCTTTCATCTTTCCGCATTGTTTCATCTTTCATCTTTCCGCATTGTTTCATCTTTCATCTTTCCGCATTCTTTCATCTTTCATCTTTTCGCATTGTTTCATCTTTCATCTTTCCGCATTGTTTCATCTTTCATCTTTCCGCATTGTTTCATCTTTCATCTTTCCGCATTGTTTCATCTTTCATCTTCCGCATTCTTTCATCTTTCATCTTGCCGCATTGTTTCATCTTTCATCTTTCCGCATTGTTTCATCTTTCATCTTTCCGCATTGTTTCATCTTTCATCTTTCCGCATTTTTTCATCTTTCATCTTTCATCTATCCGCATTGTTTCATCTTTCCGCATTGTTTCATCTTTCCGCATTGTTTCATCTTTCATCTTCCGCATTCTTTCATCTTTCATCTTTCCGCATTGTTTCATCTTTCATCTTTCCGCATTTTTTCATCTTTCATCTTTCCGCATTGTTTCATCTTTCATCTCTCCGCATTGTTTCATCTTTCATCTTTCCGCATTGTTTCATCTTTCATCTTTCCGAATTGTTTCATCTTTCATCTTTCCGCATTGTTTCATCTTTCATCTTTCCGCATTGTTTCATCTTTCATCTTTCCGCATTGTTTCATCTTTCATCTTTCCGCATTGTTTTATCTTTCATCTTTCCGCATTGTTTCATCTTTCATCTTTCCGCATTGTTTCATCTTTCATCTTTCCGCATTGTTTCATCTTTCATCTTCCGCATTCTTTCATCTTTCATCTTTCCGCATTGTTTCATCTTTCATCTTTCCGCATTTTTTCATCTTTCATCTTTCCGCATTGTTTCATCTTTCATCTTTCCGCATTTTTTCATCTTTCATCTTTCCGCATTGTTTCATCTTTCATCTTTCCGCATTGTTTCATCTTTCATCTTTCCGCATTGTTTCATCTTTCCGCATTGTTTCATCTTTCCGCATTGTTTCATCTTTCATCTTCCGCATTCTTTCATCTTTCATCTTTCCGCATTGTTTCATCTTTCATCTTTCCGCATTTTTTCATCTTTCATCTTTCCGCATTGTTTCATCTTTCATCTCTCCGCATTGTTTCATCTTTCATCTTTCCGCATTGTTTCATCTTTCATCTTTCCGCATTGTTTCATCTTTCATCTTTCCGCATTCTTTCATCTTTCATCTTTTCGCATTGTTTCATCTTTCATCTTTCCGCATTGTTTCATCTTTCATCTTTCCGCATTGTTTCATCTTTCATCTTTCCGCATTGTTTCATCTTTTATCTTCCGCATTCTTTCATCTTTCATCTTTCCGCATTGTTTCATCTCTCATCTTTCCGCATTCTTTCATCTTTCATCTTTCCGCATTGTTTCATCTTTCATCTTTCCGCATTTTTTCATCTTTGATCTTTCCGCATTGTTTCATCTTTCATCTTTCCGCATTGTTTCATCTTTCATCTTTCCGCATTGTTTCATCTTTCATCTTTCCGAATTGTTTCATCTTTCATCTTTCCGCATTGTTTCATCTTTCATCTTTCCGCATTGTTTCATCTTTCATCTTTCCGCATTGTTTCATCTTTCATCTTTCCGCATTGTTTCATCTTTCATCTTTCCGCATTGTTTCATCTTTCATCTTTCCGCATTGTTTCATCTTTCATCTTTCCGCATTGTTTCATCTTTCATCTTTCCGCATTGTTTTATCTTTCATCTTTCCGCATTGTTTCATCTTTCATCTTTCCGCATTGTTTCATCTTTCATCTTTCCGCATTGTTTCATCTTTCATCTTCCGCATTCTTTCATCTTTCATCTTTCCGCATTGTTTCATCTTTCATCTTTCCGCATTTTTTCATCTTTCATCTTTCCGCATTGTTTCATCTTTCATCTTTCCGCATTTTTTCATCTTTCATCTTTCCGCATTGTTTCATCTTTCATCTTTCCGCATTGTTTCATCTTTCATCTTTCCGCATTGTTTCATCTTTCCGCATTGTTTCATCTTTCCGCATTGTTTCATCTTTCATCTTCCGCATTCTTTCATCTTTCATCTTTCCGCATTGTTTCATCTTTCATCTTTCCGCATTTTTTCATCTTTCATCTTTCCGCATTGTTTCATCTTTCATCTCTCCGCATTGTTTCATCTTTCATCTTTCCGCATTGTTTCATCTTTCATCTTTCCGCATTGTTTCATCTTTCATCTTTCCGCATTCTTTCATCTTTCATCTTTTCGCATTGTTTCATCTTTCATCTTTCCGCATTGTTTCATCTTTCATCTTTCCGCATTGTTTCATCTTTCATCTTTCCGCATTGTTTCATCTTTTATCTTCCGCATTCTTTCATCTTTCATCTTTCCGCATTGTTTCATCTCTCATCTTTCCGCATTCTTTCATCTTTCATCTTTCCGCATTGTTTCATCTTTCATCTTTCCGCATTTTTTCATCTTTGATCTTTCCGCATTGTTTCATCTTTCATCTTTCCGCATTGTTTCATCTTTCATCTTTCCGCATTGTTTCATCTTTCATCTTTCCGCATTGTTTCATCTTTCATCTTTCCGCATTGTTTCATCTTTCATCTTTCCGCATTCTTTCATCTTTCATCTTCCGCATTGTTTCATCTTTCATCTTTCCGCATTTTTTCATCTTTCATCTTTCATCTATCCGCATTGTTTCATCTTTCCGCATTGTTTCATCTTTCCGCATTGTTTCATCTTTCATCTTCCGCATTCTTTCATCTTTCATCTTTCCGCATTGTTTCATCTCTCATCTTTCCGCATTCTTTCATCTTTCATCTTTCCGCATTGTTTCATCTTTCATCTTTCCGCATTTTTTCATCTTTCATCTTTCCGCATTGTTTCATCTTTCATCTTTCCGCATTTTTTCATCTTTGATCTTTCCGCATTGTTTCATCTTTCATCTTTCCGCATTGTTTCATCTTTCATCTTTCCGCATTGTTTCATCTTTCATCTTTCCGCATTGTTTCATCTTTCATCTTTCCGCATTGTTTCATCTTTCATCTTTCCGCATTGTTTCATCTTTCATCTTTCCGCATTGTTTCATCTTTCATCTTTCCGCATTTTTTCATCTTTCATCTTTCATCTATCCGCATTGTTTCATCTTTCCGCATTGTTTCATCTTTCCGCATTGTTTCATCTTTCATCTTCCGCATTCTTTCATCTTTCATCTTTCCGCATTGTTTCATCTTTCATCTTTCCGCATTTTTTCATCTTTCATCTTTCCGCATTGTTTCATCTTTCATCTCTCCGCATTGTTTCATCTTTCATCTTTCCGCATTGTTTCATCTTTCATCTTTCCGAATTGTTTCATCTTTCATCTTTCCGCATTGTTTCATCTTTCATCTTTCCGCATTGTTTCATCTTTCATCTTTCCGCATTGTTTCATCTTTCATCTTTCCGCATTGTTTTATCTTTCATCTTTCCGCATTGTTTCATCTTTCATCTTTCCGCATTGTTTCATCTTTCATCTTTCCGCATTGTTTCATCTTTCATCTTCCGCATTCTTTCATCTTTCATCTTTCCGCATTGTTTCATCTTTCATCTTTCCGCATTTTTTCATCTTTCATCTTTCCGCATTGTTTCATCTTTCATCTTTCCGCATTTTTCATCTTTCATCTTTCCGCATTGTTTCATCTTTCATCTTTCCGCATTGTTTCATCTTTCATCTTTCCGCATTGTTTCATCTTTCCGCATTGTTTCATCTTTCCGCATTGTTTCATCTTTCATCTTCCGCATTCTTTCATCTTTCATCTTTCCGCATTGTTTCATCTTTCATCTTTCCGCATTTTTTCATCTTTCATCTTTCCGCATTGTTTCATCTTTCATCTCTCCGCATTGTTTCATCTTTCATCTTTCCGCATTGTTTCATCTTTCATCTTTCCGCATTGTTTCATCTTTCATCTTTCCGCATTCTTTCATCTTTCATCTTTTCGCATTGTTTCATCTTTCATCTTTCCGCATTGTTTCATCTTTCATCTTTCCGCATTGTTTCATCTTTCATCTTTCCGCATTGTTTCATCTTTTATCTTCCGCATTCTTTCATCTTTCATCTTTCCGCATTGTTTCATCTCTCATCTTTCCGCATTCTTTCATCTTTCATCTTTCCGCATTGTTTCATCTTTCATCTTTCCGCATTTTTTCATCTTTGATCTTTCCGCATTGTTTCATCTTTCATCTTTCCGCATTGTTTCATCTTTCATCTTTCCGCATTGTTTCATCTTTCATCTTTCCGAATTGTTTCATCTTTCATCTTTCCGCATTGTTTCATCTTTCATCTTTCCGCATTGTTTCATCTTTCATCTTTCCGCATTGTTTCATCTTTCATCTTTCCGCATTGTTTCATCTTTCATCTTTCCGCATTGTTTCATCTTTCATCTTTCCGCATTGTTTCATCTTTCATCTTTCCGCATTGTTTCATCTTTCATCTTTCCGCATTCTTTCATCTTTCATCTTCCGCATTCTTTCATCTTTCATCTTTCCGCATTGTTTCATCTTTCATCTTTCCGCATTTTTTCATCTTTCATCTTTCCGGATTGTTTCATCTTACATCTTTCCGCATTTTTTCATCTTTCATCTTTCCGCATTGTTTCATCTTTCATCTTTCCGCATTGTTTCATCTTTCATCTTTCCGCATTGTTTCATCTTTCCGCATTTTTTCATCTTTCATCTTCCGCATTCTTTCATCTTTCATCTTTCCGCATTGTTTCATCTTTCATCTTTCCGCATTTTTTCATCTTTCATCTTTCCGCATTGTTTCATCTTTCATCTTTTCGAATTGTTTCATCTTTCATCTTTCCGCATTGTTTCATCTTTCATCTTTCCGCATTGTTTCATCTTTCATCTTTCCGCATTGTTTCATCTTTCATCTTTCCGCATTGTTTCATCTTTCATCTTTCCGCATTGTTTCATCTTTCATCTATCCGCATTGTTTCATCTTTCATCTTTCCGCATTGTTTCATCTTTCATCTTTTCGCATTGTTTCATCTTTCATCTTTCCGCATTGTTTCATCTTTCATCTTTCCGCATTGTTTCATCTTTCATCTTTCCGCATTGTTTCATCTTTTATCTTCCGCATTCTTTCATCTTTCATCTTTCCGCATTGTTTCATCTCTCATCTTTCCGCATTCTTTCATCTTTCATCTTTCCGCATTGTTTCATCTTTCATCTTTCCGCATTTTTTCATCTTTCATCTTTCCGCATTGTTTCATCTTTCATCTTTCCGCATTTTTTCATCTTTGATCTTTCCGCATTGTTTCATCTTTCATCTTTCCGCATTGTTTCATCTTTCATCTTTCCGCATTGTTTCATCTTTCATCTTTCCGCATTGTTTCATCTTTCATCTTTCCGCATTGTTTCATCTTTCATCTTTCCGCATTGTTTCATCTTTCATCTTTCCGCATTGTTTCATCTTTCATCTTTCCGCATTTTTTCATCTTTCATCTTTCATCTATCCGCATTGTTTCATCTTTCCGCATTGTTTCATCTTTCCGCATTGTTTCATCTTTCATCTTCCGCATTCTTTCATCTTTCATCTTTCCGCATTGTTTCATCTTTCATCTTTCCGCATTTTTTCATCTTTCATCTTTCCGCATTGTTTCATCTTTCATCTCTCCGCATTGTTTCATCTTTCATCTTTCCGCATTGTTTCATCTTTCATCTTTCCGAATTGTTTCATCTTTCATCTTTCCGCATTGTTTCATCTTTCATCTTTCCGCATTGTTTCATCTTTCATCTTTCCGCATTGTTTCATCTTTCATCTTTCCGCATTGTTTTATCTTTCATCTTTCCGCATTGTTTCATCTTTCATCTTTCCGCATTGTTTCATCTTTCATCTTTCCGCATTGTTTCATCTTTCATCTTCCGCATTCTTTCATCTTTCATCTTTCCGCATTGTTTCATCTTTCATCTTTCCGCATTTTTTCATCTTTCATCTTTCCGCATTGTTTCATCTTTCATCTTTCCGCATTTTTTCATCTTTCATCTTTCCGCATTGTTTCATCTTTCATCTTTCCGCATTGTTTCATCTTTCATCTTTCCGCATTGTTTCATCTTTCCGCATTGTTTCATCTTTCCGCATTGTTTCATCTTTCATCTTCCGCATTCTTTCATCTTTCATCTTTCCGCATTGTTTCATCTTTCATCTTTCCGCATTTTTTCATCTTTCATCTTTCCGCATTGTTTCATCTTTCATCTCTCCGCATTGTTTCATCTTTCATCTTTCCGCATTGTTTCATCTTTCATCTTTCCGCATTGTTTCATCTTTCATCTTTCCGCATTCTTTCATCTTTCATCTTTTCGCATTGTTTCATCTTTCATCTTTCCGCATTGTTTCATCTTTCATCTTTCCGCATTGTTTCATCTTTCATCTTTCCGCATTGTTTCATCTTTTATCTTCCGCATTCTTTCATCTTTCATCTTTCCGCATTGTTTCATCTCTCATCTTTCCGCATTCTTTCATCTTTCATCTTTCCGCATTGTTTCATCTTTCATCTTTCCGCATTTTTTCATCTTTGATCTTTCCGCATTGTTTCATCTTTCATCTTTCCGCATTGTTTCATCTTTCATCTTTCCGCATTGTTTCATCTTTCATCTTTCCGAATTGTTTCATCTTTCATCTTTCCGCATTGTTTCATCTTTCATCTTTCCGCATTGTTTCATCTTTCATCTTTCCGCATTGTTTCATCTTTCATCTTTCCGCATTGTTTCATCTTTCATCTTTCCGCATTGTTTCATCTTTCATCTTTCCGCATTGTTTCATCTTTCATCTTTCCGCATTGTTTCATCTTTCATCTTTCCGCATTCTTTCATCTTTCATCTTCCGCATTCTTTCATCTTTCATCTTTCCGCATTGTTTCATCTTTCATCTTTCCGCATTTTTTCATCTTTCATCTTTCCGGATTGTTTCATCTTACATCTTTCCGCATTTTTTCATCTTTCATCTTTCCGCATTGTTTCATCTTTCATCTTTCCGCATTGTTTCATCTTTCATCTTTCCGCATTGTTTCATCTTTCCGCATTTTTTCATCTTTCATCTTCCGCATTCTTTCATCTTTCATCTTTCCGCATTGTTTCATCTTTCATCTTTCCGCATTTTTTCATCTTTCATCTTTCCGCATTGTTTCATCTTTCATCTTTTCGAATTGTTTCATCTTTCATCTTTCCGCATTGTTTCATCTTTCATCTTTCCGCATTGTTTCATCTTTCATCTTTCCGCATTGTTTCATCTTTCATCTTTCCGCATTGTTTCATCTTTCATCTTTCCGCATTGTTTCATCTTTCATCTATCCGCATTGTTTCATCTTTCATCTTTCCGCATTGTTTCATCTTTCATCTTCCGCATTCTTTCATCTTTCATCTTTCCGCATTGTTTCATCTTTCATCTTTCCGCATTTTTTCATCTTTCATCTTTCCGCATTGTTTCATCTTTCATCTTTCCGCATTTTTTCATCTTTCATCTTTCCGCATTGTTTCATCTTTCATCTTTCCGCAATGTTTCATCTTTCCGCATTGTTTCATCTTTCATCTTCCGCATTCTTTCATCTTTCATCTTTCCGCATTGTTTCATCTTTCATCTTTCCGCATTTTTTCATCTTTCATCTTTCCGCATTGTTTCATCTTTCATCTTTCCGCATTGTTTCATCTTTCATCTTTCCGCATTGATTCATCTTTCATCTTTCCGCATTGTTTCTTCTTTCATCTTTCATCTTTTCGCATTGTTTCATCTTTCATCTTTCCGCATTGTTTCATCTTTCATCTTTCCGCATTGTTTCATCTTTCATCTTTCCGCATTGTTTCATCTTTTATCTTCCGCATTCTTTCATCTTTCATCTTTCCGCATTGTTTCATCTTTCATCTTTCCGCATTCTTTCATCTTTCATCTTTCCGCATTGTTTCATCTTTCATCTTTCCGCATTTTTTCATCTTTCAATTTCCGCATTGTTTCATCTTTCATCTTTCCGCATTGTTTCATCTTTCATCTTTCCGCATTGTTTCATTTTTCATCTTTCCGAATTGTTTCATCTTTCATCTTTCCGCATTGTTTCATCTTTCATCTTTCCGCATTGTTTCATCTTTCATCTTTCCGCATTGTTTCATCTTTCATCTTTCCGCATTGTTTCATCTTTCATCTTTCCGCATTGTTTCATCTTTCCGCATTGTTTCATCTTTCATCTTTCCTCATTGTTTCATCTTTCATCTTTCCGCATTGTTTCATCTTTCATCTTTCCGCATTGTTTCATCTTTCATCTTTCCGCATTGTTTCATCTTTCATATTTCCGCATTGTTTCATCTTTCATCTTTCCGCATTGTTTCATCTTTCATCTTTCCGCATTGTTTCATCTTTCATCTTTCCGCATTGTTTCATCTTTCATCTTTCCGCATTGTTTCATCTTTCATCTTTCCGCATTGTTTCATCTTTCATCTTTCCGCATTGTTTCATCTTTCATCTTTCCGCATTGTTTCATCTTTCCGCATTGTTTCATCTTTCATCTTTCCGCATTGTTTCATCTTTCATCTTTCCGCATTGTTTCATCTTTCATCTTTCCGCAATGTTTCATCTTTCATCTTTCCGCATTGTTTCATCTTTCATCTTTCCGCATTGTTTCATCTTTCATCTTTCCGCATTTTTTCATCTTTCATCTTTCCGCATTGTTTCATCTTTCATCTTTCCTCATTGTTTCATCTTTCATCTTTCCGCATTGTTTCATCTTTCATCTTTCCGCATTGTTTCATCTTTCATCTTTCCGCATTGTTTCATCTTTCATATTTCCGCATTGTTTCATCTTTCATCTTTCCGCATTGTTTCATCTTTCATCTTTCCGCATTGTTTCATCTTTCATCTTTCCGCATTGTTTCATCTTTCATCTTTCCGCATTGTTTCATCTTTCATCTTTCCGCATTGTTTCATCTTTCATCTTTCCGCATTGTTTCATCTTTCATCTTTCCGCATTGTTTCATCTTTCCGCATTGTTTCATCTTTCATCTTTCCGCATTGTTTCATCTTTCATCTTTCCGCATTCTTTCATCTTTCATCTTGCCGCATTGTTTCATCTTTCATCTTTCCGCATTGTTTCATCTTTCATCTTTCCGCATTGTTTCATCTTTCATCTTTCCGCATTTTTTCATCTTTCATCTTTCATCTATCCGCATTGTTTCATCTTTCCGCATTGTTTCATCTTTCCGCATTGTTTCATCTTTCCGCATTGTTTCATCTTTCATCTTTCCGCATTGTTTCATCTTTCATCTTTCCGCATTGTTTCATCTTTCATCTTTCCGCATTTTTTCATCTTTCATCTTTCCGCATTGTTTCATCTTTCATCTTTCCGCATTGTTTCATCTTTCATCTTTCCGCATTGTTTCATCTTTCATCTTTCCGAATTGTTTCATCTTTCATCTTTCCGCATTGTTTCATCTTTCATCTTTCCGCATTGTTTCATCTTTCATCTTTCCGAATTGTTTCATCTTTCATCTTTCCGCATTGTTTCATCTTTCATCGTTCCGCATTGTTTCATCTTTCATCTTTCCGCATTGTTTCATCTTTCATCTTTCCGCATTGTTTCATCTTTCATCTTCCGCATTCTTTCATCTTTCATCTTTCCGCATTGTTTCATCTTTCATCTTTCCGCATTTTTTCATCTTTCATCTTTCCGCATTGTTTCATCTTTCATCTTTCCGCATTTTTTCATCTTTCATCTTTCCGCATTGTTTCATCTTTCATCTTTCCGCATTGTTTCATCTTTCATCTTTCCGCATTGTTTCATCCTTTCCGCATTGTTTCATCTTTCATCTTCCGCATTGTTTCATCTTTCATCTTTCCGCATTGTTTCATCTTTCATCTTTCCGCATTTTTTCATCTTTCATCTTTCCGCATTGTTTCATCTTTCATCTCTCCGCATTGTTTCATCTTTCATCTTTCCGCATTGTTTCATCTTTCATCTTTCCGAATTGTTTCATCTTTCATCTTTCCGCATTCTTTCATCTTTCATCTTTTCGCATTGTTTCATCTTTCATCTTTCCGCATTGTTTCATCTTTCATCTTTCCGCATTGTTTCATCTTTCATCTTTCCGCATTGTTTCATCTTTTATCTTCCGCATTCTTTCATCTTTCATCTTTCCGCATTGTTTCATCTTTCATCTTTCCGCATTCTTTCATCTTTCATCTTTCCGCATTGTTTCATCTTTCATCTTTCCGCATTTTTTCATCTTTCATCTTTCCGCATTGTTTCATCTTTCATCTTTCCGCATTGTTTCATCTTTCATCTTTCCGCATTGTTTCATCTTTCATCTTTCCGAATTGTTTCATCTTTCATCTTTCCGCATTGTTTCATCTTTCATCTTTCCGCATTGTTTCATCTTTCATCTTTCCGCATTGTTTCATCTTTCATCTTTCCGCATTGTTTCATCTTTCATCTTTCCGCATTGTTTCATCTTTCATCTTTTCGCATTGTTTCATCTTTCATTTTTCCGCATTGTTTCATCTTTCATCTTTCCGCATTGTTTCATCTTTCATCTTTCCGCATTGTTTCATCTTTCATCTTTCCGCATTCTTTCATCTTTCATCTTCCGCATTCTTTCATCTTTCATCTTTCCGCATTGTTTCATCTTTCATCTTTCCGCATTTTTTCATCTTTCATCTTTCCGGATTGTTTCATCTTTCATCTTTCCGCATTTTTTCATCTTTCATCTTTCCGCATTGTTTCATCTTTCATCTTTCCGCATTGTTTCATCTTTCATCTTTCCGCATTGTTTCATCTTTCCGCATTTTTTCATCTTTCATCTTCCGCATTCTTTCATCTTTCATCTTTCCGCATTGTTTCATCTTTCATCTTTCCGCATTTTTTCATCTTTCATCTTTCCGCATTGTTTCATCTTTCATCTTTCCGCATTGTTTCATCTTTCATCTTTACGCATTGTTTCATCTTTCATCTTCCGCATTCTTTCATCTTTCATCTTTCCGCATTGTTTCATCTTTATCTTTCCGCATTTTTTCATCTTTCATCTTTCCGCATTGTTTCATCTTTCATCTTTCCGCATTTTTTCATCTTTCATCTTTCCGCATTGTTTCATCTTTCATCTTTCCGCATTTTTTCATCTTTCATCTTTCCGCATTGTTTCATCTTTCATCTTTCCGCATTGTTTCATCTTTCATCTTTCCGCATTGTTTCATCTTTCATCTTCCGCATTCTTTCATCTTTCATCTTTCCGCATTGTTTCATCTTTCATCTTTCTGCATTTTTTCATCTTTCATCTTTCCGCATTGTTTCATCTTTCATCTTTCCGCATTTTTTCATCTTTCATCTTTCCGCATTGTTTCATCTTTCATCTATCCGCATTGTTTCATCTTTCATCTTTCCGCATTGTTTCATCTTTCATCTTTCCGCATTGTTTCATCTTTCATCTTTCCGCATTGTTTCATCTTTCATCTTTCCGCATTGTTTCATCTTTCATCTTTCCGCATTGTTTCATCTTTCATCTTTCCGCATTGTTTCATCTTTCATTTTTCCGCATTGTTTCATCTTTCATCTTTCCGCATTGTTTCATCTTTCATCTTTCCGCATTGTTTCATCTTTCATCTTTCCGCATTGTTTCATCTTTCATCTTTCCGCATTGTTTCACCTATCCGCATTGTTTCGTCTTTCATCTTTATGCATTGTTTCATCTTTCATCTTTCCGCATTGTTTCATCTTTCATCTTTCCGCATTGTTTCATCTTTCATCTTTCCGCATTGTTTCATCTTTCATCTTTCCGCATTGTTTCATCTTTCATCTTTCCGCATTGTTTCATCTTTCATCTTTCCGCATTGTTTCATCTTTCATCTTTCCGCATTGTTTCATCTTTCCGCATTGATTCATCTCTCATCTTTCCTCATTGTTTCATCTTTCATCTTTCCGCATTGTTTCATCTTTCATCTTTCCGCATTGTTTCATCTTTCATCTTTCCGCATTGTTTCATCTTTCATATTTCCGCATTGTTTCATCTTTCATCTTTCCGCATTGTTTCATCTTTCATCTTTCCGCATTGTTTCATCTTTCCGCATTGTTTCATCTTTCATCTTTCCGCATTGTTTCATCTTTCATCTTTCCGCATTCTTTCATCTTTCATCTTTCCGCATTGTTTTATCTTTCATCTTTCCGCATTGTTTCATCTTTCCGCATTGTTTCATCTTTCCGCATTGTTTCATCTTTCCGCATTGTTTCATCTTTCCGCATTGTTTCATCTTTCCGCATTGTTTCATCTTTCCGCATTGTTTCATCTTTCCGCATTGTTTCATCTTTCCGCATTGTTTCATCTTTCCGCATTGTTTCATCTTTCCGCATTGTTTCATCTTTCCGCATTGTTTCATCTTTCCGCATTGTTTCATCTTTCCGCATTGTTTCATCTTTTCGCATTGTTTCATCTTTCCGCATTGTTTCATCTTTCCGCATTGTTTCATCTTTCCGCATTGTTTCATCTTTCCGCATTGTTTCATCTTTCCGCATTGTTTCATCTTTCCGCATTGTTTCATCTTTCCGCATTGTTTCATCTTTCCGCATTGTTTCATCTTTCCGCATTGTTTCATCTTTCATCTTTCCGCATTGTTTCATCTTTAATCTTTCCGCATTGTTTCATCTTTCATCTTTCCGCATTGTTTCATCTTTCATCTTCCGCATTCTTTCATCTTTCATCTTTCCGCATTGTTTCATCTTTCATCTTTCCGCATTTTTTCATCTTTCATCTTTCCGCATTGTTTCATCTTTCATCTTTCCGCATTGTTTCATCTTTCATCTTTCCGCATTGTTTCATCTTTCATCTTTCCGCATTGTTTCATCTTTCATCTTCCGCATTCTTTCATCTTTCATCTTTCCGCATTGTTTCATCTTTCATCTTTCCGCATTGTTTCATCTTTCCGCATTGTTTCATCTTTCCGCATTGTTTCATCTTTCCGCATTGTTTCATCTTTCATCTTTCCGCATTGTTTCATCTTTCATCTTTCCGCATTGTTTCATCTTTCATCTTTCCGCATTGTTTCATCTTTCATCTTTCCGCATTTTTTCATCTTTCATCTTTCCGCATTGTTTCATCTTTCATCTTTCCGCATTGTTTCATCTTTCATCTTTCCGCATTCTTTCATCTTTCATCTTTCCGCATTGTTTCATCTTTCATCTTTCCGCATTTTTTCATCTTTCATCTTTCCGCATTGTTTCATCTTTCATCTTTCCGCATTGTTTCATCTTTCATCTTTCCGCATTGTTTCATCTTTCATCTTTCCGCATTTTTTCATCTTTCATCTTTCCGCATTGTTTCATCTTTCATCTTTCCGCATTGTTTCATCTTTCATCTTTCCGCATTGTTTCATCTTTCATCTTTCCGAATTATTTCATCTTTCATCTTTCCGCATTGTTTCATCTTTCATCTTTCCGCATTGTTTCATCTTTCATCTTTCCGCATTGTTTCATCTTTCATCTTTCCGCATTGTTTCATCTTTCATCTTTCCGCATTGTTTCATCTTTCATCTTTCCGCATTGTTTCATCTTTCATCTTTCCGCATTGTTTCATCTTTCATCTTTCCGCATTGTTTCATCTTTCATATTTCCGCATTGTTTCATCTTTCATCTTTCCGCATTGTTTCATCTTTCATCTTTCCGCATTGTTTCATCTTTCCGCATTGTTTCATCTTTCATCTTTCCGCATTGTTTCATCTTTCATCTTTCCGCATTCTTTCATCTTTCATCTTTCCGCATTGTTTCATCTTTCATCTTTCCGTATTGTTTCATCTTTCCGCATTGTTTCATCTTTCCGCATTGTTTCATCTTTCCGCATTGTTTCATCTTTCCGCATTGTTTCATCTTTCCGCATTGTTTCATCTTTCCGCATGGTTTCATCTTTCCGCATTGTTTCATCTTTCCGCATTGTTTCATCTTTCCGCATTGTTTCATCTTTCCGCATTGTTTCATCTTTCCGCATTGTTTCATCTTTCCGCATTGTTTCATCTTTCCGCATTGTTTCATCTTTCCGCATTGTTTCATCTTTCCGCATTGTTTCATCTTTCCGCATTGTTTCATCTTTCCGCATTGTTTCATCTTTCCGCATTGTTTCATCTTTCCGCATTGTTTCATCTTTCCGCATTGTTTCATCTTTCCGCATTGTTTCATCTTTCCGCATTGTTTCATCTTTCCACATTGTTTCATCTTTCATCTTTCCGCATTGTTTCATCATTCATCTTTCCGCATTGTTTCATCTTTCATCTTTCCGCATTGTTTCATCTTTCATCTTTCCGCATTTTTTCATCTTTCATCTTTCCGCATTATTTCATCTTTCATCTTTCCGCATTGTTTCATCTTTCATCTTTCCGCATTGTTTCATCTTTAATCTTTCCGCATTGTTTCATCTTTCATCTTTCCGCATTGTTTCATCTTTCATCTTCCGCATTCTTTCATCTTTCATCTTTCCGCATTGTTTCATCTTTCATCTTTCCGCATTTTTTCATCTTTCATCTTTCCGCATTGTTTCATCTTTCATCTTTCCGCATTTTTTCATCTTTCATCTTTCCGCATTGTTTCATCTTTCATCTTTCCGCATTGTTTCATCTTTCATCTTTCCGCATTGTTTCATCTTTCCGCATTGTTTCATCTTTCCGCATTGTTTGATCTTTCCGCATTGTTTCATCTTTCCGCATTGTTTCATCTTTCCGCATTGTTTCATCTTTCCGCATTGTTTCATCTTTCCGCATTGTTTCATCTTTCCGCATTGTTTCATCTTTCCGCATTGTTTCATCTTTCATCTTTCCGCATTGTTTCATCTTTCCGCATTGTTTCATCTTTAATCTTTCCGCATTGTTTCATCTTTCATCTTTCCGCATTGTTTCATCTTTCATCTTCCGCATTCTTTCATCTTTCATCTTTCCGCATTGTTTCATCTTTCATCTTTCCGCATTTTTTCATCTTTCATCTTTCCGCATTGTTTCATCTTTCATCTTTCCGCATTGTTTCATCTTTCATCTTCCGCATTCTTTCATCTTTCATCTTTCCGCATTGTTTCATCTTTCATCTTTCCGCATTGTTTCATCTTTCCGCATTGTTTCATCTTTCCGCATTGTTTCATCTTTCCGCATTGTTTCATCTTTCCGCATTGTTTCATCTTTCATCTTTCCGCATTGTTTCATCTTTCATCTTTCCGCATTGTTTCATCTTTCATCTTTCCGCATTGTTTCATCTTTCATCTTTCCGCATTGTTTCATCTTTCATCTTTCCGCATTGTTTCATCTTTCATCTTTCCGCATTTTTTCATCTTTCATCTTTCCGCATTGTTTCATCTTTCATCTTTCCGCATTGTTTCATCTTTCATCTTTCCGCATTGTTTCATCTTTCCGCATTGTTTCATCTTTCCGCATTGTTTGATCTTTCCGCATTGTTTCATCTTTCCGCATTGTTTCATCTTTCCGCATTGTTTCATCTTTCCGCATTGTTTCATCTTTCCGCATTGTTTCATCTTTCATCTTTCCGCATTGTTTCATCTTTCATCTTTCCGCATTGTTTCATCTTTCCGCATTGTTTCATCTTTCATCTTTCCGCATTGTTTCATCTTTCATCTTTCCGCATTGTTTCATCTTTCATCTTTCCGCATTGTTTCATCTTTCATCTTCCGCATTCTTTCATCTTTCATCTTTCCGCATTGTTTCATCTTTCATCTTTCCGCATTGTTTCATCTTTCCGCATTGTTTCATCTTTCCGCATTGTTTCATCTTTCCGCATTGTTTCATCTTTCATCTTTCCGCATTGTTTCATCTTTCATCTTTCCGCATTGTTTCATCTTTCATCTTTCCGCATTGTTTCATCTTTCATCTTTCCGCATTGTTTCATCTTTCATCTTTCCGCATTGTTTCATCTTTCATCTTTCCGCATTGTTTCATCTTTCATCTTTCCGCATTTTTTCATCTTTCATCTTTCCGCATTGTTTCATCTTTCATCTTTCCGCATTGTTTCATCTTTCATCTTTCCGCATTGTTTCATCTTTCATCTTTCCGAATTGTTTCATCTTTCATCTTTCCGCATTGTTTCATCTTTCATCTTTCCGCATTTTTTCATCTTTCATCTTTCCGCATTGTTTCATCTTTCATCTTTCCGCATTGTTTCATCTTTCATCTTTCCGCATTCTTTCATCTTTCATCTTTCCGCATTGTTTCATCTTTCATCTTTCCGCATTTTTTCATCTTTCATCTTTCCGCATTGTTTCATCTTTCATCTTTCCGCATTGTTTCATCTTTCATCTTTCCGAATTGTTTCATCTTTCATCTTTCCGCATTGTTTCATCTTTCATCTTTCCGCATTGTTTCATCTTTCCGCATTGTTTCATCTTTCCGCATTGTTTGATCTTTCCGCATTGTTTCATCTTTCCGCATTGTTTCATCTGTCCGCATTGTTTCATCTTTCCGCATTGTTTCATCTTTCATCTTTCCGCATTGTTTCATCTTTCATCTTTCCGCATTGTTTCATCTTTCCGCATTGTTTCATCTTTCATCTTTCCGCATTGTTTCATCTTTCATCTTTCCGCATTGTTTCATCTTTCATCTTTCCGCATTGTTTCATCTTTCATCTTCCGCATTCTTTCATCTTTCATCTTTCCGCATTGTTTCATCTTTCATCTTTCCGCATTGTTTCATCTTTCCGCATTGTTTCATCTTTCCGCATTGTTTCATCTTTCCGCATTGTTTCATCTTTCATCTTTCCGCATTGTTTCATCTTTCATCTTTCCGCATTGTTTCATCTTTCATCTTTCCGCATTGTTTCATCTTTCATCTTTCCGCATTGTTTCATCTTTCATCTTTCCGCATTGTTTCATCTTTCATCTATCCGCATTGTTTCATCTTTCCGCATTGTTTCATCTTTCCGCATTGTTTCATCTTTCCGCATTGTTTCATCTTTCCGCATTGTTTCATCTTTCCGCATTGTTTCATCTTTCATCTTTCCGCATTGTTTCATCTTTCATCTTTCCGCATTGTTTCATCTTTCATCTTTCCGCATTGTTTCATCTTTCATCTTTCCGCATTGTTTCATCTTTCATCTTTCCGCAATGTTTCATCTTTCATCTTTCCGCATTGTTTCATCTTTCATCTTCCGCATTCTTTCATCTTTCATCTTGCCGCATTGTTTCATCTTTCATCTTTCCGCATTGTTTCATCTTTCATCTTTCCGCATTGTTTCATCTTTCATCTTTCCGCATTGTTTCATCTTTCCGCATTGTTTCATCTTTCATCTTTCCGCATTGTTTCATCTTTCATCTTTCCGCATTGTTTCATCTTTCATCTTTCCGCAATGTTTCATCTTTCATCTTTCCGCATTGTTTCATCTTTCATCTTCCGCATTCTTTCATCTTTCATCTTGCCGCATTGTTTCATCTTTCATCTTTCCGCATTGTTTCATCTTTCATCTTTCCGCATTGTTTCATCTTTCATGTTTCCGCATTTTTTCATCTTTCATCTTTCCGCATTGTTTCATCTTTCATCTATCCGCATTGTTTCATCTTTCCGCATTGTTTCATCTTTCCGCATTGTTTCATCTTTCCGCATGGTTTCATCTTTCCGCATTGTTTCATCTTTCCGCATTGTTTCATCTTTCCGCATTGTTTCATCTTTCCGCATTGTTTCATCTTTCCGCATTGTTTCATCTTTCCGCATTGTTTCATCTTTCCGCATTGTTTCATCTTTCCGCATTGTTTCATCTTTCCGCATTGTTTCATCTTTCCGCATTGTTTCATCTTTCCGCATTGTTTCATCTTTCCGCATTGTTTCATCTTTCCGCATTGTTTCATCTTTCCGCATTGTTTCATCTTTCCGCATTGTTTCATCTTTCATCTTTCCGCATTGTTTCATCATTCATCTTTCCGCATTGTTTCATCTTTCATCTTTCCGCATTGTTTCATCTTTCATCTTTCCGCATTTTTTCATCTTTCATCTTTCCGCATTATTTCATCTTTCATCTTTCCGCATTGTTTCATCTTTCATCTTTCCGCATTGTTTCATCTTTAATCTTTCCGCATTGTTTCATCTTTCATCTTTCCGCATTGTTTCATCTTTCATCTTCCGCATTCTTTCATCTTTCATCTTTCCGCATTGTTTCATCTTTCATCTTTCCGCATTTTTTCATCTTTCATCTTTCCGCATTGTTTCATCTTTCATCTTTCCGCATTTTTTCATCTTTCATCTTTCCGCATTGTTTCATCTTTCATCTTTCCGCATTGTTTCATCTTTCATCTTTCCGCATTGTTTCATCTTTCCGCATTGTTTCATCTTTCCGCATTGTTTGATCTTTCCGCATTGTTTCATCTTTCCGCATTGTTTCATCTTTCCGCATTGTTTCATCTTTCCGCATTGTTTCATCTTTCATCTTTCCGCATTGTTTCATCTTTCATCTTTCCGCATTGTTTCATCTTTCCGCATTGTTTCATCTTTCATCTTTCCGCATTGTTTCATCTTTCATCTTTCCGCATTGTTTCATCTTTCATCTTTCCGCATTGTTTCATCTTTCATCTTCCGCATTCTTTCATCTTTCATCTTTCCGCATTGTTTCATCTTTCATCTTTCCGCATTGTTTCATCTTTCCGCATTGTTTCATCTTTCCGCATTGTTTCATCTTTCCGCATTGTTTCATCTTTCATCTTTCCGCATTGTTTCATCTTTCATCTTTCCGCATTGTTTCATCTTTCATCTTTCCGCATTGTTTCATCTTTCATCTTTCCGCATTGTTTCATCTTTCATCTTTCCGCATTGTTTCATCTTTCATCTATCCGCATTGTTTCATCTTTCCGCATTGTTTCATCTTTCCGCATTGTTTCATCTTTCCGCATTGTTTCATCTTTCCGCATTGTTTCATCTTTCATCTTTCCGCATTGTTTCATCTTTCATCTTTCCGCATTGTTTCATCTTTCATCTTTCCGCATTGTTTCATCTTTCATCTTTCCGCATTGTTTCATCTTTCATCTTTCCGCAATGTTTCATCTTTCATCTTTCCGCATTGTTTCATCTTTCATCTTCCGCATTCTTTCATCTTTCATCTTGCCGCATTGTTTCATCTTTCATCTTTCCGCATTGTTTCATCTTTCATCTTTCCGCATTGTTTCATCTTTCATCTTTCCGCATTGTTTCATCTTTCCGCATTGTTTCATCTTTCATCTTTCCGCATTGTTTCATCTTTCATCTTTCCGCATTGTTTCATCTTTCATCTTTCCGCAATGTTTCATCTTTCATCTTTCCGCATTGTTTCATCTTTCATCTTCCGCATTCTTTCATCTTTCATCTTGCCGCATTGTTTCATCTTTCATCTTTCCGCATTGTTTCATCTTTCATCTTTCCGCATTGTTTCATCTTTCATGTTTCCGCATTTTTTCATCTTTCATCTTTCCGCATTGTTTCATCTTTCATCTATCCGCATTGTTTCATCTTTCCGCATTGTTTCATCTTTCCGCATTGTTTCATCTTTCCGCATTGTTTCATCTTTCCGCATTGTTTCATCTTTCATCTTTCCGCATTGTTTCATCTTTCATCTTTCCGCATTGTTTCATCTTTCATCTTTCCGCATTGTTTCATCTTTCATCTTTCCGCATTGTTTCATCTTTCATCTTTCCGCATTGTTTCATCTTTCATCTTTCCGCATTGTTTCATCTTTCATCTTTCCGCATTGTTTCATCTTTCATCTTTCCGCATTGTTTCATCTTTCATCTTTCCGCATTTTTTCATCTTTCATCTTTCCGCATTGTTTCATCTTTCATCTTTCCGCATTGTTTCATCTTTCATCTTTCCGCATTGTTTCATCTTTCATCTTTCCGAATTGTTTCATCTTTCATCTTTCCGCATTGTTTCATCTTTCATCTTTCCGCATTGTTTCATCTTTCATCTTTCCGCATTGTTTCATCTTTCATCTTTCCGCATTGTTTCATCTTTCATCTTTCCGCATTGTTTCATCTTTCATCTTTCCGCATTGTTTCATCTTTCATCTTTCCTCATTGTTTCATCTTTCATCTTTCCGCATTGTTTCATCTTTCCGCATTGTTTCATCTTTCATCTTTCCTCATTGTTTCATCTTTCATCTTTCCGCATTGTTTCATCTTTCATCTTTCCGCATTGTTTCATCTTTCATCTTTCCGCATTGTTTCATCTTTCATATTTCCGCATTGTTTCATCTTTCATCTTTCCGCATTGTTTCATCTTTCATCTTTCCGCATTGTTTCATCTTTCCGCATTGTTTCATCTTTCATCTTTCCGCATTGTTTCATCTTTCATCTTTCCGCATTCTTTCATCTTTCATCTTTCCGCATTGTTTCATCTTTCATCTTTCCGCATTGTTTCATCTTTCCGCATTGTTTCATCTTTCCGCATTGTTTCATCTTTCCGCATTGTTTCATCTTTCCGCATTGTTTCATCTTTCCGCATTGTTTCATCTTTCCGCATGGTTTCATCTTTCCGCATTGTTTCATCTTTCCGCATTGTTTCATCTTTCCGCATTGTTTCATCTTTCCGCATTGTTTCATCTTTCCGCATTGTTTCATCTTTCCGCATTGTTTCATCTTTCCGCATTGTTTCATCTTTCCGCATTGTTTCATCTTTCCGCATTGTTTCATCTTTCCGCATTGTTTCATCTTTCCGCATTGTTTCATCTTTCCGCATTGTTTCATCTTTCCGCATTGTTTCATCTTTCCGCATTGTTTCATCTTTCCGCATTGTTTCATCTTTCATCTTTCCGCATTGTTTCATCATTCATCTTTCCGCATTGTTTCATCTTTCATCTTTCCGCATTGTTTCATCTTTCATCTTTCCGCATTTTTTCATCTTTCATCTTTCCGCATTATTTCATCTTTCATCTTTCCGCATTGTTTCATCTTTCATCTTTCCGCATTGTTTCATCTTTAATCTTTCCGCATTGTTTCATCTTTCATCTTTCCGCATTGTTTCATCTTTCATCTTCCGCATTCTTTCATCTTTCATCTTTCCGCATTGTTTCATCTTTCATCTTTCCGCATTTTTTCATCTTTCATCTTTCCGCATTGTTTCATCTTTCATCTTTCCGCATTTTTTCATCTTTCATCTTTCCGCATTGTTTCATCTTTCATCTTTCCGCATTGTTTCATCTTTCATCTTTCCGCATTGTTTCATCTTTCCGCATTGTTTCATCTTTCCGCATTGTTTGATCTTTCCGCATTGTTTCATCTTTCCGCATTGTTTCATCTTTCCGCATTGTTTCATCTTTCCGCATTGTTTCATCTTTCATCTTTCCGCATTGTTTCATCTTTCATCTTTCCGCATTGTTTCATCTTTCCGCATTGTTTCATCTTTCATCTTTCCGCATTGTTTCATCTTTCATCTTTCCGCATTGTTTCATCTTTCATCTTTCCGCATTGTTTCATCTTTCATCTTTCCGCATTGTTTCATCTTTCATCTTTCCGCATTTTTTCATCTTTCATCTTTCCGCATTGTTTCATCTTTCATCTTTCCGCATTGTTTCATCTTTCATCTTTCCGCATTGTTTCATCTTTCATCTTTCCGAATTGTTTCATCTTTCATCTTTCCGCATTGTTTCATCTTTCATCTTTCCGCATTTTTTCATCTTTCATCTTTCCGCATTGTTTCATCTTTCATCTTTCCGCATTGTTTCATCTTTCATCTTTCCGCATTCTTTCATCTTTCATCTTTCCGCATTGTTTCATCTTTCATCTTTCCGCATTTTTTCATCTTTCATCTTTCCGCATTGTTTCATCTTTCATCTTTCCGCATTGTTTCATCTTTCATCTTTCCGAATTGTTTCATCTTTCATCTTTCCGAATTGTTTCATCTTTCATCTTTCCGCATTGTTTCATCTTTCATCTTTCCGCATTTTTTCATCTTTCATCTTTCCGCATTGTTTCATCTTTCATCTTTCCGCATTGTTTCATCTTTCATCTTTCCGCATTGTTTCATCTTTCATCTTTCCGCATTGTTTCATCTTTCATCTTTCCGCATTGTTTCATCATTCATCTTTCCGCATTGTTTCCTCTTTCATCTTTCCGCATTGTTTCATCTTTCATCTTTCCGCATTTTTTCATCTTTCATCTTTCCGCATTATTTCATCTTTCATCTTTCCGCATTGTTTCATCTTTCATCTTTCCGCATTGTTTCATCTTTAATCTTTCCGCATTGTTTCATCTTTCATCTTTCCGCATTGTTTCATCTTTCATCTTCCGCATTCTTTCATCTTTCATCTTTCCGCATTGTTTCATCTTTCATCTTTCCGCATTTTTTCATCTTTCATCTTTCCGCATTGTTTCATCTTTCATCTTTCCGCATTTTTTCATCTTTCATCTTTCCGCATTGTTTCATCTTTCATCTTTCCGCATTGTTTCATCTTTCATCTTTCCGCATTGTTTCATCTTTCCGCATTGTTTCATCTTTCCGCATTGTTTGATCTTTCCGCATTGTTTCATCTTTCCGCATTGTTTCATCTTTCCGCATTGTTTCATCTTTCCGCATTGTTTCATCTTTCATCTTTCCGCATTGTTTCATCTTTCATCTTTCCGCATTGTTTCATCTTTCCGCATTGTTTCATCTTTCATCTTTCCGCATTGTTTCATCTTTCATCTTTCCGCATTGTTTCATCTTTCATCTTTCCGCATTGTTTCATCTTTCATCTTCCGCATTCTTTCATCTTTCATCTTTCCGCATTGTTTCATCTTTCATCTTTCCGCATTGTTTCATCTTTCCGCATTGTTTCATCTTTCCGCATTGTTTCATCTTTCCGCATTGTTTCATCTTTCATCTTTCCGCATTGTTTCATCTTTCATCTTTCCGCATTGTTTCATCTTTCATCTTTCCGCATTGTTTCATCTTTCATCTTTCCGCATTGTTTCATCTTTCATCTTTCCGCATTGTTTCATCTTTCATCTATCCGCATTGTTTCATCTTTCCGCATTGTTTCATCTTTCCGCATTGTTTCATCTTTCCGCATTGTTTCATCTTTCCGCATTGTTTCATCTTTCATCTTTCCGCATTGTTTCATCTTTCATCTTTCCGCATTGTTTCATCTTTCATCTTTCCGCATTGTTTCATCTTTCATCTTTCCGCATTGTTTCATCTTTCATCTTTCCGCAATGTTTCATCTTTCATCTTTCCGCATTGTTTCATCTTTCATCTTCCGCATTCTTTCATCTTTCATCTTGCCGCATTGTTTCATCTTTCATCTTTCCGCATTGTTTCATCTTTCATCTTTCCGCATTGTTTCATCTTTCATCTTTCCGCATTGTTTCATCTTTCCGCATTGTTTCATCTTTCATCTTTCCGCATTGTTTCATCTTTCATCTTTCCGCATTGTTTCATCTTTCATCTTTCCGCAATGTTTCATCTTTCATCTTTCCGCATTGTTTCATCTTTCATCTTCCGCATTCTTTCATCTTTCATCTTGCCGCATTGTTTCATCTTTCATCTTTCCGCATTGTTTCATCTTTCATCTTTCCGCATTGTTTCATCTTTCATGTTTCCGCATTTTTTCATCTTTCATCTTTCCGCATTGTTTCATCTTTCATCTATCCGCATTGTTTCATCTTTCCGCATTGTTTCATCTTTCCGCATTGTTTCATCTTTCCGCATTGTTTCATCTTTCATCTTTCCGCATTGTTTCATCTTTCATCTTTCCGCATTGTTTCATCTTTCATCTTTCCGCATTGTTTCATCTTTCATCTTTCCGCATTGTTTCATCTTTCATCTTTCCGCATTGTTTCATCTTTCATCTTTCCGCATTGTTTCATCTTTCATCTTTCCGCATTGTTTCATCTTTCATCTTTCCGCATTGTTTCATCTTTCATCTTTCCGCATTTTTTCATCTTTCATCTTTCCGCATTGTTTCATCTTTCATCTTTCCGCATTGTTTCATCTTTCATCTTTCCGCATTGTTTCATCTTTCATCTTTCCGAATTGTTTCATCTTTCATCTTTCCGCATTGTTTCATCTTTCATCTTTCCGCATTGTTTCATCTTTCATCTTTCCGCATTGTTTCATCTTTCATCTTTCCGCATTGTTTCATCTTTCATCTTTCCGCATTGTTTCATCTTTCATCTTTCCGCATTGTTTCATCTTTCATCTTTCCTCATTGTTTCATCTTTCATCTTTCCGCATTGTTTCATCTTTCCGCATTGTTTCATCTTTCATCTTTCCTCATTGTTTCATCTTTCATCTTTCCGCATTGTTTCATCTTTCATCTTTCCGCATTGTTTCATCTTTCATCTTTCCGCATTGTTTCATCTTTCATATTTCCGCATTGTTTCATCTTTCATCTTTCCGCATTGTTTCATCTTTCATCTTTCCGCATTGTTTCATCTTTCCGCATTGTTTCATCTTTCATCTTTCCGCATTGTTTCATCTTTCATCTTTCCGCATTCTTTCATCTTTCATCTTTCCGCATTGTTTCATCTTTCATCTTTCCGCATTGTTTCATCTTTCCGCATTGTTTTATCTTTCCGCATTGTTTCATCTTTCCGCATTGTTTCATCTTTCCGCATTGTTTCATCTTTCCGCATTGTTTCATCTTTCCGCATGGTTTCATCTTTCCGCATTGTTTCATCTTTCCGCATGGTTTCATCTTTCCGCATTGTTTCATCTTTCCGCATTGTTTCATCTTTCCGCATTGTTTCATCTTTCCGCATTGTTTCATCTTTCCGCATTGTTTCATCTTTCCGCATTGTTTCATCTTTCCGCATTGTTTCATCTTTCCGCATTGTTTCATCTTTCCGCATTGTTTCATCTTTCCGCATTGTTTCATCTTTCCGCATTGTTTCATCTTTCATCTTTCCGCATTGTTTCATCATTCATCTTTCCGCATTGTTTCATCTTTCATCTTTCCGCATTGTTTCATCTTTCATCTTTCCGCATTTTTTCATCTTTCATCTTTCCGCATTATTTCATCTTTCATCTTTCCGCATTGTTTCATCTTTCATCTTTCCGCATTGTTTCATCTTTAATCTTTCCGCATTGTTTCATCTTTCATCTTTCCGCATTGTTTCATCTTTCATCTTCCGCATTCTTTCATCTTTCATCTTTCCGCATTGTTTCATCTTTCATCTTTCCGCATTTTTTCATCTTTCCGCATTGTTTCATCTTTCATCTTTCCGCATTGTTTCATCTTTCATCTTTCCGCATTGTTTCATCTTTCATCTTTCCGCAATGTTTCATCTTTCATCTTTCCGCATTGTTTCATCTTTCATCTTCCGCATTCTTTCATCTTTCATCTTGCCGCATTGTTTCATCTTTCATCTTTCCGCATTGTTTCATCTTTCATCTTTCCGCATTGTTTCATCTTTCATGTTTCCGCATTTTTTCATCTTTCATCTTTCCGCATTGTTTCATCTTTCATCTATCCGCATTGTTTCATCTTTCCGCATTGTTTCATCTTTCCGCATTGTTTCATCTTTCCGCATTGTTTCATCTTTCATCTTTCCGCATTGTTTCATCTTTCATCTTTCCGCATTGTTTCATCTTTCATCTTTCCGCATTGTTTCATCTTTCATCTTTCCGCATTGTTTCATCTTTCATCTTTCCGCATTGTTTCATCTTTCATCTTTCCGCATTGTTTCATCTTTCATCTTTCCGCATTGTTTCATCTTTCATCTTTCCGCATTGTTTCATCTTTCATCTTTCCGCATTTTTTCATCTTTCATCTTTCCGCATTGTTTCATCTTTCATCTTTCCGCATTGTTTCATCTTTCATCTTTCCGCATTGTTTCATCTTTCATCTTTCCGAATTGTTTCATCTTTCATCTTTCCGCATTGTTTCATCTTTCATCTTTCCGCATTGTTTCATCTTTCATCTTTCCGCATTGTTTCATCTTTCATCTTTCCGCATTGTTTCATCTTTCATCTTTCCGCATTGTTTCATCTTTCATCTTTCCGCATTGTTTCATCTTTCATCTTTCCTCATTGTTTCATCTTTCATCTTTCCGCATTGTTTCATCTTTCCGCATTGTTTCATCTTTCATCTTTCCTCATTGTTTCATCTTTCATCTTTCCGCATTGTTTCATCTTTCATCTTTCCGCATTGTTTCATCTTTCATCTTTCCGCATTGTTTCATCTTTCATATTTCCGCATTGTTTCATCTTTCATCTTTCCGCATTGTTTCATCTTTCATCTTTCCGCATTGTTTCATCTTTCCGCATTGTTTCATCTTTCATCTTTCCGCATTGTTTCATCTTTCATCTTTCCGCATTCTTTCATCTTTCATCTTTCCGCATTGTTTCATCTTTCATCTTTCCGCATTGTTTCATCTTTCCGCATTGTTTTATCTTTCCGCATTGTTTCATCTTTCCGCATTGTTTCATCTTTCCGCATTGTTTCATCTTTCCGCATTGTTTCATCTTTCCGCATGGTTTCATCTTTCCGCATTGTTTCATCTTTCCGCATGGTTTCATCTTTCCGCATTGTTTCATCTTTCCGCATTGTTTCATCTTTCCGCATTGTTTCATCTTTCCGCATTGTTTCATCTTTCCGCATTGTTTCATCTTTCCGCATTGTTTCATCTTTCCGCATTGTTTCATCTTTCCGCATTGTTTCATCTTTCCGCATTGTTTCATCTTTCCGCATTGTTTCATCTTTCCGCATTGTTTCATCTTTCATCTTTCCGCATTGTTTCATCATTCATCTTTCCGCATTGTTTCATCTTTCATCTTTCCGCATTGTTTCATCTTTCATCTTTCCGCATTTTTTCATCTTTCATCTTTCCGCATTATTTCATCTTTCATCTTTCCGCATTGTTTCATCTTTCATCTTTCCGCATTGTTTCATCTTTAATCTTTCCGCATTGTTTCATCTTTCATCTTTCCGCATTGTTTCATCTTTCATCTTCCGCATTCTTTCATCTTTCATCTTTCCGCATTGTTTCATCTTTCATCTTTCCGCATTTTTTCATCTTTCATCTTTCCGCATTGTTTCATCTTTCATCTTTCCGCATTTTTTCATCTTTCATCTTTCCGCATTGTTTCATCTTTCATCTTTCCGCATTGTTTCATCTTTCATCTTTCCGCATTGTTTCATCTTTCCGCATTGTTTCATCTTTCCGCATTGTTTGATCTTTCCGCATTGTTTCATCTTTCCGCATTGTTTCATCTTTCCGCATTGTTTCATCTTTCCGCATTGTTTCATCTTTCATCTTTCCGCATTGTTTCATCTTTCATCTTTCCGCATTGTTTCATCTTTCCGCATTGTTTCATCTTTCATCTTTCCGCATTGTTTCATCTTTCATCTTTCCGCATTGTTTCATCTTTCATCTTTCCGCATTGTTTCATCTTTCATCTTTCCGCATTGTTTCATCTTTCATCTTTCCGCATTTTTTCATCTTTCATCTTTCCGCATTGTTTCATCTTTCATCTTTCCGCATTGTTTCATCTTTCATCTTTCCGCATTGTTTCATCTTTCATCTTTCCGAATTGTTTCATCTTTCATCTTTCCGCATTGTTTCATCTTTCATCTTTCCGCATTTTTTCATCTTTCATCTTTCCGCATTGTTTCATCTTTCATCTTTCCGCATTGTTTCATCTTTCATCTTTCCGCATTCTTTCATCTTTCATCTTTCCGCATTGTTTCATCTTTCATCTTTCCGCATTTTTTCATCTTTCATCTTTCCGCATTGTTTCATCTTTCATCTTTCCGCATTGTTTCATCTTTCATCTTTCCGAATTGTTTCATCTTTCATCTTTCCGAATTGTTTCATCTTTCATCTTTCCGCATTGTTTCATCTTTCATCTTTCCGCATTTTTTCATCTTTCATCTTTCCGCATTGTTTCATCTTTCATCTTTCCGCATTGTTTCATCTTTCATCTTTCCGCATTGTTTCATCTTTCATCTTTCCGCATTGTTTCATCTTTCCACATTGTTTCATCTTTCATCTTCCGCATTCTTTCATCTTTCATCTTTCCGCATTGTTTCATCTTTCATCTTTCCGCAATGTTTCATCTTTCATCTTTCCGCATTGTTTCATCTTTCATCTTCCGCATTCTTTCATCTTTCATCTTGCCGCATTGTTTCATCTTTCATCTTTCCGCATTGTTTCATCTTTCATCTTTCCGCATTGTTTCATCTTTCATCTTTCCGCATTGTTTCATCTTTCATCTTTCCGCATTGTTTCATCTTTCATCTATCCGCATTGTTTCATCTTTCCGCATTGTTTCATCTTTCCGCATTCTTTCATCTTTCCGCATTGTTTCATCTTTCATCTTTCCGCATTGTTTCATCTTTCATCTTTCCGCATTGTTTCATCTTTCATCTTTCCGCATTGTTTCATCTTTCATCTTTCCGCATTGTTTCATCTTTCATCTTTCCGCAATGTTTCATCTTTCATCTTTCCGCATTGTTTCATCTTTCATCTTCCGCATTCTTTCATCTTTCATCTTGCCGCATTGTTTCATCTTTCATCTTTCCGCATTGTTTCATCTTTCATCTTTCCGCATTGTTTCATCTTTCATCTTTCCGCATTGTTTCATCTTTCCGCATTGTTTCATCTTTCATCTTTCCGCATTGTTTCATCTTTCATCTTTCCGCATTGTTTCATCTTTCATCTTTCCGCAATGTTTCATCTTTCATCTTTCCGCATTGTTTCATCTTTCATCTTCCGCATTCTTTCATCTTTCATCTTGCCGCATTGTTTCATCTTTCATCTTTCCGCATTGTTTCATCTTTCATCTTTCCGCATTGTTTCATCTTTCATGTTTCCGCATTTTTTCATCTTTCATCTTTCCGCATTGTTTCATCTTTCATCTATCCGCATTGTTTCATCTTTCCGCATTGTTTCATCTTTCCGCATTGTTTCATCTTTCCGCATTGTTTCATCTTTCCGCATTGTTTCATCTTTCCGCATTGTTTCATCTTTCCGCATTGTTTCATCTTTCCGCATTGTTTCATCTTTCATCTTTCCGCATTGTTTCATCTTTCATCTTTCCGCATTGTTTCATCTTTCATCTTTCCGCATTGTTTCATCTTTCATCTTTCCGCATTGTTTCATCTTTCATCTTTCCGCATTTTTTCATCTTTCATCTTTCCGCATTGTTTCATCTTTCATCTTTCCGCATTGTTTCATCTTTCATCTTTCCGCATTGTTTCATCTTTCATCTTTCCGAATTGTTTCATCTTTCATCTTTCCGCATTGTTTCATCTTTCATCTTTCCGCATTGTTTCATCTTTCATCTTTCCGCATTGTTTCATCTTTCATCTTTCCGCATTGTTTCATCTTTCATCTTTCCGCATTGTTTCATCTTTCATCTTTCCGCATTGTTTCATCTTTCATCTTTCCGCATTGTTTCATCTTTCATCTTTCCGCATTGTTTCATCTTTCCGCATTGTTTCATCTTTCCGCATTGTTTCATCTTTCATCTTCCGCATTGTTTCATCTTTCCGCATTGTTTCATCTTTCCGCATTGTTTCATCTTTCCGCATTGTTTCATCTTTCCGCATTGTTTCATCTTTCATCTTTCCGCATTGTTTCATCTTTCATCTTTCCGCATTGTTTCATCTTTCATCTTTCCGCATTGTTTCATCTTTCATCTTTCCGCATTGTTTCATCTTTCATCTTTCCGCATTGTTTCATCTTTCATATTTCCGCATTGTTTCATCTTTCATCTTTCCGCATTGTTTCATCTTTCATCTTTCCGCATTGTTTCATCTTTCCGCATTGTTTCATCTTTCATCTTTCCGCATTGTTTCATCTTTCATCTTTCCGCATTCTTTCATCTTTCATCTTTCCGCATTGTTTCATCTTTCATCTTTCCGCATTGTTTCATCTTTCATCTTTCCGCATTGTTTCATCTTTCATCTTTCCGCATTGTTTCATCTTTCATCTTTCCGCATTGTTTCATCTTTCATCTTTCCGCATTGTTTCATCTTTCATCTTTCCGCATTGTTTCATCTTTCATCTTTCCGCATTGTTTCATCTTTCCGCATTGTTTCATCTTTCCGCATTGTTTCATCTTTCATCTTTCCGCATTGTTTCATCTTTCATCTTTCCGCATTGTTTCATCTTTCATCTTTCCGAATTGTTTCATCTTTCATCTTTCCGCATTGTTTCATCTTTCATCTTTCCGCATTGTTTCATCTTTCATCTTTCCGCATTGTTTCATCTTTCATCTTTCCGCATTGTTTCATCTTTCATCTTTCCGCATTGTTTCATCTTTCATCTTTCCGCATTGTTTCATCTTTCATCTTTCCGCATTGTTTCATCTTTCATCTTTCCGCATTGTTTCATCTTTCATCTTTCCGCATTGTTTCATCTTTCATCTTTCCGCATTGTTTCATCTTTCATCTTTCCGCATTGTTTCATCTTTCATCTTTCCGCATTTTTTCATCTTTCATCTTTCCGCATTGTTTCATCTTTCCGCATTGTTTCATCTTTCATCTTTCCGCATTGTTTCATCTTTCATCTTTCCGCATTGTTTCATCTTTCATCTTTCCGCATTGTTTCATCTTTCATCTTCCGCATTCTTTCATCTTTCATCTTTCCGCATTGTTTCATCTTTCATCTTTCCGCATTGTTTCATCTTTCCGCATTGTTTCATCTTTCCGCATTGTTTCATCTTTCCGCATTGTTTCATCTTTCCGCATTGTTTCATCTTTCATCTTTCCGCATTGTTTCATCTTTCATCTTTCCGCATTGTTTCATCTTTCATCTTTCCGCATTGTTTCATCTTTCATCTTTCCGCATTGTTTCATCTTTCATCTTTCCGCATTGTTTCATCTTTCATCTTTCCGCATTTTTTCATCTTTCATCTTTCCGCATTGTTTCATCTTTCATCTTTCCGCATTGTTTCATCTTTCATCTTTCCGCATTGTTTCATCTTTCATCTTTCCGAATTGTTTCATCTTTCATCTTTCCGCATTGTTTCATCTTTCATCTTTCCGCATTTTTTCATCTTTCATCTTTCCGCATTGTTTCATCTTTCATCTTTCCGCATTGTTTCATCTTTCATCTTTCCGCATTCTTTCATCTTTCATCTTTCCGCATTGTTTCATCTTTCATCTTTCCGCATTTTTTCATCTTTCATCTTTCCGCATTGTTTCATCTTTCATCTTTCCGCATTGTTTCATCTTTCATCTTTCCGCATTGTTTCATCTTTCATCTTTCCGAATTGTTTCATCTTTCATCTTTCCGCATTGTTTCATCTTTCATCTTTCCGCATTTTTTCATCTTTCATCTTTCCGCATTGTTTCATCTTTCATCTTTCCGCATTGTTTCATCTTCATCTTTCCGCTTTGTTTCATCTTTCATCTTTCCGCATTGTTTCATCTTTCCGCATTGTTTCATCTTTCATCTTCCGCATTCTTTCATCTTTCATCTTGCCGCATTGTTTCATCTTTCATCTTTCCGCATTGTTTCATCTTTCATCTTTCCGCATTGTTTCATCTTTCATCTTTCCGCATTGTTTCATCTTTCATCTTTCCGCATTGTTTCATCTTTCATCTATCCGCATTGTTTCATCTTTCCGCATTGTTTCATCTTTCCGCATTGTTTCATCTTTCATCTTTCCGCATTGTTTCATCTTTCATCTTTCCGCATTGTTTCATCTTTCATCTTTCCGCATTGTTTCATCTTTCATCTTTCCGCATTGTTTCATCTTTCATCTTTCCGCAATGTTTCATCTTTCATCTTTCCGCATTGTTTCATCATTCATCTTCCGCATTCTTTCATCTTTCATCTTGCCGCATTGTTTCATCTTTCATCTTTCCGCATTGTTTCATCTTTCATCTTTCCGCATTGTTTCATCTTTCATCTTTCCGCATTGTTTCATCTTTCCGCATTGTTTCATCTTTCATCTTTCCGCATTCTTTCATCTTTCATCTTGCCGCATTGTTTCATCTTTCATCTTTCCGCATTGTTTCATCTTTCATCTTTCCGCATTGTTTCATCTTTCATGTTTCCGCATTTTTTCATCTTTCATCTTTCCGCATTGTTTCATCTTTCATCTATCCGCATTGTTTCATCTTTCCGCATTGTTTCATCTTTCCGCATTGTTTTATCTTTCCGCATTGTTTCATCTTTCCGCATTGTTTCATCTTTCCGCATTGTTTCATCTTTCCGCATTGTTTCATCTTTCCGCATTGTTTCATCTTTCCGCATTGTTTCATCTTTCATCTTTCCGCATTGTTTCATCTTTCATCTTTCCGCATTGTTTCATCTTTCATCTTTCCGCATTGTTTCATCTTTCATCTTTCCGCATTGTTTCATCTTTCATCTTTCCGCATTTTTTCATCTTTCATCTTTCCGCATTGTTTCATCTTTCATCTTTCCGCATTGTTTCATCTTTCATCTTTCCGCATTGTTTCATCTTTCATCTTTCCGAATTGTTTCATCTTTCATCTTTCCGCATTGTTTCATCTTTCATCTTTCCGCATTGTTTCATCTTTCATCTTTCCGCATTGTTTCATCTTTCATCTTCCCGCATTGTTTCATCTTTCATCTTTCCGCATTGTTTCATCTTTCATCTTTCCGCATTGTTTCATCTTTCATCTTTCCGCATTGTTTCATCTTTCATCTTTCCGCATTGTTTCATCTTTCATCTTCCGCATTCTTTCATCTTTCATCTTTCCGCATTGTTTCATCTTTCATCTTTCCGCATTTTTTCATCTTTCATCTTTCCGCATTGTTTCATCTTTCATCTTTCCGCATTTTTTCATCTTTCATCTTTCCGCATTGTTTCATCTTTCATCTTTCCGCATTGTTTCATCTTTCATCTTTCCGCATTGTTTCATCTTTCCGCATTGTTTCATCTTTCCGCATTGTTTCATCTTTCATCTTCCGCATTCTTTCATCTTTCATCTTTCCGCATTGTTTCATCTTTCATCTTTCCGCATTTTTTCATCTTTCATCTTTCCGCATTGTTTCATCTTTCATCTTTCCGCATTGTTTCATCTTTCATCTTTCCGCATTGTTTCATCTTTCATCTTTCCGCATTCTTTCATCTTTCATCTTTTCGCATTGTTTCATCTTTCATCTTTCCGCATTGTTTCATCTTTCCGCATTGTTTCATCTTTCCGCATTGTTTCATCTTTCCGCATTGTTTCATCTTTCCGCATTGTTTCATCTTTCCGCATTGTTTCATCTTTCCGCATTGTTTCATCTTTCCGCATTGTTTCATCTTTCCGCATTGTTTCATCTTTCCGCATTGTTTCATCTTTCCGCATTGTTTCATCTTTCCGCATTGTTTCATCTTTCATCTTTCCGCATTGTTTCATCTTTCATCTTTCCGCATTGTTTCATCTTTCCGAATTGTTTCATCTTTCATCTTTCCGCATTGTTTCATCTTTCATCTTTCCGCATTGTTTCATCTTTCATCTTTCCGCATTTTTTCATCTTTCATCTTTCCGCATTGTTTCATCTTTCCGCATTGTTTCATCTTTCCGCATTGTTTCATCTTTCCGCATTGTTTCATCTTTCCGCATTGTTTCATCTTTCCGCATTGTTTCATCTTTCCGCATTGTTTCATCTTTCCGCATTGTTTCATCTTTCCGCATTGTTTCATCTTTCCGCATTGTTTCATCTTTCATCTTCCGCATTCTTTCATCTTTCATCTTTCCGCATTGTTTCATCTTTCATCTTTCCGCATTCTTTCATCTTTCATCTTTCCGCATTCTTTCATCTTTCATCTTTCCGCATTGTTTCATCTTTCATCTTTCCGCATTTTTTCATCTTTCATCTTTCCGCATTGTTTCATCTTTCATCTTTCCGCATTGTTTCATCTTTCATCTTTCCGCATTGTTTCATCTTTCATCTTTCCGCATTGTATCATCTTTCATCTTTCCGCATTGTTTCATCTTTCATCTTTCCGCATTGTTTCATCTTTCATCTTTCCGCATTGTTTCATCTTTCATCTTTCCGCATTGTTTCATCTTTGATCTTTCCGCATTGTTTCATCTTTCACCTTTCCGCATTGTTTCATCTTTCATCTTTCCGCATTGTTTCATCTTTCCGCATTGTTTCATCTTTCATCTTCCGCATTCTTTCATCTTTCATCTTTCCGCATTGTTTCATCTTTCATCTTTCCGCATTTTTTCATCTTTCATCTTTCCGCATTGTTTCATCTTTCATCTTTCCGCATTTTTTCATCTTTCATCTTTCCCCATTGTTTTATCTTTCATCTTTCCGCATTGTTTCATCTTTCATCTTTCCGCATTGTTTCATCTTTCATCTTTCCGCATTGTTTCATCTTTCCGCATTGTTTCATCTTTCCGCATTGTTTCATCTTTCATCTTCCGCATTCTTTCATCTTTCATCTTTCCGCATTGTTTCATCTTTCATCTTTCTGCATTTTTTCATCTTTCATCTTTCCGCATTGTTTCATCTTTCATCTTTCCGCATTGTTTCATCTTTCATCTTTCCGCATTGTTTCATCTTTCATCTTTCCGCATTGTTTCATCTTTCATCTTTCCGCATTGTTTCATCTTTCATCTTTCCGCATTGTTTCATCTTTCAGCATTGTTTCATATTTCATCTTTCCGCATTGTTTCATCTTTCATCTTTCCGCATTGTTTCATCTTTCATCTTTCCGCATTGTTTCATCTTTCCGCATTGTTTCATCTTTCATCTTTCCGCATTGTTTCATCTTTCATCTTTCCGCATTGTTTCATCTTTCATCTTTCCGCAATGTTTCATCTTTCATCTTTCCGCATTGTTTCATCTTTCATCTTCCGCATTCTTTCATCTTTCATCTTTCCGCATTGTTTCATCTTTCATCTTTCCGCATTGTTTCATCTTTCATCTTTCCGCATTGTTTCATCTTTCAACTTTCCGCATTGTTTCATCTTTCATCTTCCCGCATTGTTTCATCTTTCATCTTTCCGCATTGTTTCATCTTTCATCTTTCCGCATTGTTTCATCTTTCCGCATTGTTTCATCTTTCCGCATTGTTTCATCTTTCATCTTTCCGCATTGTTTCATCTTTTATCTTTCCGCATTGTTTCATCTTTCCGCATTGTTTCATCTTTCCGCATTGTTTCATCTTTCCGCATTGTTTCATCTTTCCGCATTGTTTCATCTTTCCGCATTGTTTCATCTTTCCGCATTGTTTCATCTTTCCGCATTGTTTCATCTTTCCGCATTGTTTCATCTTTCCGCATTGTTTCATCTTTCCGCATTGTTTCATCTTTCCGCATTGTTTCATCTTTCCTCTTTCCGCATTGTTTCATCTTTCATCTTTCAGCATTGTTTCATCTTTCCGCATTGTTTCATCTTTCATCTTTCCGCATTGTTTCATCTTTCATCTTTCCGCATTGTTTCATCTTTCATCTTTCCGCATTGTTTCATCTTTCATCTTTCCGCATTGTTTCATCTTTCACCTTTCCGCATTGTTTCATCTTTCATCTTTCCGCATTGTTTCATCTTTCCGCATTGTTTCATCTTTCCGCATTGTTTCATCTTTCCGCATTGTTTCATCTTTCCGCATTGTTTCATCTTTCATCTTTCCGCATTGTTTCATCTTTCATCTTTCCGCATTGTTTCATCTTTCATCTTTCCGCATTGTTTCATCTTTCATCTTTCCGCATTGTTTCATCTTTCATCTTTCCGCATTGTTTCATCTTTCCGCATTGTTTCATCTTTCCGCATTGTTTCATCTTTCCGCATTGTTTCATCTTTCCGCATTGTTTCATCTTTCCGCATTGTTTCATCTTTCCGCATTGTTTCATCTTTCCGCATTGTTTCATCTTTCCGCATTGTTTCATCTTTCCGCATTGTTTCATCTTTCCGCATTGTTTCATCTTTCCGCATTGTTTCATCTTTCCGCATTGTTTCATCTTTCCGCATTGTTTCATCTTTCCGCATTGTTTCATCTTTCCGCATTGTTTCATCTTTCCGCATTGTTTCATCTTTCCGCATTGTTTCATCTTTCCGCATTGTTTCATCTTTCCGCATTGTTTCATCTTTCCGCATTGTTTCATCTTTCCGCATTGTTTCATCTTTCCGCATAGTTTCATCTTTCCGCATTGTTTCATCTTTCCGCATTGTTTCATCTTTCCGCATTGTTTCATCTTTCCGCATTGTTTCATCTTTCCGCATTGTTTCATCTTTCATCTTTCCGCGTTGTTTCATCTTTCATCTTTCCGCATTGTTTCATCTTTCCGAATTGTTTCATCTTTCATCTTTCCGCATTGTTTCATCTTTCATCTTTCCGCATTGTTTAATCTTTCATCTTTCCGCATTTTTTCATCTTTCATCTTTCCGCATTGTTTCATCTTTCCGCATTGTTTCATTTTTCCGCATTGTTTCATCTTTCCGCATTGTTTCATCTTTCCGCATTGTTTCATCTTTCCGCATTGTTTCATCTTTCCGCATTGTTTCATCTTTCCGCATTGTTTCATCTTTCCGCATTGTTTCATCTTTCCGCATCGTTTCATCTTTCCGCATTGTTTCATCTTTCCGCATTGTTTCATCTTTCCGCATTGTTTCATCTTTCCGCATTGTTTCATCTTTCCGCATTGTTTCATCTTTCATCTTTCCGCATTGTTTCATCTTTCATCTTTCCGAATTGTTTCATCTTTCATCTTTCCGCATTGTTTCATCTTTCATCTTTCCGCATTGTTTCATCTTTCATCTTTCCGCATTGTTTCATCTTTCATCTTTCCGCATTGTTTCATCTTTCATCTTTCCGCATTCTTTCATCTTTCATCTTCCGCATTCTTTCATCTTTCATCTTTCCGCATTGTTTCATCTTTCGTCTTTCCGCATATTTTCATCTTTCATCTTTCCGCATTGTTTCATCTTTCATCTTTCCGCATTTGTTCATCTTTCATCTTTCCGCATTGTTTCATCTTTCATCTTTCCGCATTGTTTCATCTTTCCGCATTGTTTCATCTTTCATCTTCCGCATTCTTTCATCTTTCATCTTTCCGCATTGTTTCATCTTTCATCTTTCCGCATTGTTTCATCTTTCCGCATTGTTTCATCTTTCATCTTTCCGCATTGTTTCATCTTTCATCTTTCCGCATTGTTTCATCTTTCCGCATTGTTTCATCTTTCCGCATTGTTTCATCTTTCCGCATTGTTTCATCTTTCCGCATTGTTTCATCTTTCCGCATTGTTTCATCTTTCCGCATTGTTTCATCTTTCCGCATTGTTTCATCTTTCCGCATTGTTTCATCTTTCCGCATTGTTTCATCTTTCCGCATTGTTTCATCTTTCCGCATTGTTTCAACTTTCCGCATTGTTTCATCTTTCATCTTTCCGCATTGTTTCATCTTTCATCTTTCCGCATTGTTTCATCTTTCCGAATTGTTTCATCTTTCATCTTTCCGCATTGTTTCATCTTTCATCTTTCCGCATTGTTTCATCTTTCATCTTTCCGCATTTTTTCATCTTTCATCTTTCCGCATTGTTTCATCTTTCCGCATTGTTTCATCTTTCCGCATTGTTTCATCTTTCCGCATTGTTTCATCTTTCCGCATTGTTTCATCTTTCATCTTTCCGCATTGTTTCATCTTTCATCTTTCCGCATTGTTTCATCTTTCATTTTTCCGCATTGTTTCATTTTTCATCTTTCCGCATTGTTTCATCTTTCCGCATTGTTTCATCTTTCATCTTCCGCATTCTTTCATCTTTCATCTTTCCGCATTGTTTCATCTTTCATCTTTCCGCATTCTTTCATCTTTCATCTTTCCGCATTGTTTCATCATTCATCTTTCCGCATTTTTTCATCTTTCATCTTTCCGCATTGTTTCATCTTTCATCTTTCCGCATTGTTTCATCTTTCATCTTTCCGCATTGTTTAATCTTTCATCTTTCCGCATTTTTTCATCTTTCATCTTTCCGCATGGTTTCATCTTTCCGCATTGTTTCATCTTTCCGCATTGTTTCATCTTTCCGCATTGTTTCATCTTTCCGCATTGTTTCATCTTTCCGCATCTATTCATCTTTCCGCATTGTTTCATCTTTCCGCATTGTTTCATCTTTCCGCATTGTTTCATCTTTCCGCATTGTTTCATCTTTCCGCATTGTTTCATCTTTCATCTTTCCGCATTGTTTCATCTTTCATCTTTCCGAATTGTTTCATCTTTCATCTTTCCGCATTGTTTCATCTTTCATCTTTCCGCATTGTTTCATCTTTCATCTTTCCGCATTGTTTCATCTTTCATCTTTCCGCATTGTTTCATCTTTCCGCATTCTTTCATCTTTCATCTTCCGCATTCTTTCATCTTTCATCTTTCCGCATTGTTTCATCTTTCATCTTTCCGCATTTTTTCATCTTTCATCTTTCCGCATTGTTTCATCTTTCATCTTTCCGCATTTGTTCATCTTTCATCTTTCCGCATTGTTTCATCTTTCATCTTTCCGCATTGTTTCATCTTTCCGCATTGTTTCATCTTTCCGCATTGTTTCATCTTTCATCTTCCGCATTCTTTCATCTTTCATCTTTCCGCATTGTTTCATCTTTCATCTTTCCGCATTGTTTCATCTTTCCGCATTGTTTCATCTTTCCGCATTGTTTCATCTTTCCGCATTGTTTCATCTTTCCGCATTGTTTCATCTTTCCGCATTGTTTCATCTTTCCGCATTGTTTCATCTTTCCGCATTGTTTCATCTTTCCGCATTGTTTCATCTTTCCGCATTGTTTCATCTTTCCGCATTGTTTCATCTTTCCGCATTGTTTCATCTTTCCGCATTGTTTCATCTTTCCGCATTGTTTCATCTTTCCGCATTGTTTCATCTTTCCGCATTGTTTCATCTTTCCGCATTGTTTCATCTTTCCGCATTGTTTCATCTTTCCGCATTGTTTCATCTTTCCGCATTGTTTCATCTTTCCGCATTGTTTCATCTTTCCGCATTGTTTCATCTTTCCGCATTGTTTCATCTTTCCGCATTGTTTCATCTTTCCGCATTGTTTCATCTTTCCGCATTGTTTCATCTTTCCGCATTGTTTCATCTTTCATCTTTCCGCATTGTTTCATCTTTCATCTTTCCGCATTGTTTCATCTTTCCGAATTGTTTCATCTTTCATCTTTCCGCATTGTTTCATCTTTCATCTTTCCGCATTGTTTCATCTTTCATCGTTCCGCATTTTTTCATCTTTCATCTTTCCGCATTGTTTCATCTTTCCGCATTGTTTCATCTTTCCGCATTGTTTCATCTTTCCGCATTGTTTCATCTTTCCGCATTGTTTCATCTTTCCGCATTGTTTCATCTTTCCGCATTGTTTCATCTTTCATCTTTCCGCATTGTTTCATCTTTCCGCATTGTTTCATCTTTCATCTTCCGCATTCTTTCATCTTTCATCTTTCCGCATTGTTTCATCTTTCATCTTTCCGCATTCTTTCATCTTTCATCTTTCCGCATTCTTTCATCTTTCATCTTTCCGCATTGTTTCATCTTTCATCTTTCCGCATTTTTTCATCTTTCATCTTTCCGCATTGTTTCATCTTTCATCTTTCCGCATTGTTTCATCTTTCATCTTTCCGCATTGTTTCATCTTTCATCTTCCCGCATTGTATCATCTTTCATCTTTCCGCATTGTTTCATCTTTCATCTTTCCGCATTGTTTCATCTTTCATCTTTCCGCGTTGTTTCATCTTTCATCTTTCCGCATTGTTTCATCTTTGATCTTTCCGCATTGTTTCATCTTTCACCTTTCCGCATTGTTTCATCTTTCATCTTTCCGCATTGTTTCATCTTTCCGCATTGTTTCATCTTTCATCTTCCGCATTCTTTCATCTTTCATCTTTCCGCATTGTTTCATCTTTCATCTTTCCGCATTTTTTCATCTTTCATCTTTCCGCATTGTTTCATCTTTCATCTTTCCGCATTTTTTCATCTTTCATCTTTCCCCATTGTTTCATCTTTCATCTTTCCGCATTGTTTCATCTTTCATCTTTCCGCATTGTTTCATCTTTCATCTTTCCGCATTGTTTCATCTTTCCGCATTGTTTCATCTTTCCGCATTGTTTCATCTTTCATCTTCCGCATTCTTTCATCTTTCATCTTTCCGCATTGTTTCATCTTGCATCTTTCTGCATTTTTTCATCTTTCATCTTTCCGCATTGTTTCATCTTTCATCTTTCCGCATTGTTTCATCTTTCATCTTTCCGCATTGTTTCATCTTTCATCTTTCCGCATTGTTTCATCTTTCAGCATTGTTTCATATTTCATCTTTCCGCATTGTTTCATCTTTCATCTTTCCGCATTGTTTCATCTTTCATCTTTCCGCATTGTTTCATCTTTCCGCATTGTTTCATCTTTCATCTTTCCGCATTGTTTCATCTTTCATCTTTCCGCATTGTTTCATCTTTCATCTTTCCGCAATGTTTCATCTTTCATCTTTCCGCATTGTTTCATCTTTCATCTTCCGCATTCTTTCATCTTTCATCTTTCCGCATTGTTTCATCTTTCATCTTTCCGCATTGTTTCATCTTTCATCTTTCCGCATTGTTTCATCTTTCAACTTTCCGCATTGTTTCATCTTTCATCTTCCCGCATTGTTTCATCTTTCATCTTTCCGCATTGTTTCATCTTTCATCTTTCCGCATTGTTTCATCTTTCCGCATTGTTTCATCTTTCCGCATTGTTTCATCTTTCCGCATTGTTTCATCTTTCATCTTTCCGCATTGTTTCATCTTTTATCTTTCCGCATTGTTTCATCTTTCCGCATTGTTTCATCTTTCCGCATTGTTTCATCTTTCCGCATTGTTTCATCTTTCCGCATTGTTTCATCTTTCCGCATTGTTTCATCTTTCCGCATTGTTTCATCTTTCCGCATTGTTTCATCTTTCCGCATTGTTTCATCTTTCCGCATTGTTTCATCTTTCCGCATTGTTTCATCTTTCCGCATTGTTTCATCTTTCCGCATTGTTTCATCTTTCCGCATTGTTTCATCTTTCCGCATTGTTTCATCTTTCCGCATTGTTTCATCTTTCCGCATTGTTTCATCTTTCCGCATTGTTTCATCTTTCCGCATTGTTTCATCTTTCATCTTTCCGCATTGTTTCATCTTTCATCTTTCAGCATTGTTTCATCTTTCCGCATTGTTTCATCTTTCATCTTTCCGCATTGTTTCATCTTTCATCTTTCCGCATTGTTTCATCTTTCATCTTTCCGCATTGTTTCATCTTTCATCTTTCCGCATTGTTTCATCTTTCATCTTTCCGCATTGTTTCATCTTTCACCTTTCCGCATTGTTTCATCTTTCATCTTTCCGCATTGTTTCATCTTTCCGCATTGTTTCATCTTTCCGCATTGTTTCATCTTTCCGCATTGTTTCATCTTTCATCTTCCGCATTCTTTCATCTTTCATCTTTCCGCATTGTTTCATCTTTCATCTTTCCGCATTTTTTCATCTTTCATCTTTCCGCATTGTTTCATCTTTCATCTTTCCGCATTTTTTCATCTTTCATCTTTCCCCATTGTTTCATCTTTCATCTTTCCGCATTGTTTCATCTTTCATCTTTCCGCATTGTTTCATCTTTCATCTTTCCGCATTGTTTCATCTTTCCGCATTGTTTCATCTTTCCGCATTGTTTCATCTTTCCGCATTGTTTCATCTTTCATCTTCCGCATTCTTTCATCTTTCATCTTTCCGCATTGTTTCATCTTTCATCTTTCTGCATTTTTTCATCTTTCATCTTTCCGCATTGTTTCATCTTTCATCTTTCCGCATTGTTTCATCTTTCATCTTTCCGCATTGTTTCATCTTTCATCTTTCCGCATTGTTTCATCTTTCATCTTTCCGCATTGTTTCATCTTTCATCTTTCCGCATTGTTTCATCTTTCAGCATTGTTTCATATTTCATCTTTCCGCATTGTTTCATCTTTCATCTTTCAGCATTGTTTCATCTTTCATCTTTCCGCATTGTTTCATTTTTCCGCATTGTTTCATCTTTCATCTTTCCGCATTGTTTCATCTTTCATCTTTCCGCATTGTTTCATCTTTCATCTTTCCGCAATGTTTCATCTTTCATCTTTCCGCATTGTTTCATCTTTCATCTTCCGCATTCTTTCATCTTTCATCTTTCCGCATTGTTTCATCTTTCATCTTTCCGCATTGTTTCATCTTTCATCTTTCCGCATTGTTTCATCTTTCAACTTTCCGCATTGTTTCATCTTTCATCTTCCCGCATTGTTTCATCTTTCATCTTTCCGCATTGTTTCATCTTTCATCTTTCCGCATTGTTTCATCTTTCCGCATTGTTTCATCTTTCCGCATTGTTTCATCTTTCATCTTTCCGCATTGTTTCATCTTTCATCTTTCCGCATTGTTTCATCTTTCCGCATTGTTTCATCTTTCCGCATTGTTTCATCTTTCCGCATTGTTTCATCTTTCCGCATTGTTTCATCTTTCCGCATTGGTTCATCTTTCATCTTTCCGCATTGTTTCATCTTTCATCTTTCCGCATTGTTTCATCTTTCCGCATTGTTTCATCTTTCATCTTTCCGCATTGTTTCATCTTTCCGCATTGTTTCATCTTTCCGCATTGTTTCATCTTTCCGCATTGGTTCATCTTTCATCTTTCCGCATTGTTTCATCTTTCATCTTTCCGCATTGTTTCATCTTTCCGCATTGTTTCATCTTTCATCTTTCCGCATTGTTTCATCTTTCATCTTTCCGCATTGTTTCATCTTTCATCTTTCCGCATTGTTTCATCTTTCATCTTTCCGCATTGTTTCATCTTTCATCTTTCCGCATTGTTTCATCTTTCATCTTTCCGCATTGTTTCATCTTTCATCTTTCCGCATTGTTTCATCTTTCATCTTTCCGCATTGTTTCATCTTTCCGCATTGTTTCATCTTTCATCTTCCGCATTCTTTCATCTTTCATCTTTCCGCATTGTTTCATCTTTCATCTTTCCGCATTTTTTCATCTTTCATCTTTCCGCATTGTTTCATCTTTCATCTTTCCGCATTTTTTCATCTTTCACCTTTCCGCATTGTTTCATCTTTCATCTTTCCGCATTGTTTCATCTTTCATCTTTCCGCATTGTTTCATCTTTCATCTTTCCGCATTGTTTCATCTTTCCGCATTGTTTCATCTTTCATCTTCCGCATTCTTTCATCTTTCCGCATTCTTTCATCTTTCATCTTTCCGCATTGTTTCATCTTTCATCTTTCCGCATTGTTTCATCTTTCATCTTTCCGCATTGTTTCATCTTTCATCTTTCCGCATTGTTTCATCTTTCATCTTTCCGCATTGTTTCATCTTTCCGCATTGTTTCATCTTTCATCTTCCGCATTGTTTCATCTTTCATCTTTCCTTATTGTTTCATCTTTCATCTTTCCGCATTTTTTCATCTTTCATCTTTCCGCATTGTTTCATCTTTCATCTTTCCGCATTTTTTCATCTTTCATCTTTCCGCATTGTTTCATCTTTCATCTTTCCGCATTGTTTCATCTTTCATCTTTCCGCATTGTTTCATCTTTCCGCATTGTTTCATCTTTCATCTTCCGCATTCTTTCATCTTTCATCTTTCCGAATTGTTTCATCTTTCATCTTTCCGCATTGTTTCATCTTTCATCTTTCCGCATTGTTTCATCTTTCATCTTTCCGCATTGTTTCATCTTTCATCTTTCCGCATTGTTTCATCTTTCCGCATTGTTTCATCTTTCATCTTCCGCATTGTTTCATCTTTCATCTTTCCTTATTGTTTCATCTTTCATCATTCCGCATTTTTTCATCTTTCATCTTTCCGCATTGTTTCATCTTTCATCTTTCCGCATTGTGTCATCTTTCATCTTTCCGCATTTTTTCATCTTTCATCTTTCCGCATTGTTTCATCTTTCATCTTTCCGCATTGTTTCATCTTTCATCTTTCCGCATTGTTTCATCTTTCATCTTTCCGCATTGTTTCATCTTTCATCTTTCCGCATTGTTTCATCTTTCATCTTTCCGCATTGTTTCATCTTTCATCTTTCCGCATTGTTTCATCTTTCATCTTTCCGCATTGTTTCATCTTTCATCTTTCCGCAATGTTTCATCTTTCATCTTTCCGCATTGTTTCATCTTTCATCTTCCGCATTCTTTCATCTTTCATCTTGCCGCATTGTTTCATATTTCATCTTTCCGCATTGTTTCATCTTTCATCTTTCCGCATTGTTTCATCTTTCATCTTTCCGCATTGTTTCATCTTTCCGCATTGTTTCATCTTTCATCTTTCCGCATTGTTTCATCTTTCATCTTTCCGCATTGTTTCATCTTTCATCTTTCCGCAATGTTTCATCTTTCATCTTTCCGCATTGTTTCATCTTTCATCTTCCGCATTCTTTCATCTTTCATCTTGCCGCATTGTTTCATCTTTCATCTTTCCGCATTGTTTCATCTTTCATCTTTCCGCATTGTTTCATCTTTCATGTTTCCGCATTTTTTCATCTTTCATCTTTCCGCATTGTTTCATCTTTCATCTATCCGCATTGTTTCATCTTTCCGCATTGTTTCATCTTTCCGCATTGTTTCATCTTTCCGCATTGTTTCATCTTTCATCTTTCCGCATTGTTTCATCTTTCATCTTTCCGCATTGTTTCATCTTTCATCTTTCCGCATTGTTTCATCTTTCATCTTTCCGCATTGTTTCATCTTTCATCTTTCCGCATTTTTTCATCTTTCATCTTTCCGCATTGTTTCATCTTTCATCTTTCCGCATTGTTTCATCTTTCATCTTTCCGCATTGTTTCATCTTTCATCTTTCCGAATTGTTTCATCTTTCATCTTTCCGCATTGTTTCATCTTTCATCTTTCCGCATTGTTTCATCTTTCATCTTTCCGCATTGTTTCATCTTTCATCTTTCCGCATTGTTTCATCTTTCATCTTTCCGCATTGTTTCATCTTTCATCTTTCCGCATTGTTTCATCTTTCATCTTTCCGCATTGTTTCATCTTTCATCTTCCGCATTCTTTCATCTTTCATCTTTCCGCATTGTTTCATCTTTCATCTTTCCGCATTTTTTCATCTTTCATCTTTCCGCATTGTTTCATCTTTCATCTTTCCGCATTTTTTCATCTTTCATCTTTCCGCATTGTTTCATCTTTCATCTTTCCGCATTGTTTCATCTTTCATCTTTCCGCATTGTTTCATCTTTCCGCATTGTTTCATCTTTCCGCATTGTTTCATCTTTCATCTTCCGCATTCTTTCATCTTTCATCTTTCCGCATTGTTTCATCTTTCATCTTTCCGCATTTTTTCATCTTTCATCTTTCCGCATTGTTTCATCTTTCATCTTTCCGCATTGTTTCATCTTTCATCTTTCCGCATTGTTTCATCTTTCATCTTTCCGCATTCTTTCATCTTTCATCTTTTCGCATTGTTTCATCTTTCATCTTTCCGCATTGTTTCATCTTTCCGCATTGTTTCATCTTTCCGCATTGTTTCATCTTTCCGCATTGTTTCATCTTTCCGCATTGTTTCATCTTTCCGCATTGTTTCATCTTTCCGCATTGTTTCATCTTTCCGCATTGTTTCATCTTTCCGCATTGTTTCATCTTTCCGCATTGTTTCATCTTTCCGCATTGTTTCATCTTTCCGCATTGTTTCATCTTTCCGCATTGTTTCATCTTTCCGCATTGTTTCATCTTTCCGCATTGTTTCATCTTTCCGCATTGTTTCATCTTTCCGCATTGTTTCATCTTTCCGCATTGTTTCATCTTTCCGCATTGTTTCATCTTTCCGCATTGTTTCATCTTTCCGCATTGTTTCATCTTTCCGCATTGTTTCATCTTTCCGCATTGTTTCATCTTTCCGCATTGTTTCATCTTTCCGCATTGTTTCAGCTTTCCGCATTGTTTCATCTTTCATCTTTCCGCATTGTTTCATCTTTCATCTTTCCGCATTGTTTCATCTTTCCGAATTGTTTCATCTTTCATCTTTCCGCATTGTTTCATCTTTCATCTTTCCGCATTGTTTCATCTTTCATCTTTCCGCATTTTTTCATCTTTCATCTTTCCGCATTGTTTCATCTTTCCGCATTGTTTCATCTTTCCGCATTGTTTCATCTTTCCGCATTGTTTCATCTTTCCGCATTGTTTCATCTTTCCGCATTGTTTCATCTTTCCGCATTGTTTCATCTTTCCGCATTGTTTCATCTTTCCGCATTGTTTCATCTTTCCGCATTGTTTTATCTTTCATCTTCCGCATTCTTTCATCTTTCATCTTTCCGCATTGTTTCATCTTTCATCTTTCCGCATTCTTTCATCTTTCATCATTCCACATTGTTTCATCTTTCATCTATCCGCATTGTTTCATCTTTCCGCATTGTTTCATCTTTCCGCATTGTTTCATCTTTCCGCATTGTTTCATCTTTCATCTTTCCGCATTGTTTCATCTTTCATCTTTCCGCATTTTTTCATCTTTCATCTTTCCGCATTGTTTCATCTTTCATCTTTCCGCATTGTTTCATCTTTCATCTTTCCGCATTGTTTCATCTTTCCGCATTGTTTCATCTTTCATCTTCCGCATTCTTTCATCTTTCATCTTGCCGCATTGTTTCATCTTTCATCTTTCCGCATTGTTTCATCTTTCATCTTTCCGCATTGTTTCATCTTTCATCTTTCCGCATTGTTTCATCTTTCATCTTTCCGCATTGTTTCATCTTTCATCTATCCGCATTGTTTCATCTTTCCGCATTGTTTCATCTTTCCGCATTGTTTCATCTTTCCGCATTGTTTCATCTTTCATCTTTCCGCATTGTTTCATCTTTCATCTTTCCGCATTGTTTCATCTTTCATCTTTCCGCATTGTTTCATCTTTCATCTTTCCGCATTGTTTCATCTTTCATCTTTCCGCAATGTTTCATCTTTCATCTTTCCGCATTGTTTCATCTTTCATCTTCCGCATTCTTTCATCTTTCATCTTGCCGCATTGTTTCATATTTCATCTTTCCGCATTGTTTCATCTTTCATCTTTCCGCATTGTTTCATCTTTCATCTTTCCGCATTGTTTCATCTTTCCGCATTGTTTCATCTTTCATCTTTCCGCATTGTTTCATCTTTCATCTTTCCGCATTGTTTCATCTTTCATCTTTCCGCAATGTTTCATCTTTCATCTTTCCGCATTGTTTCATCTTTCATCTTCCGCATTCTTTCATCTTTCATCTTGCCGCATTGTTTCATCTTTCATCTTTCCGCATTGTTTCATCTTTCATCTTTCCGCATTGTTTCATCTTTCATGTTTCCGCATTTTTTCATCTTTCATCTTTCCGCATTGTTTCATCTTTCATCTATCCGCATTGTTTCATCTTTCCGCATTGTTTCATCTTTCCGCATTGTTTCATCTTTCCGCATTGTTTCATCTTTCATCTTTCCGCATTGTTTCATCTTTCATCTTTCCGCATTGTTTCATCTTTCATCTTTCCGCATTGTTTCATCTTTCATCTTTCCGCATTGTTTCATCTTTCATCTTTCCGCATTTTTTCATCTTTCATCTTTCCGCATTGTTTCATCTTTCATCTTTCCGCATTGTTTCATCTTTCATCTTTCCGCATTGTTTCATCTTTCATCTTTCCGAATTGTTTCATCTTTCATCTTTCCGCATTGTTTCATCTTTCATCTTTCCGCATTGTTTCATCTTTCATCTTTCCGCATTGTTTCATCTTTCATCTTTCCGCATTGTTTCATCTTTCATCTTTCCGCATTGTTTCATCTTTCATCTTTCCGCATTGTTTCATCTTTCATCTTTCCGCATTGTTTCATCTTTCATCTTTCCGCATTGTTTCATCTTTCATCTTCCGCATTCTTTCATCTTTCATCTTTCCGCATTGTTTCATCTTTCATCTTTCCGCATTTTTTCATCTTTCATCTTTCCGCATTGTTTCATCTTTCATCTTTCCGCATTTTTTCATCTTTCATCTTTCCGCATTGTTTCATCTTTCATCTTTCCGCATTGTTTCATCTTTCATCTTTCCGCATTGTTTCATCTTTCCGCATTGTTTCATCTTTCCGCATTGTTTCATCTTTCATCTTCCGCATTCTTTCATCTTTCATCTTTCCGCATTGTTTCATCTTTCATCTTTCCGCATTTTTTCATCTTTCATCTTTCCGCATTGTTTCATCTTTCATCTTTCCGCATTGTTTCATCTTTCATCTTTCCGCATTGTTTCATCTTTCATCTTTCCGCATTCTTTCATCTTTCATCTTTTCGCATTGTTTCATCTTTCATCTTTCCGCATTGTTTCATCTTTCCGCATTGTTTCATCTTTCCGCATTGTTTCATCTTTCCGCATTGTTTCATCTTTCCGCATTGTTTCATCTTTCCGCATTGTTTCATCTTTCCGCATTGTTTCATCTTTCCGCATTGTTTCATCTTTCCGCATTGTTTCATCTTTCCGCATTGTTTCATCTTTCCGCATTGTTTCATCTTTCCGCATTGTTTCATCTTTCCGCATTGTTTCATCTTTCCGCATTGTTTCATCTTTCCGCATTGTTTCATCTTTCCGCATTGTTTCATCTTTCCGCATTGTTTCATCTTTCCGCATTGTTTCATCTTTCCGCATTGTTTCATCTTTCCGCATTGTTTCATCTTTCCGCATTGTTTCATCTTTCCGCATTGTTTCATCTTTCCGCATTGTTTCAGCTTTCCGCATTGTTTCATCTTTCATCTTTCCGCATTGTTTCATCTTTCATCTTTCCGCATTGTTTCATCTTTCCGAATTGTTTCATCTTTCATCTTTCCGCATTGTTTCATCTTTCATCTTTCCGCATTGTTTCATCTTTCATCTTTCCGCATTTTTTCATCTTTCATCTTTCCGCATTGTTTCATCTTTCCGCATTGTTTCATCTTTCCGCATTGTTTCATCTTTCCGCATTGTTTCATCTTTCCGCATTGTTTCATCTTTCCGCATTGTTTCATCTTTCCGCATTGTTTCATCTTTCCGCATTGTTTCATCTTTCCGCATTGTTTCATCTTTCCGCATTGTTTCATCTTTCATCTTCCGCATTCTTTCATCTTTCATCTTTCCGCATTGTTTCATCTTTCATCTTTCCGCATTCTTTCATCTTTCATCATTCCGCATTGTTTCATCTTTCATCTTTCCGCATTTTTTCATCTTTCATCTTTCCGCATTGTTTCATCTTTCATCTTTCCGCATTGTTTCATCTTTCATCTTTCCGCATTGTTTCATCTTTCATCTTTCCGCATTGTATCATCTTTCATCTTTCCGCATTGTTTCATCTTTCATCTTTCCGCATTGTTTCATCTTTCATCTTTCCGCATTGTTTCATCTTTCATCTTTCCGCATTGTTTCATCTTTGATCTTTCCGCATTGTTTCATCTTTCACCTTTCCGCATTGTTTCATCTTTCATCTTTCCGCATTGTTTCATCTTTCCGCATTGTTTCATCTTTCATCTTCCGCATTCTTTCATCTTTCATCTTTCCGCATTGTTTCATCTTTCATCTTTCCGCATTTTTTCATCTTTCATCTTTCCGCATTGTTTCATCTTTCATCTTTCCGCATTTTTTCATCTTTCATCTTTCCCCATTGTTTTATCTTTCATCTTTCCGCATTGTTTCATCTTTCATCTTTCCGCATTGTTTCATCTTTCATCTTTCCGCATTGTTTCATCTTTCCGCATTGTTTCATCTTTCCGCATTGTTTCATCTTTCATCTTCCGCATTCTTTCATCTTTCATCTTTCCGCATTGTTTCATCTTTCATCTTTCTGCATTTTTTCATCTTTCATCTTTCCGCATTGTTTCATCTTTGATCTTTCCGCATTGTTTCATCTTTCACCTTTCCGCATTGTTTCATCTTTCATCTTTCCGCATTGTTTCATCTTTCCGCATTGTTTCATCTTTCATCTTCCGCATTCTTTCATCTTTCATCTTTCCGCATTGTTTCATCTTTCATCTTTCCGCATTTTTTCATCTTTCATCTTTCCGCATTGTTTCATCTTTCATCTTTCCGCATTTTTTCATCTTTCATCTTTCCCCATTGTTTTATCTTTCATCTTTCCGCATTGTTTCATCTTTCATCTTTCCGCATTGTTTCATCTTTCATCTTTCCGCATTGTTTCATCTTTCCGCATTGTTTCATCTTTCCGCATTGTTTCATCTTTCATCTTTCCGCATTGTTTCATCTTTCATCTTTCCGCATTGTTTCATCTTTCATCTTTCCGCATTGTTTCATCTTTCATCTTTCCGCATTGTTTCATCTTTCATCTTTCCGCATTGTTTCATCTTTCATCTTTCCGCATTGTTTCATCTTTCATCTTTCCGCATTGTTTCATCTTTCATCTTTCCGCATTGTTTCATCTTTCATCTTCCGCATTCTTTCATCTTTCATCTTTCCGCATTGTTTCATCTTTCATCTTTCCGCATTTTTTCATCTTTCATCTTTCCGCATTGTTTCATCTTTCATCTTTCCGCATTTTTTCATCTTTCATCTTTCCGCATTGTTTCATCTTTCATCTTTCCGCATTGTTTCATCTTTCATCTTTCCGCATTGTTTCATCTTTCCGCATTGTTTCATCTTTCCGCATTGTTTCATCTTTCATCTTCCGCATTCTTTCATCTTTCATCTTTCCGCATTGTTTCATCTTTCATCTTTCCGCATTTTTTCATCTTTCATCTTTCCGCATTGTTTCATCTTTCATCTTTCCGCATTGTTTCATCTTTCATCTTTCCGCATTGTTTCATCTTTCATCTTTCCGCATTCTTTCATCTTTCATCTTTTCGCATTGTTTCATCTTTCATCTTTCCGCATTGTTTCATCTTTCCGCATTGTTTCATCTTTCCGCATTGTTTCATCTTTCCGCATTGTTTCATCTTTCCGCATTGTTTCATCTTTCCGCATTGTTTCATCTTTCCGCATTGTTTCATCTTTCCGCATTGTTTCATCTTTCCGCATTGTTTCATCTTTCCGCATTGTTTCATCTTTCCGCATTGTTTCATCTTTCCGCATTGTTTCATCTTTCCGCATTGTTTCATCTTTCCGCATTGTTTCATCTTTCCGCATTGTTTCATCTTTCCGCATTGTTTCATCTTTCCGCATTGTTTCATCTTTCCGCATTGTTTCATCTTTCCGCATTGTTTCATCTTTCCGCATTGTTTCATCTTTCCGCATTGTTTCATCTTTCCGCATTGTTTCATCTTTCCGCATTGTTTCAGCTTTCCGCATTGTTTCATCTTTCATCTTTCCGCATTGTTTCATCTTTCATCTTTCCGCATTGTTTCATCTTTCCGAATTGTTTCATCTTTCATCTTTCCGCATTGTTTCATCTTTCATCTTTCCGCATTGTTTCATCTTTCATCTTTCCGCATTTTTTCATCTTTCATCTTTCCGCATTGTTTCATCTTTCCGCATTGTTTCATCTTTCCGCATTGTTTCATCTTTCCGCATTGTTTCATCTTTCCGCATTGTTTCATCTTTCCGCATTGTTTCATCTTTCCGCATTGTTTCATCTTTCCGCATTGTTTCATCTTTCCGCATTGTTTCATCTTTCCGCATTGTTTCATCTTTCATCTTCCGCATTCTTTCATCTTTCATCTTTCCGCATTGTTTCATCTTTCATCTTTCCGCATTCTTTCATCTTTCATCATTCCGCATTGTTTCATCTTTCATCTTTCCGCATTTTTTCATCTTTCATCTTTCCGCATTGTTTCATCTTTCATCTTTCCGCATTGTTTCATCTTTCATCTTTCCGCATTGTTTCATCTTTCATCTTTCCGCATTGTATCATCTTTCATCTTTCCGCATTGTTTCATCTTTCATCTTTCCGCATTGTTTCATCTTTCATCTTTCCGCATTGTTTCATCTTTCATCTTTCCGCATTGTTTCATCTTTGATCTTTCCGCATTGTTTCATCTTTCACCTTTCCGCATTGTTTCATCTTTCATCTTTCCGCATTGTTTCATCTTTCCGCATTGTTTCATCTTTCATCTTCCGCATTCTTTCATCTTTCATCTTTCCGCATTGTTTCATCTTTCATCTTTCCGCATTTTTTCATCTTTCATCTTTCCGCATTGTTTCATCTTTCATCTTTCCGCATTTTTTCATCTTTCATCTTTCCCCATTGTTTTATCTTTCATCTTTCCGCATTGTTTCATCTTTCATCTTTCCGCATTGTTTCATCTTTCATCTTTCCGCATTGTTTCATCTTTCCGCATTGTTTCATCTTTCCGCATTGTTTCATCTTTCATCTTCCGCATTCTTTCATCTTTCATCTTTCCGCATTGTTTCATCTTTCATCTTTCTGCATTTTTTCATCTTTCATCTTTCCGCATTGTTTCATCTTTCATCTTTCCGCATTGTTTCATCTTTCATCTTTCCGCATTGTTTCATCTTTCATCTTTCCGCATTGTTTCATCTTTCATCTTTCCGCATTGTTTCATCTTTCATCTTTCCGCATTGTTTCATCTTTCAGCATTGTTTCATATTTCATCTTTCCGCATTGTTTCATCTTTCATCTTTCCGCATTGTTTCATCTTTCATCTTTCCGCATTGTTTCATCTTTCCGCATTGATTCATCTTTCATCTTTCCGCATTGTTTCATCTTTCATCTTTCCGCATTGTTTCATCTTTCATCTTTCCGCAATGTTTCATCTTTCATCTTTCCGCATTGTTTCATCTTTCATCTTCCGCATTCTTTCATCTTTCATCTTTCCGCATTGTTTCATCTTTCATCTTTCCGCATTGTTTCATCTTTCACCTTTTCGCATTGTTTCATCTTTCAACTTTCCGCATTGTTTCATCTTTCATCTTCCCGCATTGTTTCATCTTTCATCTTTCCGCATTGTTTCATCTTTCATCTTTCCGCATTGTTTCATCTTTCCGCATTGTTTCATCTTTCATCTTTCCGCATTGTTTCATCTTTTATCTTTCCGCATTGTTTCATCTTTCCGCATTGTTTCATCTTTCCGCATTGTTTCATCTTTCCGCATTGTTTCATCTTTCCGCATTGTTTCATCTTTCCGCATTGTTTCATCTTTCCGCATTGTTTCATCTTTCCGCATTGTTTCATCTTTCCGCATTGTTTCATCTTTCCGCATTGTTTCATCTTTCCGCATTGTTTCATCTTTCCGCATTGTTTCATCTTTCCGCATTGTTTCATCTTTCCGCATTGTTTCATCTTTCATCTTTCCGCATTGTTTCATCTTTCATCTTTCAGCATTGTTTCATCTTTCCGCATTGTTTCATCTTTCATCTTTCCGCATTGTTTCATCTTTCATCTTTCCGCATTGTTTCATCTTTCATCTTTCCGCATTGTTTCATCTTTCATCTTTCCGCATTGTTTCATCTTTCACCTTTCCGCATTGTTTCATCTTTCATCTTTCCGCATTGTTTCATCTTTCCGCATTGTTTCATCTTTCCGCATTGTTTCATCTTTCCGCATTGTTTCATCTTTCCGCATTGTTTCATCTTTCATCTTCCGCATTCTTTCATCTTTCATCTTTCCGCGTTGTTTCATCTTTCCGCATTGTTTCATCTTTCCGCATTGTTTCATCTTTCATCTTTCCGCATTGTTTCATCTTTCATCTTTCCGCATTGTTTCATCTTTCATCTTTCCGCATTGTTTCATCTTTCATCTTTCCGCATTGTTTCATCTTTCATCTTTCCGCATTGTTTCATCTTTCATCTTTCCGCATTGTTTCATCTTTCCGCATTGTTTCATCTTTCCGCATTGTTTCATCTTTCCGCATTGTTTCATCTTTCCGCATTGTTTCATCTTTCCGCATTGTTTCATCTTTCCGCATTGTTTCATCTTTCATCTTTCCGCATTGTTTCATCTTTCATCTTTCCACATTGTTTCATCTTTCCGAATTGTTTCATCTTTCATCTTTCCGCATTGTTTCATCTTTCATCTTTCCGCATTGTTTCATCTTTCATCTTTCCGCATTGTTTCATCTTTGATCTTTCCGCATTGTTTCATCTTTCACCTTTCCGCATTGTTTCATCTTTCATCTTTCCGCATTGTTTCATCTTTCCGCATTGTTTCATCTTTCATCTTCCGCATTCTTTCATCTTTCATCTTTCCGCATTGTTTCATCTTTCATCTTTCCGCATTTTTTCATCTTTCATCTTTCCGCATTGTTTCATCTTTCATCTTTCCGCATTGTTTCATCTTTCATCTTCCGCATTCTTTCATCTTTCATCTTTCCGCATTGTTTCATCTTTCATCTTTCCGCATTTTTTCATCTTTCATCTTTCCGCATTGTTTCATCTTTCATCTTTCCGCATTTTTTCATCTTTCATCTTTCCCCATTGTTTCATCTTTCATCTTTCCGCATTGTTTCATCTTTCATCTTTCCGCATTGTTTCATCTTTCATCTTTCCGCATTGTTTCATCTTTCCGCATTGTTTCATCTTTCCGCATTGTTTCATCTTTCATCTTCCGCATTCTTTCATCTTTCATCTTTCCGCATTGTTTCATCTTTCATCTTTCTGCATTTTTTCATCTTTCATCTTTCCGCATTGTTTCATCTTTCATCTTTCCGCATTGTTTCATCTTTCATCTTTCCGCATTGTTTCATCTTTCATCTTTCCGCATTGTTTCATCTTTCATCTTTCCGCATTGTTTCATCTTTCATCTTTCCGCATTGTTTCATCTTTCAGCATTGTTTCATATTTCATCTTTCCGCATTGTTTCATCTTTCATATTTCCGCATTGTTTCATCTTTCATCTTTCCGCATTGTTTCATCTTTCCGCATTGTTTCATCTTTCATCTTTCCGCATTGTTTCATCTTTCATCTTTCCGCATTGTTTCATCTTTCATCTTTCCGCAATGTTTCATCTTTCATCTTTCCGCATTGTTTCATCTTTCATCTTCCGCATTCTTTCATCTTTCATCTTTCCGCATTGTTTCATCTTTCATCTTTCCGCATTGTTTCATCTTTCATCTTTCCGCATTGTTTCATCTTTCAACTTTCCGCATTGTTTCATCTTTCATCTTCCCGCATTGTTTCATCTTTCATCTTTCCGCATTGTTTCATCTTTCATCTTTCCGCATTGTTTCATCTTTCCGCATTGTTTCATCTTTCCGCATTGTTTCATCTTTCCGCATTGTTTCATCTTTCCGCATTGTTTCATCTTTCCGCATTGTTTCATCTTTCCGCATTGTTTCATCTTTCCGCATTGTTTCATCTTTCATCTTTCCGCATTGTTTCATCTTTTATCTTTCCGCATTGTTTCATCTTTCCGCATTGTTTCATCTTTCCGCATTGTTTCATCTTTCCGCATTGTTTCATCTTTCCGCATTGTTTCATCTTTCCGCATTGTTTCATCTTTCCGCATTGTTTCATCTTTCCGCATTGTTTCATCTTTCCGCATTGTTTCATCTTTCCGCATTGTTTCATCTTTCCGCATTGTTTCATCTTTCCGCATTGTTTCATCTTTCCGCATTGTTTCATCTTTCCGCATTGTTTCATCTTTCCGCATTGTTTCATCTTTCCGCATTGTTTCATCTTTCCGCATTGTTTCATCTTTCCGCATTGTTTCATCTTTCATCTTCCGCATTCTTTCATCTTTCATTTTTCCGCATTGTTTCATCTTTCATCTTTCCGCATTCTTTCATCTTTCATCATTCCGCATTGTTTCATCTTTCATCTTTCCGCATTTTTTCATCTTTCATCTTTCCGCATTGTTTCATCTTTCATCTTTCCGCATTGTTTCATCTTTCATCTTTCCGCATTGTTTCATCTTTCATCTTTCCGCATTGTATCATCTTTCATCTTTCCGCATTGTTTCATCTTTCATCTTTCCGCATTGTTTCATCTTTCATCTTTCCGCATTGTTTCATCTTTCATCTTTCCGCATTGTTTCATCTTTGATCTTTCCGCATTGTTTCATCTTTCACCTTTCCGCATTGTTTCATCTTTCATCTTTCCGCATTGTTTCATCTTTCCGCATTGTTTCATCTTTCATCTTCCGCATTCTTTCATCTTTCATCTTTCCGCATTGTTTCATCTTTCATCTTTCCGCATTTTTTCATCTTTCATCTTTCCGCATTGTTTCATCTTTCATCTTTCCGCATTGTTTCATCTTTCCGCATTGTTTCATCTTTCCGCATTGTTTCATCTTTCCGCATTGTTTCATCTTTCCGCATTGTTTCATCTTTCATCTTTCCGCATTGTTTCATCTTTTATCTTTCCGCATTGTTTCATCTTTCCGCATTGTTTCATCTTTCCGCATTGTTTCATCTTTCCGCATTGTTTCATCTTTCCGCATTGTTTCATCTTTCCGCATTGTTTCATCTTTCCGCATTGTTTCATCTTTCCGCATTGTTTCATCTTTCCGCATTGTTTCATCTTTCCGCATTGTTTCATCTTTCCGCATTGTTTCATCTTTCCGCATTGTTTCATCTTTCCGCATTGTTTCATCTTTCCGCATTGTTTCATCTTTCCGCATTGTTTCATCTTTCCGCATTGTTTCATCTTTCCGCATTGTTTCATCTTTCATCTTCCGCATTCTTTCATCTTTCATTTTTCCGCATTGTTTCATCTTTCATCTTTCCGCATTCTTTCATCTTTCATCATTCCGCATTGTTTCATCTTTCATCTTTCCGCATTTTTTCATCTTTCATCTTTCCGCATTGTTTCATCTTTCATCTTTCCGCATTGTTTCATCTTTCATCTTTCCGCATTGTTTCATCTTTCATCTTTCCGCATTGTATCATCTTTCATCTTTCCGCATTGTTTCATCTTTCATCTTTCCGCATTGTTTCATCTTTCATCTTTCCGCATTGTTTCATCTTTCACCTTTCCGCATTGTTTCATCTTTCATCTTTCCGCATTGTTTCATCTTTCCGCATTGTTTCATCTTTCATCTTCCGCATTCTTTCATCTTTCATCTTTCCGCATTGTTTCATCTTTCATCTTTCCGCATTTTTTCATCTTTCATCTTTCCGCATTGTTTCATCTTTCATCTTTCCGCATTTTTTCATCTTTCATCTTTCCCCATTGTTTTATCTTTCATCTTTCCGCATTGTTTCATCTTTCATCTTTCCGCATTGTTTCATCTTTCATCTTTCCGCATTGTTTCATCTTTCATCTTTCCGCATTGTTTCATCTTTCATCTTTCCGCATTGTTTCATCTTTCATCTTTCCGCATTGTTTCATCTTTCAGCATTGTTTCATATTTCATCTTTCCGCATTGTTTCATCTTTCATCTTTCCGCATTGTTTCATCTTTCATCTTTCCGCATTGTTTCATCTTTCCGCATTGTTTCATCTTTCATCTTTCCGCTATGTTTCATCTTTCATCTTTCCGCATTGTTTCATCTTTCATCTTTCCGCAATGTTTCATCTTTCATCTTTCCGCATTGTTTCATCTTTCATCTTCCGCATTCTTTCATCTTTCATCTTTCCGCATTGTTTCATCTTTCATCTTTCCGCATTGTTTCATCTTTCATCTTTCCGCATTGTTTCATCTTTCAACTTTCCGCATTGTTTCATCTTTCATCTTCCCGCATTGTTTCATCTTTCATCTTTCCGCATTGTTTCATCTTTCATCTTTCCGCATTGTTTCATCTTTCCGCATTGTTTCATCTTTCCGCATTGTTTCATCTTTCATCTTTCCGCATTGTTTCATCTTTTATCTTTCCGCATTGTTTCATCTTTCCGCATTGTTTCATCTTTCCGCATTGTTTCATCTTTCCGCATTGTTTCATCTTTCCGCATTGTTTCATCTTTCCGCATTGTTTCATCTTTCCGCATTGTTTCATCTTTCCGCATTGTTTCATCTTTCCGCATTGTTTCATCTTTCCGCATTGTTTCATCTTTCCGCATTGTTTCATCTTTCCGCATTGTTTCATCTTTCCGCATTGTTTCATCTTTCATCTTTCCGCATTGTTTCATCTTTCATCTTTCAGCATTGTTTCATCTTTCCGCATTGTTTCATCTTTCATCTTTCCGCATTGTTTCATCTTTCATCTTTCCGCATTGTTTCATCTTTCATCTTTCCGCATTGTTTCATCTTTCATCTTTCCGCATTGTTTCATCTTTCACCTTTCCGCATTGTTTCATCTTTCATCTTTCCGCATTGTTTCATCTTTCCGCATTGTTTCATCTTTCCGCATTGTTTCATCTTTCCGCATTGTTTCATCTTTCATCTTCCGCATTCTTTCATCTTTCATCTTTCCGCGTTGTTTCATCTTTCCGCATTGTTTCATCTTTCCGCATTGTTTCATCTTTCATCTTTCCGCATTGTTTCATCTTTCATCTTTCCGCATTGTTTCATCTTTCATCTTTCCGCATTGTTTCATCTTTCATCTTTCCGCATTGTTTCATCTTTCATCTTTCCGCATTGTTTCATCTTTCATCTTTCCGCATTGTTTCATCTTTCCGCATTGTTTCATCTTTCCGCATTGTTTCATCTTTCCGCATTGTTTCATCTTTCCGCATTGTTTCATCTTTCCGCATTGTTTCATCTTTCCGCATTGTTTCATCTTTCCGCATTGTTTCATCTTTCCGCATTGTTTCATCTTTCCGCATTGTTTCATCTTTCCGCATTGTTTCATCTTTCCGCATTGTTTCATCTTTCCGCATTGTTTCATCTTTCCGCATTGTTTCATCTTTCCGCATTGTTTCATCTTTCCGCATTGTTTCATCTTTCCGCATTGTTTCATCTTTCCGCATTGTTTCATCTTTCCGCATTGTTTCATCTTTCCGCATTGTTTCATCTTTCCGCATTGTTTCATCTTTCCGCATTGTTTCATCTTTCCGCATTGTTTCATCTTTCCGCATTGTTTCATCTTTCCGCATTGTTTCATCTTTCCGCATTGTTTCATCTTTCCGCATTGTTTCATCTTTCCGCATTGTTTCATCTTTCCGCATTGTTTCATCTTTCCGCATTGTTTCATCTTTCCGCATTGTTTCATCTTTCCGCATTGTTTCATCTTTCCGCATTGTTTCATCTTTCATCTTTCCGCGTTGTTTCATCTTTCATCTTTCCGCATTGTTTCATCTTTCCGAATTGTTTCATCTTTCATCTTTCCGCATTGTTTCATCTTTCATCTTTCCGCATTGTTTAATCTTTCATCTTTCCGCATTTTTTCATCTTTCATCTTTCCGCATTGTTTCATCTTTCCGCATTGTTTCATTTTTCCGCATTGTTTCATCTTTCCGCATTGTTTCATCTTTCCGCATTGTTTCATCTTTCCGCATTGTTTCATCTTTCCGCATTGTTTCATCTTTCCGCATTGTTTCATCTTTCCGCATTGTTTCATCTTTCCGCATCGTTTCATCTTTCCGCATTGTTTCATTTTTCCGCATTGTTTCATCTTTCCGCATTGTTTCATCTTTCCGCATTGTTTCATCTTTCCGCATTGTTTCATCTTTCATCTTTCCGCATTGTTTCATCTTTCATCTTTCCGAATTGTTTCATCTTTCATCTTTCCGCATTGTTTCATCTTTCATCTTTCCGCATTGTTTCATCTTTCATCTTTCCGCATTGTTTCATCTTTCATCTTTCCGCATTGTTTCATCTTTCATCTTTCCGCATTCTTTCATCTTTCATCTTCCGCATTCTTTCATCTTTCATCTTTCCGCATTGTTTCATCTTTCGTCTTTCCGCATTTTTTCATCTTTCATCTTTCCGCATTGTTTCATCTTTCATCTTTCCGCATTTGTTCATCTTTCATCTTTCCGCATTGTTTCATCTTTCATCTTTCCGCATTGTTTCATCTTTCCGCATTGTTTCATCTTTCATCTTCCGCAATCTTTCATCTTTCATCTTTCCGCATTGTTTCATCTTTCATCTTTCCGCATTGTTTCATCTTTCCGCATTGTTTCATCTTTCATCTTTCCGCATTGTTTCATCTTTCATCTTTCCGCATTGTTTCATCTTTCCGCATTGTTTCATCTTTCCGCATTGTTTCATCTTTCCGCATTGTTTCATCTTTCCGCATTGTTTCATCTTTCCGCATTGTTTCATCTTTCCGCATTGTTTCATCTTTCCGCATTGTTTCATCTTTCCGCATTGTTTCATCTTTCCGCATTGTTTCATCTTTCCGCATTGTTTCATCTTTCCGCATTGTTTCATCTTTCCGCATTGTTTCATCTTTCCGCATTGTTTCAACTTTCCGCATTGTTTCATCTTTCATCTTTCCGCATTGTTTCATCTTTCATCTTTCCGCATTGTTTCATCTTTCCGAATTGTTTCATCTTTCATCTTTCCGCATTGTTTCATCTTTCATCTTTCCGCATTGTTTCATCTTTCATCTTTCCGCATTTTTTCATCTTTCATCTTTCCGCATTGTTTCATCTTTCCGCATTGTTTCATCTTTCCGCATTGTTTCATCTTTCCGCATTGCTTCATCTTTACGCATTGTTTCATCTTTCCGCATTGTTTCATCTTTCATCTTTCCGCATTGTTTCATCTTTCATCTTTCCGCATTGTTTCATCTTTCATTTTTCCGCATTGTTTCATCTTTCATCTTTCCGCATTGTTTCATCTTTCCGCATTGTTTCATCTTTCATCTTCCGCATTCTTTCATCTTTCATCTTTCCGCATTGTTTCATCTTTCATCTTTCCGCATTCTTTCATCTTTCATCTTTACGCATTGTTTCATCTTTCATCTTTCCGCATTTTTTCATCTTTCATCTTTCCGCATTGTTTCATCTTTCATCTTTCCGCATTGTTTCATCTTTCATCTTTCCGCATTGTTTAATCTTTCATCTTTCCGCATTTTTTCATCTTTCATCTTTCCGCATGGTTTCATCTTTCCGCATTGTTTCATCTTTCCGCATTGTTTCATCTTTCCGCATTGTTTCATCTTTCCGCATTGTTTCATCTTTCCGCATTGTTTCATCTTTCCGCATTGTTTCATCTTTCCGCATTGTTTCATCTTTCCGCATTGTTTCATCTTTCCGCATTGTTTCATCTTTCCGCATTTTTTCATCTTTCCGCATTGTTTCATCTTTCCGCATTGTTTCATCTTTCCGCATTGTTTCATCTTTCATCTTTCCGCATTGTTTCATCTTTCATCTTTCCGAATTGTTTCATCTTTCATCTTTCCGCATTGTTTCATCTTTCATCTTTCCGCATTGTTTCATCTTTCATCTTTCCGCATTGTTTCATCTTTCATCTTTCCGCATTGTTTCATCTTTCCGCATTCTTTCATCTTTCATCTTCCGCATTCTTTCATCTTTCATCTTTCCGCATTGTTTCATCTTTCATCTTTCCGCATTTTTTCATCTTTCATCTTTCCGCATTGTTTCATCTTTCATCTTTCCGCATTTGTTCATCTTTCATCTTTCCGCATTGTTTCATCTTTCATCTTTCCGCATTGTTTCATCTTTCCGCATTGTTTCATCTTTCATCTTCCGCATTCTTTCATCTTTCATCTTTCCGCATTGTTTCATCTTTCATCTTTCCGCATTGTTTCATCTTTCCGCATTGTTTCATCTTTCCGCATTGTTTCATCTATCCGCATTGTTTCATCTTTCCGCATTGTTTCATCTTTCCGCATTGTTTCATCTTTCCGCATTGTTTCATCTTTCCGCATTGTTTCATCTTTCCGCATTGTTTCATCTTTCCGCATTGTTTCATCTTTCCGCATTGTTTCATCTTTCCGCATTGTTTCATCTTTCCGCATTGTTTCATCTTTCCGCATTGTTTCATCTTTCCGCATTGTTTCATCTTTCCGCATTGTTTCATCTTTCCGCATTGTTTCATCTTTCCGCATTGTTTCATCTTTCCGCATTGTTTCATCTTTCCGCATTGTTTCATCTTTCCGCATTGTTTCATCTTTCCGCATTGTTTCATCTTTCCGCATTGTTTCATCTTTCCGCATTGTTTCATCTTTCCGCATTGTTTCATCTTTCCGCATTGTTTCATCTTTCCGCATTGTTTCATCTTTCATCTTTCCGCATTGTTTCATCTTTCATCTTTCCGCATTGTTTCATCTTTCCGAATTGTTTCATCTTTCATCTTTCCGCATTGTTTCATCTTTCATCTTTCCGCATTGTTTCATCTTTCATCTTTCCGCATTTTTTCATCTTTCATCTTTCCGCATTGTTTCATCTTTCCGAATTGTTTCATCTTTCCGCATTGTTTCATCTTTCCGCATTGTTTCATCTTTCCGCATTGTTTCATCTTTCCGCATTGTTTCATCTTTCCGCATTGTTTCATCTTTCCGCATTGTTTCATCTTTCCGCATTGTTTCATCTTTCCGCATTGTTTCATCTTTCATCTTTCCGCATTGTTTCATCTTTCCGCATTGTTTCATCTTTCATCTTCCGCATTCTTTCATCTTTCATCTTTCCGCATTGTTTCATCTTTCATCTTTCCGCATTCTTTCATCTTTCATCTTTCCGCATTCTTTCATCTTTCATCTTTCCGCATTGTTTCATCTTTCATCTTTCCGCATTTTTTCATCTTTCATCTTTCCGCATTGTTTCATCTTTCATCTTTCCGCATTGTTTCATCTTTCATCTTTCCGCATTGTTTCATCTTTCATCTTCCCGCATTGTATCATCTTTCATCTTTCCGCATTGTTTCATCTTTCATCTTTCCGCATTGTTTCATCTTTCATCTTTCCGCATTGTTTCATCTTTCATCTTTCCGCATTGTTTCATCTTTGATCTTTCCGCATTGTTTCATCTTTCACCTTTCCGCATTGTTTCATCTTTCATCTTTCCGCATTGTTTCATCTTTCCGCATTGTTTCATCTTTCATCTTCCGCATTCTTTCATCTTTCATCTTTCCGCATTGTTTCATCTTTCATCTTTCCGCATTTTTTCATCTTTCATCTTTCCGCATTGTTTCATCTTTCATCTTTCCGCATTTTTTCATCTTTCATCTTTCCCCATTGTTTCATCTTTCATCTTTCCGCATTGTTTCATCTTTCATCTTTCCGCATTGTTTCATCTTTCATCTTTCCGCATTGTTTCATCTTTCCGCATTGTTTCATCTTTCATCTTCCGCATTCTTTCATCTTTCATCTTTCCGCATTGTTTCATCTTTCATCTTTCTGCATTTTTTCATCTTTCATCTTTCCGCATTGTTTCATCTTTCATCTTTCCGCATTGTTTCATCTTTCATCTTTCCGCATTGTTTCATCTTTCATCTTTCCGCATTGTTTCATCTTTCATCTTTCCGCATTGTTTCATCTTTCATCTTTCCGCATTGTTTCATCTTTCAGCATTGTTTCATATTTCATCTTTCCGCATTGTTTCATCTTTCATCTTTCCGCATTGTTTCATCTTTCATCTTTCCGCATTGTTTCATCTTTCCGCATTGTTTCATCTTTCATCTTTCCGCATTGTTTCATCTTTCATCTTTCCGCATTGTTTCATCTTTCATCTTTCCGCAATGTTTCATCTTTCATCTTTCCGCATTGTTTCATCTTTCATCTTCCGCATTCTTTCATCTTTCATCTTTCCGCATTGTTTCATCTTTCATCTTTCCGCATTGTTTCATCTTTCATCTTTCCGCATTGTTTCATCTTTCAACTTTCCGCATTGTTTCATCTTTCATCTTCCCGCATTGTTTCATCTTTCATCTTTCCGCATTGTTTCATCTTTCATCTTTCCGCATTGTTTCATCTTTCCGCATTGTTTCATCTTTCCGCATTGTTTCATCTTTCCGCATTGTTTCATCTTTCCGCATTGTTTCATCTTTCCGCATTGTTTCATCTTTCCGCATTGTTTCATCTTTCATCTTTCCGCATTGTTTCATCTTTTATCTTTCCGCATTGTTTCATCTTTCCGCATTGTTTCATCTTTCCGCATTGTTTCATCTTTCCGCATTGTTTCATCTTTCTGCATTGTTTCATCTTTCCGCATTGTTTCATCTTTCCGCATTGTTTCATCTTTCCGCATTGTTTCATCTTTCCGCATTGTTTCATCTTTCCGCATTGTTTCATCTTTCCGCATTGTTTCATCTTTCCGCATTGTTTCATCTTTCCGCATTGTTTCATCTTTCCGCATTGTTTCATCTTTCCGCATTGTTTCATCTTTCCGCATTGTTTCATCTTTCCGCATTGTTTCATCTTTCATCTTTCCGCATTGTTTCATCTTTCATCTTTCAGCATTGTTTCATCTTTCCGCATTGTTTCATCTTTCATCTTTCCGCATTGTTTCATCTTTCATCTTTCCGCATTGTTTCATCTTTCATCTTTCCGCATTGTTTCATCTTTCATCTTTCCGCATTGTTTCATCTTTCATCTTTCCGCATTGTTTCATCTTTCACCTTTCCGCATTGTTTCATCTTTCATCTTTCCGCATTGTTTCATCTTTCCGCATTGTTTCATCTTTCCGCATTGTTTCATCTTTCCGCATTGTTTCATCTTTCATCTTCCGCATTCTTTCATCTTTCATCTTTCCGCATTGTTTCATCTTTCATCTTACCGCATTTTTTCATCTTTCATCTTTCCGCATTGTTTCATCTTTCATCTTTCCGCATTTTTTCATCTTTCATCTTTCCCCATTGTTTCATCTTTCATCTTTCCGCATTGTTTCATCTTTCATCTTTCCGCATTGTTTCATCTTTCATCTTTCCGCATTGTTTCATCTTTCCGCATTGTTTCATCTTTCCGCATTGTTTCATCTTTCCGCATTGTTTCATCTTTCATCTTCCGCATTCTTTCATCTTTCATCTTTCCGCATTGTTTCATCTTTCATCTTTCTGCATTTTTTCATCTTTCATCTTTCCGCATTGTTTCATCTTTCATCTTTCCGCATTGTTTCATCTTTCATCTTTCCGCATTGTTTCATCTTTCATCTTTCCGCATTGTTTCATCTTTCATCTTTCCGCATTGTTTCATCTTTCATCTTTCCGCATTGTTTCATCTTTCAGCATTGTTTCATATTTCATCTTTCCGCATTGTTTCATCTTTCATCTTTCAGCATTGTTTCATCTTTCATCTTTCCGCATTGTTTCATTTTTCCGCATTGTTTCATTTTTCCGCATTGTTTCATCTTTCATCTTTCCGCATTGTTTCATCTTTCATCTTTCCGCATTGTTTCATCTTTCATCTTTCCGCAATGTTTCATCTTTCATCTTTCCGCATTGTTTCATCTTTCATCTTCCGCATTCTTTCATCTTTCATCTTTCCGCATTGTTTCATCTTTCATCTTTCCGCATTGTTTCATCTTTCATCTTTCCGCATTGTTTCATCTTTCAACTTTCCGCATTGTTTCATCTTTCATCTTCCCGCATTGTTTCATCTTTCATCTTTCCGCATTGTTTCATCTTTCATCTTTCCGCATTGTTTCATCTTTCCGCATTGTTTCATCTTTCCGCATTGTTTCATCTTTCATCTTTCCGCATTGTTTCATCTTTCATCTTTCCGCATTGTTTCATCTTTCCGCATTGTTTCATCTTTCCGCGTTGTTTCATCTTTCCACATTGTTTCATCTTTCCGCATTGTTTCATCTTTCCGCATTGTTTCATCTTTCCGCATTGTTTCATCTTTCCGCATTGTTTCATCTTTCCGCATTGTTTCATCTTTCCGCATTGTTTCATCTTTCCGCATTGTTTCATCTTTCCGCATTGTTTCATCTTTCCGCATTGTTTCATCTTTCATCTTTCCGCATTGTTTCATCTTTCCGCATTGTTTCATCTTTCATCTTCCGCATTCTTTCATCTTTCATCTTTCCGCATTGTTTCATCTTTCATCTTTCCGCATTCTTTCATCTTTCATCTTTCCGCATTCTTTCATCTTTCATCTTTCCGCATTGTTTCATCTTTCATCTTTCCGCATTGTTTCATCTTTCATCTTTCCGCATTGTTTCATCTTTCATCTTTCCGCATTGTTTCATCTTTCATCTTTCCGCATTGTTTCATCTTTCATCTTTCCGCATTCTTTCATCTTTCATCTTTCCGCATTGTTTCATCTTTCATCTTTCCGCAATGTTTCATCTTTCATCTTTCCGCATTGTTTCATCTTTCATCTTCCGCATTCTTTCATCTTTCATCTTTCCGCATTGTTTCATCTTTCATCTTTCCGCATTGTTTCATCTTTCATCTTTCCGCATTGTTTCATCTTTCATCTTTCCGCATTGTTTCATCTTTCCGCATTGTTTCATCTTTCATCTTTCCTCATTGTTTCATCTTTCATCTTTCCGCATTGTTTCATCTTTCATCTTTCCGCATTGTTTCATCTTTCATCTTTCCGCATTGTTTCATCTTTCATATTTCCGCATTCTTTCATCTCTCATCTTTCCGCATTGTTTCATCTTTCATCTTTCCGCATTGTTTCATCTTTCATCTTCCGCATTCTTTCATCTTTCATCTTTCCGCATTGTTTCATCTTTCATCTTTCCGCATTTTTTCATCTTTCATCTTTCCGCATTGTTTCATCTTTCATCTTTCCGCATTTTTTCATCTTTCATCTTTCCGCATTGTTTCATCTTTCATCTTTCCGCATTATTTCATCTTTCCGCATTGTTTCATCTTTCATCTTTCCGCATTGTTTCATCTTTCATCTTTCCGCATTGTTTCATCTTTCATCTTCCGCATTCTTTCATCTTTCATCTTTCCGCATTGTTTCATCTTTCATCTTTCCGCATTTTTTCATCTTTCATCTTTCCGCATTGTTTCATCTTTCATCTTTCCGCATTTTTTCATCTTTCATCTTTCCGCATTGTTTCATCTTTCATCTTTCCGCATTGTTTCATCTTTCATCTTTCCGCATTGTTTCATCTTTCATCTTTCCGCATTGTTTCATCTTGACGCATTGTTTCATCTTTCATCTTTCCGCATTGTTTCATCTTTCATCTTTCCGCATTGTTTCATCTTTCATCTTTCCGCATTGTTTCATCTTTCATCTTTCCGCATTGTTTCATCTTTCATCTTTCCGCATTGTTTCATCTTTCATCTTTCCGCATTGTTTCATCTTTCATCTTTCCGCATTGTTTCATCTTTCATCTTTCCGCATTGTTTCATCTTTCATTTTTCCGCATTGTTTCATCTTTCATCTTTCCGCATTGTTTCATCTTTGATCTTTCCGCATTGTTTCATCTTTCCGCATTGTTTCATCTTTCCGCATTGTTTCATCTTTCATCTTCCGCATTCTTTCATCTTCCGCATTCTTTCATCTTTCATCTTTATGCATTGTTTCATCTTTCATCTTTCCGCATTGTTTCATCTTTCATCTTTCCGCATTCTTTCATCTTTCATCTTTCCGCATTGTTTCATCTTTCATCTTTCCGCATTGTTTCATCTTTCATCTTTCCGCATTGTTTCATCTTTCATCTTTCCGCATTGTTTCATCTTTCATCTTTCCGCATTCTTTCATCTTTCATCTTTCCGCATTGTTTCATCTTTCATCTTTCCGCAATGTTTCATCTTTCATCTTTCCGCATTGTTTCATCTTTCATCTTCCGCATTCTTTCATCTTTCATCTTTCCGCATTGTTTCATCTTTCATGTTTTCGCATTTTTTCATCTTTCATCTTTCCGCATTGTTTCATCTTTCATCTTTCCGCATTGTTTCATCTTTCCGCATTGTTTCATCTTTCCGCATTGTTTCATCTTTCCGCATTGTTTCATCTTTCATCTTTCCGCATTGTTTCATCCTTCATCTTCCGCATTCTTTCATCTTTCATCTTTCCGCATTTTTTCATCTTTCATCTTTCCGCATTGTTTCATCTTTCATCTTTCCGCATTTTTTCATCTTTCATCTTTCCGCATTGTTTCATCTTTCATCTTTCCGCATTGTTTCATCTTTCATCTTTCCGCATTGTTTCATCTTTCCGCATTGTTTCATCTTTCATCTTTCCGCATTGTTTCATCTTTCATCTTTCCGCATTTTTTCATCTTTCATCTTTCCGCATTGTTTCATCTTTCATCTTTCCGCATTGTTTCATCTTTCATCTTTCCGCATTGTTTCATCTTTCATCTTTCCGCATTGTTTCATCTTTCATCTTTCCGCATTGTTTCATCTTTCCGCATTGTTTCATCTTTCCGCATTGTTTCATCTTTCATCTTCCGCATTCTTTCATCTTTCATCTTTCCGCATTGTTTCATCTTTCATCTTTCTGCATTTTTTCATCTTTCATCTTTCCGCATTGTTTCATCTTTCATCTTTCCGCATTGTTTCATCTTTCATCTTTCCGCATTGTTTCATCTTTCATCTTTCCGCATTGTTTCATCTTTCATCTTTCCGCATTGTTTCATCTTTCAGCATTGTTTCATATTTCATCTTTCCGCATTGTTTCATCTTTCATCTTTCCGCATTGTTTCATCTTTCATCTTTCCGCATTGTTTCATCTTTCCGCATTGTTTCATCTTTCCGCATTGTTTCATCTTTCATCTTTCCGCATTATTTCATCTTTCATCTTTCCGCATTGTTTCATCTTTCATCTTTCCGCAATGTTTCATCTTTCATCTTTCCGCATTGTTTCATCTTTCATCTTCCGCATTCTTTCATCTTTCATCTTTCCGCATTGTTTCATCTTTCATCTTTCCGCATTGTTTCATCTTTCATCTTTCCGCATTGTTTCATCTTTCAACTTTCCGCATTGTTTCATCTTTCATCTTCCCGCATTGTTTCATCTTTCATCTTTCCGCATTGTTTCATCTTTCATCTTTCCGCATTGTTTCATCTTTCCGCATTGTTTCATCTTTCCGCATTGTTTCATCTTTCCGCATTGTTTCATCTTTCCGCATTGTTTCATCTTTCCGCATTGTTTCATCTTTCATCTTTCCGCATTGTTTCATCTTTTATCTTTCCGCATTGTTTCATCTTTCCGCATTGTTTCATCTTTCCGCATTGTTTCATCTTTCCGCATTGTTTCATCTTTCCGCATTGTTTCATCTTTCCGCATTGTTTCATCTTTCCGCATTGTTTCATCTTTCCGCATTGTTTCATCTTTCCGCATTGTTTCATCTTTCCGCATTGTTTCATCTTTCCGCATTGTTTCATCTTTCCGCATTGTTTCATCTTTCCGCATTGTTTCATCTTTCCGCATTGTTTCATCTTTCCGCATTGTTTCATCTTTCCGCATTGTTTCATCTTTCCGCATTGTTTCATCTTTCCGCATTGTTTCATCTTTCCGCATTGTTTCATCTTTCATCTTTCCGCATTGTTTCATCTTTCATCTTTCAGCATTGTTTCATCTTTCCGCATTGTTTCATCTTTCATCTTTCCGCATTGTTTCATCTTTCATCTTTCCGCATTGTTTCATCTTTCATCTTTCCGCATTGTTTCATCTTTCATCTTTCCGCATTGTTTCATCTTTCATCTTTCCGCATTGTTTCATCTTTCACCTTTCCGAATTGTTTCATCTTTCATCTTTCCGCATTGTTTCATCTTTCCGCATTGTTTCATCTTTCCGCATTGTTTCATCTTTCCGCATTCTTTCATCTTTCATCTTTCCGCATTGTTTCATCTTTCATCTTTCTGCATTTTTTCATCTTTCATCTTTCCGCATTGTTTCATCTTTCATCTTTCCGCATTGTTTCATCTTTCATCTTTCCGCATTGTTTCATCTTTCATCTTTCCGCATTGTTTCATCTTTCATCTTTCCGCATTGTTTCATCTTTCATCTTTCCGCATTGTTTCATCTTTCAGCATTGTTTCATATTTCATCTTTCCGCATTGTTTCATCTTTCATCTTTCAGCATTGTTTCATCTTTCATCTTTCCGCATTGTTTCATTTTTCCGCATTGTTTCATCTTTCATCTTTCCGCATTGTTTCATCTTTCATCTTTCCGCATTGTTTCATCTTTCATCTTTCCGCAATGTTTCATCTTTCATCTTTCCGCATTGTTTCATCTTTCATCTTCCGCATTCTTTCATCTTTCATCTTTCCGCATTGTTTCATCTTTCATCTTTCCGCATTGTTTCATCTTTCATCTTTCCGCATTGTTTCATCTTTCAACTTTCCGCATTGTTTCATCTTTCATCTTCCCGCATTGTTTCATCTTTCATCTTTCCGCATTGTTTCATCTTTCATCTTTCCGCATTGTTTCATCTTTCCGCATTGTTTCATCTTTCCGCATTGTTTCATCTTTCCGCATTGTTTCATCTTTCATCTTTCCGCATTGTTTCATCTTTCATCTTTCCGCATTGTTTCATCTTTCCGCATTGTTTCATCTTTCCGCATTGTTTCATCTTTCCGCATTGTTTCATCTTTCCGCATTGTTTCATCTTTCCGCATTGTTTCATCTTTCCGCATTGTTTCATCTTTCCGCATTGGTTCATCTTTCATCTTTCCGCATTGTTTCATCTTTCATCTTTCCGCATTGTTTCATCTTTCCGCATTGTTTCATCTTTCCGCATTGTTTCATCTTTCATCTTTCCGCATTGTTTCATCTTTCCGCATTGTTTCATCTTTCCGCATTGGTTCATCTTTCATCTTTCCGCATTGTTTCATCTTTCATCTTTCCGCATTGTTTCATCTTTCATCTTTCCGCATTGTTTCATCTTTCATCTTTCCGCATTGTTTCATCTTTCATCTTTCCGCATTGTTTCATCTTTCATCTTTCCGCATTCTTTCATCTTTCATCTTTCCGCATTGTTTCATCTTTCATCTTTCCGCATTGTTTCATCTTTCATGTTTTCGCATTTTTTCATCTTTCATCTTTCCGCATTGTTTCATCTTTCATCTTTCCGCATTGTTTCATCTTTCCGCATTGTTTCATCTTTCCGCATTGTTTCATCTTTCCGCATTGTTTCATCTTTCCGCATTGTTTCATCTTTCCGCATTGTTTCATCTTTCCGCATTGTTTCATCTTTCCGCATTGTTTCATCTTTCATCTTTCCGCATTGTTTCATCCTTCATCTTCCGCATTCTTTCATCTTTCATCTTTCCGCATTTTTTCATCTTTCATCTTTCCGCATTGTTTCATCTTTCATCTTTCCGCATTTTTTCATCTTTCATCTTTCCGCATTGTTTCATCTTTCATCTTTCCGCATTGTTTCATCTTTCATCTTTCCGCATTGTTTCATCTTTCATCTTTCCGCATTGTTTCATCTTTCATCTTTCCGCATTGTTTCATCTTTCATCTTTCCGCATTTTTTCATTTTTCATCTTTCCGCATTGTTTCATCTTTCATCTTTCCGCATTGTCTCATCTTTCATCTTTCCGCATTGTTTCATCTTTCATCTTTCCGCATTGTTTCATCTTTCATCTTTCCGCATTCTTTCATCTTTCATCTTTCCGCATTGTTTCATCTTTCATTTTTCCGCATTGTTTCATCTTTCATCTTTCCGCATTGTTTCATCTTTCATCTTTCCGCATTTTTTCATCTTTCATCTTTCCGCATTGTTTCATCTTTCATCTTTCCGCATTGTTTCATCTTTCATCTTTCCGCATTGTTTCATCTTTTATCTTTCCGCATTGTTTCATCTTTCATCTTTCCGCATTCTTTCATCTTTCATCTTTCCGCATTGTTTCATCTTTCATCTTTCCGCATTGTTTCATCTTTCATCTTTCCGCATTCTTTCATCTTTCATCTTTCCGCATTGTTTCATCTTTCATCTTTCCGCAATGTTTCATCTTTCATCTTTCCGCATTGTTTCATCTTTCATCTTCCGCATTCTTTCATCTTTCATCTTTCCGCATTGTTTCATCTTTCATCTTTCCGCATTGTTTCATCATTCATCTTTCCGCATTGTTTCATCTTTCATCTTTCCGGATTGTTTCATCTTTCATCTTTCCGCATTGTTTCATCTTTCATCTTTCCGCATTCTTTCATCTTTCATCTTTCCGCATTGTTTCATCTTTCATCTTTCCGCATTGTTTCATCTTTCATCTTTCCGCATTTTTTCATCTTTCATCGTTCCGCATTGTTTCATCTTTCATCTTTCCGCATTGTTTCATCTTTCATCTTTCCGCATTGTTTCATCTTTCCGCATTGTTTCATCTTTCATCTTCCGCATTCTTTCATCTTTCATCTTTCCGCATTGTTTCATCTTTCATCTTTCCGCATTTTTTCATCTTTCATCTTTCCGCATTGTTTCATCTTTCATCTTTCCGCATTGTTTCATCTTTCATCTTTATGCATTGTTTCATCTTTCATCTTTCCGCATTGTTTCATCTTTCATCTTTCCGCATTCTTTCATCTTTCATCTTTCCGCATTGTTTCATCTTTCATCTTTCCGCATTCTTTCATCTTTCATCTTTCCGCATTGTTTCATCTTTCATCTTTCCGCATTGTTTCATCTTTCATCTTTCCGCATTGTTTCATCTTTCATCTTTCCGCATTGTTTCATCTTTCATCTTTACGGATTGTTTCATCTTTCATCTTTCCGCATTGTTTCATCTTTCATCTTTCCGCATTCTTTCATCTTTCATCTTTCCGCATTGTTTCATCTTTCATTTTTCCGCATTGTTTCATCTTTCATCTTTCCGCATTGTTTCATCTTTCATCTTTCCGCATTTTTTCATCTTTCATCTTTCCGCATTGTTTCATCTTTCATCTTTCCGCATTGTTTCATCTTTCATCTTTCCGCATTGTTTCATCTTTTATCTTTCCGCATTGTTTCATCTTTCATCTTTCCGCATTCTTTCATCTTTCATCTTTCCGCATTGTTTCATCTTTCATCTTTCCGCATTGTTTCATCTTTCATCTTTCCGCATTCTTTCATCTTTCATCTTTCCGCATTGTTTCATCTTTCATCTTTCCGCAATGTTTCATCTTTCATCTTTCCGCATTGTTTCATCTTTCATCTTCCGCATTCTTTCATCTTTCATCTTTCCGCATTGTTTCATCTTTCATCTTTTCGCATTTTTTCATCTTTCATCTTTCCGCATTGTTTCATCTTTCATCTTTCCGCATTGTTTCATCTTTCATCTTTCCGCATTGTTTCATCTTTCCGCATTGTTTCATCTTTCCGCATTGTTTCATCTTTCATCTTCCGCATTCTTTCATCTTTCATCTTTCCGCATTGTTTCATCTTTCATCTTTCCGCATTGTTTCATCTTTCATCTTTCCGCATTGTTTCATCTTTCATCTTTCCGCATTGTTTCATCTTTCATCTTTCCGCATTGTTTCATCATTCATCTTCCGCATTGTTTCATCTTTCATCTTTCCGCATTGTTTCATCATTCATCTTTCCGCATTGTTTCATCTTTCATCTTTCCGGATTGTTTCATCTTTCATCTTTCCGCATTGTTTCATCTTTCATCTTTCCGCATTCTTTCATCTTTCATCTTTCCGCATTGTTTCATCTTTCATCTTTCCGCATTGTTTCATCTTTCATCTTTCCGCATTTTTTCATCTTTCATCGTTCCGCATTGTTTCATCTTTCATCTTTCCGCATTGTTTCATCTTTCATCTTTCCGCATTGTTTCATCTTTCCGCATTGTTTCATCTTTCATCTTCCGCATTCTTTCATCTTTCATCTTTCCGCATTGTTTCATCTTTCATCTTTCCGCATTTTTTCATCTTTCATCTTTCCGCATTGTTTCATCTTTCATCTTTCCGCATTGTTTCATCTTTCATCTTTATGCATTGTTTCATCTTTCATCTTTCCGCATTGTTTCATCTTTCATCTTTCCGCATTCTTTCATCTTTCATCTTTCCGCATTGTTTCATCTTTCATCTTTCCGCATTCTTTCATCTTTCATCTTTCCGCATTGTTTCATCTTTCATCTTTCCGCATTGTTTCATCTTTCATCTTTCCGCATTGTTTCATCTTTCATCTTTCCGCATTGTTTCATCTTTCATCTTTCCGGATTGTTTCATCTTTCATCTTTCCGCATTGTTTCATCTTTCATCTTTCCGCATTCTTTCATCTTTCATCTTTATGCATTGTTTCATCTTTCATCTTTCCGCATTTTTTCATCTTTCATCTTTCCGCATTGTTTCATCTTTCATTTTTCCGCATTGTTTCATCTTTCATCTTTCCGCATTGTTTCATCTTTCATCTTTCCGCATTGTTTCATCTTTCCGCATTGTTTCATCTTTCATCTTCCGCATTCTTTCATCTTCCGCATTCTTTCATCTTTCATCTTTCCGCATTGTTTCATCTTTCATCTTTCCGCATTTTTTCATCTTTCATCTTTCCGCATTGTTTCATCTTTCATCTTTCCGCATTGTTTCATCTTTCATCTTTATGCATTGTTTCATCTTTCATCTTTCCGCATTGTTTCATCTTTCATCTTTCCGCATTCTTTCATCTTTCATCTTTCCGCATTGTTTCATCTTTCATCTTTCCGCATTGTTTCATCTTTCATCTTTCCGCATTGTTTCATCTTTCATCTTTCCGCATTGTTTCATCTTTCATCTTTCCGCATTCTTTCATCTTTCATCTTTCCGCATTGTTTCATCTTTCATCTTTCCGCAATGTTTCATCTTTCATCTTTCCGCATTGTTTCATCTTTCATCTTCCGCATTCTTTCATCTTTCATCTTTCCGCATTGTTTCATCTTTCATGTTTTCGCATTTTTTCATCTTTCATCTTTCCGCATTGTTTCATCTTTCATCTTTCCGCATTGTTTCATCTTTCCGCATTGTTTCATCTTTCCGCATTGTTTCATCTTTCCGCATTGTTTCATCTTTCATCTTTCCGCATTGTTTCATCCTTCATCTTCCGCATTCTTTCATCTTTCATCTTTCCGCATTTTTTCATCTTTCATCTTTCCGCATTGTTTCATCTTTCATCTTTCCGCATTTTTTCATCTTTCATCTTTCCGCATTGTTTCATCTTTCATCTTTCCGCATTGTTTCATCTTTCATCTTTCCGCATTGTTTCATCTTTCCGCATTGTTTCATCTTTCATCTTTCCGCATTGTTTCATCTTTCATCTTTCCGCATTTTTTCATCTTTCATCTTTCCGCATTGTTTCATCTTTCATCTTTCCGCATTGTTTCATCTTTCATCTTTCCGCATTGTTTCATCTTTCATCTTTCCGCATTGTTTCATCTTTCATCTTTCCGCATTGTTTCATCTTTCATCTTTCCGCATTGTTTCATCTTTCCGCATTGTTTCATCTTTCCGCATTGTTTCATCTTTCATCTTCCGCATTCTTTCATCTTTCATCTTTCCGCATTGTTTCATCTTTCATCTTTCTGCATTTTTTCATCTTTCATCTTTCCGCATTGTTTCATCTTTCATCTTTCCGCATTGTTTCATCTTTCATCTTTCCGCATTGTTTCATCTTTCATCTTTCCGCATTGTTTCATCTTTCATCTTTCCGCATTGTTTCATCTTTCAGCATTGTTTCATATTTCATCTTTCCGCATTGTTTCATCTTTCATCTTTCCGCATTGTTTCATCTTTCATCTTTCCGCATTGTTTCATCTTTCCGCATTGTTTCATCTTTCATCTTTCCGCATTGTTTCATCTTTCATCTTTCCGCATTGTTTCATCTTTCATCTTTCCGCAATGTTTCATCTTTCATCTTTCCGCATTGTTTCATCTTTCATCTTCCGCATTCTTTCATCTTTCATCTTTCCGCATTGTTTCATCTTTCATCTTTCCGCATTGTTTCATCTTTCATCTTTCCGCATTGTTTCATCTTTCAACTTTCCGCATTGTTTCATCTTTCATCTTCCCGCATTGTTTCATCTTTCATCTTTCCGCATTGTTTCATCTTTCATCTTTCCGCATTGTTTCATCTTTCCGCATTGTTTCATCTTTCCGCATTGTTTCATCTTTCATCTTTCCGCATTGTTTCATCTTTTATCTTTCCGCATTGTTTCATCTTTCCGCATTGTTTCATCTTTCCGCATTGTTTCATCTTTCCGCATTGTTTCATCTTTCCGCATTGTTTCATCTTTCCGCATTGTTTCATCTTTCCGCATTGTTTCATCTTTCCGCATTGTTTCATCTTTCCGCATTGTTTCATCTTTCCGCATTGTTTCATCTTTCCGCATTGTTTCATCTTTCCGCATTGTTTCATCTTTCCGCATTGTTTCATCTTTCCGCATTGTTTCATCTTTCCGCATTGTTTCATCTTTCCGCATTGTTTCATCTTTCCGCATTGTTTCATCTTTCATCTTTCCGCATTGTTTCATCTTTCATCTTTCAGCATTGTTTCATCTTTCCGCATTGTTTCATCTTTCATCTTTCCGCATTGTTTCATCTTTCATCTTTCCGCATTGTTTCATCTTTCATCTTTCCGCATTGTTTCATCTTTCATCTTTCCGCATTGTTTCATCTTTCATCTTTCCGCATTGTTTCATCTTTCACCTTTCCGCATTGTTTCATCTTTCATCTTTCCGCATTGTTTCATCTTTCCGCATTGTTTCATCTTTCCGCAATGTTTCATCTTTCCGCATTGTTTCATCATTCATCTTCCGCATTCTTTCATCTTTCATCTTTCCGCATTGTTTCATCTTTCATCTTTCCGCATTTTTTCATCTTTCATCTTTCCGCATTGTTTCATCTTTCATCTTTCCGCATTTTTTCATCTTTCATCTTTCCCCATTGTTTCATCTTTCATCTTTCCGCATTGTTTCATCTTTCATCTTTCCGCATTGTTTCATCTTTCATCTTTCCGCATTGTTTCATCTTTCCGCATTGTTTCATCTTTCCGCATTGTTTCATCTTTCCGCATTGTTTCATCTTTCATCTTCCGCATTCTTTCATCTTTCATCTTTCCGCATTGTTTCATCTTTCATCTTTCTGCATTTTTTCATCTTTCATCTTTCCGCATTGTTTCATCTTTCATCTTTCCGCATTGTTTCATCTTTCATCTTTCCGCATTGTTTCATCTTTCATCTTTCCGCATTGTTTCATCTTTCATCTTTCCGCATTGTTTCATCTTTCATCTTTCCGCATTGTTTCATCTTTCAGCATTGTTTCATATTTCATCTTTCCGCATTGTTTCATCTTTCATCTTTCAGCATTGTTTCATCTTTCATCTTTCCGCATTGTTTCATTTTTTCGCATTGTTTCATCTTTCATCTTTCCGCATTGTTTCATCTTTCATCTTTCCGCATTGTTTCATCTTTCATCTTTCCGCAATGTTTCATCTTTCATCTTTCCGCATTGTTTCATCTTTCATCTTCCGCATTCTTTCATCTTTCATCTTTCCGCATTGTTTCATCTTTCATCTTTCCGCATTGTTTCATCTTTCATCTTTCCGCATTGTTTCATCTTTCAACTTTCCGCATTGTTTCATCTTTCATCTTCCCGCATTGTTTCATCTTTCATCTTTCCGCATTGTTTCATCTTTCATCTTTCCGCATTGTTTCATCTTTCCGCATTGTTTCATCTTTCCGCATTGTTTCATCTTTCCGCATTGTTTCATCTTTCATCTTTCCGCATTGTTTCATCTTTCATCTTTCCGCATTGTTTCATCTTTCCGCATTGTTTCATCTTTCCGCATTGTTTCATCTTTCCGCATTGTTTCATCTTTCCGCATTGTTTCATCTTTCCGCATTGTTTCATCTTTCCGCATTGTTTCATCTTTCCGCATTGGTTCATCTTTCATCTTTCCGCATTGTTTCATCTTTCATCTTTCCGCATTGTTTCATCTTTCCGCATTGTTTCATCTTTCATCTTTCCGCATTGTTTCATCTTTCCGCATTGTTTCATCTTTCCGCATTGGTTCATCTTTCATCTTTCCGCATTGTTTCATCTTTCATCTTTCCGCATTGTTTCATCTTTCATCTTTCCGCATTGTTTCATCTTTCATCTTTCCGCATTGTTTCATCTTTCATCTTTCCGCATTGTTTCATCTTTCATCTTTCCGCATTCTTTCATCTTTCATCTTTCCGCATTGTTTCATCTTTCATCTTTCCGCATTGTTTCATCTTTCATGTTTTCGCATTTTTTCATCTTTCATCTTTCCGCATTGTTTCATCTTTCATCTTTCCGCATTGTTTCATCTTTCCGCATTGTTTCATCTTTCCGCATTGTTTCATCTTTCCGCATTGTTTCATCTTTCCGCATTGTTTCATCTTTCCGCATTGTTTCATCTTTCCGCATTGTTTCATCTTTCCGCATTGTTTCATCTTTCATCTTTCCGCATTGTTTCATCCTTCATCTTCCGCATTCTTTCATCTTTCATCTTTCCGCATTTTTTCATCTTTCATCTTTCCGCATTGTTTCATCTTTCATCTTTCCGCATTTTTTCATCTTTCATCTTTCCGCATTGTTTCATCTTTCATCTTTCCGCATTGTTTCATCTTTCATCTTTCCGCATTGTTTCATCTTTCCGCATTGTTTCATCTTTCATCTTTCCGCATTGTTTCATCTTTCATCTTTCCGCATTGTTTCATCTTTCATCTTTCCGCATTTTTTCATTTTTCATCTTTCCGCATTGTTTCATCTTTCATCTTTCCGCATTGTCTCATCTTTCATCTTTCCGCATTGTTTCATCTTTCATCTTTCCGCATTGTTTCATCTTTCATCTTTCCGCATTCTTTCATCTTTCATCTTTCCGCATTGTTTCATCTTTCATTTTTCCGCATTGTTTCATCTTTCATCTTTCCGCATTGTTTCATCTTTCATCTTTCCGCATTTTTTCATCTTTCATCTTTCCGCATTGTTTCATCTTTCATCTTTCCGCATTGTTTCATCTTTCATCTTTCCGCATTGTTTCATCTTTTATCTTTCCGCATTGTTTCATCTTTCATCTTTCCGCATTCTTTCATCTTTCATCTTTCCGCATTGTTTCATCTTTCATCTTTCCGCATTGTTTCATCTTTCATCTTTCCGCATTCTTTCATCTTTCATCTTTCCGCATTGTTTCATCTTTCATCTTTCCGCAATGTTTCATCTTTCATCTTTCCGCATTGTTTCATCTTTCATCTTCCGCATTCTTTCATCTTTCATCTTTCCGCATTGTTTCATCTTTCATCTTTTCGCATTTTTTCATCTTTCATCTTTCCGCATTGTTTCATCTTTCATCTTTCCGCATTGTTTCATCTTTCATCTTTCCGCATTGTTTCATCTTTCCGCATTGTTTCATCTTTCCGCATTGTTTCATCTTTCCGCATTGTTTCATCTTTCATCTTCCGCATTCTTTCATCTTTCATCTTTCCGCATTGTTTCATCTTTCATCTTTCCGCATTGTTTCATCTTTCATCTTTCCGCATTGTTTCATCTTTCATCTTTCCGCATTGTTTCATCTTTCATCTTTCCGCATTGTTTCATCATTCATCTTTCCGCATTGTTTCATCTTTCATCTTTCCGCATTGTTTCATCATTCATCTTTCCGCATTGTTTCATCTTTCATCTTTCCGGATTGTTTCATCTTTCATCTTTCCGCATTGTTTCATCTTTCATCTTTCCGCATTCTTTCATCTTTCATCTTTCCGCATTGTTTCATCTTTCATCTTTCCGCATTGTTTCATCTTTCATCTTTCCGCATTTTTTCATCTTTCATCGTTCCGCATTGTTTCATCTTTCATCTTTCCGCATTGTTTCATCTTTCATCTTTCCGCATTGTTTCATCTTTCCGCATTGTTTCATCTTTCATCTTCCGCATTCTTTCATCTTTCATCTTTCCGCATTGTTTCATCTTTCATCTTTCCGCATTTTTTCATCTTTCATCTTTCCGCATTGTTTCATCTTTCATCTTTCCGCATTGTTTCATCTTTCATCTTTATGCATTGTTTCATCTTTCATCTTTCCGCATTGTTTCATCTTTCATCTTTCCGCATTCTTTCATCTTTCATCTTTCCGCATTGTTTCATCTTTCATCTTTCCGCATTCTTTCATCTTTCATCTTTCCGCATTGTTTCATCTTTCATCTTTCCGCATTGTTTCATCTTTCATCTTTCCGCATTGTTTCATCTTTCATCTTTCCGCATTGTTTCATCTTTCATCTTTCCGGATTGTTTCATCTTTCATCTTTCCGCATTGTTTCATCTTTCATCTTTCCGCATTCTTTCATCTTTCATCTTTATGCATTGTTTCATCTTTCATCTTTCCGCATTTTTTCATCTTTCATCTTTCCGCATTGTTTCATCTTTCATTTTTCCGCATTGTTTCATCTTTCATCTTTCCGCATTGTTTCATCTTTCATCTTTCCGCATTGTTTCATCTTTCCGCATTGTTTCATCTTTCCGCATTGTTTCATCTTTCATCTTCCGCATTCTTTCATCTTCCGCATTCTTTCATCTTCCGCATTCTTTCATCTTTCATCTTTCCGCATTGTTTCATCTTTCATCTTTCCGCATTTTTTCATCTTTCATCTTTCCGCATTGTTTCATCTTTCATCTTTCCGCATTGATTCATCTTTCATCTTTATGCATTGTTTCATCTTTCATCTTTCCGCATTGTTTCATCTTTCATCTTTCCGCATTCTTTCATCTTTCATCTTTCCGCATTGTTTAATCTTTCATCTTTCCGCATTGTTTCATCTTTCATCTTTCCGCATTGTTTCATCTTTCATCTTTCCGCATTGTTTCATCTTTCATCTTTCCGCATTCTTTCATCTTTCATCTTTCCGCATTGTTTCATCTTTCATCTTTCCGCAATGTTTCATCTTTCATCTTTCCGCATTGTTTCATCTTTCATCTTCCGCATTCTTTCATCTTTCATCTTTCCGCATTGTTTCATCTTTCATGTTTTCGCATTTTTTCATCTTTCATCTTTCCGCATTGTTTCATCTTTCATCTTTCCGCATTGTTTCATCTTTCCGCATTGTTTCATCTTTCCGCATTGTTTCATCTTTCCGCATTGTTTCATCTTTCATCTTTCCGCATTGTTTCATCCTTCATCTTCCGCATTCTTTCATCTTTCATCTTTCCGCATTTTTTCATCTTTCATCTTTCCGCATTGTTTCATCTTTCATCTTTCCGCATTTTTTCATCTTTCATCTTTCCGCATTGTTTCATCTTTCATCTTTCCGCATTGTTTCATCTTTCATCTTTCCGCATTGTTTCATCTTTCCGCATTGTTTCATCTTTCATCTTTCCGCATTGTTTCATCTTTCATCTTTCCGCATTTTTTCATCTTTCATCTTTCCGCATTGTTTCATCTTTCATCTTTCCGCATTGTTTCATCTTTCATCTTTCCGCATTGTTTCATCTTTCATCTTTCCGCATTGTTTTATCTTTCATCTTTCCGCATTCTTTCATCTTTCATCTTTCCGCATTGTTTCATCTTTCATCTTTCCGCATTGTTTCATCTTTCATCTTTCCGCATTCTTTCATCTTTCATCTTTCCGCATTGTTTCATCTTTCATCTTTCCGCAATGTTTCATCTTTCATCTTTCCGCATTGTTTCATCTTTCATCTTCCGCATTCTTTCATCTTTCATCTTTCCGCATTGTTTCATCTTTCATCTTTCCGCATTGTTTCATCTTTCACCTTTCCGCATTGTTTCATCTTTCATCTTTCCGCATTGTTTCATCTTTCATCTTTCCGCATTGTTTCATCTTTCCGCATTGTTTCATCTTTCATCTTCCGCATTCTTTCATCTTTCATCTTTCCGCATTGTTTCATCGTTCATCTTTCCGCATTGTTTCATCTTTCATCTTTCCGCATTGTTTCATCTTTCATCTTTCCGCATTGTTTCATCTTTCATCTTTCCGCATTGTTTCATCTTTCATCTTTCCGCATTGTTTCATCTTTCCGCATTGTTTCATCTTTCATCTTTCCGCATTGTTTCATCATTCATCTTTCCGCATTGTTTCATCTTTCATCTTTCCGCATTGTTTCATCTTTCATCTTTCCGCATTGTTTCATCTTTCATCTTTCCGCATTCTTTCATCTTTCATCTTTCCGCATTGTTTCATCTTTCATCTTTCCGCATTGTTTCATCTTTCATCTTTCCGCATTCTTTCATCTTTCATCTTTCCGCATTGTTTCATCTTTCATCTTTCCGCAATGTTTCATCTTTCATCTTTCCGCATTGTTTCATCTTTCATCTTCCGCATTGTTTCATCTTTCATCTTTCCGCATTGTTTCATCTTTCCGCATTGTTTCATCTTTCATCTTTCCTCATTGTTTCATCTTTCATCTTTCCGCATTGTTTCATCTTTCATCTTTCCGCATTGTTTCATCTTTCATCTTTCCGCATTGTTTCATCTTTCATATTTCCGCATTCTTTCATCTCTCATCTTTCCGCATTGTTTCATCTTTCATCTTTCCGCATTGTTTCATCTTTCATCTTCCGCATTCTTTCATCTTTCATCTTTCCGCATTGTTTCATCTTTCATCTTTCCGCATTTTTTCATCTTTCATCTTTCCGCATTGTTTCATCTTTCATCTTTCCGCATTTTTTCATCTTTCATCTTTCCGCATTGTTTCATCTTTCATCTTTCCGCATTATTTCATCTTTCCGCATTGTTTCATCTTTCATCTTTCCGCATTGTTTCATCTTTCATCTTTCCGCATTGTTTCATCTTTCATCTTCCGCATTCTTTCATCTTTCATCTTTCCGCATTGTTTCATCTTTCATCTTTCCGCATTTTTTCATCTTTCATCTTTCCGCATTGTTTCATCTTTCATCTTTCCGCATTTTTTCATCTTTCATCTTTCCGCATTGTTTCATCTTTCATCTTTCCGCATTGTTTCATCTTTCATCTTTCCGCATTGTTTCATCTTTCATCTTTCCGCATTGTTTCATCTTTCCGCATTGTTTCATCTTTCATCTTTCCGCATTGTTTCATCTTTCATCTTTCCGCATTGTTTCATCTTTCATCTTTCCGCATTGTTTCATCTTTCATCTTTCCGCATTGTTTCATCTTTCATCTTTCCGCATTGTTTCATCTTTCATCTTTCCGCATTGTTTCATCTTTCATCTTTCCGCATTGTTTCATCTTTCATCTTTCCGCATTGTTTCATCTTTCATTTTTCCGCATTGTTTCATCTTTCATCTTTCCGCATTGTTTCATCTTTCATCTTTCCGCATTGTTTCATCTTTCCGCATTGTTTCATCTTTCATCTTCCGCATTCTTTCATCTTCCGCATTCTTTCATCTTTCATCTTTATGCATTGTTTCATCTTTCATCTTTCCGCATTGTTTCATCTTTCATCTTTCCGCATTCTTTCATCTTTCATCTTTCCGCATTGTTTCATCTTTCATCTTTCCGCATTGTTTCATCTTTCATCTTTCCGCATTGTTTCATCTTTCATCTTTCCGCATTGTTTCATCTTTCATCTTTCCGCATTCTTTCATCTTTCATCTTTCCGCATTGTTTCATCTTTCATCTTTCCGCAATGTTTCATCTTTCATCTTTCCGCATTGTTTCATCTCTCATCTTCCGCATTCTTTCATCTTTCATCTTTCCGCATTGTTTCATCTTTCATGTTTTCGCATTTTTTCATCTTTCATCTTTCCGCATTGTTTCATCTTTCATCTTTCCGCATTGTTTCATCTTTCCGCATTGTTTCATCTTTCCGCATTGTTTCATCTTTCATCTTTCCGCATTGTTTCATCCTTCATCTTCCGCATTCTTTCATCTTTCATCTTTCCGCATTTTTTCATCTTTCATCTTTCCGCATTGTTTCATCTTTCATCTTTCCGCATTTTTTCATCTTTCATCTTTCCGCATTGTTTCATCTTTCATCTTTCCGCATTGTTTCATCTTTCATCTTTCCGCATTGTTTCATCTTTCCGCATTGTTTCATCTTTCATCTTTCCGCATTGTTTCATCTTTCATCTTTCCGCATTTTTTCATCTTTCATCTTTCCGCATTGTTTCATCTTTCATCTTTCCGCATTGTTTCATCTTTCATCTTTCCGCATTGTTTCATCTTTCATCTTTCCGCATTGTTTCATCTTTCATCTTTCCGCATTGTTTCATCTTTCATCTTTCCGCATTGTTTCATCTTTCCGCATTGTTTCATCTTTCCGCATTGTTTCATCTTTCATCTTCCGCATTCTTTCATCTTTCATCTTTCCGCATTGTTTCATCTTTCATCTTTCTGCATTTTTTCATCTTTCATCTTTCCGCATTGTTTCATCTTTCATCTTTCCGCATTGTTTCATCTTTCATCTTTCCGCATTGTTTCATCTTTCATCTTTCCGCATTGTTTCATCTTTCATCTTTCCGCATTGTTTCATCTTTCATCTTTCCGCATTGTTTCATCTTTCAGCATTGTTTCATATTTCATCTTTCCGCATTGTTTCATCTTTCATCTTTCCGCATTGTTTCATCTTTCATCTTTCCGCATTGTTTCATCTTTCCGCATTGTTTCATCTTTCATCTTTCCGCATTGTTTCATCTTTCATCTTTCCGCATTGTTTCATCTTTCATCTTTCCGCAATGTTTCATCTTTCATCTTTCCGCATTGTTTCATCTTTCATCTTCCGCATTCTTTCATCTTTCATCTTTCCGCATTGTTTCATCTTTCATCTTTCCGCATTGTTTCATCTTTCATCTTTCCGCATTGTTTCATCTTTCAACTTTCCGCATTGTTTCATCTTTCATCTTCCCGCATTGTTTCATCTTTCATCTTTCCGCATTGTTTCATCTTTCATCTTTCCGCATTGTTTCATCTTTCCGCATTGTTTCATCTTTCCGCATTGTTTCATCTTTCATCTTTCCGCATTGTTTCATCTTTTATCTTTCCGCATTGTTTCATCTTTCCGCATTGTTTCATCTTTCCGCATTGTTTCATCTTTCCGCATTGTTTCATCTTTCCGCATTGTTTCATCTTTCCGCATTGTTTCATCTTTCCGCATTGTTTCATCTTTCCGCATTGTTTCATCTTTCCGCATTGTTTCATCTTTCCGCATTGTTTCATCTTTCCGCATTGTTTCATCTTTCCGCATTGTTTCATCTTTCCGCATTGTTTCATCTTTCCGCATTGTTTCATCTTTCCGCATTGTTTCATCTTTCCGCATTGTTTCATCTTTCCGCATTGTTTCATCTTTCATCTTTCCGCATTGTTTCATCTTTCATCTTTCAGCATTGTTTCATCTTTCCGCATTGTTTCATCTTTCATCTTTCCGCATTGTTTCATCTTTCATCTTTCCGCATTGTTTCATCTTTCATCTTTCCGCATTGTTTCATCTTTCATCTTTCCGCATTGTTTCATCTTTCATCTTTCCGCATTGTTTCATCTTTCACCTTTCCGCATTGTTTCATCTTTCATCTTTCCGCATTGTTTCATCTTTCCGCATTGTTTCATCTTTCCGCATTGATTCATCTTTACGCATTGTTTCATCTTTCATCTTCCGCATTCTTTCATCTTTCATCTTTCCGCATTGTTTCATCTTTCATCTTTCCGCATTTTTTCATCTTTCATCTTTCCGCATTGTTTCATCTTTCATCTTTCCGCATTTTTTCATCTTTCATCTTTCCCCATTGTTTCATCTTTCATCTTTCCGCATTGTTTCATCTTTCATCTTTCCGCATTGTTTCATCTTTCCGCATTGTTTCATCATTCCGCATTGTTTCATCTTTCATCTTCCGCATTCTTTCATCTTTCATCTTTCCGCATTGTTTCATCTTTCATCTTTCTGCATTTTTTCATCTTTCATCTTTCTGCATTGTTTCATCTTTCATCTTTCCGCATTGTTTCATCTTTCATCTTTCCGCATTGTTTCATCTTTCATCTTTCCGCATTGTTTCATCTTTCATCTTTCCGCATTGTTTCATCTTTCATCTTTCCGCATTGTTTCATCTTTCAGCATTGTTTCATATTTCATCTTTCCGCATTGTTTCATCTTTCATCTTTCAGCATTGTTTCATCTTTCATCTTTCCGCATTGTTTCATTTTTCCGCATTGTTTCATCTTTCATCTTTCCGCATTGTTTCATCTTTCATCTTTCCGCATTGTTTCATCTTTCATCTTTCCGCAATGTTTCATCTTTCATCTTTCCGCATTGTTTCATCTTTCATCTTCCGCATTCTTTCATCTTTCATCTTTCCGCATTGTTTCATCTTTCATCTTTCCGCATTGTTTCATCTTTCATCTTTCCGCATTGTTTCATCTTTCAACTTTCCGCATTGTTTCATCTTTCATCTTCCCGCATTGTTTCATCTTTCATCTTTCCGCATTGTTTCATCTTTCATCTTTCCGCATTGTTTCATCTTTCCGCATTGTTTCATCTTTCCGCATTGTTTCATCTTTCCGCATTGTTTCATCTTTCATCTTTCCGCATTGTTTCATCTTTCATCTTTCCGCATTGTTTCATCTTTCCGCATTGTTTCATCTTTCCGCATTGTTTCATCTTTCCGCATTGTTTCATCTTTCCGCATTGTTTCATCTTTCCGCATTGTTTCATCTTTCCGCATTGTTTCATCTTTCCGCATTGTTTCATCTTTCCGCATTGGTTCATCTTTCATCTTTCCGCATTGTTTCATCTTTCATCTTTCCGCATTGTTTCATCTTTCCGCATTGTTTCATCTTTCATCTTTCCGCATTGTTTCATCTTTCCGCATTGTTTCATCTTTCATCTTTCCGCATTGTTTCATCTTTCCGCATTGTTTCATCTTTCCGCATTGGTTCATCTTTCATCTTTCCGCATTGTTTCATCTTTCATCTTTCCGCATTGTTTCATCTTTCATCTTTCCGCATTGTTTCATCTTTCATCTTTCCGCATTGTTTCATCTTTCATCTTTCCGCATTGTTTCATCTTTCATCTTTCCGCATTCTTTCATCTTTCATCTTTCCGCATTGTTTCATCTTTCATCTTTCCGCATTGTTTCATCTTTCATGTTTTCGCATTTTTTCATCTTTCATCTTTCCGCATTGTTTCATCTTTCATCTTTCCGCATTGTTTCATCTTTCCGCATTGTTTCATCTTTCCGCATTGTTTCATCTTTCCGCATTGTTTCATCTTTCCGCATTGTTTCATCTTTCCGCATTGTTTCATCTTTCCGCATTGTTTCATCTTTCATCTTTCCGCATTGTTTCATCCTTCATCTTCCGCATTCTTTCATCTTTCATCTTTCCGCATTTTTTCATCTTTCATCTTTCCGCATTGTTTCATCTTTCATCTTTCCGCATTTTTTCATCTTTCATCTTTCCGCATTGTTTCATCTTTCATCTTTCCGCATTGTTTCATCTTTCATCTTTCCGCATTGTTTCATCTTTCCGCATTGTTTCATCTTTCATCTTTCCGCATTGTTTCATCTTTCATCTTTCCGCATTGTTTCATCTTTCATCTTTCCGCATTTTTTCATTTTTCATCTTTCCGCATTGTTTCATCTTTCATCTTTCCGCATTGTCTCATCTTTCATCTTTCCGCATTGTTTCATCTTTCATCTTTCCGCATTGTTTCATCTTTCATCTTTCCGCATTCTTTCATCTTTCATCTTTCCGCATTGTTTCATCTTTCATTTTTCCGCATTGTTTCATCTTTCATCTTTCCGCATTGTTTCATCTTTCATCTTTCCGCATTTTTTCATCTTTCATCTTTCCGCATTGTTTCATCTTTCATCTTTCCGCATTGTTTCATCTTTCATCTTTCCGCATTGTTTCATCTTTTATCTTTCCGCATTGTTTCATCTTTCATCTTTCCGCATTCTTTCATCTTTCATCTTTCCGCATTGTTTCATCTTTCATCTTTCCGCATTGTTTCATCTTTCATCTTTCCGCATTCTTTCATCTTTCATCTTTCCGCATTGTTTCATCTTTCATCTTTCCGCAATGTTTCATCTTTCATCTTTCCGCATTGTTTCATCTTTCATCTTCCGCATTCTTTCATCTTTCATCTTTCCGCATTGTTTCATCTTTCATCTTTTCGCATTTTTTCATCTTTCATCTTTCCGCATTGTTTCATCTTTCATCTTTCCGCATTGTTTCATCTTTCATCTTTCCGCATTGTTTCATCTTTCCGCATTGTTTCATCTTTCCGCATTGTTTCATCTTTCATCTTCCGCATTCTTTCATCTTTCATCTTTCCGCATTGTTTCATCTTTCATCTTTCCGCATTGTTTCATCTTTCATCTTTCCGCATTGTTTCATCTTTCATCTTTCCGCATTGTTTCATCTTTCATCTTTCCGCATTGTTTCATCATTCATCTTTCCGCATTGTTTCATCTTTCATCTTTCCGCATTGTTTCATCATTCATCTTTCCGCATTGTTTCATCTTTCATCTTTCCGGATTGTTTCATCTTTCATCTTTCCGCATTGTTTCATCTTTCATCTTTCCGCATTCTTTCATCTTTCATCTTTCCGCATTGTTTCATCTTTCATCTTTCCGCATTGTTTCATCTTTCATCTTTCCGCATTTTTTCATCTTTCATCGTTCCGCATTGTTTCATCTTTCATCTTTCCGCATTGTTTCATCTTTCATCTTTCCGCATTGTTTCATCTTTCCGCATTGTTTCATCTTTCATCTTCCGCATTCTTTCATCTTTCATCTTTCCGCATTGTTTCATCTTTCATCTTTCCGCATTTTTTCATCTTTCATCTTTCCGCATTGTTTCATCTTTCATCTTTCCGCATTGTTTCATCTTTCATCTTTATGCATTGTTTCATCTTTCATCTTTCCGCATTGTTTCATCTTTCATCTTTCCGCATTCTTTCATCTTTCATCTTTCCGCATTGTTTCATCTTTCATCTTTCCGCATTCTTTCATCTTTCATCTTTCCGCATTGTTTCATCTTTCATCTTTCCGCATTGTTTCATCTTTCATCTTTCCGCATTGTTTCATCTTTCATCTTTCCGCATTGTTTCATCTTTCATCTTTCCGGATTGTTTCATCTTTCATCTTTCCGCATTGTTTCATCTTTCATCTTTCCGCATTCTTTCATCTTTCATCTTTATGCATTGTTTCATCTTTCATCTTTCCGCATTTTTTCATCTTTCATCTTTCCGCATTGTTTCATCTTTCATTTTTCCGCATTGTTTCATCTTTCATCTTTCCGCATTGTTTCATCTTTCATCTTTCCGCATTGTTTCATCTTTCCGCATTGTTTCATCTTTCATCTTCCGCATTCTTTCATCTTCCGCATTCTTTCATCTTTCATCTTTCCGCATTGTTTCATCTTTCATCTTTCCGCATTTTTTCATCTTTCATCTTTCCGCATTGTTTCATCTTTCATCTTTCCGCATTGTTTCATCTTTCATCTTTATGCATTGTTTCATCTTTCATCTTTCCGCATTGTTTCATCTTTCATCTTTCCGCATTCTTTCATCTTTCATCTTTCCGCATTGTTTAATCTTTCATCTTTCCGCATTGTTTCATCTTTCATCTTTCCGCATTGTTTCATCTTTCATCTTTCCGCATTGTTTCATCTTTCATCTTTCCGCATTCTTTCATCTTTCATCTTTCCGCATTGTTTCATCTTTCATCTTTCCGCAATGTTTCATCTTTCATCTTTCCGCATTGTTTCATCTTTCATCTTCCGCATTCTTTCATCTTTCATCTTTCCGCATTGTTTCATCTTTCATGTTTTCGCATTTTTTCATCTTTCATCTTTCCGCATTGTTTCATCTTTCATCTTTCCGCATTGTTTCATCTTTCCGCATTGTTTCATCTTTCCGCATTGTTTCATCTTTCCGCATTGTTTCATCTTTCATCTTTCCGCATTGTTTCATCCTTCATCTTCCGCATTTTTTCATCTTTCATCTTTCCGCATTGTTTCATCTTTCATCTTTCCGCATTTTTTCATCTTTCATCTTTCCGCATTGTTTCATCTTTCATCTTTCCGCATTGTTTCATCTTTCATCTTTCCGCATTGTTTCATCTTTCCGCATTGTTTCATCTTTCATCTTTCCGCATTGTTTCATCTTTCATCTTTCCGCATTTTTTCATCTTTCATCTTTCCGCATTGTTTCATCTTTCATCTTTCCGCATTGTTTCATCTTTCATCTTTCCGCATTGTTTCATCTTTCATCTTTCCGCATTGTTTTATCTTTCATCTTTCCGCATTCTTTCATCTTTCATCTTTCCGCATTGTTTCATCTTTCATCTTTCCGCATTGTTTCATCTTTCATCTTTCCGCATTCTTTCATCTTTCATCTTTCCGCATTGTTTCATCTTTCATCTTTCCGCAATGTTTCATCTTTCATCTTTCCGCATTGTTTCATCTTTCATCTTCCGCATTCTTTCATCTTTCATCTTTCCGCATTGTTTCATCTTTCATCTTTTCGCATTTTTTCATCTTTCATCTTTCCGCATTGTTTCATCTTTCATCTTTCCGCATTGTTTCATCTTTCATCTTTCCGCATTGTTTCATCTTTCCGCATTGTTTCATCTTTCATCTTCCGCATTCTTTCATCTTTCATCTTTCCGCATTGTTTCATCTTTCATCTTTCCGCATTGTTTCATCTTTCATCTTTCCGCATTGTTTCATCTTTCATCTTTCCGCATTGTTTCATCTTTCATCTTTCCGCATTGTTTCATCTTTCATCTTTCCGCATTGTTTCATCTTTCCGCATTGTTTCATCTTTCATCTTTCCGCATTGTTTCATCATTCATCTTTCCGCATTGTTTCATCTTTCATCTTTCCGCATTGTTTCATCTTTCATCTTTCCGCATTGTTTCATCTTTCATCTTTCCGCATTCTTTCATCTTTCATCTTTCCGCATTGTTTCATCTTTCATCTTTCCGCATTGTTTCATCTTTCATCTTTCCGCATTCTTTCATCTTTCATCTTTCCGCATTGTTTCATCTTTCATCTTTCCGCAATGTTTCATCTTTCATCTTTCCGCATTGTTTCATCTTTCATCTTCCGCATTCTTTCATCTTTCATCTTTCCGCATTGTTTCATCTTTCATGTTTTCGCATTTTTTCATCTTTCATCTTTCCGCATTGTTTCATCTTTCATCTTTCCGCATTGTTTCATCTTTCCGCATTGTTTCATCTTTCATCTTTCCGCATTGTTTCATCCTTCATCTTCCGCATTCTTTCATCTTTCATCTTTCCGCATTTTTTCATCTTTCATCTTTCCGCATTGTTTCATCTTTCATCTTTCCGCATTTTTTCATCTTTCATCTTTCCGCATTGTTTCATCTTTCATCTTTCCGCATTGTTTCATCTTTCATCTTTCCGCATTGTTTCATCTTTCCGCATTGTTTCATCTTTCCGCATTGTTTCATCTTTCCGCATTGTTTCATCTTTCCGCATTGTTTCATCTTTCCGCATTGTTTCATCTTTCATCTTTCCGCATTGTTTCATCTTTCCGCATTGTTTCATCTTTCATCTTTCCGCATTGTTTCATCTTTCATCTTTCCGCATTTTTTCATCTTTCATCTTTCCGCATTGTTTCATCTTTCATCTTTCCGCATTGTTTCATCTTTCATCTTTCCGCATTGTTTCATCTTTCACCTTTCCGCATTGTTTCATCTTTCATCTTTCCGCAATGTTTCATCTTTCCGCATTGTTTCATCTTTCCGCATTGTTTCATCTTTCCGCATTGTTTCATCTTTCCGCATTGTTTCATCTTTCATCTTCCGCATTCTTTCATCTTTCATCTTTCCGCATTGTTTCATCTTTCATCTTTCCGCATTTTTTCATCTTTCATCTTTCCGCATTGTTTCATCTTTCATCTTTCCGCATTTTTTCATCTTTCATCTTTCCCCATTGTTTCATCTTTCATCTTTCCGCATTGTTTCATCTTTCATCTTTCCGCATTGTTTCATCTTTCATCTTTCCGCATTGTTTCATCTTTCCGCATTGTTTCATCTTTCCGCATTGTTTCATCTTTCATCTTCCGCATTCTTTCATCTTTCATCTTTCCGCATTGTTTCATCTTTCATCTTTCTGCATTTTTTCATCTTTCATCTTTCCGCATTGTTTCATCTTTCATCTTTCCGCATTGTTTCATCTTTCATCTTTCCGCATTGTTTCATCTTTCATCTTTCCGCATTGTTTCATCTTTCATCTTTCCGCATTGTTTCATCTTTCATCTTTCCGCATTGTTTCATCTTTCAGCATTGTTTCATATTTCATCTTTCCGCATTGTTTCATCTTTCATCTTTCAGCATTGTTTCATCTTTCATCTTTCCGCATTGTTTCATTTTTCCGCATTGTTTCATCTTTCATCTTTCCGCATTGTTTCATCTTTCATCTTTCCGCATTGTTTCATCTTTCATCTTTCCGCATTTTTTCATCTTTCATCTTTCCCCATTGTTTCATCTTTCATCTTTCCGCATTTTTTCATCTTTCATCTTTCCCCATTGTTTCATCTTTCATCTTTCCGCATTCTTTCATCTTTCATCTTTCCGCATTGTTTCATCTTTCATCTTTCTGCATTTTTTCATCTTTCATCTTTCCGCATTGTTTCATCTTTCATCTTTCCGCATTGTTTCATCTTTCATCTTTCCGCATTGTTTCATCTTTCATCTTTCCGCATTGTTTCATCTTTCATCTTTCCGCATTGTTTCATCTTTCATCTTTCCGCATTGTTTCATCTTTCAGCATTGTTTCATATTTCATCTTTCCGCATTGTTTCATCTTTCATCTTTCAGCATTGTTTCATCTTTCATCTTTCCGCATTGTTTCATTTTTCCGCATTGTTTCATCTTTCATCTTTCCGCATTGTTTCATCTTTCATCTTTCCGCATTGTTTCATCTTTCATCTTTCCGCAATGTTTCATCTTTCATCTTTCCGCATTGTTTCATCTTTCCTCATTGTTTCATCTTTCCGCATTGTTTCATCTTTCCGCATTGTTTCATCTTTCCGCATTGTTTCATCTTTCATCTTTCCGCATTGTTTCATCATTCATCTTTCCGCATTGTTTCATCTTTCATCTTTCCGCATTGTTTCATCTTTCATCTTTCCGCATTGTTTCATCTTTCATCTTTCCGCATTGTTTCATCTTTCATCTTTCCGCATTGTTTCATCTTTCATCTTCCGCATTCTTTCATCTTTCATCTTTCCGCATTGTTTCATCTTTCATCTTTCCGCATTGTTTCATCTTTCATCTTTCCGCATTTTTTCATCTTTCATCTTTCCGCATTGTTTCATCTTTCATCTTTCCGCATTGTTTCATCTTTCATCTTTCCGCATTGTTTCATCTTTCATCTTTCCGAATTGTTTCATCTTTCATCTTTCCGCATTGTTTCATCTTTCATCTTCCGCAGTCTTTCATCTTTCATCTTTCCGCATTGTTTCATCTTTCATCTTTCCGCATTTTTTCATCTTTCATCTTTCCGCATTGTTTCATCTTTCATCTTTCCGCATTGTTTCATCTTTCATCTTTCCGCATTGTTTCATCTTTCATCTTTCCGCATTGTTTCATCTTTCATCTTTCCGCATTGTTTCATCTTTCATCTTTCCGCATTGTTTCATCTTTCATATTTCCGCATTCTTTCATCTTTCATCTTTCCGCATTGTTTCATCTTTCATCTTTCCGCATTGTTTCATCTTTCATCTTCCGCATTCTTTCATCTTTCATCTTTCCGCATTGTTTCATCTTTCATCTTTCCGCATTTTTTCATCTTTCATCTTTCCGCATTGTTTCATCTTTCATCTTTCCGCATTTTTTCATCTTTCATCTTTCCGCATTGTTTCATCTTTCATCTTTCCGCATTGTTTCATCTTTCCGCATTGTTTCATCTTTCATCTTTCCGCATTGTTTCATCTTTCCGCATTGTTTCATCTTTCCGCATTGTTTCATCTTTCCGCATTGTTTCATCTTTCCGCATTGTTTCATCTTTCATCTTTCCGCATTGTTTCATCTTTCCGCATTGTTTCATCTTTCATCTTTCCGCATTGTTTCATCATTCATCTTTCCGCATTGTTTCATCATTCATCTTTCCGCATTGTTTCATCTTTCATCTTTCCGTATTGTTTCATCTTTCATCTTTCCGCATTGTTTCATCTTTCATCTTTCCGCATTGTTTCATCTTTCATCTTTCCGCATAGTTTCATCTTTCATCTTTCCGCATTGTTTCATCTTTCATCTTTCCGCATTGTTTCATCTTTCATCTTCCGCATTCTTTCATCTTTCATCTTTCCGCATTGTTTCATCTTTTATCTTTTCGCATTTTTTCATCTTTCATCTTTCCGCATTGTTTCATCTTTCATCTTTCCGCATTGTTTCATCTTTCCGCATTGTTTCATCTTTCATCTTTCCGCATTGTTTCATCTTTCATCTTTCCGCATTGTTTCATCTTTCATCTTTCCGCATTTTTTCATCTTTCATCTTTCCGCATTGTTTCATCTTTCATCTTTCCGCATTGTTTCATCTTTCCGCATTGTTTCATCTTTCCGCATTGTTTCATCTTTCCGCATTGTTTCATCTTTCCGCATTGTTTCATCTTTCCGCATTGTTTCATCTTTCCGCATTGTTTCATCTTTCATCTTTCCGCATTGTTTCATCTTTCATCTTTCCGCATTTTTTCATCTTTCATCTTTCCGCATTGTTTCATCTTTCATCTTTCCGCATTGTTTCATCTTTCCGCATTGTTTCATCTTTCATCTTTCCGCATTGTTTCATCATTCATCTTTCCGCATTGTTTCATCTTTCATCTTTCCGCATTGTTTCATCTTTCATCTTTCCGCATTGTTTCATCTTTCATCTTTCCGCATTGTTTCATCTTTTCGCATTGTTTCATCTTTCATCTTTCCGCATTGTTTCATCTTTCATCTTTCCGCATTGTTTCATCTTTCTTCTTTCCGCATTGTTTCAGCTTTCATCTTTCCGCATTGTTTCATCTTTCATCTTTCCGCATTGTTTCATCTTTCATCTTCCGCATTCTTTCATCTTTCATCTTTCCGCATTGTTTCATCTTTCATCTTTCCGCATTTTTTCATCTTTCATCTTTCCGCATTGTTTCATCTTTCATCTATTTTGCATTTTTTCATCTTTCATCTTTCCGCATTGTTTCATCTTTCATCTTTCCGCATTGTTTCATCTTTCATCTTTCAGCATTGTTTCATCTTTCCGCATTGTTTCATCTTTCATCTTTCCTCATTGTTTCATCTTTCATCTTTCCGCATTTTTTCATCTTTCATCTTTCCGCATTGTTTCATCTTTCATCTTTCCGCATTGTTTCATCTTTCCGCATTGTTTCATCTTTCCGCATTGTTTCATCTTTCATCTTTCCGCATTGTTTCATCTTTCATCTTTCCGCATTCTTTCATCTTTCATCTTTCCGCATTGTTTCATCTTTCATCTTTCCGCATTGTTTCATCTTTCCGCATTGTTTCATCTTTCCGCATTGTTTCATCTTTCCGCATTGTTTCATCTTTCCGCATTGTTTCATCTTTCCGCATTGTTTCATCTTTCCGCATTGTTTCATCTTTCCGCATTGTTTCATCTTTCCGCATTGTTTCATCTTTCCGCATTGTTTCATCTTTCATCTTTCCGCATTGTTTCATCATTCATCTTTCCGCATTGTTTCATCTTTCATCTTTCCGCATTGTTTCATCTTTCATCTTTCCGCATTGTTTCATCTTTCATCTTTCCGCATTGTTTCATCTTTTCGTATTGTTTCATCTTTCATCTTTCCGCATTTTTTCATCTTTCATCTTTCCGCATTGTTTCATTTTTCATCTTTCCGCATTTTTTCATCTTTCATCTTTCCGCATTGTTTCATCTTTCATCTTTCCGCATTGTTTCATCTTTCATCTTTCCGCATTGTTTCATCTTTCCGCATTGTTTCATCTTTCCGCATTGTTTCATCTTTCCGCATTGTTTCATCTTTCATCTTTCCGCATTGTTTCATCTTTCATCTTTCCGCATTGTTTCATCTTTCATCTTTCCGCATTGTTTCATCTTTCATCTTTCCGCATTGTTACATCTTTCATCTTTCCGCATTGTTTCATCTTTCATCTTTCCGCATTGCTTCATCTTTCATCTTTCAGCATTGTTTCATCTTTCCGCATTGTTTCATCTTTCATCTTTCCTCATTGTTTCATCTTTCATCTTTCCGCATTGTTTCATCTTTCATCTTTCCGCATTGTTTCATCTTTCATCTTTCCGCATTGTTTCATCTTTCATATTTCCGCATTCTTTCATCTTTCATCTTTCCGCATTGTTTCATCTTTCATCTTTCCGCATTGTTTCATCTTTCATCTTCCGCATTCTTTCATCTTTCATCTTTGGGCATTGTTTCATCTTTCATCTTTCCGCATTTTTTCATCTTTCATCTTTCCGCATTGTTTCATCTTTCATCTTTCCGCATTTTTTCATCTTTCGTCTTTCCGCATTGTTTCATCTTTCATCTTTCCGCATTGTTTCATCTTTCATCTTTCCGCATTTTTTCATCTTTCATCTTTCCGCATTGTTTCATTTTTCATCTTTCCGCATTTTTTCATCTTTCATCTTTCCGCATTGTTTCATCTTTCATCTTTCCGCATTGTTTCATCTTTCATCTTTCCGCATTGTTTCATCTTTCCGCATTGTTTCATCTTTCCGCATTGTTTCATCTTTCCGCATTGTTTCATCTTTCCGCATTGTTTCATCTCTCCGCATTGTTTCATCTTTCCGCATTGTTTCATCTTTCCGCATTGTTTCATCTTTCCGCATTGTTTCATCTTTCCGCATTGTTTCATCTTTCCGCATTGTTTCATCTTTCCGCATTGTTTCATCTTTCCGCATTGTTTCATCTTTCCGCATTGTTTCATCTTTCCGCATTGTTTCATCTTTCATCTTTCCGCATTGTTTCATCTTTCATCTTTCCGCATTGTTTCATCTTTCATCTTTCCGCATTGTTTCATCTTGCATCTTTCCGCATTGTTTCATCTTTCATCTTTCCGCATTGTTTCATCTTTCATCTTTCCGCATTGTTTCATCTTTCATCTTTCCGCATTCTTTCATCTTTCATCTTTCCGCATTGTTTCATCTTTCATCTTTCCGCATTGTTTCATCTTTCATCTTTCCGCATTGTTTCATCTTTCCGCATTGTTTCATCTTTCCGCATTGTTTCATCTTTCATCTTTATGCATTGTTTCATCTTTCATCTTTCCGCATTGTTTCATCTTTCATATTTCCGCATTCTTTCATCTTTCATCTTTCCGCATTGTTTCATCTTTCATCTTTCCGCATTGTTTCATCTTTCATCTTCCGCATTCTTTCATCTTTCATCTTTGGGCATTGTTTCATCTTTCATCTTTCCGCATTTTTTCATCTTTCATCTTTCCGCATTGTTTCATCTTTCATCTTTCCGCATTGTTTCATCTTTCATCTTTCCGCATTGTTTCATCTTTCATCTTTCCGCATTGTTTTATCTTTCCGCATTGTTTCATCTTTCCGCATTGTTTCATCTTTCCGCATTGTTTCATCTTTCCGCATTGTTTCATCTTTCATCTTTCCGCATTGTTTCATCTTTCCGCATTGTTTCATCTTTCCGCATTGTTTCATCTTTCATCTTTCCGCATTGTTTCATCTTTCATCTTTCCGCATTGTTTCATCTTTCATCTTTCCGCATTGTTTCATCTTTCATCTTTCCGCATTGTTTCATCTTTCATCTTTCCGCATTGTTTCATCTTTCATCTTTCCGCATTGTTTCAGCTTTCATCTTTCCGCATTGTTTCATCTTTCATCTTCCGCATTCTTTCATCTTTCATCTTTCCGCATTGTTTCATCTTTCATCTTTCCGCATTTTTTATCTTTCATCTTTCCGCATTGTTTCATCTTTCATCTTTCCGCATTTTTTCATCTTTCGTCTTTCCGCATTGTTTCATCTTTCATCTTTCCGCATTGTTTCATCTTTCCGCATTGTTTCATCTTTCCGCATTGTTCCATCTTTCATCTTTCCGCATTGTTTCATCTTTCATCTTTCCGCATTCTTTCATCTTTCATCTTTCCGCATTGTTTCATCTTTCATCTTTCCGCATTGTTTCATCTTTCCGCATAGTTTCATCTTTCCGCATTGTTTCATCTTTCCGCATTGTTTCATCTTTCCGCATTGTTTCATCTTTCCGCATTGTTTCATCTTTCATCTTTCCGCATTGTTTCATCATTCATCTTTCCGCATTGTTTCATCTTTCATCTTTCCGCATTGTTTCATCTTTCATCTTTCCGCATTGTTTCATCTTTCATCTTTCCGCATTGTTTCATCTTTCATCTTTCCGCATTGTTTCATCTTTCATCTTTCCGCATTGTTTCATCTTTCATCTTTCCGTATTGTTTCATCTTTCATCTTTCCGCATTCTTTCATCTTTCATCTTTCCGCATTGTTTCATCTTTCATCTTTCCGCAATGTTTCATCTTTCATCTTTCCGCATTGTTTCATCTTTCATCTTCCGCATTCTTTCATCTTTCATCTTTCCGCATTGTTTCATCTTTCATCTTTTCGCATTTTTTCATCTTTCATCTTTCCGCATTGTTTCATCTTTCATCTTTCCGCATTGTTTCATCTTTCCGCTTTGTTTCATCTTTCCGCATTGTTTCATCTTTCCGCATTGTTTCATCTATCATCTTTCCGCATTGTTTCATCTATCATCTTTCCGCATTGTTTCATCTTTCCGCATTGTTTCATCTTTCATCTTTCCGCATTTTTTCTTCTTTCATCTTTCCGCATTGTTTCATCTTTCATCTTTCCGCATTGTTTCATCTTTCATCTTTCCGCATTGTTTCATCTTTCATCTTTCCGCATTGTTTCATCTTTCATCTTTCCGCATTGTTTCATCTTTCCGCATTGTTTCATCTTTCATCTTTCCGCATTGTTTCATCTTTCATCTTTCCGCATTGTTTCATCTTTCATCTTTCCGCATGGTTTCATCTTTCATCTTTCCGCATTGTTTCATCTTCCGCATTCTTTCATCTTTCATCTTTCCGCATTGTTTCATCTTTCATCTTTCCGCAATTTTTCATCTTTCATCTTTCCGCATTGTTTCATCTTTCATCTTTCCGCATTTTTTCATCTTTCATCTTTCCGCATTGTTTCATCTTTCATCTTTCTGCATTGTTTCATCTTTCATCTTTATGCATTGTTTCATCTTTCATCTTTCCGCATTGTTTCATCTTTCATCTTTCCGCATTCTTTCATCTTTCATCTTTCCGCATTGTTTCATCTTTCATCTTTCCGCATTGTTTCATCTTTCATCTTTCCGCATTGTTTCATCTTTCATCTTTATGCATTGTTTCATCTTTCATCTTTCCGCATTGTTTCATCTTTCCGCATTGTTTCATCTTTCCGCATTGTTTCATCTTTCATCTTTCCTCATTGTTTCATCTTTCATCTTTCCGCATTGTTTCATCTTTCATCTTTCCGCATTGTTTCATCTTTCATCTTTCCGCATTGTTTCATCTTTCATATTTCCGCATTCTTTCATCTTTCATCTTTCCGCATTGTTTCATCTTTCATCTTTCCGCATTTTTTCATCTTTCATCTTTCCGCATTGTTTCATCTTTCATCTTTCCGCATTTTTTCATCTTTCATCTTTCCGCATTGTTTCATCTTTCATCTTTCCGCATTCATCTTTCCGCATTGTTTCATCTTTCCGCATTGTTTCATCTTTCCGCATTGTTTCATCTTTCATCCTTCCGCATTGTTTCATCTTTCATCTTTCCGCATTCTTTCATCTTTCATCTTTCCGCATTGTTTCATCTTTCATCTTTCCGCATTGTTTCATCTTTCCGCATAGTTTCATCTTTCCGCATTGTTTCATCTTTCCGCATAGTTTCATCTTTCCGCATTGTTTCATCTTTCATCTTTCCGCATTGTTTCATCTTTCATCTTTCCGCATTGTTTCATCTTCCATCTTCCGCATTCTTTCATCTTTCATCTTTCCGCATTGTTTCATCTTTCATCTTTCCGCATTGTTTCATCTTTCATCTTTCCGCATTTTTTCATCTTTCATCTTTCCGCATTGTTTCATCTTTCATCTTTCCGCATTGTTTCATCTTTCATCTTTCCGCATTGTTTCATCTTTCATCTTTCCGAATTGTTTCATCTTTCATCTTTCCGCATTGTTTCATCATTCATCTTTCCGCATTGTTTCATCTTTCATCTTTCCGCATTGTTTCATCTTTCCGCATTGTTTCATCTTTCCGCATTGTTTCATCTTTCCGCATTGTTTCATCTTTCCGCATTGTTTCATCTTTCCGCATTGTTTCATCTTTCCGCATTGTTTCATCTTTCCGCATTGTTTCATCTTTCCGCATTGTTTCATCTTTCCGCATTGTTTCATCTTTCCGCATTGTTTCATCTTTCCGCATTGTTTCATCTTTCCGCATTGTTTCATCTTTCCGCATTGTTTCATCTTTCCGCATTGTTTCATCTTTCCGCATTGTTTCATCTTTCCGCATTGTTTCATCTTTCCGCATTGTTGCATCTTTCCGCATTGTTTCATCTTTCATCATTGTTTCATCTTTCCGCATTGTTTCATCTTTCCGCATTGTTTCATCTTTCCGCATTGTTTCATCTTTCCGCATTGTTTCATCTTTCCGCATTGTTTCATCTTTCCGAATTGTTTCATCTTTCCGCATTGTTTCATCTTTCCGCATTGTTTCATCTTTCCGCATTGTTTCATCTTTCCGCATTGTTTCATCTTTCCGCATTGTTTCATCTTTCCGCATTGTTTCATCTTTCATCTTTCCGCATTGTTTCATCTTTCATCTTTCCGCATTGTTTCATCTTTCATCTTTCCGCATTGTTTCATCTTTCATCTTTCCGCATTGTTTCATCTTTCATCTTTCCGCATTGTTTCAGCTTTCATCTTTCCGCATTGTTTCATCTTTCATCTTCCGCATTCTTTCATCTTTCATCTTTCCGCATTGTTTCATCTTTCATCTTTCCGCATTTTTTATCTTTCATCTTTCCGCATTGTTTCATCTTTCATCTTTCCGCATTTTTTCATCTTTCGTCTTTCCGCATTGTTTCATCTTTCATCTTTCCGCATTGTTTCATCTTTCCGCATTGTTTCATCTTTCCGCATTGTTCCATCTTTCATCTTTCCGCATTGTTTCATCTTTCATCTTTCCGCATTCTTTCATCTTTCATCTTTCCGCATTGTTTCATCTTTCATCTTTCCGCATTGTTTCATCTTTCCGCATAGTTTCATCTTTCCGCATTGTTTCATCTTTCCGCATTGTTTCATCTTTCCGCATTGTTTCATCTTTCCGCATTGTTTCATCTTTCATCTTTCCGCATTGTTTCATCATTCATCTTTCCGCATTGTTTCATCTTTCATCTTTCCGCATTGTTTCATCTTTCATCTTTCCGCATTGTTTCATCTTTCATCTTTCCGCATTGTTTCATCTTTCATCTTTCCGCATTGTTTCATCTTTCATCTTTCCGCAATGTTTCATCTTTCATCTTTCCGCATTGTTTCATCTTTCATCTTCCGCATTCTTTCATCTTTCATCTTTCCGCATTGTTTCATCTTTCATCTTTTCGCATTTTTTCATCTTTCATCTTTCCGCATTGTTTCATCTTTCATCTTTCCGCATTGTTTCATCTTTCCGCTTTGTTTCATCTTTCCGCATTGTTTCATCTTTCCGCATTGTTTCATCTATCATCTTTCCGCATTGTTTCATCTATCATCTTTCCGCATTGTTTCATCTTTCCGCATTGTTTCATCTTTCATCTTTCCGCATTTTTTCTTCTTTCATCTTTCCGCATTGTTTCATCTTTCATCTTTCCGCATTGTTTCATCTTTCATCTTTCCGCATTGTTTCATCTTTCATCTTTCCGCATTGTTTCATCTTTCATCTTTCCGCATTGTTTCATCTTTCCGCATTGTTTCATCTTTCATCTTTCCGCATTGTTTCATCTTTCATCTTTCCGCATTGTTTCATCTTTCATCTTTCCGCATGGTTTCATCTTTCATCTTTCCGCATTGTTGCATCTTCCGCATTCTTTCATCTTTCATCTTTCCGCATTGTTTCATCTTTCATCTTTCCGCATTTTTTCATCTTTCATCTTTCCGCATTGTTTCATCTTTCATCTTTCCGCATTTTTTCATCTTTCATCTTTCCGCATTGTTTCATCTTTCATCTTTCTAAATTGTTTCATCTTTCATCTTTATGCATTGTTTCATCTTTCATCTTTCCGCATTGTTTCATCTTTCATCTTTCCGCATTCTTTCATCTTTCATCTTTCCGCATTGTTTCATCTTTCATCTTTCCGCATTGTTTCATCTTTCATCTTTCCGCATTGTTTCATCTTTCATCTTTATGCATTGTTTCATCTTTCATCTTTCCGCATTGTTTCATCTTTCCGCATTGTTTCATCTTTCCGCATTGTTTCATCTTTCATCTTTCCTCATTGTTTCATCTTTCATCTTTCCGCATTGTTTCATCTTTCATCTTTCCGCATTGTTTCATCTTTCATCTTTCCGCATTGTTTCATCTTTCATATTTCCGCATTCTTTCATCTTTCATCTTTCCGCATTGTTTCATCTTTCATCTTTCCGCATTTTTTCATCTTTCATCTTTCCGCATTGTTTCATCTTTCATCTTTCCGCATTTTTTCATCTTTCATCTTTCCGCATTGTTTCATCTTTCATCTTTCCGCATTGTTTCATCTTTCCGCATTGTTTCATCTTTCCGCATTGTTTCATCTTTCCGCATTGTTTCATCTTTCATCCTTCCGCATTGTTTCATCTTTCATCTTTCCGCATTCTTTCATCTTTCATCTTTCCGCATTGTTTCATCTTTCATCTTTCCGCATTGTTTCATCTTTCCGCATAGTTTCATCTTTCCGCATTGTTTCATCTTTCCGCATAGTTTCATCTTTCCGCATTGTTTCATCTTTCATCTTTCCGCATTGTTTCATCTTTCATCTTTCCGCATTGTTTCATCTTCCATCTTCCGCATTCTTTCATCTTTCATCTTTCCGCATTGTTTCATCTTTCATCTTTCCGCATTGTTTCATCTTTCATCTTTCCGCATTTTTTCATCTTTCATCTTTCCGCATTGTTTCATCTTTCATCTTTCCGCATTGTTTCATCTTTCATCTTTCCGCATTGTTTCATCTTTCATCTTTCCGAATTGTTTCATCTTTCATCTTTCCGCATTGTTTCATCATTCATCTTTCCGCATTGTTTCATCTTTCATCTTTCCGCATTGTTTCATCTTTCCGCATTGTTTCATCTTTCCGCATTGTTTCATCTTTCCGCATTGTTTCATCTTTCCGCATTGTTTCATCTTTCCGCATTGTTTCATCTTTCCGCATTGTTTCATCTTTCCGCATTGTTTCATCTTTCCGCATTGTTTCATCTTTCCGCATTGTTTCATCTTTCCGCATTGTTTCATCTTTCCGCATTGTTTCATCTTTCCGCATTGTTTCATCTTTCCGCATTGTTTCATCTTTCCGCATTGTTTCATCTTTCCGCATTGTTTCATCTTTCCGCATTGTTTCATCTTTCCGCATTGTTTCATCTTTCCGCATTGTTGCATCTTTCCGCATTGTTTCATCTTTCATCATTGTTTCATCTTTCCGCATTGTTTCATCTTTCCGCATTGTTTCATCTTTCCGCATTGTTTCATCTTTCCGCATTGTTTCATCTTTCCGCATTGTTTCATCTTTCCGAATTGTTTCATCTTTCCGCATTGTTTCATCTTTCCGCATTGTTTCATCTTTCCGCATTGTTTCATCTTTCCGCATTGTTTCATCTTTCCGCATTATTTCATCTTTCCGCATTGTTTCATCTTTCCGCATTGTTTCATCTTTCCGCATTGTTTCATCTTTCATCTTTCCGCATTGTTTCATCTTTCCGCATTGTTTCATCTTTCCGCATTGTTTCATCTTTCCGAATTGTTTCATCTTTCCGCATTGTTTCATCTTTCCGCACAGTTTCATCTTTCCGCATTGTTTCATCTTTCATCTTTCCGCATTGTTTCATCTTTCATCTTTCCGCATTGTTTCATCTTCCATCTTCCGCATTCTTTCATCTTTCATCTTTCCGCATTGTTTCATCTTTCATCTTTCCGCATTGTTTCATCTTTCATCTTTCCGCATTTTTTCATCTTTCATCTTTCCGCATTGTTTCATCTTTCATCTTTCCGCATTGTTTCATCTTTCATCTTTCCGCATTGTTTCATCTTTCATCTTTCCGAATTGTTTCATCTTTCATCTTTCCGCATTGTTTCATCATTCATCTTTCCGCATTGTTTCATCTTTCATCTTTCCGCATTGTTTCATCTTTCCGCATTGTTTCATCTTTCCGCATTGTTTCATCTTTCCGCATTGTTTCATCTTTCCGCATTGTTTCATCTTTCCGCATTGTTTCATCTTTCCGCATTGTTTCATCTTTCCGCATTGTTTCATCTTTCCGCATTGTTTCATCTTTCCGCATTGTTTCATCTTTCCGCATTGTTTCATCTTTCCGCATTGTTTCATCTTTCCGCATTGTTTCATCTTTCCGCATTGTTTCATCTTTCCGCATTGTTTCATCTTTCCGCATTGTTTCATCTTTCCGCATTGTTTCATCTTTCCGCATTGTTTCATCTTTCCGCATTGTTTCATCTTTCCGCATTGTTTCATCTTTCCGCATTGTTTCATCTTTCCGCATTGTTTCATCTTTCCGCATTGTTGCATCTTTCCGCATTGTTTCATCTTTCATCATTGTTTCATCTTTCCGAATTGTTTCATCTTTCCGCATTGTTTCATCTTTCCGCATTGTTTCATCTTTCCGCATTGTTTCATCTTTCCGCATTGTTTCATCTTTCCGAATTGTTTCATCTTTCCGCATTGTTTCATCTTTCCGCATTGTTTCATCTTTCCGCATTGTTTCATCTTTCCGCATTGTTTCATCTTTCCGCATTGTTTCATCTTTCATCTTTCCGCATTGTTTCATCTTTCATCTTTCCGCATTCTTTCATCTTTCATCTTTCCGCATTGTTTCATCTTTCATCTTTCCGCATTGTTTCATCTTTCCGCATTGTTTCATCTTTCCGCATTGTTTCATCTTTCCGCATTGTTTCATCTTTCATCTTTCCGCATTGTTTCATCATTCATCTTTCCGCATTGTTTCATCTTTCATCTTTCCGCATTGTTTCATCTTTGATCTTTCCGCATTGTTTCATCTTTCATCTTTCCGCATTGTTTCATCTTTTCGCATTGTTTCATCTTTCATCTTTCCGCATTGTTTCATCTTTCATCTTTCCGCATTGTTTCATCTTTCATCTTTCCGCATTGTTTCATCTTTCCGCATTGTTTCATCTTTCCGCATTGTTTCATCTTTCATCTTTCCGCATTGTTTCATCATTCATCTTTCCGCATTGTTTCATCTTTCATCTTTCCGCATTGTTTCATCTTTGATCTTTCCGCATTGTTTCATCTTTCATCTTTCCGCATTGTTTCATCTTTTCGCATTGTTTCATCTTTCATCTTTCCGCATTGTTTCATCTTTCATCTTTCCGCATTGTTTCATCTTTCATCTTTCCGCATTGTTTCAGCTTTCATCTTTCCGCATTGTTTCATCTTTCATCTTTCCGCATTGTTTCATCTTTCATCTTCCGCATTCTTTCATCTTTCATCTTTCCGCATTGTTTCATCTTTCATCTTTCTGCATTTTTTCATCTTTCATCTTTCCGCATTGTTTCATTTTTCATCTTTCCGCATTTTTTCATCTTTCATCTTTCCGCATTGTTTCATCTTTCATCTTTCCGCATTGTTTCATCTTTCATCTTTCCGCATTGTTTCATCTTTCC